>CAJVRN010000046.1:6935000-7535000 GCA_911728415.1 Lagocephalus sceleratus
TTCAGCACAGGCGCAGCACAGGCGCAGCACAGGCGCAGCACAGGTGCAGCACAGGTGCAGCACAGGTGCACAGGTGCAGCACAGGTGCACAGGTGCAGCACAGGTGCACAGGTGCAGCACAGGTGCACAGGTGCAGCACAGCGCTGAGCTGGGGGCTGAGGCGCTAGATCATCTCCTGAACACCTCCTGGACTCTGGCTCTGTGTGAGTGTCTGGACTTTGATCTGAAGGTCTTCAGGGCGTTCCTACCTGAACGTTTCCTCAGACTGACAGAGGGGTCTGCGCATCCTCGTCTGTCTCCGGGCCTTCTCCTGTGAAAATTACCTCGGCGCCTCCTCGTGCGTGAGCGATGCCTCGGCCGCCGTTCCGCCTGCTCGAGACTCCGATCTGTCCTCAACCCCCCCCCATCACCCCCCCCTCGCTCTGTCCTTCTGAATTTCCCGGGGACTTCATCTCACCCGTTCCAAATTGGATTAGGACTCCATTTGCCGTGCCTCGTGTCACTTCATGCTTCCCAACTCAACACTCGACACACCGACGCTACAAAAAGTGCAGAATGGAAGTCAGGAGTGTTTGTCTGCCTCCGGCTGGGTGTCCTTCCTGGGGTCCGTCTCCCTTCCCAGTGCCCTGGCTGGGAGCGGTGGGCAGGCGGAGGTGTCTGTCAGACGTCGGGGGGGGTTCTTACACACTGACAGCACCTATTAATTTTGGCTGTTTAATTTTTTTTTGTACGAGTGTGACGAGCTTCAGCACCTTCAATCTCCGGCGGGCGTCGGGGATCCGCAGCCACAACCGGAAAGAAAAGCTGAGTGAGAATAAGAGGAAGGAGACCGTGTGTGTGTGTGTGTGTGTGTGTGTGTGTGTGTGTGTGTGTGTGTGTGTGTGTGTGTGTGTCTGTCAGACAATCATATTTAAATATTTATTCTTCTACATTGGTGAGGTAGACGCTCAAGGCTGTTCTTGTTTATGTACCTCAGTTCTCTTTTAGTTAGACATTACTTGTGCTCTTCAGCCTCGGGGTCTCAAAGCTATTTCTCAGCTCTTGAGGATGAGCGTCCTCCAGGAGCCGTGGGGATGTTAGCATTGATACTACCTCCTGATGACATCTGCTAACACCAGATGTTTCCACCTCACTCTTCCTAAGATCTTCAACCTCTGACGTTTTAATTGTGTCATATTTTTCCCCAGGTCGCTCATTGTCTTTGTGGCGTTTATCTTATTGTGTGCGGAGTCAAATGTATAAAATCGCTGAAGGTGCAAATTGGCTTCTGTCTCCATAAAGCAGCTGCTCAGCAAACCCAAATATCCCAGCTAATGATCTGATTTATGGCTCTGCTGCGCAGGTGCCCACCTTTTTATGTTCCCGGCGGCTGCATCAGTGTAAATCTGGCGGGCTGCACTTGTTTTCCCTCTGGTTCAGCGATGAACGGACGCACGTCTTCAAGGTCAGGATTTCCTCTGAAGCTTCCTTGACGTGACCCGAGGTCTGGAATTTTCAAAAGCAACGGAAAAAGGGAGGAATCAACCCGCTGACATAACGAGCACGTGGGAGCACCTCCACACTTCACCAACCCTCCCTGGGCGATATTACACGCTCGTTTCATGTTCTTGTTCCTCCGGAGCTCGTCGGGATGATCGACTGCCCGGCCTTAAACCTCAGCTCCTGGGGAAGTGATGAAGGCAGCAGAGAACCCGACAACCTCCGTCTGTCACCTCGGCACAGCCGCCTCGCCCGCACAACCTCTGTTTTATGACGGAGGGAAGGATTTAGAGCCCCCGAAGTACTAAAGTTGCAGCTTCTGCACAGCGGTGTGAAAATGAGAAACTGTCCTTCATAAGTCACCGGGAGCTCAGCTGATAGGAGATGCTCTCGGAGATCTGGGGGGGGGACGCGTCCGTGGTTCCAGGGTGGTCGTTCCAGCTGTCTCCACTAGATGGCGGCATGCGTGTGAGGTCTAAGAGTTTTGAGGTCTTCAGCTCACCTGGAGCTTTGACCAACCACAGTGCACCCCTGTTCAGGAGCCTGCTGCTGGTTGTGGGTTCTAATCAACATCTTTCTCTTTGTTCTGGCTCGTCTGGAGCCTGTCTCCTCTCTCGGCTCTGCCCTCTGCTGGCCAGCTGCAGCCTCTCTGTCGGGGCGTTCCTCTGACGGTTAGCTTGTCCCTGTGAAGCCTTAAAAATAATCCTGTTTCTCATAAGTCCATGTGATAAAGGACGATAACGCTCGGGGAAACGGATGTTCCGAATATCCAGAGCGCTGCATCTGTACCCGCGGAACTCCCTGCAGTAGCACAGATCTTCCCATCAGCCTGTTTGTCTGCTTAATCGCATCACGGCAGAGCCTGAAAATGAAATTTGCTCCCCGGCTGCTGTGCCAGCGAGTCTGGGATGGCCTCAGAAACACACGGCACCATTTCTTTTCATCCTTTAAACCTTTCTTAGAAACTGCTGGTAACATATTTGCACATATTGGCACATTGGTGGCATGTTCTGTGTGTATTTATCTACATGAACAGTGTTGATGATTGAAAATTCTCTTTTTGACTCAGGCATCCTAATTAACATCAATCTGGAGACTGGCGGGTTTTTTTTATGTAAGATGGGAGTTGGAGGTTGTTTGTATTCCAGGAGCTTTTGAGCTTCCTCCAGAGCATCTGCGCCTGTTCTGGGCTGAGACGAGTCTGCGTTTGAGCTCCCAGCATGCTCAGCTTGTTACAGGGGGGAGGGGGGTGGTGGAGGGTGATGGTGGGGGAGGTGGGGGGGAGGGCAGCGTTTCCTGTGAGGCCAAACTAAATCAGGTTATAAAACCTGGGCTGTTGCGTATGAAGCCACTCTTCCTGCGCCGAGTCTACAAATAAAGTTGACAGATGTCGTGCCGCAGCGTTTGCGTTCGTCGTCCCTGTCTGAGCTCTCGGAAACGAAGGTAGCGACCGAAACCCTGCGGGATTCCTCGCTGCGTCCCTGGGTGACTTGCTGAAGGATCCTGAAAAAGGTCAACCCCCCCTGTTGAAACATTTCAGAGTCACAAGGGACATAATTCCCTTTCTCTGTTTGTCTTGAACAGTGTTAAAGGGACAGAAGAGAAAACCAAACATTTAGTTATTTTAATGAACATTTGTGGATGAACAGAAGCGTCAGCAATAATACAGAAATTTTCTTTAATTATTTATATGGTATGCATTTTACATGTTCTGGATTTATATTCTGGTAAAGCAAACACATTTAGGCAATTATTTATAGCCTAGAATATTTAATTATTCATTAAAAAAACGGGTTTCGTGTGATGTGCTGATGAAGCCCCACGTCTTTATGCGCATTTGGCCCACCTGGTGGCGCTGTTGCCCTCCGCACGACACCTCCACAGACGGAGAAATGGAGGCAAAGATCAGAAACTGTACCGAGAATTCTTAATCTCCCTCCATCTGCAAAGTCACGCCAACTTTGGGGCGGCGAACGAGGAGCGAGGAGCCGCCGTCGAGGGTGCGCCCACCACCGGACAGCCTCCAGCCGGCGGGGCGGAGGACGGGGCGGAGGACGGGGCGCTGCTCTGGACGCGTCCGGACCCGGGCTCGCTGTGCGCCGGGCTCCAAACGTGATGTGAATCCCTGAAGAGGATTTTCGACCTCCTCCTTCTTCTTTTTTTTTTATTTTATTTAATTTTTTTTTAAACAACCGGTTTCCAAAAGAACACAACAATTAAAAAAAACCAACAAAAAAGCCCCGACATGGCGTCTCTGTACCAGCGGCTCACCGGGAAGATCAACACCGGCAGCTCCTTCCCGGTGCCTCCAGAGGCGAGCCGGCTCCTCGGGCAGGGGGAGCCGCCGGCGGAGCCCCAGCGCGCCGCCAGCCCGCCTGCGCACGGCCGGCGCTGCGAGGACGACGACGTAAGACACGAAAGACGCGAATGTCGGCGTCAAACTTCCGTTTAGCGGCAAAGTTGTCAAACTTCTGCGCCACCGCGGCGGCTGTCGGGCGCGCCTGGTCGTGATGGTTGTGCCGGGGCTCCGGAGGGGGGCAGCGGCGCGCCGCTCCGCCCGCGGCCGCCCACAGGCGCCCCTAGAGCGGCCGGAGGAGCGCCGGGCCGCGGCGCTGTCCGTGGTGCTGAAAACTTATATAAAGACAGGGGCGTACGGCCGGAAAGGGAATGGCGTTTAAAGATGTTCTGTGGTGTAAAATAAGTTCAACAGCTGTTTCTAGAAATGTATATTATATAAATATTTATGGAAAACCCCCCATAAGTGTTAGAATGTTGCTCTGTTGTTTGTGGACAAACAGACCTTAAACACAGGGCAACGTTTGCCATCAGTTGTATTCCATCAGTTTTACTGTCATTAACTTCATAATCCAAAGGCGCTGATCCACAGCCTGTTGAGTTTGCTGCTCCTTGTAATAGCCTTTGAGGTTCCATAAATACAAGTAAAAGCGTATTAACAAAGTGGGACACGAACACGCAGAGTGCATAAAAATCATAAACCCTCATAAAATATTCAGGCCTGCTCCGAGGGCGGGGCGCGTGCGTTCCTTGTTGGTTGCCAAGTGTGTTTTCTCAACATCTTGTTTTTATGTTTAAATTATCCATGGCTCAGCTCTCGCCAACGGTGGACCTGGACTGGAGGTTGTGCAGGACGCAGAAACTGTCCAAAGTCCTCCTGAAATCAATGGAAATCGAGTTTACTCTGCATGTTCACCAGGCCGGCAGTGAAGGTTGTGAGTGAGGCCTGTGCAGCACTTATTGAGGAAGAGCACAAATGTTGCCTTCTCTGATTTAATTTGTGATGATTTGAGGCTTTTCTTGTGTGGTTTGTCTGCTGTCCTTGTCCTCCTCTGCCTTAGCATGTCAGTCTGTCTGTCCACTGTGGGCTTTACTGAACGGGTTTATTGGAGGTCACGTTTGTGTCACGTTTCCCGGATGAGCCTTGAAACGCCTCGATTCGCTGCAAGTTCAAAATAAATCTCCAGCCTGAACACAGATGAGCAGTAAATAACTTTGTCCCGTGAAACAAAACCAAAGAGTCCATCATTTTCCTCAATGGAGCAATGAGCTAGCGCTTAAGTGTTTATTATCTGCGGGGTCCAGACGGGTGCTGGATCACCCACAATTCCAGATTCCAGCCCAGAACCGCGTAGCTCCAGGCCCACTGCGCCAAATCGCATTTGAAACGAGCGTGTGAGGAGCCATGGCTACACGCTGATCTCTGTAGTTTGGCTTTGTCTCTCCCATGAGCCGGAGGGGACAGGCGGATAAATGGTGTGTGTAATATGTGCAGCGCGGCGTGAATCCTCTCCTAATATGTAATAATAATGATATTCTGCGTGTGACAGTAACAGCTGATGACAAATTTGCCCGTCTGGTTGTTTGTCTCCTCACAAACGCAGAATCAAAGCTTCCATCTTTATCATCCTTCTGTCAGTGCGTCTTGCCGATGTGATAGCGTAGCGACAATGCTGAATTACAATATTATTACATCACAGCGCTTATTCAAGCTCCCAATCTGACAATAAGTTACTGATGAGTGCTCGTTTTGACTCCTGATAGAGGAATTAGCCTTGATGCATTTAAAAGACGTCATTATCGCCTCTGTTTGGAATCAGCCTGCCTGATTCTCGCCGCTAAATCCGTCTCTGTCAATACGTTAGATAATGATCTTAGGCTGAAATCCTCTCTGATGATCATTCCCAGCTAGTGGAACAAGTCATTACTATCTGATCAAACATGATTATTTTTTCTCTCCATCTGAGAGCCAATCTTATCGAATCGCAGTATGGGTGCTCTTTTTTTTTTTTGAAGAAGAAAGCAAAAGTAGAAGCTCGCTAAATTTTGAACTAAGTTTGAACCGAACGTCCGACCAGCTCTTCTGTGCAGATGCTTTTCTTTGCACCTCCAGGCTTCTCTTTTCCCCAGCGGCTTCGTTTTAAAGTGAGTAAAAGCCCCAAATTTGCCGCTGGTTAATTAGACATGGTCTCAGCTGGTATTTAGGAGGATGAAAAGCTGCAGCAGAAATCTCTTCCACCATCAAAGCTTCTGTCCCTGCGGTGTGATTGTGATGTTCTCCACAGACCCCATTACAAGAGCAAACATCTCTGTTTGGTCTGTGGGATGGCCGTAATGAGACTCTGGAGATATCAGAGATTCAGACTGCTTCCACGCAGCGAGGTGTTTTATCGGATGTGTCGGCTGACTCACGCGTCGCCGCTAAAACTCACACTTGTGCTTCGGTCTGATGACTCTGCAGTTGGCGTTAAGGAGGGTAAAAGGAGGCGCGTCGGTGGGGTAAAACCACAACTTAATGCACGCACAGGCCATTTTTATAGCGTCATTGCTCTCTGTTGTCTCTCTCTCTCACACACACACACACACACACACACACACACACACACACACACACACACACACACACACACACGCACCCACCCCCAGGGGGATGTTTCCAGAGCTCTGGAATGTTCCTTCATGAAGCTGTCTGGTATCTGATTTAGCGTTTATTACAACACAAATAAAAAAGGACCAGGAAAGGAAAAGAAAAAGCCAGCGTTTAGTTGAGCGCACATGTTTCAGCCCCATTCCTCACTGTCTGATGTAGATGTAGAGATTCTTTAGGGGGTGATAGCACTTTAAGGGAGAGATAAAGAAATCGCTCTGCTAACCCCGGCCCATAATCACTTTTCACTGTTTTCTCCTCAGATAAACTAATCTTTGCTTTCTCCTGCATGTGGGGATTATTGCCTGCTCTTGGTGTCACCCCAGCTTAACCGGGAAGGGGTCAAAGGTCACGTTGACCCTGGACGGTGATGAACTTGATCTCGACGTTGCTCAAACCTCGAGGAAACGAGCTCCCGAGTCTCGTTGTTTGTTTTGTGGCCCCGTGTCAGCCGCGTGTACCCCAGACTTCTGAACGCTTCTCTGAGCGCCGCCTGAAGGTAAACGTGTGAGTTTATCGCAGCCCATTAATGTTAGCGGCGCTGCGGCGTGCTCCTCCGCGGCACGACTCTTCAACTTGGCAATTTAATTTAGGTTCCGCGGCGAAGCAGCGAGGCCTCAGGTGCTTCCGCAGAGAGCGTGGAGCCATTCTCATCCTCTTTAACGCTTCCACTAGTGCTTCTCTAATGAAGTAGTCTATGTACGCAGCCGCTATCAGTTTACAATAATGAAGTGCTTGTCTAATGCTATCTGACCGCAGAAACCACGTCGGCCATGTTTCCTCTTAATTTGCCTTGATTAGTAAATCGGAGGTGATTGATCAATCGTGGCACTTCAGCAATAGAGTGGGCAGCTTCAGGTCAGGATGGACACCAGAGCAGACGCTGGGGGGGTGCGGGCGCTCGCCGTCTTCAGCCCCTTCCGCCAACTCTTCTGCGTCCTCATTAATTTTTCCTTTATCAAGAAATCCTCCGACGCTCCGCCTTGATCAAATCTGACGTGCTCACACGGGCGCCGCTTTCCCCAGTGATGAATTATGCAGCCAGCGGGGTGTAAAACGGCAATATGGTTTATTTATCATGGGGAGGCTCCCCGCTAACTAAATCAGCTACAATAAAGCGTGTGTGTGTGGGGGGGGGGGCTGTTCAGATCAACGGCGGTCACATGATCAAATGAGGCTAAACTAACCGACAAACAAAGCTTCCGTTTGTGTGTTTATACCATCAATCATAAAAGACCGACCACCCCCCCTGCTGGTGGGTTCGGGTATTGATCATTATCTCACGCTTAATGTCAGGTTGTCCAGGAAGCTCTTTGAGGGATATTTGTCATCATTTGTCAACAGGAAGGGCACTTAATCACAATTTATGCACAGGACAGGTCTGCTAACGTGCAGCTTTCCCTCTGAAAGACCCCCAAGGGGGCACTTGATTAAAAGTGGTCTCAAAGAGGGCGCGATTACGGCGGATTAGGGCAGGGCGGGATGTGATTGGCTGTTGATCTGGCATCAGAAACCGCAGCTCGGCGTCCTGCTTTCAGTTTCAATCTGAAACAGGCTTTCTGTCAGATTTGCCCGCTGCTTCCTCCCCTGGTCGGTGGTTGTGAGCGGAGGAAGAGGAGGGCCGCATCGGGGGAGTCGGGGGCTCCTTTTCTCGAAGAAATTGAAAATATCGTTGATTCTGCTCTCAGTCCTGCTCACTGAAAGGTTATTGACGGCTTGATCGAGGCGCCTCGTCGACGGCGCGCTGGCCTCTGGTGTGATGTTTGCTGCTGTGCAGCCGCCACCGCCTCCCCCCTCCCCCCTCCCTCCCCCCTGCACCACTGCCTCTGCTGCTGCTGCTGCTCTGGCAGCTCGCTGATGATAACAGATGGTGGGCATTAATAACTTCATCTCAGCGTAAAATGGATTCATATCCGGCCTCTTCACGAGGCGTTCACCGTCACCGAGGCAGCTGAGGAGGAGGAGGCTGAAACGCGCCTCGGCCGGGGTTTAGGCAGCCACCCCCCCGCTCTGTTTAATCCAGCTCTCTGTCACGTGCACTCAATGTGCCTGAAGAACAAGTGCGCGCATTAAGAGAGTGCTGCCTTTCACTTGATGGGTCGGGGAACCGGGGGCCGGTGGACTCATTATTTGTGTTCTGAGGTGAGGGCGGGTGGAGCAGAACCGGAGCCTCCCTGCTGGTGAACGTGTGACGTACATCCGGGGTGACGGCTGGACTCACGCGGTCACGGAGCGACATCCATCGCTGCAGGATTGCGCCGCGAGCCGGGGCCGCAGGTTGGGGGGGATGTTGAGACGTGAGGAAAACCAAGCGTGAGAGTGTGCTGAACACAGTCTGAACCCTGACGTGCACAAGCGCAGGGCGCCGCTGGCGCCTCGCCGGGCTGAAGTAGCGCAGCGGCGCCACCAGAGGCTCTCCTGCTGCTGTCTGACGACGAGCCGCGTCACTTCCACCTCGTGGGCCCGAGAGCGATCGTCCTGCACGCAGAGTCTGCGGGGACGGGGGGCCGAGGTGAGCCCAATGATACGGGGATGAGGGATGGCGAGGGGAGCGCTCGGAGGCAGAGCAGCGGACCAGATAAAGCATGTGCTGCGAAGGCAGAAGGGGCCCCCAGAGACCGACACTTGATCACTACCAGATTCTGCTAATTGAAAAGTGTGCTCTCTCACAAAAGACGAATCGGCCCTTGAAGGCAGGCTGCAGGATCAGAGCGGAGGCCTCAGAGACCCCTTGTGTCTCCCTTTGTGTCACATTTAAGGTCACATTTGTTGTAACTTTATGTCCCCTGAAAGTCAAACCTGTGGTCTCTGTGGTCCAACACAAACCAGACGAACCCCTCAGAGGTGGAGGCAGTCTGCAGCTCCGCCGCTAGAGGTCACCAAATCCCGGATTAAACACCACCTCTCCCAGAGGAGTGGGTGTACCTGCATGTGCTGGGCTCTTCCTCTCCCAGTACCAGACCAGCGATGGTGAAGGGAACTGGCAGCGACGCTAATGAACGAGCGTGTTTGGTTTTACTGGTCGCAAACACGAGACAGCGGGCTAGCTTTAGCTTAGCCGCTCGTCACAAAGGAGGGGCGTACAAGGACTAAAGCTCCAGCGCTCTCACCGCCCACGTGGTTCGGACTTTGTGTTGCTCTGTGCGATCCGTTTAACTGATCTGAAGCAGCTGTCGGTGCTTTTAGGGTCCTTTTAAATCTTTAACATCTTTGATCCTTAATGAGGACGTAAAGTGACCCGTGCTGCTTTTATGGGCGCTCCTCATTGTTGCTCCCAACGAGCTTCCGTCAACGACTCCACGTCTGTAATTAATGAACTTGGCGCGTCCCAGTTAATGTAACGGCATCATGAATGTGAAGGAGGGGTCAAAGGTTAATAAACTGTTGGTTTGTTAAACGACTGTCAAACGCAGGCGAAGGTGTCTGACAGTCATTGATCTGGTGAATAACCGCGAGCTTGCGGCAGCACGCGGGGGTAAATGAGGGGGCCGGCGCCCTGTCGACGCAGCACAACGCCGTTACAGCTGCTCGCCACGGGCCCGTTAGACGACGCGGGCGCGTGCTCAGCTGTGGGAGGGAGGCGAGGCCGGGCTCGCGTCAGGACTCCCGTGCAGCCGCTGGGACGCTAAATCTTTGAGGTCGGTGGTCGATAAACAGGAGCCCCGACGCTTCCCACAGACGGGCCGAGCTGCCGCCGCCGTCCCGCGGTCCGAGCCCTCAGCAGACCCTCCGCAGCTCCGGCCTGCGCTGGGGGCGAAGCCTGTCATTTAGCCTGAAAGGCTGCGATCTGGGCTGATTGTCGGGTCGTTTGGAGCCGAAGGCGGATAATGTGATGGGCGAGGGCGAGCGGGCGCTTATTAACGGGCACAAACAGTCAGGAAAGGCTCTGGAGTGTGTGAGCTGGAGGAGTGTGTGGCCCTTCTCCTGCTTCAGATTAGTGTATTAATAACCGGGGTTATTGACTCCAGCCTTCTGCTCTATTTTTAAACCCTTTTCTTCCTCTCAGCTTTCTGCCGTTTCCCAGATTCAGCGATCACAAACGTCTTCATCAGGCTCATCTGCTCTGCTAATTAGCTCTTTGTGCTCTCCTGAACAAACACCCAACATCAGCAGCCCGCTCCTGCGAGGGGCTTCCGCGTGGTTGGACGCTCGTTTTCCACTCGAGCTCAGAAACACATCGGCGCTCCTCTGACAGATTGAGTTTTGCCGCCCGCGTGTCGGCCGGGCCGTGTTTGTGTTCTGAGTCATTATGGCGTCGGGGCCGCTTCCGCAGCTCATCACCAACCGGAATTGCCTTTTCTTTGTTCCTCCCTGACCCGCGGAGAGTTCTCGCACACACACCCCCCCCCCGATCATCGCCACCTTTTCTTCTCTCGTCTCATCTGACCCCGTGTCCCGCTGAACGTTGCCGGCCCACTCGAGCGTAACATTGCATCGGCGGCGCGCTCCCTGCTCCCTGGCCCGGGTCCAAGGGGCGCTCTGGTGAACCCGGCCAGCGCGTCTTTGTTCTGCAAATGAAGTGAGCGGCGCTGAGCCCAGAGTCCCCAGAGCTCCTCTCCGGGGACCCGCCGGGGCCTCGGGAAGCCAACATGAAGGTTGGACACGGTCGGGCTAGCCTCCTTAGGCTTTCACGTTTTTGAATTGAAGTTAGCATCACGTGACCCCGCGCTCCTCTAGCGCTGCTTCACACGTGACCTCATTAGTCAAAAAGGGATGCAGGTCAAAGGTCAGGATGATGGAAGCAAGCTTTTTCTTTACAAGCTAAGACACACACACACACACACACACACACACACACACACACACACACACACACACACACACAGCCAGCCGCTGGATGGAAAAGCAACAGTGTTTGTATTACTTTCACATTTGCTCTTGACATGGATCAAGATCTTATCAATATTTGATTTCCCCCCCCGTGTTTCATCTCTCTGGATGCTCTCCACCTTTCAACCAGGCATTAATAAAACAGCTGCATGACGAGCTGTCTGCCTGCCTGCACATCCAGGAGCCCGGCCTGCCTCGGCCATCGCCGGGACCCCGGCTCCTGCCTCCGACAAACAACCTGGGCTCTTTTTATTTGTTCTAAATCCATACAGCCATTACAGGACGCTGGGAGGACGCGCCCGGGCCCACAAACGCACCTCCCCTTGTGTGTGAAGAATTACTCTCAGATATGAACCGAAGGGACGAGGGGGGGGGGGCGTTCATTTCTGTTTCAGAATATTGCTTTTTTTTTTCCCCGGCTGTGGAGGAGCTGGCTGAACTGTTTGTAGAAAAAAAAAAGAACTTTATTTGAACAATAGAAACAGAAAGTAATTTGATAGAATGCTTGACAGTGGAATGAGTTTATTTTGTCACTCCTGGATGTTGCTTGAGAGCGAATGCTGAGAAACCGGAGTGATTTCGATGTGCGGTCATAGACTGCTGGATGTGGACGCAGCACAGGAGCTGTAATCTCTCAACATGCTGCAAAATATCGTTTTTTCCGCGCGCATCTCTTATTTATTTATTATGCAGTCAGGTTGGCCTGCAGGTCGTGGGAATTTGTTGCGCAGGTATTAATGATCTGAGTTGGATCCAGGTAAATATTGGTGTGTTTTTCTTCTTTGAAATGGCGCCCATTTGATTTGTGCCGTGAACATCAGACATGGAGGCTGCAGCCTTCACCACCTTCTGACATCATCTGTGAAGCGCTGACGGGACGTAGCGGCGGTCCTCTGGGTGCTCGTGCAGCGCAGCTCGAGCCACTGCGAAGCTCCAACGCTGAAACAGCGTCAGGTCCCCGGGGTGGGGGGGGGGGGGGTCAGGGGCAGCGGCTGGAGGTGCCCGCGGTTCCTGAAGGTGGCGTCTGGGGGTCCGAGTCACCAGGCCGCGCTATCAGAAACACCCATCGTGTCCCCTCCATCACAGCGGATTCCACTGAGGCCCACCCAGCTGAGCGATCACTGGACTGTTTACTCCTCCCCCTCCTCCCCCTCCTCCCCCCCACCAGTGTGGTACTGACTTCTCATTCCTCACCCCCCCCCATACAGTAGATCCTCTTTGCTCTCTCACTAAGCCCCATTCTTTATTCCTCCACTCACTCTCTCTGGTCAAACAGATAGCCTCCAGCCTTCCCTGCTTTCTTTCCCCCCCTGCGCTTTATAGTTTCTCTTTTTTCTCCTCATTTTTGGCTCCATCTGATCCATTAGTAATCCATTTCAGGGGCTGTCGGCCGGAATTCAGCCAGCACGGTTTATCTGTCACTGTTTGTAAGACTGAGCAGTGGAGGCCTTGATGGGGTTGCAACAGTGGTCGGACACACACGGCTCAGTCATAGACACTTCTGATAAATGATGTTGAGTGTATAAGGTGAGGAATGGAGGCGGGGTGGCGGGCGGAGGGGGGGTTCTATAGGGGGCTCTAGTGTTGGTGGAGCTTTTGCGAAGTGTGTTTGTCGGGATTCTTGCCTGTGAATGCTGGAATGTAACTTTTTACAGCGTGGTATTGATCGTCTATTGTTTTTTGTTCCCATTAATGCATCATTGTGAATAAATGTTGATGTAACGCTGCAGAATAGTGGTCCCATCAGTATTCAGACTGGTTTTACCACACACGTCATCTCTGAGCGCTGATTTATTGGCCCATTTTCCTGTAATCACCAGAGTTCTTCTTGACAACTTGTTTAAAGTCTCCCTGAATTGTTTGAATATTTTATTATCTCTATTTTTTATTTTTGCTGCAGAACAACCTTGTACCTGATCTCATAGCACCTTATGTGTTTTAGCAACAGGCCAGTCCAACTAGGTTAACAGGTTCTTTAAACAGCTGCAATAACAGTTCAACATATAATTCTAATGCTGAACAATAATATTCTTCATTGCAGATCAAATATTAATATGCATGGGAAAATCTTCAGTGTTTACACATCAGGCTGATTTAAATGAATCCAGGCTCTGCTGCTTTAAATCCATATAATGACGCTGTGAGTGGAGCTCGGGGGAAATTAATGTGATTTTTGGTGCGCAAACTCCAATGTAGGTGTCTACAGATGGTTTTATAGGGACGGCACATTTATAAAATTGAAGTGTCATGCCTTTTTATGCATGTGGGCATTTCAACGCGGACATTAAATGCCTGTTTTTTGTATTTTATTGGCTCCACCACTGTGAAAGATAAAACCCTTATGAGGCTAACATTATTGTTTTCCATCTTCTGCTGCGATTAATCAGATCTGCTCTCAGAGGAAGAATCAGATTTTCACAGATTCTTTATTTGAGGATTGTGATGGAACCCAAGCAGCCACGAGCTGAGCTGCATTTGTTGGAGCCAGTGAAGGTCAAGCCAAGGTCATTGAGTGGTACCGCTTATTGCTGACAGGTGATGAGTCTGTTGACCAGCCTCAGCCTCTGTGATACACCTGAGGCTCTGTGATATACCTGAGCCTCTGTGATACACCTGAGGCTCTGTGATACACCTGAGGCTCTTTGAAACACCTGAGGCTCTGTGATATACCTGAGCCTCTGTGATAGACCTGAGGCTCTGTGATAGACCTGAGGCTCTGTGATACACCTGAGGCTGTGTGACACACCTGAGGCTGTGTGATACACCTCAGGCCCTGTGGTGCACCTCAGGCTCTGAGGTACACCTCAGGCTCTGTGATACACCTGGGGCTCTGTGAAACACCTGAGGCTCTGTGATACACCTGAGCCTCTGTGATACACCTCAGGCTCTGTGATACACCTGAGGCTCTGTGAAACACCTCAGGCTCTGTGATACACCTGAGGCTCTGTGATACACCTCAGGCTCTGTGATACACCTCAGGCTCTGGATCACAGATGCTGTGTTGTTAAAGCCCCCCCCCCACACACACGCACACACACACACACACACACACACACACACACACACACACACATACACACACGTGTCACCTGTGGAATCACCTCACCTGCAGCTGCCCCAACACAGAGGCGATCGTTGCGTCTCACACAGAGGTATTGGATTACGTCTGATCACCCTGCGTGTCTCCTGTATCTCCAGACCCTCTCCCTCATTAGCTTGAGCCCTTTAATCACATCTGGAGCAGATAAGAGTGAGGAGAGTGAGGAGGGTGAGGGGGGTGAGGGGGGTGAGGGGGGGGGGACTCTCCTGGTGCTGGTTGCCAGGGAGGGGAGGTAAAGTGGAGGGCCTCCATTAGGGCCCGTTAATGTGCCAGGAGACGCTGCGACTGCTGCTTGTGTTTGTTTGCCAGCGATTGCTGGAAGTGGTGTAACGGCTCTGGGTGTGGCGCCCGCCGCTTAAAGGGGCGAGGCTGGAGCGCCGCGCGAGCAGACGGCGTGTGGTCGAGGAGCGGCCTGGTCGTCACCAGGACCGGCAAGCTGGCGACGCTAATCAGACTTCCAGAGGATTTCAGCATGATGTTCGACCATCCGCTGGGCGAACCGCTGGGCCCTTACAGGAAACGCTCCAGGGTGGAATCAGCCAAGAGGCTCTGGAGGGTGAGTTTGATTTTCAGCGATGGCGGTCGCTCCCACCAGCGTGTGTGTGTGTGTGTGTGTGTGTGTGTGTGAGCGGCTGCCTGTGAAGTGAAAATGATCTGGCTGTTTCATATTCAGGGACTCATTTTGGTGGATCCGAGACACAGAGAGAAGCAGGAAACATCTGGAGAGGCATTTATGTTGGCAGAAAACCGAACTACAAAAAGGACCATATTGGAGCTTCTCATAAAATTAAAAGTTTGACCTTGAATTCTGGATTAATCTCTGAATAATTTCAAAAGGAAAAGTTTTCATTGTACTTGCAAGGGCATACTGTTCCAATGCAGGGACTACTGGTATCACTGGTGGAATAATTATTCATGTCCATTTGCTAAATTATGCACATACTTAAAAACAGGGGCCCATTTTTTATTATCTGAAGTCTGGGCCCGTCCTGCTGATTCCCGTATCGCTCTGATGAGCCTGTAAGTGATGAACTCCTGGCTCCCTCCGGACATCCCCACAGCAGACCTGAGATCAGGTCGGACTCGGAGAGAAACCAAAGTTTGTCCGTCGCTTTAAAGGTTATCCCAGGAGAGGCGCCAACTTAATGAAACTGCTGTGCTGTCAGGCGGCAGCACCAAAATGCTGTGAGGGGTGTTTGGAGCACCCAGAGTCAATAGCGTGCTCCCCGCGGACGCTCGCTTTAAAAGGGTAACGCCAGGCTTTTTGTGCGGCGCGTCAAGCTCTGAATGCAGATGAACGAGGCTTCGGCTGCTCGCCCGGGCAGCTTCGCACAATCAAATCTGGAGTTAAATCAGGGGTGTGTCGTGATCCCCGCCGCCTCCGTAGCTTAGCTTTCTTCCCGTCTGGGCAGCATCAATCTGGCTGGCTTTAATCTCTATCATCATGTGTGCGCGGACTAAACGCGCCATCTCACCGCACCAACCTCCCCTCCCCGGCGCTTGAGTGGCGCCGGGGGGCGCTCCACCCCACTTGACCCCACTCTGCCGCGTGTCAATCAGAACAGGTCTTCTCGGGCGCTCGGCACTCACACTTCAACACTTTCACGTTCTGAAGGCTAAAGTGAGCTTGTTGAAGCGCGGAGGCCACGGCGGCGCTCTGCTGCAGTATTCGATGCATCGGCATGTCCGTCTGTCTCCTCTGGTCCCCGGTCAGCCGCTTACATTGTTGGTTTTGGATTGTTTTGCATGTCATCGCTCAGAGGAATTGTTGCTTCCTCCTTTAGCGTTCAAGGCAGATTAGCTTAAGTCCTCCAGGGTCTCTGCTGTTCCCTCAGATTCAAATGGGTTTTAGCGACGTGGAGCAGCTTTCAGGAGGCTGCTGCTCTTGTTGTTTTGTTATCAGCTGCAGGTCTGCTGCTTCATCAGTCCCTTAAATTTAATTTAATAGTAGCATTTATGTCAGCTGTCTTCTTCTATTTGCAGCCAGAGAACCGGATCACTTCCTTCTTCATCTAAATGAACTCGCTAACTTCTAAACTACGAGTCAGCACAGGTGAGGGTGTTTAAGGTTGTTGAATAGCTGCTGCAGTAAGTAATTGGACCATCTGGGTCGTCGTCATCCAGCACACATTAACTTGATTGGAAGGAGAAGTTAAAAGTGCAGAGTTCCTCTGTGAAACACAGACGCCGTGTCCTCGCGTCCTCTGAGCCTCCACCAGCAGCGCTAGCGCCTCTAATTGCCAAACGAGTAGTGATGTGTTGTGAGATGGGCGTGTGCGCACGGGAGAGGAGCAGCGAGCAGGCCTGCATGAAAAATGCCGTCTGAAGAGATCCCAGGGGCTGGGTGGAAACGTTATTTTGATTTGTGGAGAAGAAATATGAGGGGAACTTTATGTTCCGATGCTTGTGAACATCCTTGAGCCACCAGAGTGGCTGGAGCGCCGCTTGTCTGATGAAACGTTGGGAGCAAACATGGAGTCAAAGATTGATTTGCCCTCATGAAAGATTGCAGGGTTGCAGAGCTCAACTTACCGAGCACATAGAGGAATGTCCTCCCACTATTGTTCTCCCCAGGTATGTGCGTTTTCCCGTTTCTGCATGGCTGCTCTCTGGAGCGTGCTGAGCGCTCTGGATGTAGCTTGTCCAGTCTGCCCCCCCCATGCTACTTTTCCTTTGTAGCTCTCTCTCTTTACTTTAACTCCCTCCACCTTCCATTGTAGCTGTGAAGTGTGTGTGTGTGTGTGTGTGTGTGTGTGTGTGATTGCAGGAAATCGGTACCGATTTCATTCTGACTTCCTTCACTTTTTTGTCGCAGTGGGGAACAACGTGATGGCGCCACAAACGACTTGCGGGCGTGCCACTGGGTTCTCATCAAACTTTTTTCAATAACAGCCCTGCAGCAATTAGTCAGACTGCTGCTCAGTCAAGTCAGCAAAGGGCGAGCAGCCGCTTATTTGTAGAACTGATGAATCATTAAATGGAGCAGCTCTGATATCAGGCAGGTAGGTTGTTGAACAAAAGTGTTCTAATTTAAAGAAAATGATAGCCCTCGGCGCTGCGCATGTAGGTAAACTGAAAAGGTCTGGTAGCTGAAGAGGAAACACCAACGCGGTTCACGTTGAAGTCATGAATGAATTAGGGAGGAAACGATTCCTCGAGTACCTCGATTACAAAAAATGATTGAGGAATTTTCTCTGCCCCGAGGAGTCGCTTAATCAACAGTAAAGCTCAAGCAGGATATTTCACAGGGACTCTTGCTATCACGGCGCAGCGCGCTGACATCAGCCACACATCAGGAGGGGGGAGGGGCTTATATGGTGGCGTGGGAGCGACCAGTTCATGATGTTATAGGAAACTAGCTTCTGTATTTATAATGGATGTTTAACCAAGCAAACATATGTTTTATCCAATGAACCAAAGGAATTTTCAGTAGAATACCCGATTACTAAAATATTCACAAGCTGCAGCTCAAGAATGAATCCAGAGAATCTCCACAACTCCAGAGCTAAAATCAGCCGCTCTGTGTCACTCTCTCAATCCAGGGGCCTGGTGGGGTTGGGTCTGTTGGACTCTGTGTGGTGTTTGGTGGAGAGCTAGAGGAAGCTACAATCGGCACACAAATACTAATAAATAACGCTATTAAAGAAGAGAGAGAGATCTCATAAATACATATAATACAGGAAATAAAGCTGGAAAGGATTGCGTAAAAAACAATCTCATCCGCATGACTGAAGCCAGCACGAAGAGTTTCTCTTCTCCTCTTCTGTCGGTGCTTCATTTGTAACCACACTTTGCAGTAACAGAAAGATAAAAATGGTGTGATGTCAGATTTGATGATGCTGCAGACGCTGAGAGCAGCTGATGAATGCACGCTCTCAGCTGACGAACCAGGAATCAAAAGGATCATTAGTTTCAGCAATAGTGATTAATTACTTTAAAATTCTGGAGGATTGTGCTTCCATTTGCATTCTTCTACCTCTGCTCACGTGACGGCCACGCTCGCTTATTTTGTGCTGCACAATCGTCCATCATGTTGTTAGCGGTGACGTTCTTCGGCTGTTGTTGGTTCTGCTGTTTGGAGCTGAAGGCCGTAACTCAGCCGATACAGGCGGGAGAATTAATGTCCAACGGGTAATGTATCACCCACTTTAACGCCTCATTCCCAATCCACACACACACGGTGTGGTGGTGAGGGCGCGGCGGCACCGGGCTGAGCTCATGTGGAGGTCCAGATGTGAGGAGCACCTGACCTTCCTGGCCTCACATCTGGACGCAGCCATTATTATTCCACTGTTTTCCAGGTAGTCGTATTCCCAGTTGCTTCAGTTTTAATGGCGGGATTACCATAAAATGTGTCAGGGTTCGTTAAAGAAGCACAGAGGAGTCTCTCCTCGCCTCCCGACGTGGAGCCGGAGTGAAAACCGCCGCCGTCGCTAGCGCCGCTGCCGGGATGTTGTGACAGTGATATTGCAGCGTGAATTGTTAGCTGAGATGGATGTCTGGGGGAAGAATCTTCTATTATTCATGAGCAGGAGACTCTGGTCACTGCAGAGATACTTATAGAGGGCAGCTCCCACAGCCTTTTAGCAGGGCAGACAGCAGCAAGTCGGCAGGTGTGTGTTCTTAAAGTGTGTGTGGCGTGTGTGGGTTCCTCACGGAGCCCCTGGACACGGGTCACCAGGGACGCGCCATCCTCAGGCCTGAGGGCCGTGCCCCGGTGCTGCACGTGCGCTCTGGCTGCAGCTCAGCACCGTCGCATCCACGCAGACTCCTCCTCAGGACGCCGTCAGGCCCGCTCTGCTCCCGCGGTGCACGTGGTCCCCGACGCCCCGCTCGGCAATAACGTCTGTTGTTTTGCTCCCGAAAGGCTCTAATTGATTTTGTCTTGTTTGTTTTTAATTACTGTTCCACTTTCGCTTTACCTTTAATTAAACGAAAAAGGTCTTTGAAAGCCAGCCGACTGCACAGCGATGTCAATCAAGGAGCTCCTGAAATAGTGGAAAAACAAGCAGACATTTCATCTGCAGATGTTTTTGTAATCACAGGAGGAGCGTTTCTTCACAGATGAACGCCATTAACGTGAGACGTGTTAGTGAGGTGTGTGGCGGCAGCAGCACGTGTGAGCAGACTTTGAAGGCGTCTCCAGGCTCCTCGTCTGGTCTTGAGTGTCGGACACGCTGGTGCAGACGGAGATCAGGGATGGATGGTGTCAGCGCCGCTGCTCCTCATTAGGCCTCGCCCACATTTCAAGCTTCTGCACTGACGTGATGGGCAGAGACCGTTCGATTTAGCGCCGCTGCTGCAAATATTCGATGAGCTCCGACCGCGTTGCTTTTGGGCTCTGAGGCGCTCTGACCCGCCGCCGCCGTGCACGCTCGGCTCAACTCGCGCCAGAGACCTTTAATGTTGTGATGAAATATTCATGCTGTAATGGTTCGGATGACAAAGCTTCTCTCTTCCTGGGGTTTTAACGGCACATTTGTTCTCTGTGCGAGGAGATCAGAGCAGCCGTGTTCTTCTGCTCAGACCTGTGGACTCAGCGGACACGGACAGAGGTCGTGGGAGCTGCAGCAGCTCCTCCTCTCCGTCTCGCTGCTCAGTCAGACGTCGGCGTGCTGCAGGGTGGAGGGCGTGAGATGGGATCTCTGCGGGGAGTCTGCTGGACCAGTTTGGGCTGAGTGGGAGAGGTCTGCTGCCTCCCGTGGGCCTGTGAGAAGGCTGGATGTGGACCTCACGTGGACCCCTCAACGCTCCTCTGTCAGCCTCACGCTTGTGCGGAGGCTTCCTCTTCTCTTTCCAGTTTGACCATTCATACCATTATTGACTGGACCACCTCCAGGCCTCAATGATTTTAGTCTTCCAACTAAGTCAGTTTTATTTTAGAGTTTTACAGCATCTTCACATTTAAAGGTCCAGACGAGTCGTTCGTGTTTGTGTGTCACATGTTGTGTGGGAGATAACCCAGTCCTCTTCTGTGAGTTGAAGTGTTTGCGCCCCTACACTGATATCTTCCTTTCTTCACCCTGCGATGGTGGGTTTTTTTTTTATTCATCTGTTGGAGCGATCATAAATCCAGCTTGTGAAAGCCCATTTCCTGGCCATGCTGTTTCACACTGAAAGCATTCAGATAACAGAATAGCAAAGGAAATTGTGTTTTACAGTGATTTTAGGATGTTATTGACTGTTTTTCTTGTACCATTGGGAAGAAGAGTAAGTATAATCAACATTGTGAGGCTTTGGATGAGGCTTTTTTTATGGCTGCAAAGGTTTAGCTCCCCTGCAACAGCTCGACGACTTTGTTTATCTGCAGTGCTCTGCTTGAAAGAAACACTCACAGCACAAATATGGAAGAAATTTAAAGTTTGTCCACAGTTGGAGAAGAAATGTGCAGATGCATATGCTAGAAAAACAAGCAGAGAAATAAAAAAAAAAGTGCTGCTGCACCAAATTATAGACGAGACTCCAAACAGACAATAGTTCATAATTGTGATGGCTGGGGTCACGTGACCTGAATATTCAGACGCACAGTGGCATACTCGGGGCTGTCGGTGGCTACGCCATGACAACCAGAGCTCATCCACAGCCGCTCCACACACAGACAGCTTTGTTGTGCCTGTTGGGTGATTTGTAAAAGCAGTTTTGTGCATGTTTGTGTGAAGAAGAGCTCTATTTTTGACAGGATGCTCCTGAGATGACACCAGGTGAGCTGTGGTTGACGCGCCACAATTCCATCTGCAGTTAAGGAATGGAAAATGATGTCAGCGCATTTACAAAAACACAGTTCAGATTGAATTAAACCGTCTACACCAGGGGTCTCCACCTCCCCCCCCCCAAAGGGCCGTGAGGCTGCAGGTTCTGGTTCCACCAGTCCAGCTCACCCAGTTTGACCAGTCAGCTGTTGAAGACTCAGATGAGTTGATGAAGTGAGTCCAGTCTGGTGCTGCTGCTGCTGGGTTGGACCAGAACCTGCAGCCTCACGGACCTCTGGGGTGGGCCTGGAGGTCCCTGGTCTACATGAGCGATTCAGGCTGCTTTGTTCCTGTTTTCTCTACTGGCCAACAGGGGGCAGTGTGTGCAAGATGAGAGGCAAATCTGATCGTTTGCTGCTCAAAAATGGGTGAAACGATGTTTTAGTGCAAATTTTGGTCAGATGATAAAAGCTAAATACTTATTTCAAACGCGTGTAGCTTCCTGAATGATGAGTGAAGAAGAATCTTAGATGTGGCTTATTAAGGCTGTAATGCTCCAAAGCTTAATTTCCTCGGGGGTCGTCTCTGAGTGTCCAGATTTGATAACATCAGCAAAACACAACTGCTTTCATCAGAGTTTGATTCATGCGAGGGGAGAACGCAGATTTGCTGCTCACCTGGCCGCTCAGAGTCGGAGCAAATTGAGAAATGTGCCTTCAGGGCCTTCATAAACAAGTTTCCGATGAAACATTTTTAATAAGGACCCGGGTTTGTATTTAAATCCACCACTAGAGCTGTGGTGCTGCAGGAGTCTGCAGGATTCTGACCTCTGGCTGCCGCTCCTTCCTGCTGCAGAGGGAGCAGCAGACTCCACAGATTAGCAGCAGCATCGGCGAAGGCCAGAGGCTGTAAAAGCCCTCTGATGAAACTGAGGCGAGGTGATAAGACGCTGACCTCGGAATCACCGAGAGCCGCTGATCCTGAACGTTGCCCCGGTGATAACAGGATCCGCGCTTCATTGTCGACCGCTCCAGCCGCGCGCGGGGAAAGAGGAGGCGACGGGACAGATTTCTGTTTCTGGTTTCCACAGAATCCAGAACCACGCCACGGAGGGAGGTCGACTTTATCTCCATCTGTTGTCACATTATTGCGCCTGCAGCAGGGAGCAGGTTTTTTTTATCTCCTCTCTGTACTGCAGAGTGTGAACACGATGCATCAGATGTCATGCGAGGAATAATCCACCCTCCCCTGTGATACCACAGCCACGAGCCCCGAGCCTTCCACCACCGCCATTATGCGCCTGCTTCAGCCCCGGTGTCTGCTAATTATGACTGTGCTGCTGCAGCCCTGAGTCCACGTGATGGAGGGGTCAGATAGCGAGGGCGCAGTGGGCTTGCTGGACTCACTGTGTGTGTGTCGAGTTGCTACACTTGCAAAGCTTTTTATTGCAATATTACAGCTGCCTCGCGGTGTTTTTTTCTCCTTCTGTAGGACGTAAAAAAACCACAAGAAATCAATAGTTGGTTTAAAGTTGAGGCTTTTCCTACTTACCTGCCTTTTTATTGGCTTTTGAACAGACATAGATTTACTTATTCATGGTCTTTCTTGGAGCATGCTCTGATACAACCATCAACATGAACCTTTGATTTGAGGCCACATTCTGTCTGCCTCAGAGGGAGATCACGGTGTTCGTGTGTCTGAAACAGAACAGAGGAGGAAGAGGAACTCTCTTCTTCACCTGCACTTTCATGCCAAATTTCCTGCTTTTCTGTGCTTTAAACAAACAAACGAGTCTTCTCCATCCATCTGCACTTCCCTCAGATGTGCTCTTTAAAGCCGGCCGTATTTCAGCTTTAATTCGTATCCAGGAGCCGATTCTCCGACTGAACGATCACCATCAAATTTAAACACGCGGCTGTTTTCGCTGCAGCAGCTCGTCTTTCTGCTCAGCGTGAAGCGAAGGAGTCATGCAGGTCCTCTTTGTCCCTCTGATCAGCCAAGCGTGCACTGTTTAGATTTCCCACTGATTTGACAGTCATACGCACACGCACACACACACACACACACACACACTTGCTGACATTGGTACGTTGTAGTTGTCTACAACATTTCTGGCAGGATTGTCGCATTTCTCTGCAACCGAAAACTCTTCAAATTGTTAATCTGTTCTGATTTATGAGGCTGCAGATGGATTATGATGCTTTCACACTTAAAGTAAAACATCATAAAATCAATGTTCCTAACTCACGGGAGCTACAATTATTCCAGAAGATGAAAATAACAGTCAGTATTCACAGAATCAGGTTTAAAGACACTGACCTGCAACGCTACAATAGCAGCCATCATTGATTTTCCCATATATGCAACATTTTCTTTTGTTTTCTCTCTGCTTCTGTGACAAATGTGCCTCATTAGACTCTCTTCCTGTGGCTCAAAGTGCTGTTTTTGAGCCGTGTCTCGCATTCATCCGTCTTATTTTGTATTGAAAATCTGATTCTTTTATTCAACAAAGGACAAAAGAGGCTGCTAGTCATAAATCATAGCTTCATTATCACACACACACCAGATGTTTTCTCTGCTAATATCATACATTATATTTCCACTATATTAACATATCATTAAGGACAATTTAGGCAGTCCTGTTTATTGAGGTCGAGGTTTATCTTGTGCCATCCAGTTCAATGTTGCGTTTAACTGTCATAAAAATGCTAAAAAGGACCTGAAATCTGCCGCTAACGCTGTCGTGTTCCTCTCTTCGTGCTCCTGAGACAGTAGACTTTGTAATTGCACCCAATTTCCTGTTATTGTTTCCGTAAATCAGACACGGTACGCATCTCTCCTGCCCGACCAGGTCTGGGACTCTCCTCACAACCGCCCTTCCGTTTTTCCAAACCTTGAGCCGAGTATCCGCAGGTTAGCTGCGGTTGCCATGGCGCAGCTTTTCGCTCGAATTAAAAATAAAAGAGTTCACTTGATGTTGTTTTTCTATCTCTGTCAGTCTTCTGCAGAGTGTTTTTGTACTTTCCAAATATGAACCCTCAGTTACAGGAAGTCCTCCTCCCTTTCTCAGCCATCTTCCTCTCCTCTTCGCTCCTCCTCTCCCCTCCTCTACTCTCCTCTCTTCCTCTCCTCTCTCCCTACTCCTCTCTTCTTCTCTTCTGATAGTCTCCTCCCCTCCCCTCCTCCCCTCCTCTCCTCTGTTCCCCCCTCCTCCTCTCCTCTACTCTCCTCTCCTCTCCTCCCTTCATCTTCTTCCTCTCTTCCCCCTCCTCTCCTCTCCTCCCCTCCTCCCCTCCCCTTCTCTCCTCTCCACCCTCCTCTCTTCTGATAGTGTCCTCTTCCCCTCCCCTCCTCCTCTCCTCCTCCCCTCCTCTCCTCTAATCCTCTCCTCCTCTCCTCTCCTCCCCTCCCCTTCTCTCCTCTCCACCCTCCTCTCTTCCGATAGTGTCCCCCTCCCCTCCGCTCCTCCTCCCCTCTTCTCCTCCTTCCCCCCTCCTCCTCCTTCCCCCCTCTTCTCCTCCTCCACTCCTCTCCCCTCCTCCTCCCCTCCCACCTCCTCCCCTCCTCTCCTCTCCTCCCCTCCTCCTCCCCTCCTCCTCCCCTCCCCCCTCCTCCCCTCCTCTCCTCCTCTCCTCCCCTCCCCTTCTCTCCTCTCCACCCTCCTCTCTTCCGATAGTGTCCTCCTCCCCTCCCCTCCTCCTCCCCTCCTCTCCTCCTTCCCCCCTCCTCCTCCTTCCCCCCTCCCCTCCTCCTCCCCTCCCTCTCCTCCTTCCCCCTCCTCCCCCTCCTCTCCTCTGATCCCCTCCTCCCCCTCCTCCCCCTCCCTCCTCCCTCCTCCCCCTCCCTCCTCCCTCCTCCTCCCTCCCCTCCCCCTCCCCTCCTCCCCTCCTCCTCACATTTGGACACCCCCTTCTCACCAGCTCATCCCACCAGCTCAGTCCTGAGTGTGTCTGCTCTCCTCTCCCTTATGTTTTGGCTCTCACACTAAAGTTCTCCTGCAGCTGGAGTCCTTTGATGGGGAACAATGGAAGGTCAGGTCCTCCACCCCGAGGCGACGGCGCCGACCCCGTGCTCGATAGAAGGCCGAGCGCTGCCTGAGAGCGCGTCTCCCTCGCCGTCGTTCACGTTCTCCTCTGCTGCAAACAAAGCGGGTCATTAGATTCAGTTTTTCCTGACAGCTACACAGTAATTAGCCATCAGAGCCGAGGAAGCAGCTCAATGTTGAATTTGCATTTCCGAGACGGTTTGACACTTTATCTTTGATTTTTAAATGATCGCATCAAAGCTTGAGCCATTTACTCACTCATCCAAAGGATTTGTCACATTGTGCTTATATTTCTTTTTCCCTTTCCCGTCTTTAAATGGACCCACTGTGGGTGTGCGTCTGAGGCACAAGTTATTCCAGGAGCACTTTCCCCACATCACACAATCACAATTCCAACTTGCTGTTTGGAAATATTCAAATGCGTCCAGCCTTTGTACATCACTCCTCTGGTCTTCACGCTGTTGACGCTACAGAAAATGATTTCCTGCCTTCGAATATGCTCCCGCTCGCCGAGCTTTATTGAAATCCGCCGTGGAAAGCTTTGACATTGAATCAGAAAAGCTTGATAAAACGGGCGATTTTGATAACGAAATCCCAGCCGTGGAGGTTATTTAGTTTGTCTTTGTCAGAGCCCGCCCTCCTTACCCAGTTGCTTATCTGCTGTCTTATGAGACGAGAACTTTTAATGAGTTATTTTATTGCCGCCTTCCAGGAAGTATCCCCCTGCTGGCAATCTCACCTTTAATATTTTAAGTCCTTCTAATACAAAAGAATGCTCGGTGGGTATCAGCCACATGTTCGTTGTACTTTCGCTTCCATAATTACCTCTTAAATCAGCTGAGATGGAGGCGGACTCGTCCTGCTTGGAAGCAGACAAAGACGAGGACTTTTCAGCGGATGAAGATGTTTGGTGCCCCGCGTTCAGGGCCTGGAGAAAGCTTTGGTTACAGGGGGATTGGGAGGATGGGCTCTGCTGGGGCAGAAGGTGGCCCCCTCCAGACAGACTGGTTGTACTGGGACAGAATTATACTCTGTAGTGGCAGTGGTCCCCAACCCCCGGGGCGCGGACCGGTACCAGTCCGTGGGTCAATCGGTACCGGGTCGCCAAGAAATAATTTATTATTTCCGTTGTATTTATTATCTGAGTCTGAACAATCTTTTATTTTGAAAAAATGACCGGATTCTCTCGGTCACTTGAGCACCAAAGGCATCAAAATGAGTAAAACACAGACGTGGAAAGTTTCTTTTGAAGGGGAAAAGGCCCAGATTTAGATTTAGATTTGACACATAAACAATCTGTGTACCCCCCCCCATTGACCGGTCCAATGATAAGAAGGTTGGGGCCCGCTGGTGTAGGGGGTCACAGGGGGACATGGAGGATGGGTGGAGGGGCTGCTCGTCCTGGGATGGTGACGCTGGAGCCGTCCCCTCTGCTCCGGGCCGGTGGAGCCCAGAGCCAGAGCCAGCGCGGCGTGGAAGTCTGGGCAGTGACAAATTCCCAACAGGAGCGTTTCCTCTGGAGTGAAACCACCGCGGAGGCCGAAGGAATGAGGAGGGAGACCCGGCGCGATGAAAGGACGCGCGGCCCGCCGTGACAAATGTCCTGCCGGCTTATGATTTATCACGGTCCGAAGAGTGAGGCAGCAATACATCCTGAACCTCCAGCCCGGCCATTGTGCTCCCGAGTATGACACCCAAAAGGATGTGCTGGCTCCCTCCTGCTGTTTTCATGTATCGGTTTCTTTATTCGAGCCATAAATTCACGTTGTGCACGTTAGCGCCAGGAGGAGCGACACGATTGTGGCGTTGGCCTGAGAGCTGCTTTGGAGAAAGCAAGCTTTATCTTAATGCGCCCATAAAATAAAAGAGGTGCTTAGACTGTTTCCAGTCACAGGTCTTTTCCTCATTCAGGCAAAAGAGCAAAAGTGCTGAACGCCACAGTTTTGTTGCTTACTGTGTATTGAATGTGCTTTAATGGAGCGCTCTGCCACGGCGGCGTGGCGGCTGCATTCATTAAGAGGCAGCTAGTGCGCTTCTGTTGGCGTGGAAATGCTTGGGTCTTTCTAAAGCCTGTGGCTCCTGCGAGCCTCTGACACCACTGCGTCTCCACTGATATGTGAAGCTGGTCACCTGTGGGGGAGGCGGGGGGGGCACCACATCACGGCTGTTGCGGACGCGCGTTTGCGCCTCCTCGTCCAGTTAATCTTCATCTCCTGACCCTCCAGATGTTGCGCGTAGCTGCAGGTGTTGCAGATCTGCTTCTGTTCCGGTGGGATTAAAAGTAAAGTTTTTGTAACTGGGAGGCGCCACGTGTCCTGAACCAGTTTGCTGTGGCGCCTGGCAGCAGGGAGAGCCCCGAGCTCTGACCTGGCCTCCCAGCCCCTCAGATGTTGGTCCAAGCAGCATTCCCACAGATTCTGGCTGGAACAGAACCTGGGAATACAGCCAGGGCCCGGTTCACGATGTGCTGATGTCAACAGCATCTTGTCTGATGTTTTCTGGAGAATTAGAACAAATGATCTGCCCCCCCCATCACGCCACCTAGTGGCCAACTGTTGTCAGAAGACACTTTAACATAGATGGAAGTGAAGGTCCAAGTTATTAATAGACACAGCAGTGAGAAAGAGTTAAACCTGGATTTAAAAGCACACGTTGTGAGCGAGCTAAACCCTCGTGAGGCTGCCTGCTTGATAATCCACCAGTGTTCTGAGATTGTGCAGCCATGATGATTTTGTTGGTGTTTGTGTCGCCCAGCAGGAAGACTTTCACTTCCAAAAGCACCTCTGCCAAGGTGGCCATGCATTATTTACGATGCTAACCCTTGCTAAATTATGATCTGACCCCGGTATTATTGCCAGCTCACATGTTAATGGTGTCACTGGTGCTTTAATATTCATAACGTGAGTGTCATCTCGTGTCTCCTGGAGCTGCGTGAGTAACGACGGGGATGAGTTGAGTCTCTGATGGCGTAAAACGAGACGTGGATGGATTATGCAGTACCACAGGTGCACGCGTTAAACACATCTCCGTGTTGTGACGTTTGAGGCTCGCGGGTAAGGAAATTGAAGCAGAAAGAATTAGATGACGTGAAATGCACCATTTTCTGAAGCTCCCGGATTCACCTCCATTAATCCCATCAGCCTGTCGCCAAGAAAACACCAAAATAACGCGGCATTAAGAATGTGTCAGATAATAATAATTACAGCCGTGTAAGGACGTCTGATGCCTGTTCCTTCCACCCCCGCGGCTGCAGCTCCCGCCTGGAGAGAGGCGCCGCTGGAGCCGTGCTCTCTGGTGCTGGTGCCTGGAGGCTGGGACGGGGAGAGCCTTCCCCTCGTGTGCTGTTGACATGTGAGCAGGTTCTCTCTGGGGTGTGGCTGCTTCTCTCTGAGTGAGCGTCGTGGTCACTGCTGCGGTGTCAGGGGTTGGAAGATGTAAGATGATGCTTGCGTTCCATCCACGATGACTCAGTCTGTTTGAGAGGAATTCTTTTTTTAATGGAAAAGCTTTTCACGCTTGTGTTTGAAAAAAACTCCAAAATGATCCTAAGCAATCGTTAGACGTCCAATTTGATGCACTAATCAGCTCCTGTCATGATGATGAAGCGACTAAATAACCTCTGTCCTAAAAGTGCCCTTTAGCTCCTGCAGTCGTTTAACACTTGCATGTCCACCCCCATCCAGTAGGTGGCGGTGGTTCCTCCAGCAGCACAACAACTGCTGATATTGAGCTGCATTTTGAGGATCTGTGTTAATATGTACGCGTAGCTACTCAAGACGGTTCTGCAGGACGGCCCCGGCGGTTCCCGGCCTCCAGTCGGGTGGTGTCGGGTGCGGCGTCCATGCTAATAAGGGGAAAGGCGGAGGCTGGCTGAGCACGGCTCCGCGGCCACGCGGGCCGGCCGTGGAGTCTGCTAACATTTCACGGCTGAGTGGCGTGAAGGCTGATGAGTCACACCTGGCAGGAAGTGCTGCACGCCGCCGTGTCAGAGTGACGAGCGCGGAGCGCCGTCTATGTGAGGTCCTCACGGCGAGGGGACGGGCGGCGGGAGCGAGAGATGGAAAAGCAATTACTTTTTTTTTTTTTTTATTTCCGCGGTATCTCCACGCGTTCTGTCATGTGTCAGAAAAACAAGAGCTGGAAAATGAAAATTGAAGCAGTCCTGCACCGCGCCTCCGGCTCAGACGGGCCCCGAGCTTGGCTCCTCCCCGCCGGCGGAGCGAACGCCCCCCCACCCCTGACCTCGTCCCCTCAGCACAACCGGCTGAACTTCCTCCTCAGACCTGTTCCCATCAGAGTTTACGTTGCGAGCAGCAGCAGTGCGGGGACGGAACCTCCCTAAGAGGCTCTAATCAGAGCGCGTCACGGCGTGTTAAACACCCGCATGGAAACTTTTGTTTTGGATGCCTCCCATTACCTCGGTCAACCCGGCCAGCGCTCCTCCTCCGGGGCCTCGGCTAGCTCCTCGGGGAGGGGCTCGCTCCGATTCGGGCCCCATTCCTCCATAAATGCTGGATGGGCTCAGCGTTGTTCCAGAGGCAGAGGCCACTCCTCCTCCTCAGTGCTGTTAGCAGATACAGTGGGACCTCTACTTATGAAATTAATTGGTTCCGGAAGTTGTTTCATAACCTGAAAATTACGTAAGTAGAGACGCGTTTTCCACGTAAATGTCCTAATCCGTTCCAAGCCCCCAAAAATTTTTTTTATAATTCATAAAAATGCATCAAAACATGTAACAAATACATGTTGCAGTTAGATTAGCGCATAATAAATGTAGGAATTCAGTGCAAGGCTTCTCCAGGAACAACATGAACTTTATTACAGGCTAATCTTACAATAGCGTCATTACTAGCAACCAACGTTGTTTTAATACCGTGTTATCGTCGATGTGTTACGGCCGTATTCTTTGGAGAGATCGACGAAACGCATCCCTTTTTCATGCTTTTCTATTATTTCTTCGTTCGTACGGACAAAAAAGCTCTCTTCTTCTTCTTTTCTTCTCTTTCACTTCTCTCCATCACTTTCCTCGGGTCCATAGCGAATAAAAGTGAATGAAGACGACGCTGGGACACACACACCTGTACATGTTGACGTCCCTCCTAGCCAATGGGATGGCAGGACGTTGCTAGGCGATAGCCAATGGCAGAGAAGCTACAAGCACGTTTACGTTCACTAAACTCCGCGAGCTGCGAGTAGCAGCGGTAGCGTGTTTTTGCCTTTCGTATCCTGGTATTTCTTTCGTAACAAGAGGAAACATTTTCCCGTTGAGACGTGTCGTACCCTGAAAACTCCACATGTAGAGACGTGCGTACTTAGAGGTCCCGATGTATTTGGGGCTCTGGCTGCCTCAAACGTCAGTTCTCCTGGAGGATGGAGCGTTTGCTCGGACAGCCGTGAACACACGCCTCTGGGTCTGGTCCTGGGTGTTTCCGAGGGATCGTTCCTCAGCGCTGATGATGAGACCAGAGTCGGCTCATTTGACCGAGGTTCCTCTTTATTGCTTTCTTGTTCCTGTCCGTTCTCTCGCTCTTCGGGGCCTTTGGGGATGTTTTAAAAGGAAGCGCTGTGGAGAAGGAAGCTGGCCTCAGCGCTCACAGGGTAGAGTGGGAACACCTCTTTAACTACACACATTATATTTATCTCCACAATCATCGCCCATGTGGCCACGATTTTGTCTCCACTAATTACGGCGCTATAATTAGTGCCACAATAATGCATCAGTGTATGTGTTTTAAGATAATAGCATGTCCTGATCATTTCAAAGTTTTAATTAGACAAAAAGCACTTTGTGATGATTGTGCGAGCGGCGAGCGGCGAGCTCGGCATTAAGAGCGCAGCGATGATGCAGGAGCGACTGGATGGCTCCATCTGTTCGGGCTGCTCGCCACAGCCAGCCGGAACGTTCTTGGACTTTCCGGGAGCGCGTAGCTAAACGGGGCCGCCCCGAGGAGCATCCGCCGCCGCCGCCTGTCCGCCCGTCTGCCACCGCGTCCACACATCCTGCTCCTCAGGAGGACGGCGCGAGACGATGGACTTGGAGCTCCAGATGAGGCACCGTGAACATCCTCTCTGACCCTTGACCCCAACGACTGGAGCAGTTTGAGCCAACGGCGTGGCGTCTGGCATCAGCGGGACCGACGTCCCTGCTGATCGGTGCGGTGGGCAGCAGCAGGCCGCGCGTGGCCTCAGCTAGCTGGAGCCCCCCGGTGCTGATCGATCGTGTCCAAAACCCGACGGCGGAATCTGCCGGCTGCACCCAGAGAGGTGAGCGGGTTCGTATTCCGTCACGTTCCTCCTTCCCTGCCTGGCTCTGTAATTGGCTGGTCTTGCCTGTGGAGACGCAGTGTTCCCTAATTAGATCCGTCAGGTCGTAGAAATGTTAAAAAAAAAGAGAAAGACCAATAAAAAGGCGTCACGGACGACGCAGAAGTGAAATAATATTTCCCGCAGGTTGTTTGTGAGGTTCTCTTCTTTCCCCGCTCTGACTTGAAGGACCAGCCTTCTTGCTCCGCTGGTCACATGAAGCAGCGACTCGGCGGTCCGTGTGGGATTCCACAGTAATTGCCTTCCCTCAAGCCTCCACCTTATTTTAATTAAGTGCGAAGCACATCCAGTCACAAACCAGCAACAGGAATCAACCTGGAGACTGCGGCATTAATTAACGTCGTCTACCTCTCCCAAGTTCCTCACATCCGTTCTGAGGGTCCGAACCACCTCTGATGGACGGAGTTAAAGGAGGAATGCTGGTGGGAAGAGGGAGGGGAGTTTGACTGCAGCTGCTGTGAGGAAAACACGTTGTTGTGTTTCTGAAATATTAAAGCCAATCGCCTCGTTCAAGACATTTTCAGTGTGGTCTCACGAGGTAATTGTCCTCTAGGGGGCGACACCTGTCGTTTGTTCACATCCAGACTCACGTCTGAAGACAGGACTCTGAAAATAATGATACACATAAACAAGACAGGAAAAGTGGCACATGCTGGCGGAGCGGACTAATGGATATATGATGAGTACATGAGTCTGTGGCCCCCACCCCACGAACACACACGTGCGCGCGCACACACGCACGCAGATTGCTTTAGAGCCCCCTCTCTCTCTCTCTCTCTCTCTCTCTCTCTCTGCTCTCTCCTCCTCCTCCTCTCCCTCTGTTCCCCTGCGATCCTTCTTCTTTTCCCACCCCGAGCCCTCCACCGCGCCCCCACTTGGTGTTTGGCACCTTGGCTGCGCGCCTCCGTGCACGGACGCCCTGCGCCTCCGCGTTTGTGCCGCACCGGCGCGTCTCTGGCCGATCCGCCTCATCCGCGCCTTCTGCCGGGGAAGCGCCACCGTGTCCCAGCAGGAGGGCAGCCATGACCACGGCGAAGGAGGGCAGCGCGGCGGCGAAGGCGGCGCAGCAGCAGGACCAGGTAGCTCGGCGGCTCCGAGCGGCTCCGGGCGGCCGCGACCGCGCTCGATCGGGCTGCGGCTGCGGCGCTGCGGCGACTTTCGCTTCGTGTCGGTGTTCGCATGAGGGCTGGTCCGGCCGCGGGAGACGCCGCTGATCGCGCTCAGCTCGTCACCAGCGGGTGATCGAGCATCTCCGGGCTCTGGGGCGATGATCGGCGTCGTTACGCAGCCAGCTTCACCCTCCAGGGGGTCTACGCGCACGGACACAGCGGGCAGGTGGTCCTGCGGCTTCACCTTGAGGAGGGCACACGACCGCTCAGCAACTTCTCTCAGTTGTGCATGTGTGGGGAGGCTCGGATCAACAGTTTGGCTCCGTGTTTCCGCCCGTGTGTGTGTGTGTGTGTGTGTGTGTGTGTGTGTGTGTGTGTGTGTGTGTGTGATGGAGCGGCCGACCTGCGGACGCTGGTGCGGCGGCTCCGTCCCTCATCGTGACCCACCTCTGAGCTTCAGGAGGCGCAGCCCTCCACTCTCATCCATCCTGCTGGAGGTCTGAGCTGACGTGTGACGTGTTTGTGGCGGTACACATCAGAAGGGACGTTTGTCAGTCCTTAATGAAGTGACTGTGTTGTGGGGTGAGTGTGTGTGTCACGCTGATTTAGTCTGGATGTCAAATCCACCTGAAAGGTGCATGAACGTGCGCGTTTGTAAAACAGATAGACGTGTCACCGCTGCCCTCCGCCTGCACACTTCATTATAAGAACGACAGCACAGGTGAGAGGGGCGCCGCCATGCAGCTGCAGAGCCTCCCCCACGCCCTCGGAGGCGGTCAAAGGTCGGTCTGCCAGTCCCGCTCCGTCCGTCCTGACGGGGTCCGCCACATCGGTCTGTCTGTGGCTGCGGACGCTGCTGTTCCCCGTCTTTGTTCACTCGGACAAATGCTTGTGTTCACTCCCTTTATTCGTCTGTTAGCGCGCTGATGTCGCCCCGTGCTTCTAAATGGTGACTGCCAACAGGAATCTGTGGCCCGTGAAGCTTCAGTAAAGGGGAAAATTGCCTCAGACACATTAAAGCTAATGTGTAAAAGTCTGTAATCTGATGCACACACACACACACACACACACACACACACACACACACACACACACACACACACACACACACACACACACACACACACACACACACGCGCGCGCGTACCTGGGATACGTGAGGTCCTGCCGCGGCCCCCTGATTGATGCTCCTGTGGCGGAGCGCCTCGCCCGGGGTGAGAGGACACAAATAGGGGGCGGCTCAGCAGAGATAGCAAACAGCAGCGGCGGCTCTCCGATAATCAGCTCGTCACAGCTCCGAGGGTCTCGCCACTAGCCCTCATTACTGCGCCGGGGTGGGGGCTCTGGTGGCGTGACAGGTCACCGCGGGGTGACGGCGCCGTAATTTAGTCACATGGGTGGGACACTTTGAAGCCGTTTGGAGGTAAAAGAGGAGAAAAGCTGGTCTTTGTGTCATTAGCGGATTGGTCAGGCTGCATGTTTGTGATCCCATTACCCTCCCTCATGCCCCCTCACGTACGTCAGCTTTTGGAGTCCACTTAAAACACAAAAGAGCCAGCTTCATTAGAGCTGGTCATTAAGGCCACGAGGAGAGGAGCCACAATAAGGGCTGGTTGCACATCTGACCGCTGGGACCTCACAGCCAGGAGACGTGTCATCAGCTGACAGTGGAGCCCCCCCGGATGTCGCCCTGCTCAGGGCTTCTCCCGCTCCTTCAGTCCTTGCCCCCCTCATCGCATGGAGCCGCCCCGCTGTAGGTCTGCTCCGGGAGTCGGTTGTGCAGTCGGAGTGTGACTCGCTCTAATTTAACACAAATGAGTGGTTGAAGCCGGAGCTCTTACTGGGTTCCCCTCTCAGCGTTTCCGAGGTAAACTCTGAATATTTATGTGCTGGGAGCAGTTTAAACATGTCACCTTACCTTAGAATCAGGTATCAGAATTCCTGTCAGAGCCATTTGGAGGAGCATTAAAGCAAGACCACCGTACCTGACATTTACCAGGGACGGCTCCAGCCCACGGCCCGATAATCTCCTTATTGCTGCTTTTTCACATTCACTGAGGCTCACTGCCTCCAGGACCCTCGTGAAGAGGAGCTGGCTCGCATGAGATTTGGCCCAGTTTGATCTTCTGCCTGATGCTCCATTCATGATTTATCTGTTCATTGTTGAGGGACTGTACATTTAAATGACCTGGGTGCTGCTCCACATATTGAAGCCCTCCACTCCCACACGCTGGCGTTCCCCCTCTTATTTCCATGGAGAAGGACGTCCCTCACCCTTGGTGGACTCTTTCACTTGCTGCACAAAAAGCAGAAGAGATGCAGAGAAGACGGTGGAGTCTGACATACCGCAGACGCGTTTGAACGGAGGGGCTGTGGTTTGTGGTTTTAATTAGCCGTGTTGTGTCTAATTCACCTCTCTGTGGTGGGGCTGCTGCCTCGGTGGCCTGCTGATGAATAGCTGGAGTCGTGAGTGAAGTACTTAAACTGATGTTAATTAAAGGAGCAAAGAGCACGTAAAGAACGGTGGGACGTAAGGAAATCGGCCGCGCGGCGCCCCTGATGCGTGTTTGCTGGTACGTTTCCTTGAACCTTCAGGCAGGGGTTGAGGTGTCTCCGGACCCATTTGAGGCGCGTGACGCAGGATTTCCGTTCAAACGCCGCCACGTCTGTCCAGCGGGCTCCTCGTGGCGGTTAGCGCGTGGCGGGCCCATCCCTGTTCTAGACCAGTCCTCCCATTCCCTCCGTACCCTTGGACGGTGACGGGGATGATGGAGATTGATCTGCGGGAGGATTAGAGGACCTGCTGCTCACTGAATGTTCAGGCTGATGGGACCGGCCTCGTCACCACGCCGGGGCCTGGAGGAGCGATGAGAGGCGAGGCGCCAGCCGCCGCCCCATTCATCCTGATTGTTGAGCGCTCCTCTGCTCAAAGTGCTTTAATGTTGGGGAGCCAGTTGCTCTAATTTGTCCATAAATATTCAGGATTTTGGAGCAGCGGTCAGACTAAATGTCAAGACGGCCCTCCGTCTCCCTAATAGCCGGCGCCAGCGCCACCTTTGGGTCTGTGATCTCCTCATTTGGGAAAAGGTCAACATTGTTCTCATCGGTGCCGTTTCAGTCGTTTGGTTGTAAATGCAGATTTCACGTATCCGGCTGATGCGCCAGCGCCGACCAGCAGCGGGGGTCCGTCCTGCTTGGTGCTCGCCGCTCGACTCGGGCTTCGTTGGGTCGCGTTCGTCGCAGCTCCGCCCGGAATACCACCTTGAATTCTCTTTTCCAGGATAATTTAGCAGCGTTCCTCATGACGACCGCGGTCACGTTTCCGAGGGGCGAGGGTCTGGGCTGGTTCATTAACCCAGGGGGGACGTGGAGGGCTGCGTCATCAGGGCTTTGTTCCACCGGAGCGTTCCTAATGGGAGAGCTGGGGACGCGGGCCCCTCCTCCCCGTCATGTGCTAATGTCGCTTGCTTATTCCAGCTCCAGCCTGTGATGCGTGTCACATGTCTCTGTCACATATTTCCCGTGTTTGAAGTCCCCCCCGTCTTTGAATTCTCGCCTGCGTCTGCATGTGTTTATCGCCGCCTCGCCTCCGTCCGCTCCCGCCTGTGTTTTCTGGCCTTATCGACTGGCTGTAATTAGGGGCCCGGAGCTGTGGAGCGGGAAGGCGATCAGGAGCCGCCGTGTTCCACCGAGTCTCTAATTGAAACATTGAGCATCGCTGCCCCCCCCCTCACGTTGCTGACAAACATTCAGAAGAGCCAGTGCGAGTCACAGACCATCAGCAGGTAATTGCCAGGAGGCTCTGATGCTGCGGCTCCATTGGACGGCTGCTGCGGCAGCGGCGTTGGCGGCGGCGAGACGAGGGGGGGGGCTGTTTGTGCCAGCGCAGCAGCCCAAAGTGATACATGGAACGTCATTAGCTTTGTCTTATTTAAGCTCTGGCTTCAGCTCTGCCCTCAATGCTAGCGCGGGCTGTTAAAATCCCATCCTCTCAGAGATTTATCGGAAACAAACCGACCGATAACTCCCCCTCGCTCACTTTATCGACACCGAATTGCTCCACGAGGCGTCATATGGAGCCACCCGGCGTCCTGCAGGAGGCAAAGACTGGGCCCAAATCTTGGCGCCTGGCCTGGCTCGGCGGTGAGGAATGAGCTCACTGTTTGGAGGCCCGGACCAGTCGCTCAACCAGTTTTCCTGCTGACATTTACTGCCAGTAGCATTATTGTTATGGCTGCAATCATTTCCAGCGCTACAGAATACCAGTCGGCATCCCAGGGGTGGAGATTTGCATATGGACAACTGCATCGCGACAAATAGCGGAGGGTTGCTGGGGGCTGGAAAAGTGAGAGATGCAGCTTCTTGATGGTTTCTATTTTTATTATCATCCGGAGCTGCTCCAGCAGGGACTAAGATAATCAGGGAAGGAATCAAAGTGGGCCTAGCTGGTTCCCACTCAACCAGTTCATACGTTAGGATGGATTTCTTTGATTTGAAGGCTTTCCGCTGTCTTGCTGGACAACCCGCAACAAATCGGATCTCCTCCCGGGCGTCAGGTCGCCATCAGCTGCTGGTTAAACAGGAAATTTCCCCACGCAGGCTCCACATGGGTGAAGGCAACATCTCCTTTATCTTGTTTTACCAGCAGGAGCCTGGAGAAAATTTGAAAGTTTATGTCAGATTTTGACAGGCGGGCAGGCCGAGACGGCGCTGAGAACCTCCCTGATGGCGCTCAGCCCACCCCAGCTTCTGAAAAACCAAAAAAAGAAGGAATCTTCTGTTCTGGGTGGGAGGAAGAGTCGACGTGTCAACCGTCTGCTGATTGTTGGCGCTCACCGCATTGGCAGCCATTAAACACCCCTTCAGTGATGTTTAGCGCTCACGTCTGATGCACTGGCTCTCGTGACATTTACTGGGCACGCTCCAAACACCCGGCAACCGCCTGGTTTCCATGGAGACGCAGCTGTGCGCAAACAAAAAAAAATCCCCATTTGCCAAATCAAAACTGACAACAGGAGTTGATGGTGCAGCGCGGCGTGGGGGGTAATAATAAATCAATAACTGTGTCACCGTCTTGTTTATGCCTTCCCTTTGTTAATGAGCGGCTAAATTGAATCAGATGCTCGGCTAATGCGCGTCTCATTCTGGGAAATGAGCATACAGCCGCGTTTCCAGCACATCCCGCCTAACGAGTGCCCGACTTTGTTTAAGCATCAAACGGCGCGGGAGGCCTGATTGGGCTCTTTGATTCCGCTTTTGTTCTGCTGATATGAAGATCTGGCACATGGGCACTTTGGCGGAATTGGGATTCAACGCGGGGTGCTAATTACTCGCGACAAGTTAGTCCCGCACGCGCGTGGTAATGGGCTCTCATCATCCGGGGATGTCGTCTTTTGCAGGACACCAGGGAAAGTTGATAAGAAGAGGCGGAACGGCCTGAATAAATTACTCGTTTGTTCCACAAATATCAACATAAACAGAATCTATATTTATCCACTCTGAGCTAAAAGCCGGCGCTAACGTCGTGAGTCTCCACCACAAACGTGTCTTTGTTCTTTATCTTTTTAGAGATTATAAACCCACACAGGCCCGGGGTTCACACTCTGGAGGTTATTATCTTATTCCACTCATCCTCAGCATGTTGTCAATTTCCGATGGATTATGTGCTCTTCGCCTTCTTATTCTTGTGAAATAGGGATTCCTGCTGTAGCGCCGTGTTACGGTGGGTTAGCGGCTGTGGCTCAGGTGTTTAGAGCGGCCCCCTCGCTGATTGAAGGTCAGCAACGTAAAGTGTTCTTCAATCAGGTGCCGGACCCAGCTGCTGCTAAGAGCCCACATCAACAGTTATTTGTGGTCCTGCGTAGTCCGTGTGATCTGCGTTGATCGGCCGTCACCAGCTGGCCGCAGCCATGTCGGAGCATCTTTGGCATTTAGATTTTATCCCCCTCGGTGGCCGTGGTGGGAAAATACAAAGTCCTGAAAGCTGTGAATTTAGTGACATCTGGGTACGTCAGTAAAATCCTTGAAAAATTGTTGAATTTGTATAAAATCTGGAACACTGTTTTCTTTGTAATTGCACCACAAGTACGGTTGTGCTGCGGGGGGGCGACACCCTTAGAGACACAAGACCGTCAAACAGGAGGTGTCTTAAACGCTTTTCTATTGCTTGTGTTGCGCAAGAAGACCTGGAAGGGGAGCGCAGCAGGACGGTGTTAATCAGGGCAGTCTGAAGTGAAAACCGGCTGACGAGGCCGCCTCCAGCGGCACTCGTGCTCCGGTTTGTCGTGTCGGGATCGCGCGTTTAAACCTGGACCCCTGCAGCTAAATCTGCTGCTGGGGCCAGTTGAGATGTGCAGGCCCTTCCCCATCCTTCTGATGGAGCTGGTCTTCAGTCAGATTCTGTCATTTGAAGCTTCTGCCCCCGCATACATAAAGACTGCACGCGTGGAGGGTGATGATGATGATGGATGCCTTCTTACAGGAGCTACTTACATCTCAATGTAATGTTTTGACTGAAGGAAAAAAAAAAAGGCTGAAAATCATCATACCAACGTGTTCTGGGGCATTTTAGTGACAAGATCATAGAGAGGGAATGGGAACATCTCAGCTTGAAAAAGGACATTGTTGGTCCTTGTTTACGGTGTGGTGACCCGTTTTAAACACTCATTTCATGTCCAGCAACGACACGCGAATGCAAGAGTCGTATCTGCGCGTGCTCCAGCTCAGAGAGCGCTTTGAGAGCCAGAGGGCTGGAGGAGCGTGACGCTGCTCCAGCAGGAACCCTGGGAAACATCATGTTCCCACACCCTTCCTTAGAACATCTTCAGTGACAGATCAGTGGCGGGAGAGTCATCTCTCTCAGCATTTGGTGTCCTCCGTCTTCCTGTTGGAATATGATGAATAAGTCCAGCCTCGTCCTCCAGCATTTACACAGACCGTGGAGGTCTGACTGACGTCTCCTTACGTCCCATATTAAAGCCTCAGCTGTGGAAGTGTTATTTTTAAAGACGAACCCTGGAAAGACTCATTTTGTTCCAGAACCATCATTAAAGAGGTATTAAAAACATGTTTTCTCTGAGCGGTGAGCTAAACCATATGGCCCTTTCAGTAGAAATACTGGTTCTAATATCGACACTGGCAGGAAATCAATGAGCTGTGATGGATTAAAAATATCACCAGAGCCAAGTTCCAAAAAAATGAGGTTAATTGGGGTTAATGGATCTCTGCTCTACACCTTCCTCATCTGTCTTCATTCACCTGCACTAAAAACACAGCAGTACAGTAGCTAACAACATGTCCTTAAGTCAAAAGAATCCCGCAGTACGCTCTCAAATCAGAATGTTCTGACTCGTGCAGATCTCTTGGTTAAACCCCCACAGAGATCCAGGGAAGACGGATAACTGCCTTATTTTTCTTGAGTTTTCCTCATTTTGTCCGGAGAAGCAATTTTTCTCCTTCCTCTGAAATGAAACAATACCATAAAAGCTTCATGGAGTCCATTATAACCTTATCAGTCTTCCCACTGTGGCTGCAGTTAAGCCACCGATGTGAGCCGGCCGTGATGAACCCGAGCCGGGCCGCCTCACACAGCGGAGCGGGGTCACTCCTTCACCGCCTGGAGATTCTTCCTGGACAATAACGGCGCCTGAGAAACCCGGCAGGTGTCTGAATAAACCCTCTAATAGAGCAATTATTCTCAAACAAAAGGTCACCTCAGGCGTGACGACAGGCCCGGAAATCAATAAAGATCCCAATTACCAGCCGAGCGCCGCGCCGATATTCGGTCCAGAAGATGATCAGATTTCAGCTCAGCCTCATTCCTCCAGTCCGGCCACGCCACCAAAGTTTGCCCAAGACTCCTTTACTCCTGAGACTGTTTGATTTATTGATCAGAATATTATCGGAGCAAAGTTCAGTTCATCCCAATCTGAGGGGATCGAGGCTAGCTTACTAGCATAGCTTTGTTTGGGACCAGTGAGAACAGCAGTAGTGGAGTAATGGAGTAGTGGAGTAATGGAGTAATGGAGTAGTGGAGTAATGGAGTAGTGGAGTAATTAAGTAGTGGAGTAGTGGAGTAATGGAGTAGTGGAGTAATGGAGTAGTGGGGTAGTGGAGTAATGGAGTAATGGAGTAGTGGAGTAATGGAGTAGTGGAGTAGTGGAGTAATGGAGTAGTGGAGTAATGGAGTAGTGGAGTAATGGAGTAATGGAGTAGTGGAGTAATGGAGTAGTGGAGTAATGGAGTAATGGAGTAGTGGAAAACTGGAGTAATAGAATAGTGGAGTACTGGAGTAATACAATCGTGGAGTAATGGAATAGTGGAGTACTGGAGTAATAGAATATTGGAGTAATAGAGTAGTTGTGTACTGGAGTAAAAGAATAGTGGAGTAATGGAGTAATAGAATAGTGGAATACTGGAGTAATAGTATAGTGGAGTAATGGAGTAGTTGTGTACTGGAGTAAAAGAATAGTGGAGTAATGGAGTAATAGAATAGTGGAGTACTGGAGTAATAGTATAGTGGAGTAATGGAGTAATAGAGTAGTGGAGTAATACCTCGAGTAATAGAATAGTGGAGTAATTGAGTAGTGGTGTACTGAAGTAAAATAATAGTGGAGTAATGGAGTAATAGAGTGGTGGAGTAATGGAGTAAAAGAGTAATGGAGTAAGAGTAGTGGAGTAATGGAACGGTAATGGAGTAATAGAGTAGTGTAGTAATGGAACAGTAATGAGTAATAGAGTAGTGTAGTAATGGAACAGTAATGGAGTAATAGAGTAGTGTAGTAATGGAACAGTAATGAGTAATAGAGTAGTGTAGTAATGGAATAATAGAGTAGTGTAGTAATGGAACAGTAATGGAGTAATAGAGTAGTGTAGTAATGGAACAGGAATGAGTAATAGAGTAGTGTAGTAATGGAACAGTAATGAGTAATAGAGTAGTGTAGTAATGGAATAATAGAGTAGTGTAGTAATGGAACAGTAATGGAGTAATAGAGTAGTGTAGTAATGGAACAGGAATGGAGTAATAGAGTAGTGTAGTAATGGAACAGGAATGAGTAATAGAGTAGTGTAGTAATGGAACAGGAATGGAGTAATAGAGTAGTGTAGTAATGGAACAGGAATGGAGTATTCCACCTGGCCTGTTTTACAAACAGGTCCTGTGATGAGACTCAAATGTGCAGTAATCCTTCAGACGTGTCAGAGTGATGATATCCGACCCGTGAGGTTCCAGCTGGTTCAGTCAAGGCCGCCGTCTCCTGCGTGCACGTGAGGATCACGTGTTGGTGTTCTTTCCTCCCCGCTGCAGCATTGATTTTGAATTGTTGGCGCCTGCCTGCGTGAACAGGCTATTAGTCTTGAGTGTGAGCCTGTTTATTGAAGGTCAAGCTAATTTTGTGCCGGAGCATAAGAGGCGTCGCGGCTCCGCCAAGTCCAAGGGCGCGTCAGAGCGCCGGGCAGTAACGGCAGCCGACAGCCCCCGCTGCCTCCAGAGATTTCCCGCTTTAATTTTGATGGCGCTTGTCCTGCAGACCGCAAACAACCCGTGTCCACAGCGCTGGAGGCCGTTTTAGCTCCGCTTCCCGTTACCGCTTCTCCAGCTTTCACTCGTTATCGCGACTTTTCCTCCAACCTGGTGGCCGTCTTCCCCGCGTCCATCTTCAAGGGTCCGATGTCGTCCAGGACGAGGAATCGTTAGCAGGACTGACAAGTGTTTTTGGCTGAACCGTCGAGGCCGTTTTCTTATCGCCATGGCAACAGATGGGCTCTGGCGGTGGAGTCGTGGCTGTTTGGGGCTTTAGTGCACACAAACTCAACTATATTTGTCACTCTGCCTTTTTGAACTTATAATTTGTTCTTGAATGAGTTTACATGTCTGTCTGACACGCCGGCACAAACGCTCCATTTTGCTTTAATATAGAGCCGAGACGATAAACAATAACAGATCGCTAATGAAAAACTAAATTAAATCAAAATGCGAGGCCGCTTCGTTTACTTAAATTATTAAATGAAGACTTTGTGCTGTAAGTGTGGCAGCGGCTTGACAGACGGGAATAATTAGACACAACCCAGCATCCTCGCTTCGCCCCCAGCGATGATGGACGCCATGAGTCAGCGCATGAGGCGTTCAGGAACCCTCCTTCCTCTGATTCCCTCTCTTCACCGATGCGCGCATGCACTGGGGCGTTCCCACCCTCCTGCTGGCGTCAGAGGAGCTGAAGAACTTCTGTGGAGCTGCTCCTCCTCTTCCCCCTTTTCTCTGTCTTTTTCAGCTCTTTCTGTTCCACCAGCTTCCCTCTGCACCTCCCCCTCTACCTCCACCTCTACCTCTACCTCCTCCACCTCTACCTCCACCTCTACCTCCCCCTCTACCTCCACCTCTACCTCCTCCACCTCTACCTCCACCTCTACCTCCTCCACCTCCACCTCTACCTCCTCCACCTCCTCCTCCACCTCCACCTCTACCTCCACCTCTACCTCCTCCACCTCTACCTCCACCTCCACCTCTACCTCCTCCACCTCCTCCTCCACCTCTACCTCCACCTCTACCTCCTCCACCTCCACCTCCACCTCTACCTCCACCTCTACCTCCTCCACCTCCACCTCCACCTCTACCTCCTCGTCTACCTCCACCTCTACCTCCTCCACCTCCACCTCTACCTCCTCCACCTCCACCTCCACCTCTACCTCTACCTCCTCCTCTTCCTCCTCCTCCATCCTCTTCCTCCTCCTCCATCATCATCCTCTCCTGCCTCTTCTTCCTCCTCTCCTCCGTTCCCTGGAGCACCAGTAATTTGCAATAGTCTGTTTTCCTCCCCTGGAGAAGATAATATGCTCATAAACTTCAGAACCATTATTCCTTTTTTAAAATACATCACCTACCAGCTCCGTGTGGATCGTCTCAGAGATCCAGAACAGATAATTTTGGAGATGATTTTACACAAAGTAAAAAAAATGAGCGTGGAAAGATTAAACTTGAATAAATATTAGCACAAGTCTTCCCATTTAATCTTCTTTTAAGATTAAAAAGTCCGTCTGATCTTCGGGGTTTCTGATTTATACCTCCACAATCGCCCTGAGTGTCAGGTCTTTACATAAATAATAAAAGGTAATAATTGAATCCTGCTTTTGTTGCTGATTTATTGGCTGAGGTGTTTTGGACCTCTATCTCATTATCCTCTTTGATCAGGTTCAGACTAAATGAAACCACTCTTGTGGATGGAGGGAGCAGGTGTGTGCTTTAGATCATCTCCCCCGTCGTTGTCGTGCTCCTGATCGTCGGTCCTGTTGACGGGTCGTCGGCGCCCGGAGGCCTGAGCGGCTGCTGTCCTGGGCCGAGCGCCGTGCGCCCATCTCTCTGCTCAATTATTGATGCCACAGTTCAAAGAAGGCTTTCCTCTGCTGCGCGTCTCGTGCTGAGGCTTCGCGCTCGGCTCCTCCCGGCTGACGGGAACCTTCTCGACGTCGGGCGGAGCCGAAGAGGCGCGTCAACATCTCCCAGATGCTCGTGCTAATCCCCTTTAGCATCAGGCGCTCCGTCCTCCGCCCGAGGGGCTCCGAGGCCGGATCACCTTCTCCGAGCGCGCTCCAGGGTGTTGTTATTTGTGCGTTGCATCATGGGTAATCTGATTAGCTCCAGCTTACTGAGCGTGTCCTCCAGAGCCGGCGGCGTCCTCCGGCTCTGTTTTGGTCCACCTGATGATCGTCAGGGATCAACGTCTTCTCTGGTTTTTCTGTCTGCAACTTAAATGTTTGGCTGTAATTGAAATGTCAGACTGTGATGAGGAGAAAGGTCTGAGAGCAGCCGTGTGAAGAGCTTACCCACCGATTATGTGCAGCTGCCCGTCTGGACCCGTCTGGACCCGCGCTGGTTCAGGTCCTCCTCAGTCCTGTGAGGGGGCCACGTTGAGCCCACTCAGGCTCCTCCTGATGCTCTGACCTTTGTTGGTGATCTCTTTTGACTGCTCCACCGTCATTAGCCTGCAGGCGGAGGTGAGCTCCTCCTCCTCTGGAGGTGACTGGTGCTGTGTGATTACCTTCAGACTGGGGTGGGGGATCCTGCTCTGGACCAGGACCGTGGGGGCAGGAGACAGCACCCTCGGTTATCTTTCATTTTCTCCAACTCCGCTGGTCTGACATTTAATTCCAGACGGTAAGCTTTAATTAACCATCAACAACAGGGAGACTGCGCGTCACCGCCGCTCTGCGTCTACGCGTGTCAGAGCTGCTAAATTAGCAGAACGTAAACGTGCTGAACGCTGTGATCTGTGCTGCCCGTCCGAGTTTAACGGCACACGCTCATCATAAAGTCAACGTGATAAAAAAACAATTAGCCTTCACATTTTTTCAGTGTTCTTATTTAAAGCACATTTATCTGGGATCATTTATCATGGCACTAAATTACATTTTCAAGAGTCGGTGCTTAAAAATGGAGCAGAAAACATGCCTCATTCCTTTGGTTGGCTGTAGTTTCTCTCCCCGTCCACAGACGATATCCCCACGCTGAAGTAAGAGCGAGGCGCCGACGGCAAATTCGACCTGCTTCTCCGTCTTTTTAATACATAAAGTCGTCCGCCCGCCCTCTGACCCAGCTCAGTTCTGCTCCAGCGCTCGGTCAACGAGCTGCCGGTGGCCTCGTGAAAGCGCTCGGAACCGAAGCGGAGGTGTTCGCAACCCTCAACAGGAAGTCGTGGAGGCTTCGCCTCGGAGGCTTCGTCTTCCTCGCCTGTCGGCAGGGCCTCGTCTCCCCCCCCAACCCCCACGTGCGCGGCGGTGGACACGCAGTGACGTTTACCCGCGGGTCAGAGTCAGCCTCACCCGCACGGAGGGTCGATGGCGTTTGTGAGGGGACGACGTCTTTGACGAAGGAAGCGGAACGTCCTTGCTTCTGTTTGTAGCCTGCTAATCGCTCACTGGATCATTAGAGCTGGAGGTGCTCGTTAGCAGGCTGGTGATTAATTTTTATTTTGCTGGTGTTATCAAGGCTGCAGACATTAATGAGACTGATGTGAGCGTCTCCAGCTCCTTCCTGTGTCACACCGGGGCCACGCTGTGCTGTTTGACTAAAGCAGAAGCCGGACTGTGGCTCTTCTCCACATGCACACACACACACACACACACACACACACACACACACACACACACACACAGGCGTCCAGCCGCCACATTAAACACGCGGCCGCGCCTGGAAGGGTGCCGGTGAACCGATAAGGGAATAAAAGCGGCATTTCCTGATCTGCTAAATCATTCAGGGCTCTCCGCTGCATGCAGAGCCGGCTCCCCCAGCTGAACGGCGGGGCCGCGCCGCCAGCAACAGGTGGCCTGAGAGAGGCTGAGCAGTGATTTTTCTGTTTCGCCGTGTAGAGGGTTGCCATGGAGACGCCACAAGAGGCCGGGGAAACAAAGTAGCTGGAGTTGATGAAATGGCACCGCGTGCGCGCGGGGCCGCAGGTCTGCGAACGTGCACTTTCTCCAAATGGATTCCAGGTGATGTTTCTCCAGGAGGAGACGCATGGACCGTGCCATCGGGAATTCTGACGATTCCGATTCAAATGTGGTTGGAAAGTGTAAACATGGAATTAAGGCGATGGCTGACCGTTCCCCGACGTTACTGTGGATTATTGTAGATTACAGGTGGAAGGCAGCTCTTACCAGTCAGGCATCTCTCACGCTGAGAGCTCTTCAGGCAAATGTTACGGCCCTGACGAGAGGCTGCAGGTCTTTTCCTTCTACACGATTGTTCATATTTTTTCAGTGAAGGAGATAAAATAGCAGCAGGGCAGGAATACATTAGCCTGTGTAAACAGCAGCAGCAGCAGCCTCTCTTTATTAGACCCTGCGCCTGGAAGCACTGGCTTGTGGGGAGGTTCATTTCCTGGAAGCCGGCGCGTCTGCCAGCACATATTGTTTCTATGACGGCAATTTATTTAGCTGGAGTGGCACGACAAGTGTGCGTTACGGAAGGGAGGCTGATGGATATGAACAGTAGGACAGATACTTCTCAATTCTTCATGTTGCTGAGAGACGTGGCTCTCGCTAGCGCGGCGGCAGAGAATACAAATAATTCTGGGAGGTTGCTGAGGGACGTGCTCGGCTCTGCAGCGTGCTCTCCCAGCGCCCCCCCGCCCCCCCCGCATCCCTTCAGTTCTCTGTATTCACCCTGACATCCCCCTGTCCGCCCCCCCTCCCCGGGCTGCTCGCTTAGCACCGTAGTTTGTTACCTGCTGGAAAGTTTCCAATGCAAAAACGCTTGTTTGACCTTGACTGAGCAGAAAATCAGCATCTCAGAAAAGTCTGAGTCGTGTGTGTGTGTGTGTGTGTGTGTGTGTGTGTGTGTTGCACCAGTACTAGTTCAGCGTCACTAACAGGTGGTCTCTCCTCTTTCTCCACCTTGACCCCCCACAGGTGCTTTAAACTAGAACATGAGCACATTTGGGGGCTCTTTGCTGTTGATATCAGCACAAGTCCTCTGTTGTGCTTCCCAACCCCAACTGTGCAAATGAAACCTTAGCGCACCAAAGCATCGTGACTGCTCGATGTGATCGTCTGACCTCTGACCTTTGGCTTTAAAAACAAGTCTGACAGACGTGTCCTATGTCTTTATAGGCTCATTAATCGTGGATGAAATCATCAGCTGCAGCGGTGACGGCTTCATGAGCTGCTGGTTTCATGCGTCTGTACAGAGGAACCAGCCTCCTGTTCCATCCATGCTTTTGCAGGAGCTTTGTCATTTGCTGTGCTCATCTTGACATTCAGACGCCGCCCGAATGTTTCCCTGGAAAGGAGCCACATCATGATGGTGTTTGATACATCGCAGCGTCCTCTGAAGCTGCGACCTGCGCGCTGGCGTGTGAGGTAGCGGGCTCCTGTGAGGTCAGTGTAGATCAGGCAGGAGGGCCCATCAGACCCGTGAGTCCACACCAGGAGGCTCACCCTCATCCCACGCCGCCGCTCAGAATCTTCCCTCTGCTGGAATATTACTTCCTGTAAAATGATATCTGCCATTAAAGCGGTGCTCAGAGAGGAGAGCAGCGAGGACGCTGCAGCCCGTAAAAGTGGATCTCCGGCTCTTCCAGCAGCTGTTTATCTGCAGCTGTGTGCTCGCTGTGCTGTCCTCGTTAAGATCTTTGATTGGAGCGGCGGCGCGGTGGCTCGCCGTGACAGATGTGACGACGCGCTGCCAAAGGAGGGATGATGAAATGAAAGGAAACTGTCTCTGCTCTCTTTTTTATTTAAATTTTGGAGAGAAAGTCGCAACGCTGTCTCTCTTCCATGAAAATGAAATCTTTATTAACCATAATTAAGCTTTTATTAGCCCCCTTTGTGTTGCTATGGTTACTCAGTGTTGACATTGCTACTTGATATGGATATTGCCATCATTAATCATTATAATATGATAATTGTCATTATTAGAATGAAGCCCTTGTGAAGCTGAGCACCAACAGGATCCGATTCCAGTTCAGCAGGAGGCTTCCGTCTGTATGGTAGCATATAGATTTCCTCCTATAGATGTTTGTTCACAGTCACGGCTGCAGCTCTGCAGGCGTGGCTCGTCCTGCAGCCGTGACTGTGGCGATATTTTCCAGAGATGTGATTCAGTCCAAACTCTGCAGAGAGAGGTCATCTGGCGACGGCGGCCTCAGCATCCCTGTAATGAAGCGGAGACGATTCTCCCACAAATCAAACAAACCGGGCGGAAGCTGCGGAGCGCAACGCGGAACAGACGCTGGGCGCTCGTGCACGTCTGTGCGGCGTCGGCAAACACTGATGTTCAGATGCAGCGCCGAGCTCCCGTTACACTCCAGCAGCATTTAGAAGCACTTAGACAATGGAGAGGATTTGGATCCCAGTTTAATCTGCTGTGTTTCCGCGGGAAGAGAATCAGTGTGAGGAGGATGAAAGACGCAGAGGTTCAAATCCTCCATCAGCCGGGGTTAATGCTGACGCCTTTACGCACCATTTTTATGTAAAACCGCCGTCTTCTTTTGTCCAAGGATACAGATCAGCTTGCATCACAATGCGCCATATCCTCACAAGATGAGCGTTGAGTGTGAATATGTGCTTGTGCTTCAACGTGAGGGTGGAAGTTCACCGTCAGTCCAGACTCCACGCGCTCTTCTCTACTCCTGAAACTTTCACCATATTCAGGCAAACGAACGCAGCCGCGTGATTGGCCGCCGCAGCCGCGCGATTGGCCGCCGCAGCCGCGCGATTGGCGCCGCAGCCGCGCGATTGGCCGCTGCAGCCGCGTGATCGGCCGCTGCAGCCGCGTGGTTGGCCGCTCTGGTCGAGGTCTCAGGGGTAAACGTGGGGGTCTGAAGGCTGGGCGATGAGTGCGTCCCAGCAGACGCCCCCCCTCCCCTGGTGTCAGTCACCATCAAACCCCTCGGGCCTGGGCCGGCCCCCGAGGCCAAACCCGGGCTGATCCATGTCGTCGCCGGCAGTGTCTTTGTGCCGTCACGCTTCTGTCACGCCGGACCTGCGGCTGCTCCGCCTCCCTGGAAAATAACATTAAAACCTGCCCGAGTGGTTTCCAGGCCTTGAGCGGTGCTCCACCAGCTCTTGTGTCCCTCCTTCCTCACGCTGCGATGCACTATGACGCCTGACTAATGACGCCACGGTATTTATAGGAATGTGTTTTGCAATTAAAGAAGCGGAAAATACACACGCTCATCTTCTGTCGTTCGATAGCCGTGGATGAAGAATACTCGTAGTCAATGACCTGCGACGTAGATAACGGCGAAGCACCAAAGATCTTCTGATTCCCCACGCGTGACTGCGCGAGCTTTTGCCGCGGCCCCGCTAATGGTTCAGGCGGAACCTCGTAAATCCAGCATTTACGTTCTGTGAATCTTCTCATGCCGCGTTTTCCTTTCAGGCTCGAGTGGCTTTTCCATCATCTCTGCCTCCACACCGGCTCATCGCAATTCTGCCGAACGTGAACGTCAACAGGTTCCACGGCTCAAAAAACAGAGGAAGGAAAAAACTGAATTTAAAAAGACCAAGTTCAGTTCAACTTTATTGATGCAGCGTCTTCACAGAAACCAGGAGTCTGACCCTCGAACCCAGGCAGGACACCTCCCTTGAACAGGGAGAAACCTTGAGGAGGACCAGGCTCATTTAGGAGGACCCTGTCCCAGGGGCAGGACGTGCTGGACGTGCTGGGTCCATCTTTAGAGTAATGATCTCTGCTGTACTAGGCTGTTTTATGAAGGCTTTGGGGTCCCTCATTTCTGTCATATTTAATGGGAAAAAGTCAACAAGCTCACTTTTTAAATATCAGGCTTTCTTGTTTTCCACATGGTGTCTTTTGGACTGCTGGTGCAAACACACGCTGTGAGCTCCGCTGCAGATTTAGTATCAGCCAATTAATCTATTATCATCAGAATCGTGAGTCTTCGGAATGAATTTGTTGCAGAATTCGATCAAAATAATTGCCCGCCTCAGAAAGCCGCCTTTACGTGAGCAGACTGTGGAGATCTCTGACAGTGGGCTCAGTCGGCTGTCAGACAGGCAAAACTGTCCTCTGGCTTTCTGGTCATTATTTCTGTGGATGAAATAGAAATAAAGAAAGTGAGAGGAGCGTTGCTTTCGGTGTCCTCTCGGCTTAATTATCCACAGTGAGCAGATTGGCGGGCTGCTCCTGCCCCGGGTTCAGGCTCCAGGCTGCAGATCGCCATGGTGGCCCACCTGCTGCCTTCTGCGTCTACACAGGACAAACGCGCTTGAAATGGGGCGCATCTTCAGGGCCGCTCCCACTGTCAGTCCACCAGGAAGGCCAGAGGTTTTGGATCAGCGTCATCAGACAATCATTTCCCGACAATGTTCCAATCCTTTGGAACAGAATAAATCTGTCCAGGTGTGTGTGAACGACTCTGGTGTGTGTGAACGACTCTGGTGTGTGTGAACGACTCTGGTGGACGCAGAATGATGGCGGACGGTCATCTCGCACTTCACGCCTGGTTACAGGACTTCAGGAAACAAACCCACTGGCTTGGTTCTTGGTTCTTTGTTCCGCCCCTCTGGCTCCGGCGTCAGTCCTCGCCGTTCTACTTTGTGTCCGTGTGTGAGGCGGCAGCTCGTCAGGTTTAAATAAGTCCTGCCTGTTTTAGCTGCAGGTGACGGACGCGAGCCTCGGTTCTTCGGTAAGAGCTCTCCCAGTCCAGGACGGGAAAACCCGCTTCTCCATCACGGTTCTATTGCCGCTCGTTTGTGCCAACACCCTTGGCGTCCAGTTCCTCAACCACAGGAAGGCGCTTCAAAGGTCTTCTGAACTCACCCGCGGTGTGTGTTTAGAGGGAATCCAGTCGCTTTGGGGTTTGTGAGGAGGCGTCGACCAAACCGCCGTTCTGTTGGCAGCTTTTACAGGTGTTGAACTGAATGAGGTGGTTTGGAGCTCCAGAGGTCACGACCTTTAACAAGAGTGAATTAAACACGCTGCGTTATCGCCAGAGGTTCCTGCTTCTGTGATCGAGGAGCGTGAACTCTGTTTGAACAAGACCAGGCTCATATGGGGGGGTCCTGCAGATGGGGGGGGTCCTGCAGAGGGGGGTACTGCAGATGGGGGGGTCCTGCAGATGGGGGGGTCCTGCAGATGGGGGGTCCTGCAGATGGGGGGGTACTGCAGATGGGGGGTCCTGCAGATGGGGGGGTACTGCAGATGGGGGGGGTCCTGCAGATGGGGGGGTCCTGCAGATGGGGGGTCCCTGCAGATGGGGGGTCCTGCAGATGGGGGGGGTCCTGCAGATGGGGGGGGGTCCTGCAGATGGGGGGGTCCTGCAGATGGGGGGGTCCTGCAGATGGGGGGGGTCCTGCAGATGGGGGGTCCTGCAGAAGGGGGGGTCCTGCAGATGGGGGGGGAGTCCTGCAGATGGAGGGGGGTCCTGCAGATGGGGGGGTCCTGCAGATGGGGGTCCTGCAGATGGGGGGGTCCTGCAGATGGGGGGGGGACAAATGGGTGAAACGTCCTGCTGTGTCTGTTGAGGTTTTGCTGCATCTGAAGAGTTCTGACCTGTGCGCCGGTGGTAACCTGAGCATCTGTCTTCCAGCAAAGGTCAGCGAGGTCTGACGAGGCTCGCTCCCTGCCCTGGGGGGGGGGGGGACTTTGACCTGAACAACCAGCGCTTTCTAGGATTTTCTAAAAGGCTGCAGGCGGCGTGAAGGAGGAGGAGGAGGAGGCTGCGGTTTAGTCTCAACCATTAACGCAACCATCAAGCGTCATGATCGGCCTTGACTGAGGGTGTATTTCGTGTCGGTGGGCTTGGTTCACTCAGTCATCCTGAACGTGTCCGCGTTGTTGTCAGAGCTCCTGTGGGATGATGGAGACTGAGCTCCAGCTGATGGCGGATCCATGAGACAGCCCTCACTCAACACAGACAGCTGAGCACCTCTGCATATTTATAGACGTCCTAATCGGAGCATCCTGCTGCGATGACGGTAATAACACTGGATCGGAGCTGAATGCACAAGAAGCCGTGTTTGTCTGCAGAATTTAGCTCTCCAAACAGCTGGACCACAGCCAAATGAATAATTAATGAAATTCCCAAATCCTCCTGATTAAAATGCATTAAGACGCTTCATTGTGAGGCAGATTTCGGCGTACTAATTCCAGTTTGTCAGGTTTGTGTGTGTGTGTGTGTGTGTGTGTCTCGTGCGGTGATGGAACTTTTGAGCGTCGCGCTCCTCCACAAACATCTGGACCAATAAAAGAGGCTGATGAGCACATCTGGTAAATACCACAATTACTCTTTCCTGCCGGCTAATGGTGTCTGGTGCGACTTTCGATTAAGGTGGGAATGAGGTCGGCGAGGCCTCGGCGCCGTGCGTCCGTGTCATTAAAGCCTCGGCGCGTGTTCATTAATGGCTCCCCGGAGCTCCTGCTCAGCCTCGCTTCTTTCATCCATTAGCAGCTGATTAAGAACTTATTAATCCACGCCGAGCGCTCCGGTTTTGGGATCCTCTCTGTGTGAATTTCCTTCCTTTCGCTCTTGACAGAACGCCAAACATCGATGACGGCGTTCCCGTTTTAGGACTTGTGTTGCGGTAAATGAGAGAAAAGGCAGAGGTATCGGTCCGTCCTCGAGCCCCTCCAGCTCCCTCCAGCTCCTCCAAGGCGTCTTTATTATTGAAAAACAGGTTTGGGTGAAGATGCGCCATATGTCGCAGTTTAATTTCAGTGGCGGAGGCGAGGCTGATGCGTTTATCTCTGAACTGGAGGCACATCTGGATGGGGAGCTGTCGCGCCTCGTCACTGTAATATTCTGTGAAAACACACGGGCGTCATAATTCCTCTGAACCGAGACACCTGCTGCACGTCGCCGCGTGTCAGATGCGTTTCCCCTCTGCGTGTTATTTGATTTGGGAATAAGAAAGGCGGCCACAGCTGCGTCGCGGCCATTGTTCTTGTTCCGCCGCCCTGCGGTGCTTGAGCGTGTGACAGCCATATCAAACCGCAGCCAGCCCTCTCTCCTCTGGGCGAGGCGCTCCGGCCACGGCTCGCCTTCCAGCCCCCGGAGCCGCCGTCGTCGAGCGCGCGGTGCAGCGGCGTGGCACGGCGTCCATTTTTATCTGTCACATTCGTTTGGGGTGATTGTCATTGATGCTGGGCTCATTAAGGATCCCCCCCCCTCCTGTTGGCAGGTCTCCTTGAGAGGCAGCGGCTCTGCCTCACGTTTGTCCTTGACTGACGACCTTGCTGCTGATTTCAGCACTTATACAACCTGTGATCCCCTTTATTGAACATCCTCCTCTCCCCTCCTCGTGTCCTCTGCTCTCTTTATTTACAGTTTTCCTCTGGTCTTGTTATTTCTGACCACGTCTCTCGTCCTCTGTCTGTGCAGGAGCTGGTGGGCAGTAACCCTCCGCAGAGGAACTGGAAGGGAATAGCGATCGCCCTCCTTGTCATTCTGGTCATCTGCTCGCTGATCGTCACCTCCGTCATCCTGTTGACACCAGGTACACAGCGTGGGCCCGGCCCCACAGTTTTTAGCACGCTAACACGCCATCGGGGTCAGAATCGATCCCACCAAGGGGGCAAAGCTAACGCCAGTGTTGACAGTGTTGGAGGAGTACTCAAAAAAGACTCATGTTCATCTTGTTTAACTTTGGTAAATGCGAGTCCTGAACCCCTAATTGAATGAAACTATGACATGGACATACACAGCATTAAGAGTGTTGGAGAATTCCAGGTTTATAATCAAGGAGAAAAAGAAAATTTAAATGGTGGGCTGATTATTCAACTTGAAAACGTACTCTGTTGTAAACCTGAAAGCTCTCTGAATAAAAGTGTAACGTACTTGTACATCTTTAATAAGGAGTTAATGTGAAAATTAATGGATAAATTAAGTCTTTTTTACAAGCAGTTAGTGAAATGATATAAATATAATGTAATCAACAACATATTTAAAAAGAGAAATAAAAAAATAGACTGGAAGTTTAAAGCCACAGAGCACAATATATCCCTATGACGACGGAGCGCCTATACACACGTTTTGAACTTTGCGGTCACCTTCGGCTTTCCCGTTTTAAAACGATCAGTACATTTTCATCAATAGACCATCTGTTTATATTCGTCTCATAAAACTCCTGGATGCACTTTCATGCTCTGCCAGAGGCCAAATCAGTCGATGAAAGTGCACCGTGTGTTCACCAAGGACGCTCTGTTGGATTGTGTATGGACTGAACGCACTTAATAGTCTTTATAGCTACACATCTTTGCTTCATTAGGGAGCAAGAAGAGAAAAATAGAGAGTTGCGTTTCTATAATTGTCCTTGCAGAACATCTACAAGGCTCCTTTGTCCTCCATTGTTCTCTCTTCCTGTCCTCAGTGGAAGCTTTGTGTGGGGAGGTATGGTCTTTAAAGAGCTCAATGCGACCTACAGAATATTTCATTATTTTCACCATTTCTGCTGGTGAAAGCTGTCATGCCTCACACCGACCAACAGGGGGCGCTGCTCCGAAGAGCAGTGTCTGCAGCTACATGGCAGATTTTAGCACTGTTGTCAATGAGTTCCTCCTCCTCCTACTTCTGTTCAGCTTTAACCTCAGACCCCAGCTCTTCTCTGATATACATCCTTAACATGTCTTTTGCTATTTAGGATTATTGGACCTGATAAGTGTAAAGACTGAGAATCATGTTTTAACAATATTGTTAAACAAGTGGTTTTTGGGGACAATGATGTCCACATGCAGGGACAATGATGTCCACATGCAGGGACAATGATGTCCACATACAGGGACAATGATGTCCACATACAGGGACAATCAGTCTAAATGTGTAATAATATAATGTTTATGGGTCCATGTATGTGGACATTTGGCCCCACATTAAGAAAAATTAGCTTTTATATGATAGGTGACCCAACATCTAATGTCCACACATGTGGACGCCAGGTCTGAGGAGGTTAAGGAGGAGGAGATTCTGGGGGTGAACTGAGGTTCATGACAGAGGTGTGCGCCCACAGCCCAGCACCGCCCAGACTCGCCACTGTTTCCCAGAGAACAGCGGCTTCTGCTGTGTGGCATCCCTGCAGAGAACCTTCTGCTGCCTGGAACCTCCTCCAGCACGTCTGCTGGGTCAGCGATGGTCCAGGGAGGGGTTTCCCTGGAGGGGCAAACAAAGTGGGAGCTCCTCAGAGCAAAGCATCAGAGAACATCAGAAAGGATCAGAAGCATCAGAACCTGTGTTATTAATGAAGAGTGTGAGCTGGAAAGGTCCACCCACCGTGATCTGGGATGGGATTCAATTTTTTTTTGTTTTTTTTCCATGGAGCTGCGTGTTTGCTGGCAGGGTCGGCCCTTTTAACATATTTCTGTTTTCCCGTAATCCTGTGAGATCTGGGAGGTGTCGGAGCAACAGTAACAGCAGCTCCGACCCGAGCGCGGTGGCAGGTGTCGGATCAGCGAGGCCTAACGCGCCGTCGCCTCCTGGCTGAGGCGTGTTCTTGTCCCAGCGTGTTTGTTTACGGGATCTGACGAACCGCATATTTTTAATGCGCCGCCTCCAAAGGAGGCGCAGACTGGAGCGCAGGCAGGTGGCGTCTCGGCCTGACGCTCACCGTGTTCAGTCCAGGACCGCAGCCCCAGACAGGATCTGTCCTCAGGACCCACCAGTGCAGCTGGTGTGATGCTGCTGTACACTTTAACCTTAATAATTGTCATTTAACCACATTTTATGACTGTATGTTCTTTACATCTACACGGACATGCCTTATTTCAAAAAGAAAAGCTTTTCCCTCCTGGTAGAGAAAAACTCAAATGTTGACAGACTTCTGGGCTCTAATTAAAGAAACCTGCAAACTTCAGCAAATAAACGGATTTGAATTGCTTGTTTTTAAGAAAACAAGCAAAAAAAAAATCACAAAAAAAGATTACATTAAAATGATGTATTCATGGTTGGAATTTATTGGATTAACTTTTTTGTCATTTTATTGTCGATATGAGAACCTGAAAAATAAAATACAAAGAGTCATTATTAAGCCTCAGACCTGCAGGTCTGAGCTCTTCAGCCTTAAAGGATCTATACATTGCAGTCATATTTTCGAGGTCCATGGCCAGAGTTCTTCATTGTGGAGGGTTTCTTCTATACCAGCCGACAGCTCAAGGCAAACCTGTGAGAGTGAACCAAAACAGAAGATTATAATAAAAATAATGAGCTCTCATTCTTGTGACAGAAATTTTAATGTTATGTGCGCGGAGCACAACCTCGGCGTGATTAGATCGGCTCCTCTTTTGTAGTCGGCTCTGAAGACATGCTGTATTTGACTCGCACCGAGGCCCTCAAATCATCTCCTAAATTGCCTGGTTCAGCGTTCAGTCAGAGAAGAGACTGAGCCACATTAACATATAAAGCTGCGCCGCTCAGCTCGGCCTGCGGGAGCCAACCGTCCTCTTCTGGCACCTTTTTATTTCCTTTAAAGTTTATTATCATGGCTCTTTGTGAGGGTGAGCTCATAAAGTGTGAGTCCAAAAAAAAACGGTTTCACCTTTCAGAGGCGCTGCTGCGCGCTTAAATGATGCAGCTCCTCCGTCCGCTAACTTCTGTAAGCGCACTCGGGGCCCGCAGCAGATGCCTTCAGAGGTGGTTTTTTTTCCACCCACCATGAAATCCGAGAGGCTCTGAAGACGAGTCGGAGTCCGTCCATCTGTTACGAAGTAACGGACTCGCTCCGATGACGCTAACCTGCGGAGAACGCTGTCGGTGCTAATCCTCGCTGTTCATTTTAATAATGACTCTAAACACCGGCTGATGCCGAGTTGATCTGGAGCTGGGCTGTAAACAGCGTCACGCAAACACTGTATCCACACACACACACACACACACACACACACGCGCGATCAACATTTCCGTCAACTGGAAGAAAACTTTTAATAATTAAGTGTCAGAGTTCGATCTGCTTCACCTGAAGCAGATTTCCATCTGGTAGATCCACCTGGTAGGTCAGAAAACCCGACCCTGGATCCCGGCCCTCGAGGACCGAACTCCAACACCTGCGATAGGTGAAATGTCCGGGTTACGGAAGGTGGGACTTCCGGGAGGGCGCAGAGTTCGGGAAGAAGCACCAGGAATAATCTTCAAGGACGGGAACATCCTCCTGGGAGCGCTCTCTCTGAAAATCACTCATTTGTTTACTGCTGCCCACCACCAGGGGGTGCAGCTGCTGATCAAAGCCAATTCTAGAGGGCGTGGCCTCTTTGAAGGAAACTCTTTGAACATCTGAATATCCAACACTCTCCAAACAGATGTGGTCACATTTCTTTTCTTTCCAAAGTTTATCAAACCACATCCAGACAGTAATTGAAGCTCTTTGGAACCAACTTCATCATCCAAACAGCAAAACAAGAGGAACAAAAAACACACGCTTTTAAAAAGGAGCCCATTTTTGCTCCTGAGACTTAATTGCGAGATGTTCTGATTAGGGTTTTGCGTAAGAGCACTTTGGGCTTTTCCCTGGATAAAACAGCTCGGTTCTGGGGTCAGAATCGTCTCTCCAACTTCAGTTTTTGATAGAACCTCAGAGACTTTAGTAGCTGTCAGAATGAGACCTTCAAATCCAAACACTCCTTTATTTCTTTTTTTTAGCAACTTTTCTCATAAAAACACAGACAAACAGAACTTATCTGATTACTTTCTTAAATACCATTTCAATAACTTACTCACTGCATGCTGACTGGTTTACTCATTGACTGACTGCTTTGATCTCTTTCTACATTCTGACTGACTCTTATTCCAGCACTTATGTAGTTAATGACTTATTGACGTTATGACTTGGTTACTCACTCGCTTATTTACACGTTTATTCAGTTTCCTAGTTTTTGAATCAGACTTTGCTGCTCTGTCTTTGTTTGATTGAAATCAGCCATTTTGAAGCTAAATCTTCTGTCTGGTTGTGGATGAAACGTTTCCCAGCGGATTAACAGCATCTTGTGAGCTGCTCAGCGCATCGTGCTAGAGGCTGTTAAATGTGTTTTCTCAGGTTTCGTGTCTGAACTCGTCTCCGTCTAACGGAAGAAACTAAGGAACAGCGAAGCCGGTTGAGGCTGAAAGTGCTCGGCTGTCTTCTGGAGACCTTGTCAAATTATTATTCTGTTTCTTCTGGTTTTTGTCTCACAGCAGGTTGTTTGGGCCTAATGGACCTAGAAACTCACCTAAAAGCTTTTTAGTTATTCTGGATTTCAATAGAGCTGCTGGTGCTCAGCCGTTATCGATGTGTTTTAAAAAAAGGCCCAAAAGATTTCTTTCTTTCTTTTCTGATCCTTTTTTCTTTCAGCGACTGTCTCTCACAGATTAATGTTGCTGTCAGAACGCGGACCTGTTAAAGGTGCTGGTTGAGTGTTACCTTTGTCCTTGAACTCATCGTTTAGCTGGATTGTATTGTAGCCGCGCAGCAATTCCGCTGCCTTCTAGATGCCTTTAACTGGAAATATAAAATATCATTTTCTGCTCCTCTGGGAGAATTCAGCACTCTGCATCTCTCTTATTTCACACAGCAGAAAGAGGAACTGTCGCTAACCCATCACAGCTTAAACCGGTGTCGTAGACGGTGTGAAGAATTCTCCGTAATAAAATAAATGAACATTCCCGTCTGATGTGATCCTCAGCCGCGGCGCTGGTGGCAGTCAACGGCCGGAGGTGCCCCCGGAGTCGTGCTTTATCTGCTTTGTGTTATTTTCCAGGTTAGCGGTTTCAGCCTGCAGGATGACGATGCTCTTCACCACCGGGGCTCAGGACATCTGCGCCAGCGTTGACGCAAGAACACAACGATCAATTCTGTTGTTTCCTTCAATGTTTCTGGATTGTAAAAGAGGAGGTTTTGCGTTAGACTTTACGCCACCAAACAAAAGGGCTCGCCCCCTCGTTTCCTGAGAACACATGAATGTTTGCGCTGTACGTCACCGAGGTCCTTCTGTGGTTCAGAGGAAGGGTTCTTTCCCTCTTCGCCGCGGGCTGTTGTTGAAGGTTGACGCTAACGCCGCGTTCCCCTCCTGCAGGCGAGGACGACCGTCTGGCTCTGAAAGGCAAGGTGACCGTCGGTGACCTCTTCAGGAAGGACTTCAAGGTCCACGACCCCAACGCCAAATGGATAAGTAGTAAGTGATATTGCTGTTTTTGCAAACACGCTTAAACGCCGCCGAGCGGAATCACACGAGGTCGTGGAAGTGGCGACCTCACTGACGCCACCTGCTGGTCAGGAGGAGAACGGACACACTCCAGGAGCCTGTTCAGGACCCTTTAACACGGGGGGGGTTGGGCCGCCAGCCCTCTCGTGACTGCTGAAGAAGACTCAGTAAAGTTTGAGGAGAAGCAGGAATCCCGTCTCCTCCGTTGCCACAGTCGTTTGCTCCACGTGCTTCGCTTGCTGCCTAATTACGTGTGACGGTAGATTTTGCTGTGATCAATGACGGCCCGAGGTTCCTGCTTTTGTACCGATTCATCACCAACAGTCAGAAAAGCTTGTTTTGAACCGCCGTGACGGTGTAAACAGCAGCAGCACTTCAGGGAGCCGCGTGGCGTCGTTCTTTCTGGAGGTGACCCGCTTGATCGCAGCTCGGAGCCGTGCGGAATGTGTACAGCTGGAGGATTAACGGGATGGATTTAGTCGTCTCCACAAAGCCGTCTCCTCCAATCACGCCATCTGAAATGTCACCAAGCCGTCCCCTCCATCATCGCTTCTAATTAGAACGCTGAGAAGCCGCATTAACGGAGCTGCCGCTCCTCCCGACTCCCGCCGACGGGCTGTTGCTCACGTGCGCTCGACGCATCTCGCCGCCGCAGCCGCCCGATCGATCACACTCGAGTGAACGGAGCAAAATGGACACATCTGGAAGTTGACATCTGTTCTCAAACGGCAATTACGGGCGCGTCTTCAGCGGTGGGGGAGAGGATGGAGCGCACGGGATTGATTATGAATGCATCAGCCACCCGCACGCTTCCTCTCAGAGCCGCTAACGCTTGTGCGGACGCGGGCTGAAAGGGTTCCTCTTTTCAAACTTTATTTGTGTTTACACTTCTGGAGGCTGTTTGTGATGAGCTTATTAATGGCTAATTAATCTCCAAGTGAAATGTTGCCATAGCAGCTAGAAGAGAATCAGCAAATGGTCCAATTTGTTGAGTCTTTGATACTCACAAAAAAGGCGCGTCAGGGCCGACGCTCCATCCGCTGGCGTGTCACGCGCGCCCGTTCTCAACGCCGACGTCGTTCTGGCGCCGCCAAGGTGAAGCGGCCCTGCGGGACGCAGCGTGCGCGCTGGCTGTTTTCCATTTTAATGGCGGCGTTTCCTCTTGTTTGCAGCTCCGGGAGGCCTCTCGCCTCGCCGTGTTTGTTAAATACGTTGGGGGGGTCGTTTGTAAAGCGGTCAGCCAGCTGGGAATACCTAAAACTGTTATCGGCGTGACTTTGAGCAGGACTTCTGTGATTGAGATAAGAGCGATGTTTGCTTTGTCATTGTGTGCGCCGTGCATGTCGGAAGATTACCTCCTGCCTTAATGGTTGGCGGCGTCTCATTTCTGATGGTTATACGGGGGAGAAGATTAGCCAGTTGTCTCATTGAGTTTTCATAGCTCCGCTCCCGCGGCGCAGCATGAGTAATGATGTGATGCCGTTTGTTAATGGAGTTGTGCGGTGGGTCTTTTTCTTACAGATGAGAAATGCCCTTGCTGTTATTATCTACCGTTTGTTCCTTGTCACACACAATCACCTCCTGTGATGCTGTGGCGCGCAGCAGGTTGCAGACGCGTCCTCCTGAGACGTCCCACGTTCGTCGGGAGTGGCGGTAAAGCTTAATTAACAAGGTTGCCTTGGCACAAACTTGCATTTCCCTTTCTGACCTCTGGAAGCGACTGAACTTGTTTTCGACAGACTCGAGCTGTCAGGCCGTCGTGATGCTGATACACCGAATAAAGTGGCATTAAAACAAGCCTGAGAGGCAGAGCTGAAGAGCAGAAGCGGACTCTGGAATCAGGAATTTGCTTCATGCAGCCTCGTCGCTCGTTAGCTGCCAACATCTGAGGGCTCGGATGCCAACTTTAGTGGCAGCATAAACAGGATGCTGTTACTTTAGCCACGATTTGTTGACTTTGTTGCTTCTTGTTGAGGCGAACTTTGAAAACCTCAAAAGGTAAAAATAAAACCAAGCAGGATCAAGACTTTAACAGTTCCTTTAGCCTTTATTCAGGTCTCCAAACGTCAGCGGATGCCGGCCAGTTCAGCGTGCCGCGAGATCCCGGTCACGGTTTGTTTAGAAGACGCCGCTCGAGTGGATTCCTTCTCCTGGACTGATGGAAGATTCCAGTTGCTAATGCTATGCTAATGAAGGATTAGCTGAAGAGTGGGGGGGGTTGTGGCTCCAGAGTCAAATCAACAACCCCACGACTGAAGCATCAGTTTCACACAGGTTAGGGAGCACACGGAGGGTTTCCACAACGCTCTCTTGCTCCTTTCACGCGACGTAAATGAGCTGATTTTCAGCTGAGAGGCTCTGAGCGTCTTCAACAGCGTTCTCAGCTCAAAGTCAAGGTTGCCGAGCGGATTCTTGTTTTGAAGGACCTATCACATTATTCCTGGCGGTCCTGCTCTGTTTTAAGTGGCGCAGTCCCCTTGTTGTCCTACGCCACTCTCCTCATCTGTGGCGCGCTCGCCGCTGTGCAACGTTCATGTTGCTGTAAGAGCAGCTTAATTTTTAGATGTCAAACGAGAAAAAAACAGTTTTTATGACATTTTTGGATGCGCGACATCAGTAATCATCCGTAATTGTCGTCATGTTTGTCTAAATGAACATGTTGCTGAGCAGCTGTGATGCGGGTGTGTTGTCACTCTGCCCGGTGTTCTCGTTCCCGCCTGCTGCTGCTGACTCATTCAGGTTGTGCTGGACCACGTGTGACCTCCAGCGGGGCCACGATTCACAAAAGATTCATGGCAAAAACCGGCCTTTGTGCAATAGCAGCAAACAAACGTGGCAGACAAAGCGAGAAGGTCTGCACAGACGTCTTGGTAATTTGTCAGGCGTGGTAAAATATAGGAAGGCGGTTAAAGGAACAAACAAATAAGCAATCACCTTAAACTACTACTTCCACGTCTCCTGCCCGCTGCTTTCGCGGCGGCGGTAGCAGGACGAGCTCGGATCTCTCGGAGCTCATCATTGTTCATCAGTAGATGTTTTCGACGTCAGAACGGGTCCAGTCGCTCCGCTTGTTATCAAAAGGTGGTTCTCTTGAGGAGGCAGCAATCAGCTGTTGAAGATGTGACTCTGACAGAGGCTCCATCCGGACAGGATGACGCTTAATTGTCACTTCAGATCTCTGCTTTGTATTCTGCCGTGTGTTTGTCACCTCCTTCCTTTATTAGGTTGTCTAAAAATAAAAGTTGTGTCCAGCAGAAACATCCATGCAGATATTATGAAGAACTCCCCGAAGAATGGAACAAGAATGAGACTGATTAGATGTATAAGGGGCTGATTTTTAATTAAAACTCAAATTGGATTTTTAATGAACCTATATTTCACAGCATATCTGAGCCGATGAGGCTGTATCACAGCGCCGGGGCCTTTATTCCACCACAGACAGGAACAATAAATCTATCTGCTTCAAGTCACTTTATCACAGCAGTCATCACCCGAATCCGTCGGCATCAACCTGCGAGCAGCAACAGACAGGAGACCTCCAGAATTGAATACAGTAGCCCCGCCTCACCCCAGTAGCCCCGCCTCTGCCCAGTAACCACACCTCACACCAGTAGCCCCGCCTCTGCCCAGTAACCACACCTCTCCCCAGTAGCCACTGTGGCTGGTTTTAAGAAGCTGTTGGGTTTGAACTGTTGTTCTGCAGACGTCCTCAACTGGCGAGAGCAGGTCTGAGGACCCTCCCAGCTCATTTTCGACCCTCTCTTCTCTATCTGAGATCAGCTGTTGAGGGTCGTTTCACTTCAAGACTCCAGCAGAGACCGTTTCTCTGAAAAGGAAATGGAGCTCGGCTCAATTCTGCCTTTTTAACGAAGCTGTCACTCTGCACGTGTGGCCGGATGTCTTCCTCTGGAGGAAACAGTCCAGTCAGTCAGCTGTTGGTGCAGATGTTTGGTGATTGTCGCGAGTCTGAGTTTGGGAGCGTCTGTCAGGCCTCGGCGGAGCTCCAACGTCCACCTTGCGACCTGAGGTTTAGCGACTCGGTGACAGAGTCGTTAAGACGAGGCTGGAAAAGTCAAAGAGGTTTCACCCATCTGGGGTCAGCAGGAGGCTCCGATTGGGCCTGAGAGAGGCAGAAGAAGGAAGACATTTTTATTGTCCTTCCTTTTTAATGGAAAGGTCACGTGCTGTCAAACCATCGTGTGAGAGAAGAGGAATTCTGACTCCAGTTCAGCTTCTGCAAAAGAAACAAAACAACAAAAAACCTCTCAGAGAATCGATCTGCACAAACTTGATCCACAATTGACTGGATGTGGATATCCCTGGAGAGGCCCGGGTCAGGTCGGTGGGTCGGGGCCCGGGGTCGGGGCCCGGGGTTAATACAGCAGCGCTCGGGGAGAAGGTGGAGATCAGAGAAGGAAAGAGCCGTGGGCTGAAGCTCTGACACTGATGGCCAGAGGGTCAGAGAGGTGGCGGGAGAGTCCAGAGGAAGGCAGCGGAATTCACCAAAAAAAGAGAGATGAAGATGAAGAGCTGCAGGAGGATGACGAGCTCCTCGGAGGGAGGGCGGCGAGGGCGGCGAGGGCCCGGATGTGGAGGGAAGAGCGGAGGATCAGGGACCGCGCGAGGATGAGAGTGTTCCTTTAACGAGCCAGGGCGGTCAGTTCATCAGTCCCAGGAAAAGAAAGGCGGAACTAAAGCTTTGTCCAGGTCTTTATCACTTCTCCAAAGTCTTCCAACGAGGAAACAAAGGCCGTTGCGGCCTAATCTGTTAAATGAGATCCACGGCGGGGCTAATTGTCACCTCTGATGGACTATTAGCCATGCCAGCAGACGCTCTCTGCAGAACAAGCCCCGGTTGTGATTAGTCGGCGCCGGCGCCCGAGCTCACGCGGCAGGACGGAGCCGCGTGGACGGACTGAAGGTGAAGGGGGCGGCTGTTGCATTAAATATCTCCTTCCCTGATAAAAAGCCTGACGGATGAGCAGCCATGCCAGCTCCCAGGCATGTGTCAGATAATGGCTGCCTTGAGCCTCCCTCCTCTCCCGGCTGCACATCATTTCCCTGGAAGGGTGTTCGTGCTCCCGCAGCCTCCAGGAGGTCAGAGGACTTCTGTAGGAGATGTTTTTATTTGGGTGAAGTGTCACAGGATTATGTGCGCGCGTGTGTTGGGAATGATAAAGGAAGGAAGAGGAAAAGGTTTTTGCTGGCGGCTCACTTGTGCATCTCCACAGGTAACGAGCTGCTGTACCGCAGCCGCGACGGAGACGTCCTCAAGTACAACGTGGAAACGGAAGAGAAGACCGTCTTGGTGCACAACAAGAAGTTTGTAAGTGTTTCTCGTCTCGGGTCCGTTTCGGTTCCCCGCAGGAGCGGAGAACCGACCGAGGCTGGCCGGGAATTAAATTAAAACTTTTCCCACACCGTCAGCAAATCAAAGCACCCAAAGCGGTTCCATTATGACCGCGCGGTGTGAGCTGCATCGTTAAAACCCGAGATGGAGACGTAGCATCGGAGCTGCGGCGGCTCGAGGTGACGACGCATCAAGCATCGAGCACCGCCGCAAAGATTAATGCAACTCCCGTTTGAGGAGCCGGGCAATCCGTCAAGCTCAGTCGTTTAAGGAGCGGTGTAATGAAAAGCACCACGCGCGGTTAAAGGACTCATCTTTTTGTCTTTGCACCCCCCCACACCCCCGAGCTTCACGTTTGCTTTTACTTTTGCAGGAAATGTACAAAGCCAGCAAGTACGAGGTGTCTCCCGACATGAAGCATGTGCTGTTGGCCTACAACGTTGCTCCGGTGAGCTTCTCATTTGTTTGCTTGTTTTTTGAATTAGCGACCTGACAGCCAGATTTGTCAGCTGCTTGCCTGGGCGGAAGGTGCAGAGGGGAGGGAAATGAGGGAGGGTGGGAGGGAGGGAGGGGAAAGTAATCACGGCAGGTTGCGAAGGCCTGTCGCACTCCGCTGCCCGCAAGAAATGGCGTTGGGGGGGGGACAACGGGGGAACCGCAGACGGAGCCGCTGCGACGCGTTCCCCGAGCGGGCGCACGCCGACGAGATCGAGGGAAGAAACGGCATCGGCTCCAGAGTTATCGTTACATCGGCTCTGCCCCGGAACGCATCAAAGCGTCTCAAGTCAATATATTAGATGGAATTGCTCGCTAATGCGCGCGCCGCCGAGCTGCCGTGAGAGTTTGTTCGCGCCGTTTGTGTTTGATTGTCTGATACGGCGAGAGGACGTGTCGATGTTTCTCTACGGCGCTGAGCGGCTCGGCACCGCCGGCCTCGGCTCAACGTCCACGCACCGGTAACGTAAGCGACAGAGGCCCCGGCGCCGAGCCCTGAGGCACCCCTCGTTTAAGACTGGCGGTGTTTCCGTAGCCTCGTGATCCAGGGTGAGTCACCTGTGGGCGTGTCGTCGCCCTCTCCTCTTCTGTCTTCCAGGTGTACCAGTATTCCTACACGGCCTTCTACATCATCTGCAGCCTGGAGACGCCGTAAGTAGGCGACGCGGCCACTCGCGAATCACCCCCAGCCGCCGACGCCGTCTGTGGACGTCGCATCGTACTTCAGTCGCGGCTGGAGTCGAGTTGTGTTTGTTTCAGAACTAAGGAAAGCGGACGTATCTGCACGAAAGCGGCCGAGTTATCGTGTAGAACGTAGCCTTAAAGCACGGAGATTAGAAGCTCCAGCCCTCGTCGGGGCACCCGCTGCTCTTTCGGCCTTTGCTGATGAGCGGTTCAAATGCCTGGAGCATTAAAGGATTTCATTAAAAAGCGTGAAGGCAAAAGCCAAAGCTGAAAGTTTGGGCGTAAATGTCAACCTCTGTATCACTTTTGGCTAACTCCCAACCCCATTTACACCCTCGTCACCTCGGAGAGACTCGAGTCCAGACCCCGTTCAAGTCTGTATCGGTGCTGCCACCCGGTGGTAGATGCTCCCTCTGCCCTGGACCTGCTTCACCCTCACCCCGACACCATCCAGTGGCTCTAATTCTGCTGCCTGTACTTTTCTCTTCTGTCTCTGTGCTGACACCCCCCCCCACAGGGAGACGTGGAACCTGAACCCTCCAGAGGTGCGAAATGCTCAGCTGCAGTACGCGGGCTGGGGACCGCAGGGCCAGCAACTGGTAAGACCTCCACCGGCGTCCTTCTGACCTCCCATTACACCATCCTCTTTGTGACTGGGTCCAGTGGGTCAGGGGGAAACGGATACATTAGAGCGTCAATTACCGGTAGCCTTAGCATTCTGAGATCTTTCCCGGGCTCCCAAGCTAGCCCCTAAAGCCGGCTGTGAGTTGAGATTTCGTGCACAGACGGATGAATGATGACGGGAGTCGGCTCCCCTGAATGTCGGCTCCCACCACCACCAGCACCACCAGCACCAGCACCAGCACCACCAGCACCACCACCGCTCAGCCACAACTTTCACTTTTAGAAACTGTTGCATATCGCGCTCAGTCGGCAAAGAAACATTTCAAATTCAAAATTGTTGTCAGCGATAAGGAGCAGCCTCGTTTTTCTGCCCCCGTCATCCCGCCGTGGAACCTGTCAGCAGCATTAATGAGCTTTACTCAGTTTGCAGCGCTGACACTCTGTAAGCGATAACATCCTGCAGCACAATGCTATTAATTACCTGTTATCTCGTCAGCGGATTAATTAACACACTCGCTACGTTTAGCCTCCAGTTTCCCGACATTGGGAGAAAATTTTAGCACCGTCGCTGTGGTTAGCTTTAACCTGGTGACAGCTGCTTTCCCCGAGGCGTCACGCGCTCCCCTCCTCCCAGAGGTTGAGGTTCAAACGAAAAAAAGCACGACAACCCGTATTTCATATTTAGACACCTGATCTACATAAATCAGCCCACCTGTTATCTCGTTCCCAAACGCAGCTCGTACGTAATTAAATCTCTTCCTCCGTCCCGCAGAGAACCAGCTCACGCGCCCGCATTTACACACGCAAACCCATCTGCCCCGCCACATGTTGAACGAGTCCGGGGCTGGGAAACCGCTTTAGTTGGTGACACGAGCCACGTGTGTGTTTGCGCGAGCCCGCTCAGAGGACTTTTAGGGAGCGAAGAGAAGAGTTTTCGCGTGCGAGAGGGGTTTAATCTTCACCGCGTGACTGAGGCGTTTACATGGAATCCCAACTTTGGCGCTCAGCGGGACCGACCTTCACGGAGAGGCGGAGCCTTCCCGCTCTGCGTAGACCTCCACTCCTCAGCTCCTCAAATGAATTATTTCCACGTTTGCTGTCAGGCGTGTCACGAATGTCGGCGGCGCGACATCACGTCATTCCCAAAGACAAAGAGGGCTAATCTGTCCTCGGGGTTTTCCCAGGACGTTTGTGTCGATGCAGCAGCGTCTGTGGCGCTCAAACGCCCGCCGGGGCGCTCTTTTCAAAATGGAGCAAGGTGATCAAACCCGTCTCGTGTCGGTGCTTTTAAACTCCCGGCCGGTGACAGAGCAGAGGTGGTACAAGTCCCCTCGCTCCCTCTCACGTACTGCGCTGCTGATAAAAGTGGCTGCTGGAGCTCTCTCGCTCCCTCCCAGCAGAGAACGGGGTCAGGTCTCGTCTCTGCGCCGTGGCCTAGATTAGCTTCTATACAGGGACTCCATCTGCACCGGCGCGCCTCCAAACCGTGTTTCTGTGAGCTAACTGTGACAGACTGGTGCTCCTGGAGGAGGAGAGGCCTTCACTGGACCTCAAACATCCTCAGATACCATTTGCTGGTCCTGTTTGTTGGTCCCTTCACTTTCTTTACATTTCTTTTGAAGAACAGGTAACAAAGAGTAAACCGGGGGACGGCCGTGGGCCGTAATCCCCGCGATGTGGAACAAACCGTTCTGTAACGGCCCGATCGATGTCTTTACGGCCGGGGCGCCGCAGCGTTTTGGTCCCGCCGTTCTCTCCGTGGGTGCTGGAGATCTATTATTCCCTGTAATGAAAGAGCTGACCTTCGCTTATCTCCAAGAGCCCCGCAGGGCTGAAAGGGACGGCGTGAAAGTCAAAATTTGGTCCCAAGGGTTGAGGCTCTTATCATAAATTAGGAGAACTACTTAACCGGGTGTGAAAACTTTGATCTGCCAGCGTGTCTGCTAATCTGTTGTGTGCAAAGGAACACCTTTATTTCCTCCTCCTCCTCTTCTTCTTCTTCTTGTAGATCTTCATTTTTGAAAACAACATTTACTACCGCTCTACGGTGGAGAGTCGATCCATCCGTCTGGTTTCTACGGGCAAAGAGGGCACCATCTTCAACGGGCTCAGCGACTGGCTGTACGAAGGTAAGGGCGAGAGGCGGGCGCGTTTGGCGTGCTCCTAGCGCGTCCCAACACGACGGAAGGGGAGCTTTTTTCAGATTCAACCTTTGCCCTGAAAACGGGCTGAGACGAAGCTAGTCGCCCGAAGTTGAGCGAAGTCAAGAGAGCTGAGGCGAATGCTCGTCGGTGGGATGTGGACAGGAGGAGCTGCTGGGATTATTTCATTAGCCCGACAAAACCGACTCTTATGTCTGCGCGTCCCTGATGGAAAAGCTCCAGTGCTTTTCCTCCCTTTATCTTCCTCCTCAATCTCATTTCTCTCACTCTGGAGCCCGACGAGCATTAGCGAGTAATGGCACGAGACAGTCGGGGCTCCCCCGCGCCGGCGAGAGCGTTTGGATTTCCAGAGCGTAGCTCTCGATTTCCTGCAGGTAAATTGAAAAAGCAAAGTCTGCCAATTAGCTTTCCACGCCGAACCTTCCACCCGGCCCGCTCCGCATTAATTCGGCGCTCTCCTGCGCGGCGGTTCAGACGTTTCTCCGGTCTCCGACGCCACCGACCGGGCCGTCTCGCGGGGAGCGGCAGACGGGTTAGCATTGAGCTAACGCATTTGTATGTGCTGCGCGTGCTCCAGCGGAACAGTTTTAATCAGGCAGCGAAGCAGATGGAGACGCACAGAGAAGACGAGCCGTTTATCCCGCACGCGGGCGTCAATGAAGCCCGAACGAGCGCCAGCGCGCAGGTTTCCGGGGACGCGTGAGGTTATCTGCTTCCACCCAGACTACAGCTGCATCACGCATCCTCTGCACAAACGCTGCGTTTAATCAAGCGCCGCGTCATCCGAGCTGCGCGTTATCCGGGCGGACAGCGGACGCCGATCCTCCGGAGAAATATGCAATCTGGGCCATTTAAACATTAATCAGGGCCTTATTGCGGCATCTGACCCCCACGCTCGAGATTTACGAGCTGCTAAAGGCTTCATAATTTACACGGCAACATTTATTAGGCAGCTAAGTCGGAGCGAGAGATAAAACGGCAGCGTCAGCTTCAGAAGGTCGGGACGTGCGAGTTGTACAAAGCAAACCTGGACGGTCTTAAAGTCTTGGATCGGGGTCGGCCTCTGCCGCCTCAGAGATCTAAACAAAGTGAACGTCCTCGTGGTGTTTAGTAAGACACGCGCATCTGCCGCCTGTGAACGACCTCACGACGGGAACGATGAGAGCAGAGCGCCAGCAGGAGTGCCCAAACGGAGCGGACCGGCTCATGTTCTCGGCCCCCTTCGGCGACGAGCTCGACCGCCGGCCGGGAGCAGAGCAGGGGCGGCCCCACGAGCCTCGAGCGTGGCGCTCTGTCATCCGTCAGATTACCGAGGCCGCGCCCGTACCCGCGACCCGGCGCGACGCGGCCCAGGGAAACGCGAGTTTATTAGGCTCTGCTGCGCCAAGATAAAAACCAGGCGGCGCTTTGATTCCCGTTTGCCCCCGTAGATGTTTGGCGAGATGATTGCTTACATCGAGAGGCCGGTTTGTACAGACGCGTCTGTTTATCGCAGCGTTTGCGGGCCCGTGCCGGCGGGATGTCGGCTAACCGCAGAGTCAACAGAAGACGCCACAGAGCACTCGAGGATGGTTTTGGATGGTGGAATCAACGATGGAGCCGTGTGCAAAGTGTTGCTTCATCACAGACATTAAATGCATTCCTCACGACCCCCCCCTCCTCCTCCCCCCCCCCTCCTCCTCACGACCCCCCCTCCTCCTCCCCCCGGCTCTGACTGATCTAAAGCGTGGAGGTGCGGTTCCTCGTCAAGGCGCGGCATGTGCGTCTCTATCTTTGCTCAATTATCGCCTGGTCCGACGCCTCAGATGGCGCCGCGGTACCGGCGGTATTTATAGCGGCAGATGCTTGGCAGACGTTTGCCTTTGCGTCGAGCGGAGACCTGGAATGTCATCTCGTCATGTAAACAGGCTGGAACAGAGCCAGGCATCATCTATCGATCTAGTTTACATCGACAGCCGTTGGAGCGGGGCCAGGGTTGACTAATTTGATTGGTTGAATGTAAACATCAGGTATTACCTAAGCTAACACCCTCACCTCAGGTATTACTTACTGTAACACAAGCATTTTCTTTTTTTACATGCCGAAGGGTATGTTGTTTAATCAGCTTAGCATGTGAGACGCACCTGAAGACGGCTTCTTAAAGGATCGAATGGGAGCATTGTGAGCGTTATGAAAGCAGCGGCAGACATGAGGAATTCTTTAGATCCGTTCGGGCCCTTCTGCACAGCTCAGGATGTGACACTGCTGCCCCCTGCTGGAAACTGACATTTGGCAGAGACTGTTGTCCAAAGTGAGGAGAATGGAGCCACGGCGTCACCTCTGAGACCTACGGGAGTAAAGCCGAAGCTTCCGCTCCTAAACTACCTAGTTCAAGTGCAACTAACAACTACAAGTGCAGAACTATGGAGATGAAGTGAACAGGGATATAGACAGGGGAGAGGAGGAGAAAGGGGGGAGAGAGAGAGAGAGAGAGAGAAAGATAAGGGCAGCAGGGAGAGCGGGAGCACTCAGAAGAGCGGTAGAGAGGGTTGCTGCTCTGACGGCCCTCGGGAGGTCGTCCCACCGTTGAAAAGGAGCTATGAAAATAGAGTGGATGGGCGTGCCCGTGCAGATGGCTTCGCTTGTGGAATGCAGGGGATGGGGCTGGTGCTCCGCAGGTCAGCACAGGCGACTTGGACTTAATGCGGTCCGCTACAGGGAGCCAGCGTGAAATGGCTGCTCTTGAGGAAAAGAACTGCCTCTGTGACGTTGTTATGAAGTGTGTTCTGATATAACCGGCGCGGGGCAAAGAGATTTGTAGTTGGGCGCGTTCCCTCTCTGCGAGTGCTACTTGTTAAGATCAACTGTATTTGAAAGTCTTTTCTTCCCTCCTCCATCAGGTGGTCGCATTTGGACGGTAGTTTGTAGAATCACTAATGCACTCCCCACTTTTGATGTTTTGTGTGGCGACTGCTGGTGTCAATCTTTTCATCTTTGGCTGTTCTTTGTGCGCTACGCGTGTCATTAAAGTTGACGTATTTACGGTTTGTCATCATTGCGCCCGTGAGAATGATACTGAGCGTAGACCGGCCTTCTTGGTACGAACCCGTTTTCATTTTGTCTCTTAGTGAGACTGGCGCTAAACTGACCTCGGAGATCAATAAAGTCGTGTGATTCCCGATCCCTTGAAATCAGATGGGTTGGGGTCCTTGACAGGAACTCGGTGACCTGATTCCAGAGTTGTCTGTTGATGGTGTCAGACGGGAACGGGAGAAGGAAGATTGGCTGCGAGCTTCCCGCATCAGTTGAACTGAGGCTTTTCTTGAGCTGCTTTGTATGTGGATTGAGAGGAGGTGGTGGAGGAGGAAGGTTGATCTTGTGACTGATTGCTGGGGTCCACCCAGGGGTGTGCAAAATGTGGGTGGGTGGTGGTGGTGGTGGTGGTGGTGGTGGTGGTGGTGGTGGCGGTGGTGCGTCCCAGATGTCAGATGTTTCACGTCCTCCTGAAGTGAGTTAGTGTGACAGTTGGGTTTGTGTTATTTGAGAGTTGGCTTTTTTATTTGAGTCATTTGAAATAAGGCTTGGGTACAAATTGAAACAGGAAATAATTTCATGTTTTATTTTATTGAAAGCTACCTGAAAAACCAAGTGTACTTTAGTGTTATTTTACAAGAGTGCACTTGATCAGAGTATTGTTCTTTACCTTTTATGTTGATGTGCTTGGCATGTTGATAAAATGGTACTAATTATAGAAATTAAACAGTGTTGCGAAAGCTTATTTGGTCTAAATTGTTTATTTTTCTTTGAGGGTTTTGTTTTCTGTAGGGAAACAGTTTGATTACACTATAGAAACTTGCAAATTAATGTCAAAAAAGGAAGGTCCAAAATGAGTGATAACGTGATTGTGATTTTATTAGCCCAAATTGTGATGCATTGTGCCATGTTACCCACCCGTAGGTGGGTATGTGGTTGGATGGCTATGCATTGGGAGTTTGGGGGGAGGGGGGCTGAGAGCATATAGTCAAGCTATTGGACTTGTGGTCTGAAAATTGATGACAGTTGATGAATGTGACTTTGTTTTTGAAGAAGGAGGTAAGGTTGTCAGTTGTGAGGTAAGAAGGTGAAGTGTTTGTGTGTATCTGCAGTGTTGATCTTGTTTGAGTGAAACGTTTGAACAAAAGAGACAATGTCCAAGCACCGTTGTTTGTTTGAAAATCTTTAATTTGGGCGTCCTTACAGGAGTTAGCGGTCAAGCATCAGTTGTGCTTTTTAAGTAGGAAAGTCCAAACGATTTAGCAAAGGGATGCGCGGTTGTAGGTTTTTGTTGGAACCAAGCGACGGCACACCAGATCGGAGTTATTTAATCAACTGATTTGAGTCCTCAGACAGCTGATAAGTCAAGCTGTGCGTGCTTAATTGGTTGGAAGAAGAATCGGCAGTCGCGTGACACTTTGTAGAATCTTTAGGACAAGCACGATTGAAAACATGGGTCTGTATTCCCCAAGGGGCCGTGTGTCTGCAGGTTTTTGTTCCAACCCAGCGGCAGCACACTAGATTTGACTCACTTCAGCAACTCATATGAGTCTCCAACAGCTGACTGGTCAAACTGGGTGAGCTGGAGTGGTGCAACCAGAACCTGCAGCCCCATGGCCCCTTGGGGAAGAGGTTGGAGACACGTGGTTTGAGGCCTTCACACACAGTGTATCTGACTTCATGTACGTAGGTCAATGTGTAGCTTTGACAGCATGTTGCCAGTTGGTTTTAGCGAAAAGGCATTTGTCCTCACTTGGCAGTAGGGTGGAAATGGGAAGGGGCCCCTGGAAGGGGCATGTGGGTTAGCAAAGTCCAGTAGAGCTGTACAGCCCAACAAGCGAAGCAGTAATAGGAGTACCTCCAAGACAGTGGAAGTTGGTGAGGGGCCAAAGAAGTGATGGCTCCAGCAGTGAGGCGTACCTGCAGGCCTGCGTGTGGACGGGCGAGGGCGCTTGCCGGCCGACTTGCGCAGGCTGACTTGCAGGTCTTTACCCCGCCGGTCTTCACGCCCGACGCTTCCGCTGACGCTCCAGCCACCGGCACCCTTCTAGTACCTCCCCTGCACCTGACTCCAACCCCACCTGATTGACCCAGCTCAACACCTTGCCCTACTTTCGGGGGAGTGTCGCTACTAATCAACAGCCTTCACCTACACCACCTGACCTACCGTCACCATTAACCCTACTTGGTCGTCTGTCGCTCCCTCGCACCGCCTGCCACGATGTCTCCCGCCCACGCCTGTACGATCACTACTCATCAAATCACAATCCTGCGCCAATCGTGTCCTCAACTTGTTGTGCGCAACCCCCCCAGGGGGGCCGGCAGCAGACGGCGCAGCAGCGGGGGAAATCATTATCTTGATATCTATTACATCACATGCACATTAGGCCCCGTGCCAACATCCTCTGCTCATCATCACATACTGACACATCATGTACGCATGGCATGCATGACTGACTGACTGACAGCCAACGGTAACAACACGTACCTGTCCACACAAGGCCTCATGGGAAACGTGGCCTTGAAGCCGCTCACGTTAACTCAGTAAAATATCAGCCAATTTCAGGGGTTTCTATCAACCACATACCTACATGTTATCCTACACCATCTGACTTTGGGGACATTGTTTAGAGGCCAAGTAGCACCATTGTGTGGTTGTTGTTGTGGTGGTGGTGGTGGTGGTGGTGGTGGTGGTGGTGGTCATCATCATTATCATCACCACACCTTACCAACAACACCCAAGCCTCACCCCCTGTCTGCCACATGAACACATCTTCACTACTGTGTTCTTTTCTGTCACTGGCAAAACACCACAACACCGTTGCAGTTGCAAAACCTGCTCAGCAATGACTCCAAGAGGTGGAAAGAGGACTTCATGTTTCAACACAACAAATGCTCCAGCACACCTGAGGAGTGCTCATCGCCGTACCACTGCATCCAAACAATACTAATCAGCCCCAGTAGCAGCCAGTGCTCACGCTAAACCATCTACTCACACGCAGAGTGGATGTCTCCAACCAGCAGTCTTCTCAAAAGTCCAAACTGTATTTGTGTGAGATGACATGGAAAAATAAAATACAGATCTGAAGAGCCAAACCTGTTTGCTGTGACACAAAGACGGATACACTGAAGGACATTATCGGTTATCACTTCACATTTCTCAGATTGTGCAACACAAACTAATGCTGGCCAATTCTAAATGACTATTCTTACCCTCAATTCAGGATCTATTAACAAACATATTCACAAACACATTTTTCCTCCATCTCTGCATGCCCAAATAGGCATCTACACACAACTCTACCTCTTCACTGACAACATGAAAGTGCTCTTGGCCTTTACACTACAAGTAGTTTGCACAGGCTACGTGTAAACTGGAGAAGGGCTTCACTGAAAATGACCCACCTACCGGCACCTCGCCCTGAGGCAGCCGTGGCTTCAACATCACGTCTGCTTTGCACAAGAGCCACAAGTGATCACATCAAACCAACAATGCGACAGCTATCGATTTACAGCTCCGTTTTCATTACAAAACTATTTTCAAAATAAAACACCACAATCGAGTGACTGGAGGCACAGCAGAGCATCAGCAACACTCTTTGGCACGACAACCAAAAATGGCTAGAGAAGGACCTCGTGTTCTGTCACCGTTGTAAACAGCACAATCCCCGTTGCTCCGAGTGAGCGAGAATCAGTGCGATTAACACATTCCCGTCCCTGCTAACCAACCTTCCTTTGGCTGTTCCAGAGGAAATTTTCCAGTCCCACATCGCCCACTGGTGGTCCCCCGATGGAGCCCGGTTAGCATACGCCACCGTCAACGACACACTGGTGCCCAAAATGGAGCTGCCCATGTTCACGGGCTCGCCGTACCCCATGGGGAAGGAGTACCACTACCCAAAAGTAGGAAGGGCCGTGCACACGGGTGTCAAAAGTCACACTTTCACCCGATCTCACTTTGAACTTTCTCCTGTTTCGGGGGAAACGTCTAGGCCGGGGAGGAGAACCCCGTCATTACTCTGTATGTGGTGAACCTCAACGGACCGCTTCACACTATCGAGATGAGGAAACCCGATGACCCCAGGATTGGGTGAGACCCGCAGACGCCACTCTGCGCCCTTTCCTGATTTATGGACCCGGGACAGGACAGCGTCGCTGCTATAACTTGTTTCTTGTCTCAGAGAGTACTACGTGACGATGGTCAAATGGGCCACCAGCACCAAACTGGCCATCAACTGGTTGAACCGAGCGCAGAACATCTCCATACTGACTCTGTGCGAGGCCACGACTGGGGTCTGCACAAAGGTGTGTGTGTGTGTGTGTGTGTGTGTGTGTGTGTGTGTGTGTGTGTGTGTGTGTGTGTGTGTGTGTGTTTTGTTGTTTGTCCCATCACCATGTGCCACCTGACCTCTGAACCCTGTCGTGCAGAAACACGAGGACGAAAGCGAAGGCTGGCTCCACAGACAGGTCAGGTCTCTGCCGCGCTAGCGCCTTCGTGGCTTCGCTCCGGCTCAACGCTCTTTCTAACCCCAGAACGAGAAGCCTCTGTTCTCCAAAGACGGCCTGAAGCTCTTCTTCACTCGTGCCATTCCTCAAGGAGGCAGGGGCAAGTTCTTCCACATCTCCATGTCCATCTCCCAGGTACCCCCCCCCCCGTTGTCCAACATTCACACTCCATCTCTGCACGTGTGACCGGTTCCTCTCCCTCACCACAGCCAAACACCAGCACAGACACGCTGCAGTCCATCACGTCGGGGGACTGGGACGTCACGCAGGTCCTGGCCTACAACGAGGACAGCCAGCTGATGTGAGCGCGTGCGACAGCGGTCAAACGGCGTCCTTCCTCTAACTCCCCGGCGTGTCCTCTCCTCTCTGCAGATACTTCCTGAGCACAGAGGACGGGCCCAAGCGGAGACATTTGTACAGGTAACGCCTTCTTTCCAGCTCAGCTGGGGACATTTCCTCAAACTCAAACGTCTTCCCTTCCCCGCAGCGCCGACACCTTCGGATCCTTCAACCGCCGCTGTCTGTCCTGCGCTCTGTCCGACAGCTGCGGCTACGTCAGCGGCTCCTTCAGCCGCAACATGAGCTACTTCCTGCTCAGCTGCCACGGTGCCCCGCTCGCGTCCGTCCTGAACGCCGACGCGCGGGGGAACGCGAGTCTGACCTTTTCCCTCCTTCAGGTCCAGACATCCCGTTTGTAGCCGTCTACAAAACCCAGAGGGACGCGGAAAGCGAGACGCAAGACAGAGAGAGTGAGTTTGGCCATTTCCGCCGCTCGCCGCTGCGCTCGCCGACCTTGTGCCGCCGCAGCGGCGTGATGACATCGCTGAGACGTCCTTGGCTTTTAGCGGCGCGGCAGAACCGCCGCCACCTGCGCAGCGGGACAGAGTCCAGTAATCACATTACTGCCGACAATGATGTCCTCATTAAATTAGGCCTGTCCCGACAGCCGCATCAGCTTAGAGTCATTTGAGCTGGACAAGAGCGTCCTCGCCCTGACGCACACGCGCCTTCATCCGCAGGCATCTCTGAAGTCCACAAACTGGAGAACAACGACAACCTGCGGCTGACCCTGGAGTCCCTGCAGATGCCCACGGTGGAGTACAAGGAGGTCAACATGGAGGACTACAGTAGGTGTCACACACCAGCACACACCCGCGTCCCTCTGCTCACGTCTGCTCGTCTCTCTCAGCCTTGTCCATGCAGATCCTCAAGCCCGCCGCCTTCGCCGGGACGTCCCACTATCCTCTGCTGCTGCTCGTGTACGTACGCACGTACGCGCGCACGTGCGACCGCGCGTGCCGCCGTGCGTTTACCGGCGTGTCGTTGCGCCTGTGTGCAGCGACGGGAGCCCCGGCGGTCAGGTGGTGACGGAGCAGTTCCGCTTGGACTGGCCCACGGTGCTGGTGAGCAGCTTCGGCGCCGTGGTGGTGCGCTGCGACGGGCGGGGCAGCGGGTTCCAGGGCACCAACCTGCTGCATCGCATCCAGAAGAGGCTGGGCGTGTTTGAGGAGCAGGACCAGAAGGACGCGCTCAGGTGGGTCGGCCGCCCCCCGCTCACCCCGAAGGGTCAGGAGGGCAGAGGTGACGGCGCTCCTCTCTTGCAGCGTGATCCTGAAGGAGCCCTACATCGACAAGAGCAGAGTGGGAGCCTTCGGGAAGGTGAGACTAGCGCGAGCCTCTCCAGCTGCGTTCCACAAGTCAAGAGCGCCGCTGTCGGGGGGCGGGCCCTCGCACCTCTAACGCCGCCTGTGCGTGTGTCCTGTCCCAGGAGTACGGCGGCTACGTCACCAGCCTGCTGGTCAGCGGCGAAGAGTCTCCCGTCAAGTGCGGCGCCATCCTGTCGCCCGTCACCGATTTTGAATTATACGGTAATTCGTGTCGTTCGCTCTCAGAATCCTTCGCGAGCGGCGGCTTCACCTTCGCAGCTGTCGTTCCGGTCGTGATCCAGAAGGGCCTCTGTCGCCTCGTGGCCACTTCTACAGCGACGGCGTTTCCTTTCTCGCGCGCTGGCGGCGCCGATGTGGCGGTTTAGACTTGGAGATGAGGGAGACGCGTGAATACATTTGAATGTGAAGTAGGACGAAGGGGAGCAAACGGAGAACGCGACAGACGCCGTGACGGCAGAGAAAAGGTGACTTTGCTCTTTCCTCCGCAGCCTCCGCCTTCTCCGAGCGCTACCTGGGCCTGCCCAAGCCGGACCCCCGGGCCTACACGGTGAGACGGCTCTGACTCTTCTGGTCGCGGCCTGCCGGTCTTCCTCCTGACCGTCCTCTCCCTCTTCCTCCCCAGATGGCCAATCTGGCTCACCGAGCGTCTCAGTTTACGGACAAGAAGTTCCTCATCATCCACCCCACCGCCGACGGTGACGCGGCTTTTCTTCGCCTCCTCCGAACCAAAGGAGACGCGCCGTCGCTGACGTTCCGTCTCCTTCTGTTTTCAGAGAAAGTTCATTTCCAGCACACGGCCAAATTCATCAGCCAGCTCATCGGCGAAAAGGCCAACTACACCTTACAGGTGGGCGAGCGGCGGCTCCTCTCCCACCGCCGTTGTAATGACGGATGATCCAATTAGCCCCCCGCTGGTCCAGTCCCTCCCCCGACCTCTGGGGGTTCGCCGTCCCAGCGGGATCCCGCGGCAGGCGCAGGATTAGCCCCTCTGCGAGCCCTCGTTGGTCTTAATGAGATTACAGACCCTTCTCTGCTGGCGTAATCCAATTAAGGCTGACTGACGCGCTCGTGGGGGGTCGGCCCCGCCCCGTAACAATCAGGCGCCGTTTGCCGGTGGCCGACCTTTACGGACCGGCGGGCCTTCCTAACGTGGCTGACCGAGGACTCGCGTGGTGGGCGGGGCCGGTGGGCGGGGGGAGAAGCGGGGTGTGACTCACCGTCCTGCGTGTGCCCTCAGATCTACCCGGACGAGAGCCACTTCCTCCACCACGAGGCCACGCGGCAGCACCTGGGCCAGTCCCTGGTCAACTTCTTCGAGGAGTGCTTCAGGCTACCGGAGATGGCGTTTGAAGGCGTGCTGGAGGAGGAGGGGGAAGACGAGGGTTAGCCCGGCCCCCCCCTTCCCCCGACGCCCGCTTGCCCCCCGAGTCTTTCCCGGTCTTACCTTTAACTCATCACGGTCCTTTTCTTTGAGCACAACGCCGACAGTCCGCACCTCTCGCCCGTTTTTCCCACGATCCCATCCGCGTTTGGTCTCCCGGCATCCGCATGCTGAACCCGAGACTGCCTTCCCGGCAGAGGACTTACTCGCCTCGGTCTACGCCCCCCCCGACGCCCCCCCAAAGGCCTGACCGCCCGATGTTTGGAATCTGGTCTCGACAGGTCTCCTCTGCGCAGCGGGACGGACCTGCTCCTCGAAAGCCGTCGAGAAAACATCGGCTCTCTGGCGAACTCTGAAGCTGCGAGGGAAGGAGCCCCCTCGGAGCCGCTGGGATCGGAGCGCTCCCGAAGAACGGGCCGCCGAGCGCGGAACGCTGGATTTTCCCCGACCGTACGTGAGGCTGTGTGGACACCAGGAAACGCTAACTATTTTTAAAGTTGTGGAGAACTTTCATGTTGGACTGTGGTCGTGTCTGTTGTTCTTACGGTCTGTATTATAGCAGATAAACCTCCATTCCGCTTTGATATTTCCACATCCGCGTTAGTTCCCTTCCGCCGCTTCATTTCCCGTGATAGAATCATCGTGTAAACAGAACAAGGGGAGCGTCCAGAACAGATTTCCTAACGTTTATTTAAGGATGATCCAGATTCGTCCGAGCGTTCCGTTTTAATCACTGTGCCTTACTTTGTTGGAAAACGTCCTGCAGTGGCATTTATTAGAACAAGGCTAAAGTCATCACTTTGATATTGTACAGGAATAATCACGGGAGCCGGACGCCGAGGCTCCGCCCACTTCTGCTCCAATAAGCTAAGCAATGCCGACGCTAAATCGGCGCGTTAGCGGGGACCCTTTCCACCGGCTACACTTCGGAACCGTCGGAAGTCAAAACGGACGCGGTGGTTGTAAATCTGCGCTACGTCGCTGCTTTGACCTCGGACTCCCCAGAGAGCTCGACGTTGTCCCGCTGCTTGGCTACTGCTCGGCTAGCTCCCCACACCAAACGCCACACAAAAATAAATAACCTATTCAGTACTTCTTAAAACGGCAGCTTTTTGTTTTGTTTAAAAAAAAAAAAAGACTCAATGGCGAAACTTTTCAACAGACTGAAAACCCACATTTGTTCCTGAAACCCTCGGTTTCGTACTGACGCTACTTAACTCAATCCGTTGTCGGGGCACGTTTTAGTCTTCATTTCTCCTTCGCCCAGTTGCATGTTAGCTGGTTAGTTGCCGCGCTGTCCCCCAGAGTTCACGGTCATTTTGGACATATTGAATGTTTCTTACTGGACTGCATTACGTACATTTCCAGTAGTGTTGTGATTGAGATCCCAGTCTCGTCAGCTTGATGTGTAAATGTTATACAAATATCATTTTATTCTAGAGAGAAGAAGAAGAAAAAAAAAAAGGAAAATGTCTATTACTGGGTGTTATTTGTGCATAAAGCATTTTGGAAGTTACATTTGACTCTTTTCTGTCGCCGTCCTTGTTAAACGGGACTGTACATTTCGGCGGCTGCGTTGAACTTTGCCGTCGGTGGTTGAGGACGTTTTCAAGATGCTCAACTTTGTATTCCAAAGTATTGACGGAGATTATTCTCAGACTGTGGCATGAAGGTTAATGTTAGAATAAAGAAAATAGATCTTTTCTCAGCCTTCGGTCTTTTTTGTGGGCCAGCTTAGGAACGACGCCGTCTCTGCTGAATAAAACCGTCCCTTTTAATCAAGTTTCAATTTCAACACTTTCTCAGAATCAAGACGGCTCATCGCCGACACATCGTCAGTGAGCTCCAGAGTCAATAAAGGAACATGTCGGTCGGGTTTCATGAATTGAATAAAACCAATTGGGGTGACCTTAAAACAAGCATCGGATCAGATCAGAAGTAGTAGAGCTGCACAAAGGTGCTGTTGGCTTGGCTGTACACTGGACTGTAGTTGTAAATCAGCGCCTGTCGTTCTTCAGCCTCGGAGCGGAAACCGTGTTTGTTCTTCCTGGCTGTGAGGACACAAATCAGCGCCACAGGCCCATCAGGAGGCTGCCGACCCCCTAACCCCCCCCGCAACGACGCCACCAGACGCGCTTCCGCCTACCTTCGTTCACGAAGAACTCGGCCGTGAAGAAGCTGGTCCTGACGGCCGCCGGCGAGTGCGAGATGTACTCCTTCAAGAACTCAAAGGGATTTTTCTCCGGGTGCCACTGAGTCCCGTAAATGGGGTAAGAGCGCGCTGGGGAAAGAAGAGACACTGGTGAGGAAGAGGAGGAGGAGGAGGAGGAGGAGGAGGAAGAGGAGGAGGAGGAAGAGAATGAGGAAGAGGGGGAGGAGGGAGGGAGGAAGAAGAGGAGGAGGAGCAGGAAGAGGGGGAGGAAGAGGACAAGGAGGAAGAAGAGGAGGAAGAGGAGGAGGTCCTCCTCAGCAGCGACGCCCCCGACAGCACGCTCACCTTCGAATGTGGACACAAACTCCAGAGATCCGTCCGAGTTGGTGGAGAGAACTTTGTAGAACTTCTCCAGCTCTGGGTTTGACTTGTAGGACTGAACAGAAGCAGAAGAACGATGAGGGCAGAGACTCCATCTCCCCCAGAAGCGGAGCGGAGGAGCAGCGTACCTCCATGGACAGACTCCACCTGTGCGAGTTGGCCGTCAGCGGCTCGGAAGCCAGCGCCGTCATGAGGTCGGCCGGGAAGTCCTTGAACATCCGGCTCTCTTTGGCTTCTGCAACATCAGCTTTTAAGAACACGGCTCAAACAGGAGGAAACCTTCAAGCTCCTGCACACTGACACCCAATAAGAAACTAATAAAGGAAACGGAGGGCCCACGTTTCCTCATTCAGGATCACCTTCACATGTTTGGCTTCTCTAACAGAACTAGAACCTGTGAGACCGAGGGACACGAGGACACGTGGACAACGTCAGTTTATCTTTAAAGAGCAAACACGAGGGCTGTCCTCAAACCACGGGTACCACAACACCACCGGGGCCTCAGCCAGAGGAGGAGTGAGCCGACACACCGTCAGTGAGGTTCAGAGGTAAAGCCACGTCCTCCATGTTGTTCCTGATGAGCACCAGGCGGCCCAGGGTCAGATAGGTCAGCTCCTCAAAGCCCAGACAGGTGCCCCACACTGGGAAGTAGTCTCCCCTGTCATTGGCCTGACACACACACACACACACACACACACACACACACACACACACACACACACACTGTAACCCCACGTCCGTACCGATGCCCTACGCGTCTCATCCTACCTCAATCGCCAGCTCGTAGAAGATCTTGGCAGACCTGGCATACAGAGACGTCACCAGGTTGCTTCCGCCTCCTGGGAAGAGGATTCTGGGAAGGACAGAGGGAGTGAGGACGCCGCCGAGGATCCGGGTCACTCAAACAGCCGCGGCTGAGGGAGGAACGCCGTGTTTGACCGGCCCCATTCCCACTCGGCGTTTATGACGGTGACCTTTAAATCCAAAGAGCAGCACGAGTTTGATCTGATCTGCTGTTTCACACAATTACTTTATAATTAATACAGGACGAGGACGCGTAAAAGATTATTCACGCTGATGTTGGCACTAAAGATGCACCTACAGTCAGAGTATTGATGTTCACTGTACTTTACACTGTTGCTGTAACAACCTGGAGGTGATTATTGATCTTTACTGTGTCCTTAAGATAGGATCAGCTTCCAGATCCAGACTTACAAATCCCTAGAGCCCAATGTTTAGGCGTTTACACAACGTCAGTGGACATTGTGGTAACCTGTGACCCCAAAGGTTGGCTTTACTTCACTTCTCAGTTCCTCGTGTCAAACAGGACTGACCCGTTGATGGACGCGAACAGATCCTTGTATTCCTCTTCTGTCTGGTTGACCCTGTCAGAACACAATTAGAGTCTTTTCATTCCCAAAGTGGCATCTTTGCTGACGTTTATGACAGAAAACTGACTTGATGGGAACAACTCTGGCTCCTGCAGCCTCCAGGGTCTTCACGTAGGAAGCAGCGATATATGACAACTTCCCTGGACTTGGAAAACGAACCTCCTGAGCCAGAATTCCTACAATTAGGAAATGTGCAAGCATGGATAAACGTTATTTGGTCGCTGCACAAAGGTTGAAGTTAAATAATTTAAACCGAGGCGTAGCTATAAGATCATACAATTAACTTACCAATGATCGGTCTGTCATTGAGTTCATCCGGAATTGGAAAAGCAGAAGAATAAATCCAAAAAGAGGAGATGGAAAAGAGCAGAAAGGGAAGCATTTTTGCACCACGCAGATCGGTCAGAACTGTCAAGCTCAGGCAGAGCACCGCTTATCACTTCCGGGAGGTAGTTTCAGAATTAAAGCTTCAGGCTTTAAAAATGACCTCACCGATCCTCAAATACTGGTGAACACATTTCCTCTTATTATTTTGTTTATTTATTTATGTATTGTCAGTGGATATTATACAATTGAGAGCATGTGTATGAAGAAAATAATATTTAAGCCCATACCTGCTGAAATATAGCTGTTTTTGGTTGGTGTTTGGTCATACATTTTAATTCATTTGCAAACATACCAAGACTTTCATCTTACACATTAAAAAAACAACAACTTTGGATTACTGAAACAAACATTATTAGTTACAGATTATGCTGCATTTTGTTTTATGTGCATTGAACAGTCTTGTCAACTATTTGGAAGACAGTCACTCTGCAGTCTCTGGTGTGTTTCATTGCCCTGAAGGCACAAATACGGTTCATTCAAAGGTAAAATCTTAATTGCACTGAAGTGACTTGTTTTTTGAATAATCACATCGTGACATTACACCCAGTTTGATTGCTGACAGTGAGGCGGTTCACGTTCACACCAGCGGCCGCCAGCTTCCCGTGTAACTGGGCGAGCGTGTCTTCGCTCAGAACCCGTGCGCGAGCCAATATCCAGGCGAAATCGATGTGGAAAAGGCCAAAGTAGTCAAAGCAAGAGTAGACCAGTGCGTAGGAGCTATAGTCTGAGGACAGAACCCAGTAAGGAGAGTCTGGAACACCTTTGTGGGGGATAAAGACCAGTTTATGATGCTGTGTGGTGTCTTAGTCCCAGCGCCTCGTGTTCACTTGAATTACCTTTAATCAGGTTGACCTCCAGAATCGCAGGTTGGGAGGAATCTTTAACTTTGGCGACACCCTCGATGGAATTGATCCTCCCGTTGGGTCTTTACAGTGAAAATGGTTCATTAATAAAACAACAGCGGTGCTTCTGCATAAAAACGTAACCTTTCATGTGCGGAATTTTGTCCTTCGCAACGAGGAAGCCGATAGGTGGAATCTCTGTTGTTTATGAACTGACTGGGAACACCTTCGACCTTTGGCCCCAAATATCTGACTTATCGCTAACTTAAGAGAACATTATCTCAAAGTTTCCTCAGAAGTTATTTTCGCAAAATGACCTCTGCGGATCCATATTGACCTAAAAAAAACTTTGATACAATTCAGATTTACCTCGATCAAACAACTACAATGGGAGATTTTAGTTTTAACTACAAAATAGAAGTAAAAATTCCAGAGTCAAAGTGAAATATCACGTTCACGGCAACAGCTCGTGAGGACGCTTGTACTTCAAAGTACCTGAGTAAATGTACTTAATTACAATCCTTCTGGTTCTTACAGCAGCTCTGCGTTGCGGACGTGGACCGTCCCGTCGCCCTGAAGCCTGTACGTCGCCTGGTTGCACTTTCCTCTTTCAAACATCGCCGGGAGCTTCTCGATTTCATACCAGGTGCCCATGTACTAGGAAATAAGCAGGGGGGCGTAAATGACGAGAGAGGCCTGAGCTGCTTGGTGATTTCTTTACCTTTGTAATGTTGAAATCGACTTGGAGGGGCGACTGCGGGCAGCTGCCAGGGTGGAACGACTGGGCCTTCAGTCCTACGGCGGCCAGCAGGAGCGCCAACGGCACCTTCGCATCAAAGTCAGCGTGAGTGGGACAAGCAGATGTTCACACGTTCACGGTTTCAGGAGAGTCAAACCAGTACCTGGAGAGGCTTCATGTCCCCGCAGCTCCAACGGCCCACAGCTGGAATGAGCTAAAGCTAATTCTATATTGACCTTCTGCCCAGCGCTCAACAGAAGACAAAAAAAAAAAAAAAACAGACCTTTGGAAGGTGAAACGTTTGAGGGAACCCTGTTTAGAGACCTTGAACCTTCAAAAACAGGCTGGTCACCAGAGGCTGGTGCACAGACATGCTGGAACACTCCGACCCCCGCGGCGCCACAGACGATGCAAAAGCGACGTTATGAAAAGAAACTTTATTCAACAAAGCACCAATATTTATACAAAAAATCTCTCTCTCACTTTCCTCTTGGAATTTCTTCCAGTCTTTATTTTTTGTTTTCAATCTTTTTTTTTTGGACTGTTTGACTGCTGTCAGATTTGGGTTGAACAAAAGTACAAACACAGAGGCAACGTGAGACGAACCAGTCAGGTTTGACAAACACGATAAATTAAATTTCATGTTATGTGCTGTGACGGTATAAATAAATCGAGTTTAAATTAAATATCCTGCTCAGAGTTAGATCTGCTGACAGGTGAGATCACGAGGATGAAGACAAAGAGGATGAAAAGGCTGAACCAGGAGGTCTTTGGAGAAGTACAGTGCATTTAACGGGACTTTGGTGGAAGACAGCTGAGAGGTTTCAACAGTCTGGATGACGACCTGCACCGGGGGTCCTGCTTTCAGAGAAGAGCTAGAAAACGACGGCGTCACAACACGGCTGCGGAGCAGACGGCGTCCCGCCGGAGGCGCTACGCGCGTCGTCTCAGAGCGGATGAAAGTGGCGTCCGCGGTCGTTAGCACTCTGCTTCTGTGTGCGCCGCCGGCTCGTTTAGGCTGAGAGCTTCGATACGGGGAAACCTGCGCGTCCGCGGGGGACACGGCCCAGACCCGCATCACGTCCTCTTACCTTCTGCTCAGGTCTTGGGTGGTCTGCACCGATGGTCTGGCCTCAGCAGCGACAGTCACGTGAGAAGACGAGGACAACGAGGGGAGCGCGCGCTCCTGAAGACGCTACGCGTAAGGGGGGCGGGTCGTGCAGCGGAGCGGCGCTGAGGGGGCTCAGAGGTTCTTGTGGGTCTCCACACACAGGACGATGTACTGGTTGGAGCAGCTGCGCGTCTGCTGGCCGAGGAGCAGCCCGCCGGCCAGGCTGGACGACTGGCCCACCACCGACACGTGGTCCGTCCGCCACGTCTCGCAGTGCTTGTCCAACACGCGCGTCCCCTTGCTGGTGGACCCGTGCCAGATGCTCTTCTGGGGCCTGAGGAAGAGACGGGAGGAGGTGAACCGCTGGAAGAGACGTCCACATGAAGCGGGCGGAAGCGTCTCTGACCAGAAGGGGTCCGCTAAAACGTCCCGGCCGTCGAAGGAGTAGATGGGCACCCTGGCGCTGATCGGCCCGCCGCTGCCGTTAAATATGGACCTCCAGTTCCGGAACATCACGTCCCCCTAAGAGGAAAAGCGGTTGGTCATCGGGCGGGACGGAGCTGTGGGCGGGCGGCGCCAGAAGACGCTGACCCTCAGGTTGGTGACGGGCAAAGTGTCCCTGAAGCCCGGGGAGACCACGTGGACCAGGTCCTGCCGGTGGGAGGAGATGAAGGCGCGGTAGGTGGAGGGCAGCCCCATGGCCCTGGCCTGCTCGTAGCACATGCGGTCGGCCGAGTCCAGCCCCATCATGTGGCCCGAGTGGGGCTGGTTCAGCGCCACCAGGTTGAGCTGGAGAGGAGACGGCGGTCAGGAGAGGAAGACCTCAACAACCCTCAAACTGAAGCCTGCACGTGCGTTCACATCCACTCACTCGCTGAGAGGCTGAGCGAATCCTTTCCATCGTTTCTCCTCTGATCTGATAAGCAACTTGAGGCTAGAATGAGATGTTGAACTGATAAATACTCCACCGCCTGTGCACACAGGAGCTGCTTCAGGAGCAGGAACCAGCAGCAGCGTTCACCTCGTCTTGAGGGATGATGTTGCTGGAGATGTAGATCAGGCTGCTGAGCTGTGGAGACACAGGTTCAAGAGGGGCAGACTGAGCACGCTGAAGTGTGTGCGTCTCCAAACTGGGTTCAGTGGCGTGAGGAAGCACCTGGATCTCCTTCCATCCCTGCGGCACTTTGAGGTACAGACTTCCTGTTCCTGAGACGTACGAGAGGGTCCCCTCGGGGTCCCGGGCGCTCTGCTGCATCATGCTCTCTCGTGACGAAAAGGTCTTCAACTGAGGGAGAAACTGAGTGACTCTGCTGAACCAGGCTGCTCCATCATCAGGAGGACAGGAGCTCCAACAGGCCAGAGCAGCCCTGAGCTTCACTTACAGCGGCTCCACGACCCGGAGCTCCAGGAGGTCCGGCGGGTCCGGGGGGGCCGGCGATGGTGACGCCTTTCGCCATAAATAAAGGAGCACCTTTGATTGTTTTAGCTGAAGACACAAGGGCTTCGTGGTGGGGAGGCCATGCCGATGAACCGTACCTGAGCCGTATGGTGAAGGCCGTCCAGGAGGTCCTGGAGGTCCTGGAGGGCCGGCTGGTCCCATTTTGCCGTCGCCCGGTATGCCTGGTGAACCTGGTACCCCAGGGGGTCCCTGTGGACCCACCACTGATTCTCCTTTGGGTCCCTACACGAGTCAGCAACAAGCTGATGATTAATTCTCCTCCCCAAAAGTATGACGGTAGTCGTCTCCATGGAAACTCACCACAGGCCCCGGTCTCCCGTGGACGCCTGGTCGTCCTGGTAAACCTGCCTCGCCCTTGTCTCCCTTCGCTCCCTTGGAGCCCTGGTCTCCTTTTGCCCCCTGTGACACAGAACACACACACACTGGAGGTCTTTTGACAGAATCCATAAAGGATCACATGGTTTCTAAATGAGAGAGTGGAACTCACCCAGCTGGACCTGGGAACCAGTCCCTCTGGAAGCACAAGACACAGGAAGAACTTCACTATTCAACTAAACATTTCCAGGATGGTCCTTATTTTTACCAGGAATATTAAGAAGTGAAGACAAAAACTCTAATTCCCACGAGACCTTCACAGTTGCTCTGAATTTTGAAAATGTTTAATCTGAAATCTGGCTCACGGTTTTCTGCCGGCGTCCCGGGAGGACCTCTTTCCCCCTTTTCTCCCTTTGGCCCACTCTGACAGGTACCTTGGAACAAACAAAAGCACTTGATTGTACTTATTAAGTTCATTTCACAGCTCTACTTCATAAATAATGATTTCCCATCTTACCATATGCAATAGTTCCATTGGGATTTAACTAAATTAGGTGGACGTGAGAAATAAACAAGACAAAAAGATGAGAATATTTACAGACAGACTCCATTTGAAAAGAGAAACAATCGGGATGGGTCGCGTTAATCAACATGCAGGACAGGTGGAGTGAGATTTAGGAGCTACCTCGCTCTTGTTGCAATGAACCTTCACCTTTCCAGACTGGACATGCAGCAAGCAGGAGTACTTTGGGATCATCCCCCAACAGTTCTGAGTGAGAGAAGGTTAGCCCACATGCACCCACATCCACACCCAGAGCAGCGTTACTGGGATTAAGACACGCTCACAGCTGTTTCCTCCACCTGCTTGAGTTACTGAAGAAGGGTGAGGCCACGAGGGAGGGGGGCGGTGCCTGATGTTCATGTGGTAACCACTGTCATCAGCGTGTGGTGAACATATACGCCTGGTTTGGATTCAGAGGTCCTGACGTGAAGGATCCTCTTCTACATCATTTAGTACTGATCACCTCTGATTCACTCAAACGCTGGGAGGTTTAGAAAAGCATCCACATGAACGTCAGATGAAAGGGTCAGTTTGGACTTAGAGTCTAGTAATGAGACACGTGCACGCGTACATGCATGTGGACATGCACGTGTTGTCGTCGGTACTGAGGGAACCTTACAGCCATTTTGCAGTGGGGCCTCGGAGGGACGGGGAAGACCGTCTTCAGAAGGTAGAGGAGGAGAGTCAGCGACAATGTGTGTTTGTGTGTGTGAGTGTGTGTGTGTGTGTGAGTGACAGAGAGAGAGCTTACTCCTTTGGGGCAGTTGAACATTCCTGGCCGTCCCGGTGGTCCAGGAGGTCCCTAAACAAAAGCAATAACAACAGTTTTGTTCACAGTCATGTTCTCAGGCCAAAAAGAGCCAAACACTAAAGCTGACCGGCAGGCCTCCAGAGTCTCCTTTTGCTCCCTTTGGTCCCTTCAGTCCTGGTCGACCCTGCGTATTAACACGGGGGATTTAATCTGCTGCGCTGAACCGGAAGATTTCAGCTCTTAAGAGAGGAACGTTTAATGTGAAGAGTGTCTGTGGTGCTTACAGGTCGTCCGGGGAAACCCAATTCTCCTTTGGGTCCCTCAGGTCCCACAGGCCCCTACGAAGGAGACAAACAAGACCTTCTGGTGCGCTGGGAGAATTTCCATCAAATATCAAGGATAAGGACTCTGCCCCCAACACTAACCTGGATTCCAGGGGCTCCAGGCAGACCAGCGTCCCCCTGCAAACAGATTTCATTTACACTCTCTGGACAGAAACTACTGACATTAGACCTCAAGAAACAGAAAAGAACCTTCAGTCCTCTCGGTCCAGAGGGCCCCATCAGCATGGAGCCGTCATCCGTGAGGAGGACGGACTCCCCCTTTTCCCCCTGAGGGTCAAACATGTGCACACGGTCACCGGCTCCGTTCACCAGCGGCTGTGTTTTCGTATGTCTCACACTTACTTTCAGTCCTGGAGGTCCTTGAACTCCTGCGACTCCCATGTCACCCTTTGGTCCCTTTGGTCCCTGTGACATGAAGAGCTTTATTCATTGACCTGCTACAACCTAACGTGTCTGTGGGGACAACAGCGTGGGCAGGAGCAGCGCCACGCTCTGCAAACCAGCTCATTCCATCTTTGCAAACATCAGCTGTGATCGATAACGCTGCGGCTGCTGTGCCCCAGCCCTTCGCTCGTTTGTCATTTGATACTCACAGTTGGTCCCTGAGCTTCAAAAATCCCTGAGAAGTTTAAGGCTCCCGCTGTATCATTCAGTAGAAGCTACGTGAGAAGAAGAATGATTACAGAACTATTCAGCCGGATCACACATGTTCAGGAGAATTATTATCACTGTTTACATCTTGGAGGTTGATAATGGAACCTGGAGGTCCAGGTGGTCCTGGAGGACCTGGTAAACTGAGTCCATCTCGTCCTGCTTCACCCTGGAAAACAGGTTTGATGGGTTTAATAAAGGGCGCACATTTCCGCACGCCAAAGATCTGCAATCGCGGTACCTTTGGTCCTGGGTCACCTCTGGCCCCCTTTGGTCCCTGTGAACAACAAAGAACACTCCTAGTTAAGATCATTTGTCGTTATTGTTCCCTCTTTTCTGCTCCAAAGACGACTGTGGGTTGAGCAGAGTTGCTCTTTACACTGTTAATCCGACTTTGGTTTGATATCACACTTTATACCTTCTAGTGATCAATAAAGAACAGATTAAGGACATAAAGAGTTCTTCAGACAAGAGGGTTGGTTGTTGTCTACTGTCAGTAGATTGAAACTTATCCATCTGAACTGACCTCTTCACCTTTTAGTCCCTCCTGACCTGGAAGTCCTGGTGCCCCTGCGGCCCCTGGCTCCCCCTACAGGCCACAAAGAGAACATCAGTCACTCTTCACCCTGGCTGACACAGGCTTCTTCTGAGCTCCAAACCTGGAACCAACACGGACTCACCTTTAGACCTGGCTTTCCTGGAATACCGTTGATGCCATCTTTACCCTGTGAGGAAGAAAAAATAATATATCATTCATCTCTAGAATTGGATTTTTTGTAAAGTTTGTTTCACAGTTGCTCATTTCGCACATATCTGGGGTAAAAGGTTATTTCCTCCATCACACCAACCACCATTAATCTCACCTTTGACCCTTTAAGTCCAGGCAATCCAGGAGGGCCCTGTTGAGCAAACACAAACACATCTGAGGTCAGAAAAAGGCAGTTGTGGTAAAAAGGAGAAAAGCTACAGAACCACCGTTTCACTTTTACCTGAGGGCCCCTGGAGAGCCCAAACTCATTCATCCCAGATCCTTCCAAATCCTAAGACAAAGATACATTTTGTAAATGTAACTTTTCATGGCTTCTTCTCTGCAGGTTCAGTCCCCTTATCTCAGTTCGAGGTCCAGGCTTCCAGAGAACTCTTACATAACAATCACAGTATTGAGCTGTCAGTACACCTGTACCTCCAAGTCCATCACAAAGGCCCTCCCAGAAGGATGCGGGGGCCCGGGAGGGCCGGGAGGGCCGGGAGGACCTCTTGGACCAGGTTGGCCATCAGAACCCTGCAGGCCTGGAAACCCTGGAGGACCCTGATCTCCCTAAGAGATATTTAACCACGGGGTTAGGGTTAGAAAGGACGTGCTTCCATGTTTGAACAGAGGAGTCGTACCTTCAGTCCAGGCTGCCCGGCCAGACCGGGCTCCCCCTGTTAAACACAAAACATTAAACATTAAACGGCGGCAGCTTTTGGTTCACGTTTGAAGGCGGAGCTTCAGACGAGAGGTGGCGTGTTTACACGGGAGCCTCCCGGCTTTATTAGTCCGCGGGGTCACCTCATTTGGAGGCTGTCTCTTCGAGTTAGCTGGTTATTAAACATGCCTGTAATTGTTTTTGATAATGGAGCACTAAGAGCCTCGCTCAGGGGAAATCAGGGCGAGCTCACAGCAGAGTGACCGCAGAAAGGCCGGAGGCAAATAACTATGATGTACCGCTGTGGGGTAATGCATGCATTTAATGGCTTATGAGAACAACAGCACTGCTACAACACTCCACGCTACAACAGTGGGGGATCGTTTAAAATCTATTAGTCTTACCTTTTCACCTTTGTCTCCAGCAGGCCCTTGTTCTCCATCCTTGCCATCAACTCCCTGCAAGAGTAGAAGCACCGTGAACATACTCTGCTTTCACCCCTCACAGTACCACTGATCACCATAAAACACTGGGTAATCAGATTACTCCAGGTGAAAACTGCTTTCAAGAAGCAACCAGTGGTGGTTTGTGTAGTAAAACCGTGAGTATTCCATCCACACAGTTAGTAGAAGCGTCATGAAAAGACACATTTACCCCAACAGACTGCAGCTCGGACCATGTCCTGGAGCCCTGACTGAACATGTGACCAGAGTCTTTTAGCGTGTTATTAAAACGTGTCAGCGTGTCTACACATCTGTTATTATGCAGAAAAGTAGAGCAGAAATGATTAAATGAACATGGCTTTTGAAAGTACGGTTGGGGAAATACTGTCTTTCAGGCCCCTTCAACCTGATGGGACCACATGTTAATACCTGACCAGACCCTGAACCAGAGCCAGAACCACTAAACCACTCCTCAAACACCTGGAAACAGAGGCTCCATCAGCGAAGGTGCAACAATCTCGTGTTCTTTCTCAAAACATGTAAATATGGGAATTCTACTTTAAAGAAATCCTGCGATGTGCTGAGCCATCTCTACACTCACAGGCAGTCCCGTTTCACCCTTCTCTCCGTCCTTCCCATCTTTCCCAGGGAGCCCAGGTGGTCCAGCAAGGACCTCTGGCGGTTCTCCTGGAGGCCCTGGAGGACCTGGGGGACCCCGGGGCCCTGGAGACCCCTGGGGAAACAGGACCACGTCCAATATCTTTGCAACACAAAAAAGTGCGCGTGTATGTTACAGGTTTCATTTAGAATGAGTTTAACTTACCCTGAAACTCTCGTCATCAGTGTCAAAGTCATCAAACCCTGACCCCTCCTAAAGAAAACACACCAGTTACTCACTGGAACCAAACTGGGGCAAAGTCCACTTACATACTTTATGACAGTTTTGAGATATTTAAACCAGGTTTTGAACAGAACACATGTCACCTGTTGTGTCTGTAAAATAAGAGGATATGGAACAAAGAAAAGGCTCTAAAGCAGAAGAACATACAGACATGGAGGACTTGATGGGTCGACCAGGAAGACCAGGAGGCCCAGGTGGGCCTGGTAACCCAAAACCAGGTTCACCCTGAAGAACCATCAGAAAAATGATTTATTATTATTTATTATTATTTTCAATAACTAATAATGATAATGATCATTAAAGTGGTCGGTTACCTTTTCTCCTTGAAGACCAGGCTCTCCCTTGAGTCCTGGGAGTCCAGGAAGGCCAGTTGGTCCCTGTAAGGAAGAAAATAAAAAATCAGGCTGGAAAACAGGAAAGTGCAGCAGCACTGAACGTATGAATCTGAACGTACCGGGAGACCAGCTTCACCTTTGCTTCCCTACAGTAAAAACAGGGAACAACCTTAACTTTAAAAAAAAAAAATAGGCACAACCGAACATCTCCCACCAAAGTTTTCAAAAGCTGAGACCATCAGGTTAGACTCACCGGCTGACCGTCTTTTCCTGGAGTTCCAGGTCGACCCTGCGGCCCTCCCTCGGCTGCCCTCCCGGTGGGTCCTGGGGGGCCGCGAGGGCCCGGCTCACCTGGCTCCCCTTTCTGTCCTGGAGTCAGCTGCAGGGAGAAATAAAGAGTCACTATGGTGACTTCTGAGCACTTCAGACTGGAGGCCTAATGCCATAATTCCTGCAGGGTGATCATTTGTTTGTGCTTTAACGCTTCTCTTTCTCTTACACTAATATTTGTGAGGTAACTGAACTGAAAAGATCACAGTTCCATACATTATTTGGAAAAGAATATTTCAAATGTTAAAAAAGAATGTCGGTACTTGCCATGTTCCTTTCAGAAGCTGCAGCATTTGTGTGGTAAGTTGTGAGAGGAACTAAAGCCAAAGAGGAAACAAGGAGAAAACGAAGATAAACGCAAAGGTCTCAGAGGGCGCTCCTGCTCTTTTACCGCCACCTGGCGGTCACACCGAGAAGTACACAGCTCCATCTTTCTGGGTCTTCACCTTTAACGGTGGTCGCGTCCATCTCCTGCCCGGACATCTCCTGTAAGTCTTCATCATCTGTTTCAAAGTAACCTGGAGATAACTCAGTGGGCGGAGCCTGGACCGGGGCGCTATAGGTGGGGTCCACTTCTGGGAGGGGCTAAATAACCATCAGAGAAGAAATGGTCTTTACACTAGAGCGTCAACAGCTTTGAAAACGATGAGCCAAGAAAGCTCAGATAAAAAGAGAGCAAATAAAACATTTAAAAATGCAAGATTCTTCACGTTGCATTACTGAATTACATACTTGCATTAAGTGATGATTCACTCCAGTTAATAATAATTAAAAAATAAATTCACCTTGAAAATATATTTTACAAAAATTCGTGTTTCAGACAGAAAACATTATTTGAGGATTTGAGCCACTTCAAATTGACCAGTAAAGTCAAGTGTGAGTCGGCGTTTACATGAACGCACGTCGAGGACAGACAACAGCGGATATCAGCAAAAGTAAAAGAGGCTCATCAGCTGCGCCTCTCCCCCTGATGCGTCGCTGCATTCTCGTCTGCCTCCGTCGGCAGGCTGGCAGCACAGCAGCCCATATCTGTGTGTCCCAGGCTCTACCAGGCCTGGAAGGACAAGAGCCGCCTCCTTGGGCCAAGTGCAGGGAGGCAGAGTGTGTGTGTGTGTGTGTTGTGTGTACACACCATGGTGTATGCTCTCTCCTCCACAACCTTCTTCACTTCATCTGCTCCTTCCATGTCTTCATAAGTGTTCTCACCACTCCCGAATCCAGATGCCTGGACGTGGAGTTTAATTTTATTGATAGGGGACACATTATGACGATCACATTGCAGAGTCAAGTCAAAGTTTAACAGAGAAACTGTTCATTTATTTTATATTTATTTAATAAATATTTACAGTGAGGATTCATTACAAACGCAACTAAGTGCAATGCAGCCTCAGGCCGCTAGAGGGGGCGAGAGCTTAAAAGTTGTGGCTGTGATTTGAGTGTGTTTTCACGTTACATGGAGCTTCAAATATGTCAGGGTCAAAATATCAACCACATCTAAAACGACATCTGACGCAGTTAGAATTGTGATGTGAATCAATGAAGGTTACAGTTGTTAACTGTGTCAGTGTGCGCAGACACACTCACGTAGGGATCGTCCTCCTCGCACTGGTCATCTGGGGCCGTGGGATCTGACTTCAGCACCAGCTGCTGGATGGAGCCCTGCATGAACATGGGGAGAACACCGGTTTAACCCTGCATGGTAATCTAGGTCAGCTCAGCATCACTTTTTCCACAACCAAACAAGGATTAGGTCTTTCAGCAGTGATGGACACAACAGTTTAAACCTCTAATAGTAAACCTTTAAGAAAAACCAAATCATGTGCGATCCTGTTTGGAAACAGCTGCTTGACATCATGTTGATAGTGTAACACTGCACACTCTGAAGCTCCACAGTTTGGTGTTCAAGCTGGCAACACATCAGTGCAACATGAAACAGGTTTATATCAAATCCTTGTTAAAACCGACCGATTGCTTACACTCATGTTACGGGCAGAGCTCGTATGCTTTCATGCTGTGGGGCAAACAGAGCATTGGCTGATTGATTACCAACATATGGTGTTTCTCTTTTTAACAGTAACCTGTAACTTGCGTCTCTAAATGCGTCATAAATGTACGGCCCATCGTGCAGCCAACCTTCAGGGCAAATTCAAGATATCTTAAATTTACAAACAACCAAAAAGCGCCTCGGTCAAGAGCCAACTAAAATGGGAGGACTTCATCTGCAGTGAGGGAAGGGGTGACCTTCCACTTGTTAAAGCCTTTGTGAGAATGCATGCGTGCGTAATCGCGAAAGCTGCTCCAAAATCTGATGATGCTGAACACTGGTGGTGGATTCAGGCCAGGTGGATAAAAACCTGCTCTTCATGGAGTGGACAGGAGTGGACAGCAGACAGTGAAGCTCAACGAGGAGTGAGGAGTACAGAGAAACAAAGAGAATGAGTGGACATGAGCCGGTGCCACTGCCAGATCACCGACGCGTGCCTTACAATGAACAACAACTAAACTATAACACATATATTTCCACTTCTCCCAAACTTTCCAGGATATAAATTCCTTCCTTTCAAATGTTGTCAATGCCTTGAAGGTAAACACCGTCAGGCAGACTGGAGCTGTTGCACAAAATACACACACGCTGCACACGCATGGACACACACGATAAAAGATGAATTAAAAAGATGTTTAAAAAAGGTTCAAGTTTGCTCATGAGGGATGACGGAGAGCAGGAACATCTGGAACAGGTCTGAGAGGAGGAGTCAGTCAGGAAACATCTGATGACACAAACACTCAGCATGGGCGAGTCTGAAACGGACCAAGGTGAGTGAACAAGTGAGAGAGGACAAGGATCATTCAGTGTGTGTGTCGTGTGTGTGTGCAGTGTGTGTGTATGTGTGGTGTATGGTATGTGTGTGTGGTGTGTGGTATGTGTGTATGTGGTGTGTGTGTGGTATGTGTGTGTGTGGTGTGTGTATGTGGTGTGTGTGTATGTGTGTGTGGTGCGTGTATGTGTGTGTGTATGTGTGTGTGAGGGGGGTGTGTCTGCTCCTGGTGCCTCATGGCTGTTCCGGCCCTGATGCCTGATGGAGTCGTAGCTGCCAGACCAAACAGGGAACTGTGGGAGCAGCCAGGCAGCGCTGCTGCTGGAGGGACAGAGGAGTGAAGTCTGTTGTTGTCAGGTTTGTTGGGGGGGGGTCAGCTTACATGGGACAGGTCGTCTGCTTTATTTCTGAGGTCCAACCCGACTCTAACAGCCAAAAGACTATTACACAACCTACAAAGGAGATCTTAGCGGTAGTGGACGGCATCACTGGGTTGTTCCTGGCTCAGCAGGGACCTCCGGGGGAAGAGTCTGTAGCTGCCACAGCTGGAAGACCAGGGGCAGGTGAAGAGCTGATCATGTGGAGCAGAAGCAGGCAGCCGCTTCCATCGTTGTTTTTGGCTCCGCTGTGCTTTCGTGCAGGAATGATGAACACATCTTTGGGAGGCTGCCTTCACGCAGCAAAAGTCCCAGAATCCTCTTCCAGAATAGGGGCGGCAAAGGATTTTCTACTGTACTTTATCAACTTTGTCTTTGTAAATACACTTACTTTCTTCCTGAGGTACATAAAATAGATCCTTATCTCTCTTTTATTGGCCTGTAATAGCTTAGCGGAAATACTGAGAAGCAGGAATCTCTGCGTACTTACAAGCACTTCCAGTTTAATCGCTATTTTTGTTACCACAAGGCTTCGACAGGATGTCCAAAGACCTGAGGGACGCGTTATTTTAGCTTGATTAAAAAAGTAAATGGTATTAAATTGTTAAAGTTGTAATATCACAGAGGAAATAACCCCTGACCGTCCTGATTATCAGTCTAGCCTCCGCGCCCCCACCAAGACATTGGAGGTAAAATAAAGAGGTCACTTTACACCATAAACTGACGACTGGACAGAAGGCGAGAACACAAGTGCAGCAGAGTGGAGCCTGCTTTGGTCCAAGGTTGGGTTTATGCATGCTGGTCATTAGCAGAGCTCATCTTTTATTCACGACAGCCTCCTCTCCACTGAACTAAACACACCATCCTTTTCTCCAGCGTCTCAGAACCAACTGGGCTGTTCTTAATAGCAATCACAGCTGATGGGGAGCTGAAGAGTTTAGATTCTTCTTTGTTTTGATGAGACACGTCATCTGAACGCGGCTGCGCTCCCAGTCACAGGGAGATAACAGAGATCAGCTGCTTTTCCAAAAGATCTAGATCCCATCCAGCTTGTCATTTATGAGCATTGGGAGGGGAGCGCTGCTCATAAACACATGTGGTCATTCATCTCCCCGTGTTGTAAAGTCGCCAGCGAATGCCGCTGTTCCCGTCTCAAATGCACGGCAGGCAAAAGTCCAAATGCCACGTTTGTTAGCGCGCGACAACAGGAAGGAGGCGTTCAGCGAGAGAGCAACCCTGAGGGCAGCTACCACGCACGGCGTGGTCACGCAGACACGAGCATGCGCCATCAAACTTACCACAAACCGGGTCAGACCCGTGCCCCCGGCGTTCCCCACGAAGATTCCTGAGCCGGCCTCAAAGGTCAGAGGTCGGGGGCTCCTGTTGAAGGCGACTCGGTGGTATTCCTCACAGTCCATGTAGAGTCGCACCTGAGTGACGAGAAGCCGCGGAAACATCTTTCCACCAACTCTGACCGTGACCGGACCGCGTCGGCCTCCGGAGCTGCCCGACCCCGCCCACCTCTGCGCCCTGCACGGTCAGGGTGAACCTCGCCCATCGCCCTGTCAGGTCTCCCATCTTGAAGGACGCCGCCTCCTGGGTCCTGCCTCTGCTCCCTGGGTCGGTGTAGTGCAGCACCACCCTCTGGGCGCCGTCCTCCACCTCCGACAGGGCCACGCCCAGGAGCACCGTCTGGGAAGGACAGACGCAGAGAGGTGTCGGCCCTCTTCACGAGCACCGCCGGGGAGGACAAGAGTGAACCGAAAACCTTCTGATTGGCATCTGTGATGGCAAACAGCACGCCACCGCGCCGTGTGGTCGGTTTAGCCGTGACCGTGACGGCAAAGTCGTAGTAGAAGGGGTCGGGGATGAAGGACTTGGCCAGGCGGCCAACGTTGGCGCCTGGGCCGAAGCTGTAGGCCGGGTAGCCCTCGAAGCCGGTGACAAAGGACACGGAGGGAGGAAGAGGGACGCCGATCAGCTCCGTCAGGTCCAAGGCCCCCTGCGGGCTGCCTTCTGTGTGAAGACAAACAGAGAAGGAAGCTTTAGCACAATACCCACACACACCTCAGCCACGCCGGCCCTGCTCTCGCGCAGGAGCACGACTGAATCGGTCAGGAGGACGCTTTCCTTCTCCGTCCTACACGGACAGACCCACTCTGGACGCAGACGACCACAAAGCCTCTTCTCTCCCACGTTGTGTCAAAGGCACACGGCCTCGTTACACACCTGGTTCTCCTTGAGGAGCAAACGTGTGGAACAATGCTCTGTTCTTCCAGAGCTCATTCAGCAGGGTAGTGTGTGGGCATCTGGAAGGCATTAGGCTACACTAATACATACATGCTGTGCACTGGCAGCTCCTGTACGTCAGGCTCACCACGTGCCGCTCGTGTGTGTGTGTGTGTGTGTGTGTGTGTGTGTGTGTGTGTGTGTATGTGTGTGTGTGGGGCTACTCATGGGTAGAGAGGCACACTTTCCCCAGTGCATTAATTGGATTGAAACTCCTGGAGACTGGGGCAATTAAAAATAACAATGGAGTGCAATCTACACCATTCAAGTGTGTATGGTAGCTGAGATGAGGCTCTTGGAGCAACTTCTGTTCCAGTACTTGATTAAGTCTGGCCGGACTCATTTGATTACAGGAGGAAAACAATGTGTCCTTATTGAACAACCCTCCCACCAGAGCTGGACGTGAGCGTGGTTAACCTTGAGGCCTGTCGTCAGAGTTCAGCACGTTAGAAGCAGGGACGTGCCTTCGGTCCAGTTTGAAGAGCCACTCTGAGAGGCTGTGTGTGTCCTGGCAGTTGAAGTCTTTATGTGGTTACTTTAATGTGGTTACTTTAATTGGCCAAGTAGCAACTGCTGCACCTAGCAGAACATTTGTGGCATCCTGGTGAACTTCTTGCCAATAAGAAGCTATTTAAATGAAGTTAAAGCACCATGAGTACATGAGGTGAAAGACCTAAAACAAGTAAATATATTTGATATAATGAATCATTTATGATTTGCTCGCGGAATTAGTGACTTAACCATGTAAAATGATGTGATTTTTCCCAAGAACAGCACAGTTCAGGTTGGTAGTTTAGAAATGACTGACATTTCCATTCTTCTAACTTTATGAATGAATGAACAGACAACAAACCATGAATAATTAGCTTCAATCACCGTGTCACGCAGCCAACGGCACCGTGACAAACCTCATTTGGACAGTATATTGTCCCTTTTTCAGGGCCCAGTCCTTCAGATCATGATCATATGGCCCCACCACGACTGTGTGGACCCCACCAGGGAGTCAAACCGCTCCCGCCACCCATCAATCACCAACTCCAAACACCACAGACTTGCTGACAGGACACCCCTTCCATGAGTCATTTACTCGTCCCTGCTGCGTTGGGTTTCGTATTAACTGCTTCACAACAAGTGCTTCGCTTTCATTTCATTAGCATTGCTGAAATATTCATGTGTGGTTAAGCACAGAGCTGCTCCTCAGACTGCATCATGGTGGAGGCATTCACTCTTTGGAGCTGACACAGTGAAATCCAAGAAAACTAAATGAAGCTCTGAGATGGCGACACACTCTCTGACCCATTTCTGTTTCCAGAGAAGCCCCAGATTAAAACATGTCGACTGGCCCCTTCTCACTCGACATGGCCGATACTCCTATCTTCTCCTGCCAAAGCGTAAATCTTAATGTTCAGTGACGTCACTGCAGATGTTTGTCCACGCCATCTGGGTCGAACCAACGAGAGGTTCGCCGAGTTGGGGTTTGGCTCCGATCCTCCCGCATCCCATCTTTGTAACTAAACAGCTGATCGTGTTTAAAAGCGCTGGCTGTTGCGCTCTGGATGTTCTGGTCCAGAGAGTGCAGTGGATAAGGCCGGGACAGCCCAGAGAGACAGCTGTGGGAACCTCGTGAGTAATTTGGGTCAGGGTGTGACTTCTCGGTGTAATCGAGTTTGGACAGACCAAACTAGGCAGGGATGAAGGAGGCGAATGTCCTCCAGCTACATTACTCAGTTTAATTATTACATTTATAAATAAAGCACAAGATGCTTCCATGTGATTTGACTTTTAATCAAATCAATCATGTGCATCCGTTGCTCTGAAGCACGGTGTACTGGCGTTGCATGACAATACATCAAAGCCACGAATGCCACAACTGGACGTTAAACAGCCTCAAAGCAAAGGAAATGGTCCTCCTCCCTCCAATGATTTCTGCTTGATGACTAAATCAGTGCAATTGGGTGTCGGGGTGCATTAAAAGGTTCTTTCCTGTTCCCAGAGTCATCCTGCGCACGCATTCAGAGGAATTGTGCCGTGTTTATGTGAGGGTGTGAGTCTGTTTACAGGACATCAAGGGTTTGCATGACTGCAAACCACTAACATTCTCTCTGCAGGACCTTCTCTGAAATGGATCAATTTGCTTTGCCTGGATGTTCAGAACAAGATCTGGTCCCAAACAGATAAGACAAAGACATTCAAAAGTGTGTTTAGGTGAAAACAGGTGAAGATACACACGGCGGCTTTGGTAATGGTGCACAAATCAAGACGGACAGAACAAGACAGGATATTCCCAAAAGATCATCCATCATCTGATTTATACTCAGCACTGCAAAATGAGCTGTGGCCAGAAGGTTCTCTCTGTGGAGGAGATACACCAGGAGGGCCGTGGGAACTCAGAAAAGGCTTCAAACTTAAGACTGCCAAAAGTTCTGGATCTTGTTTCTAACTTAAACTTTATTGTCTACAGAGGTTGTAGAAAAGTATAATGTCCTCATATCAACCTGTTCCATATTGGACCTGAAGAAGAAAAATAAATTAGGAATGAGTTCTGGATGAGACAACGATGATGAACGGTGTTAGACAGCTCTGGCTGAATCCACATGAATTAATAATCTACACTTGGATTTACATAGTTTAATAACATTTCAATCATCTTCACATTCCTTATGCTAGCATAGGCTGCACCTCCACTTGTACACTTCTACCCAGCGGAGCTTTACAACAGTCAAGCAATGCTAATTTAAATTTAACAGGTTCACTTTAATTCAATGGTTTCATGAGGAGAGGATAAAATCCAACGTGAGCTTTGTCAGCAGGAAGACACTTTTAACAACAATTAAAGGTCTCTGCAGGGATTTCCCCTCTGTTCTCCTCCATTCCATTTCAGACTAATTTGTCCTCATTATTTTCTTAGAGTCATAAACCCAAGAGCCCTCAGACACTCTCATTCATCAACTCATGGCGCTTGACTGGCAGAGCGCCGGTGACGTCAGCCACGGGATTTGTGGCCAAAAGCCGGACTTTCTGAGTAAATTGCCGAGACCACACAGACAGTGCGTTTAACTTGAGAACACACACAAGCATCCGTGTGATCAGCTGAGGCCACAGTGCTCCTGTTTAACACAAAGCAGCTCTGTTAGCATTACGCTAAAGTGCCAAGTGAGTACAGTGATTAAGAGAAGAGCAAACATGGGGATGAAGGTTCTGGCTGTGATCAAAGCCTCTGGGGTGAATGGAGATTGAAAAAAGGCCCTTTTGTACTTCTCTGGATGTCTGACAGCACAGTTTCAATGCATTCATATTAGCTTGTATCACTTGTAAGTGCCACAATATTGATGCCTCATGATGAACTTCAGAACAGAGATTAGATAAGGAATCCATCGTCCCCTTGAGCTGCTACTGTAGTCTGCTTGTGGAACCAACTGAAGGTGGAGATATGAGACATTTTATTATTAGGACGAGGCTTCGTTTCAGTAAAAAATGAAACATGCTTGATAGACTGATTGCAGTGGGGAGATGGAGGATAATATAAGTATTCTACTGCAATGAGGAAGCCTCTCATAGGTGCTCAACTGTAGGACTTCTTATATAAAAAAAAAACTAGCAGTGTTTCCAAAACTCTTTCAAACTGCTGAGGACTATAAGCTCAAGAATATGTTTCAAAGTATTTTGGTGACTCATACATTCAGGCATGCAACAGAGTTTGGGTCATGCAGAATGACACAGCTGGAGAAGACCCATGTGTCTGAAGCTTTATTAGAAGATCCACATCTGCATAATCTTTATGTTATGCTACATTTATTCATTAGGAGGTACGGTTACACTGGAGCTCTTCATATGTTTGGAAATACAAATATGTGGAGCTGCCTCTGTAGAAAGTTACAGAGTGCAGCTGTAACGTACAGGATGGGTATAAAAGAGTCTTGTTCTCTGGCTGGTGGAAGACGATCTTCACTTCATATTACTCACAGTATTTTCCTATCAACCAGTCTTCTGTAACCTTTCAAAAACCTTTACAAACCATTTTTCTGCACACAATGGCAACTCTTTTCTTTCAGCATGTACTGAAGAACGTCTGTTCCAACAGCCCTCATAAATTATCCATTATAATGTCAATATGAGATAGCTTTCCAACATCTGACCATGCTTATCAGAACTAAGCGCTTTGAAAACAAACAGCACTAATTTAAACAGCTAATTAGACTCCACCAGACTGGCCATGAGAGTTTTGAGGGGAATTTCCTGCTCAAACTCTGAGGGCAGAACATTTGGAAACATTTTAATTAAGAGAATTGAGCTTTGGGCTTCAGAAAAGCTGCTTTCCTCTGTAGAATGTTATATTTCTAACTTATTGAAGCTACTGTATCTGCAAGAAGTTACCTTTCAATTTACACATTTTGTCCAGGAAAGATTATACTTTAGGTTGGCTTTTACCTGACGTGGTCAATGTCCTGAATTAACCCTTTCATGCAGTTATCAACCCCTCTGAGGAAAGGGCTATTTCAGTGCTGATTATGATGGGGGTAGAGTTAAATAGAAGAATGCAATTAGCTTGTCGGGTCAAGGGAAAAGAATTATAAACAGAAAATGTTTTTAGGGAAATTCCACAGTAGCCAACCCAATATAAATAATACATGATCCTGAAGGAAGCTAATGTTAAGTTTTACATTCTGATGATGTCAAATGTTTTTTAAAAGGCACAGAGGTAATTGAATCTACCTGTGATAAACAACGTTAAGACAGCCAGTGAAACCACGGATGTTTAAAAATCAACCCAATCAGTCAGTTAAATGACTGGGAGGTCATCAGTAAAGACACCAGAGGCGATGGAACAGAATCTGCTTAAACAGTTTTAAATTCATTTAAATGAATTGACATAATGGGTAATGACCTCCCACTGCACAAAAGTAAGGCCAAATCTGAGATCCAATGCCCTTAAAAGTCAGGAGGAAGTAGCTCCAGATCTGGAGTTCAAGTAAACACTGTGGATAGTCCTGTGCTGGGTTGTGCAGTTTTGTAGTCTTGGAAGCAAAACACAGTCTTTTATTGTGGTTTGGAACTGGACTTTTGGAAGATAAAGGCATAAAAGGAGAGGGACCAAGTTGTGATTACTCCTGCACGTTCTCCTGGAGACAATTTCTGGGCCTTTCAGAAGAGAAAGGCTGGATTTAGACGACAACCAAGAGGTGTTTTCCATTTCTTGTGTCTAAATAAGCTCATGTGCTAAGTGCTCTCTGATTTGACACGGCTGAAACCTCAACAGGGAAGAGGTCTGTGTGTATCTCATACTTTGCATTTCTACAAACAACAGTAGCTTTATATGTGACAGGTAACGTGGGGTCTGGACCTGAGGAAAACGGGAGCGGAGCTGTAAGCAGAGTGCATTCTTGCGTCTGATCCAACATCTAACTCGGCGAGCACGGTTTAGTGTCTCTCTGAGAGGCAGACAAGCTTCTTCTTCTTGGCTGGTGGTCGGAAAGACTCCTGTCCACAAGATATATGTGTACCATCAGAAAGGAAAACATACAAACTGTATTTTCCCCTTTTCTGTTCAGCCTAAGGTTCAATTGCAGTTTTATTAGGGTATTTTAGTAAAGTGCTTCCATGAGTCGTCTCATTCTGGTATTTTGGAACATTAATGGGGACACTGCTGTAGGTTTAGCGTGGGGTTAAAGGTCCCAGGTTGACTTCAGCAGAGCGTGGAAGCGGGGCACATAATGATTTCCTAATGACAAACATGCAACTGTGGTCTTCAGGAATAAAAGAGGTCAGAGCAGGTCAGGACAGAAAAAGCTTTAATGCCAAGTGTCATGATTTATGTCCATGAAGTTCAAACGGCTTTTTTCCTACTCTAAATCATCAAATCCAAACTCTGAGGTTTAAATAATTCTTAAACAGCTTGTTTCACCTCTCAACATCAGCCAGTTGGGTACATATTTTGTGACATATGTTTTTTTAGATTCAAGCGTTTTCCCATATAAATGTAAACCAGCTCAGGACTCAGGTCACTGATGAAGTTCCTATTTCTCCAAGCTGGCAGCTCCAAGACTGCAGGAGGCCAAGAGCCAAATAGTTTTGTGAGACAGGTCAGAAAAGCAAAGTATTCCTTTTGTCTCTCTGACACACTGACTGCAGCTGCCTGCTCGTCCAGCGATCTTATCGCACACCCCAGTGACAGCCTCTAGGCGGGCGGCATCGGCTATAGAACCTGGAATATTTGTCGTTTTTTCTATAGGTGGTGCAAAACGTACTTTTAACCACTATGTTTGAGTCAGCGAGGTTTTATACGACATTAATACATGTTCATTACATAAAAGGCATATTAGAAGCCTGGGTTCTTTCTTGAGATTCTTCCAGGAATTAAAGTCACTCAGGAAACTGAACAGCAACATCTCAGGCTGTCAGGTGGAGATCAACGTCGCAAGCAAAACCAAAGTGAAGAAAAAGAGGCTCAACATTGTATTGTAGCCACAAGTAGCCACACTGGGGTCAGAAGTCAGGGGGTTCCGGGTAAACGACACAGTTTTGGTTTACCACAAGCTGTGTTTCACCAGCTGTGTAAATGGCACTCTGACCAAAGTGTCAGGAGAAATGATGGGGTTCACATAAAAATACTGTTCGTTCCTGGCAAACTGCTGTTGTGTAATGCAGAACCTGAAACTAAAGGATAAGGCATCATTACAGCGAGTGGGAGGGAAAATAAATCAGTGAATATGAAACTGAAAAATGCAAGAAAGTAACAAAACAAGCTTGTAGTTCAGAGTGTTCATCTGCTGAGGTGTAGCTGGCCTTTTCGCCACCATCCACACTCCTGCCTAACGTTCCTTTTCTGCTTTTCCAACAAGTGCAGAGACCCTGCTGCAAAAAGGAGGTTTGGTGTGTTTATATCACATATGGGATATTTGTGTAGCTTATCCAAATTGTTCTTACAAAGAAAAAAGGAAGGGGGTCTGAGTGATACCATCTGCCTTGGCTCCTGACTACAGTTTGAAGCATCAGGCTTCAGGCCAACCTACTTGGACTTGGGTCCAGCCATGGACTCCAATGTGACTTTGTTTGATGGTGCAGATTGAACGTCACTCTTTAATAGCGTTCCGTGGCTGGGCTGACCCAGAAGAGACTGACCTGGACTCAGGCAGGGAGCAAATCTGAAGTTAAAATGATATATGAGCATATACTGTACCCTCTGAATCTCCGAGAACGTTCATCTTAAACTGACACGAAGATATAGCATATTGGTCATAGACAAGGTCACCTTTATAACTTCATTAGGATTTGAGCCTAATCACTCATCTCATTAAACCATTTAGAAAAATAACCAATGTGTAAAAAGGTCTTGAATGGCAACTGTCTCCAAATAAACCGGTCGATTACATGCTAAATTGAGTTCAACTCTAGTCCTGTCACCCTGGGGAGGAAGTGAGTCCTCGATCTTGACCCCAGTGTCCGCCTGCGACCGAGAGCCTTCAGCTGCTGTTAGCATCACCCGTCAGGCCAGAAACAGGTCAAGCTCATTGTCTTGTTATTCCGACTTGACATTCCTCTTCCCCTCCTTGTCTCAAGTGCTTTGAGTAGTTTGGCAAAGCAAAAGTCCTGTTTTTAAAGTGGTTCAAATTCATAGGTGACCCTTATTTAAGATGTTCAGCGACTCGGTCGAATGAGTCTGGGGTGGTCCTCCAACATGGTGAGTTATGCATATAACTCTAATCTGCAGGGAGTGTGAGGGAGTAACAAATTTGGTTGGAACAACCTAAAGGTAATTATAGAAATGCACACGAGAAGACCTACAGAGTGGCGAATGCCTCTGAAGCAAACCACACAGACCTACATCTGTGAGGTTATATCAAGGCTTCCTGCACAGACTGGGTTACGGTAACAGGGAGTGCTGGAAACTATCCCAGCAGTCAATATCTGACAAGTAGGAATGCATCCTGATGTTTTCGCGTTTGAAAACCTGAAGCCTAATGTTGTACGATTGTAGGCACATGCATGCAAGAGTTCGTGCATGGGTGTCAATCTTTCCAGATACAGACGCTGACCTCTCTCCTTGCTAACAGAGGAGATAGTACATAGCTGTTAGCCTCCATAAAAACCCTCAACAAGTATCTGCTGGCAGCCAGACAGGCCCTTTTGCTTTCAGACCATCTGCACTGGATATAAAGTGTACAGCATCCTAAAGGTCAACTGTTTCCAGCCATCCATTGTTCTAATATCCCCGAAAAAACCTACCAACAAATGTTTATAGCAGCTCCTCATTACATTATTATTCTATAAATAATTTTAAGTTTAGACATAGTTCTTTGAGAAGCAGGCTAACCCTCAAAGTTGATGTTACAGTCACATGGTGAATGAGTGAGAGGATTGGGCTCAGAGCTGTAGCTTACATATTTTTTATGATCACCGCTGAAACACTGAGATATAAACATTTATGATAAGTCCCCCAGAAGGGGGGGGGGCACTGGGACAAGCACAGGAAGCAGAAAATACAGAAACAGTCATTTGTTGCACAAATAAAATTGAATAGGATGCAAATTCCTGACACTGAGCTGAGAATGTGGGTAAAACCACTCGTTAATGAGGGGAATGTGTGGTTTTATGCAAGCAGTCTGATAAAACTGAGTCTGGGTTCTACGTTCTTGTCTTTTCCAGAACTCCGACAGAAAATTGTACAATTCTGATATTTTTGGGAAAAATTAAGATCTTAACAAATCTAATAAGAGCAGCTGTTTAACGCAGATGGAACTTCCCCAAACCACAGTCCATAAACTACTGCAGACTTCATGACCCCAACAGACATGCGACCCTACAAATCAGAGGTCAGATCAGAGGTCAGGGTTTATACCAACGGAGGTGCTAATAATAATAATGCTGTTGATAGTCCTACCTCTCACCCTCTCTGTTATATCATCTGCTGGAAAGTACAATGGAAGGCTTTGAGGCTTCTTGATCTTGGAAAAGAAATGACAGTGGAAGAAACTTTGTGTGTGAGCAGTCAGGTTGCCATCAAATACATATTATATGAGTAAGTTGAGGAAAAAGAACCAGCCAATACACTACTCAGCAATATTAAAGCCAGATCGAATTGACAACGGAGCCTTCTCGTTATTTTCAGAGAATGTGCCTTAATCAAACATGTCATCCGCAACATTACACATTGCCACCATCTCCAACTCGTGACTGTGATGCATCATGTTTCCAAACCGCAAAATATCTCTGTTACATCTCCAGACCACATCTTTGATCCGTCGGGGAACCAACAAACATGGGAGGTTTCTCGCTGGCCGCCAACAACAAGTTGTAGGACTTTCTCCAACTGACACTGGTCCACAGCATTGCTACAATCTCTGGCAGCCATTTCACTCCTTCACAGGTGCTGATTTCATTTCAAACGTCATCCTGAGAGTCTGTCCAGCAGAGCTCCAGGAATAAAGAAAGAAGGAAGACTTTTGCCAACACTGCAGATTTTGCACTCCATCATGGAAGCAAGGGACACTTCTCAGTTTACAGGGATGAAACTGGGACAGAGTTCGTGTTACGTATAATTCCACTCCCTCGGACACAATCTGGACTGACTCAGCTGATAAAGTATCCGTGTGGGGGTTTAAAATGGAAGTCTCTTTTTTTTAAGTTATAAACAAAAGGTATGGCTACACGCAATACCTTTATATAAGTGCTTTAACGCACAGTGTCACTCAACTGAACAAAAACAGAAACACCAATGAAATCGTAACGACACATCTGGAAGGAAATAAAAGCAGATCTGAGTAAGGTTCTGCTTTTGCGTTTTTATGGGTTGCGTGTGATGAGACCACCACGTGCAGGTCGCCTTTCACCCCCTCAGAAACTGTCATCCTGTTCATCCAGAAGGCAGTATTGGTTTTAAAGTGAAGGTGGTTTGGAAAGCACCGTCCTTCTAATTACGCTGCTCAAAAGAGGCTGCTGACAGGTTTTGAGGCTGGAGCCCCAGACTGGGGCGCATGCTGTTTACAGACAAACTGGCTGATAACAGCATTGCTCAAGCAAAGCTGAAACAGATTAAAAGTGTCAGATGCTAAAATAAGACTACTTCAAATGCTGTTGCGTTTTAATAAGTGTAAATTATCACCTGTTTCATTTTATTTCTTCACATAAAAAAGAGAGAATTACCCAAAACGCTGACATAAATCTGCTTCTAAGTAGTGGAGATGATCAGTTTTCAACTGCAAATCTGCTTTTCATTTTAAGTTGGTTGGACACCAAAGGTCAAAGTTTGTGGTCACAGATTCTTCTGTTTATTGTGAGACCACAGACACTGGGTTTAATAATAGGAGGAAAGCTATGGCAACATTATTTAATCTCCAAGTGTTTCATATTCATTGAGAGCAGTAAAAAACTCTCAAGTAAAAAAGGCCTCAAGTCAAATCCAGCTTTGGCGCTGATGAGAAATGTGACACACCTAACTGCTGTTGGACCAATCATTCATTTGGAAACTCTTATGAGATCTCATGACCATCAAGTTTACGGATGACTTTAGATATCAGAAAATGTTGCTTCATATTCTGAGAAATAACCAAAGAAACAACAATCCCTCACAGCACGCACCAGTCAGGACCTGAGTAAACAGACTCGTTTATTAGGGAAACAGGATATTTCAGGACAAAATTAATTAAATTATTAAGGGGGCAACTGAAAGCACAGTGATCTTTAATTCTTAATTTTTCATCTAAATATTTTTTTTACTTATTTTTTATAGGTGTTGGAATGTCCCACAGTAAAATAAGTCTTGTTTGGACAAATAAATACTAGTTAAACACCACCCCACCAGAGTTTGGTTTTGGATTTTCTTTTATGGATTCTGGAGTGGGCCAGTTCCCATTAGAGACCTGGAATTAGCAATTGTTTCAACACAAGATAATGTTGTCTGATGTGAAAGCAGATTATTTGTCCCACATGAACAATAGAAATAGGAGAAAAGAGGAGGCACTCGTGAAAGCAGCTGCAGAAACAGGAGCACAATAAACTAAAGTGGGAAACCAGCTTTGTGACATATTTCCAAGAATTACAAGATACATCAAATAAAATCAGAAATGAACATCAAAGCCACTAAGAACAGAGACAAAATGAAGACAGTTGTGGTCATGAAGCAATCAGGCAGATAACTGAGTTGTGGGGGGAAGTGGGTTGACAAGGTGTTCATAACGCGTACAGCTGCTGTCCAGATGAACACACACCGCAACGCAAACCTCAACAGGGCCACAAATCTAACCTGGGCTGGTTTGGGAAATGATCTGGATCTCAACCCCAGATGTACATATGATTTATGTCAACTTCTACCTCAGACTACTGACATACCGAGCTGATGTTGTGACGCCAGCTTTTTAACCATTAAATCTTCTTTTCAGGTGTTTTGCTTGCTGATGACAAGAAAACTGATACAGGTGACCAAACTTGAAAAAGGCTCAAGATCGAGACCTGAGATAATCTCCAAGAAACCCCAAAAAGGAAATAAATTGATGTCCAGCATCAAAATGAGCCATTTCCAATCACAAACGCCGCAGTGACAGAGGCTAGATGGCATAGAGAATTATTCATATCAAAGTTGGACAAGTACAGTAAAGCGTTATCAGGTTCCGTCAGCTGTGTTTTATCACAGAATGTGATGTTGTGACACTTCAAAAACAGGAGCTGGAGGTGAGAACACATTTGTCCAGCCACAGTCAGAAGCTTTAAAGCCTGGAAAGATACACAACGATGTTGTTACAGACCATTTTGCTCAACCAGAAGTTTAAATAAAATGTGTTGTGAGAGTGAGAGCTAAAACATTCTTATCCACCATCTTCACTAACAACCAGCTTCAAAGTGAGGAAAAGGTGATTAAGTATTTCAGTCCACGAACAGGAAAGCCTGTATAAATGGATTCAGGCTTCCGCTGCTCCACCTTTATCAGCTGTGCAATGACAGACACACAAGTACAAAGAAAAAGCAGAAATGTGCTAATTTTGTTGTGCGTGGGGTAAGTTGAGGACACCATGGTGGTTTCAGTCTGGACTCTGTGACCTCACACCCAGAATCTTCTCTCTGAAACGCCTCTCTCCACCTGCTGGTTTCCTTGACAGATACATTCCAAACTGTTAGAAATTCCATGGTTTAGATGATGCCAGCACCAGGAATTCATCTACACCCAGAAAATCAAGATGCATTAAATTTGAATTACAGATGCACAGCTACTCCCCTTTAATGGCTAATCCACTTCCTGGACAGAACCCCCCCATTTTACTCCACCAAGTAAAACAACCAGGCTTCACATCCGTGGCCAGATTTACAGCTGCAATATTCCAACGCTCTTCTCCAGCGGAATTTTCTTTTCACCGTGCGTACGATTTGCAGTTTCCCTCAACTTTTAACAAGCTGAGGCTGTCAGGGGTAATTAAAATCACTGTCCATTAATGAGTCATTAATGAGTCATCAGTACAAAAATGAAGGTCCCAGTCATGGCCGAGCAACAAATGTGGACCACATCAAACTAAAGGTTTTTTGGGGTCACAGCTTTGATTTCAGTGAGTGATGACATTTCTTCAAATCCAGATGATTCACTGAACTTTGTTTATGAAATGAAAACAGATTTGGATTAAAAAACAAAGGCAATTCATTATGATTTGAGGAGAAATCAGTTTCAGACTTTGTCAGTGTTAAAAGGTCAAATATACAATATATTTTACACTTAACACATCATACTCTGGTTTTATCGCTTAAAAACCCAACATTTCACCCTAAACATCTTCTGTGTTCACATTAACTGAAAGTAGGAGAAAACAGAAGCTTCTTTTGGTCCAGCTGCGCTTTGGTTCCTGTTTACACTGAAAGAAAACAGGAAGATGTGTTTTATTAGTTTTAGATTCCGGATATAAACCACCTGGATCACAACACAGCAACATTAAACTTTGCTCAGGGGACAGAAGGAGCCACCAATACCTAGTTTCCATCTAAAAAAATGGATAGAAATCATGTATTGCTTCAGGGCCAAGAATAGAGAGAATATCCCTCCTAAACTATTCCAGCTGTGGTTAAATATTCTCTCAGCAACACTTCAAGAACCTGGATGCTTCCATAAATTTGGGAGAATTAACACAGCACTACACCTCGAGCAGCATGCAGAGGTTCCTGATAAAAAAAAAATCCAGTTTGTTGCTCTTAAATTGGACTTCTTCCCCAAATAAACAGTTTCACAGATTCATGCCACACCCATTACATTCTAAGGATTTGCTTAATTGAGCAGCACACATGATCTGCCAGTTTTTGAGAGTAAGGGTTAACAGTAAATATTTTCATAATTGTTCACCTCCCCAGATAACAACATCTGTTAAGGTCTGAAACTCCAAACAGTTGCATCACGATGTGATAGAAACATCTGCAAAAGTGGCAACTGAGAGCAACAGCCCACACGGTCAAGAACACATCTGGCACATCTTTAAAACCCAAAATGAAGTCATACTGTTCTGTTAATTGGGGACAGACTGCATACACTCGGTTGTGATCCTCGGGACACATATCCATGGAAAGGTGTTTTTCAAAACAAAGCATTTCAATTTGAACCAGCCTGACAGAACTGACCCAGTTCGGTGGAAGCGTGCTTCATGTTTGTAACAATCCAGAAAACAAGGTGGCCTCCTGCTGGCATATGTGGGAAACGGATCACAATTGTAACTCGACCTTGGCTGCTCATCATGAGCTGTGTGCAAGGTCCATGCCTGTTGATGAAATCATTTGTGGATAAAGAGTCGTACCAGGCAAGGGCTGAAATCAAAACCTGCCTTGTTAGCTGTTCAGACAATATGCATCAATGTGAGGCCAGGCCAGGCCAGACCCAATTTATGATTTATGATTTACAAGTTGAATACAGAGTAACACAAGGTGAATAAGAGCACGTTCCATGTGTTATCATTCTGAAAAATCTGATTCATTTTGCCTACTTGGAAGAAAACATTATTTTGGATTAAGTGAAGTATTACTTAAGGGCTGCTGATCAACCCAATGGCTCATTGCAAAGTAAATGTGACTTCCATAAATCAGAGACTTTTTTTTTCTTAGCTGAGCAGCAGCTTCAGATCACACTTCCAAATGACATCCAAATGCAAGGAGCCTGTTTCCCTTCGAGTGATCACATGATCCTGATGACCCATTTAAATCAGATGGAGGGAAGAAATGGCTCCTAAGAATTTGTGTGAAATAAGTGTGTTTACGTGTGTGTCAAACACTAGAGGCACTAAAATGCATCAAAGCTACAAATCAGAATCCCAACAGGAATGAGTACAATGACCAGCGTTTGGTATGAGCCACACTGTGATCATGATTGATTTTGCATGGGGAGCATGTGTAGGGCAGATGAGAGCAAACAACATGTTTGCGCGTGTGTGTTCTATTTTTGCTGACGTGGTACAGAGAATTACAAGTGTATGTAACAATCGTGTGTACGTGCCATACGGACCTTAACATCACCAACGTGTGGGTGATAAAATGTTCCGCATTGATAGAAAAACGACTTGTCTGCTCTCTAATTGTGTTTGATACAATCCATCTGTCTTGAAATACTGTCTAATTGTTGGTCTTTTCCTGATCTACAACTGTGCAATCCCTCATTATTGACACACAGATGACAAGAGGAACATTGAAATATCACCATTTCCCCCTCCACATTCATGACTGTTGTTCCGGGTAGCAGCCCTGCTTTAACAATATTTATATCCTGCAGTCTGGAAATGTGTGTCGCTGGTTCTCTCTGTCTGTCCATCTGCAGAAGTGAGCCAACATCTGCATATTTCTCTTTCCCAGTTTCCCCTCAGCAAAATCAGACTCCACCCACTCCCTCACACTCGTGCTCTCAAATTCTGCAATATATCAAACATCGGTTCCACAGCATAATTCTCACATCACACATTTTTGGCTGCAAGCAAACAAAGTGTGTTTTATTTGAAAATGTCAGATTTGACAAGTAAATTCCATGAGGCCACACCAGCTACAGAGACCCTGCAATTATCTGACCGGGGCAAAACAATGCAGCTTTTGTGGCAAGGAGCACCATGTGGTGATGACAGGTCAGGATGTCTACTGTATGTACATCAGTGCACGTGCACACGCACACACACACACACACACACACACACACACACACACACACACACACACACACACACACACACACACACACACACTTGAATGTCAGGATTCCAGCACACTGACGAAAATGGTGCTGACACATCAGTCTGTCTCAGAGCTGAGACCAAAACTCATAAAATGATCTCCATGGAGGACCTTCCAAGGCACACCATCAGAAGCATTACATCATCTGCACTGCCCTGATGATGCGGTGCTGCGACTACACAACCTGCCACTCAGCATGAAGATTTGTTTTTGCCTTTTTCCTCCAAACCAATGGAATAAAACAACTAAGTACTAATTGGGAACATGCTTAAATGTCCTGCTTGATCCATTCATCTTGGAGAAAATCCCATTTTAAGCTGTTAAAACAATCTCTGGCCTTAAAGAAAGAGCTGAGACATAATTGAAACCATCATCCAGCACAGAAGCCTGCAGGTAATCCCCTTCACGCTGCCTGATGTCAACAGGTTTATATTAAAGCAGATGATCCCACTTTAAAATGATGTTGAACACTGAGCATCCTTCCAGATTTAACATTTACAAGCCCTAATGTGTTTATGAGTAAAGAGCCAAAATAGAGTTAAGGAGCAATTTTATTTGGAAAAAAGTTAATTTTATTAATATAAGGCAGACTCGTGCAATTGACCATGCAGCGCCTCAGTCTTCATGTAATTTTGCCATTTATGCATCGCTCTCTAGGAGCACTTCAGTGCAACACCATGAGTTTCCAGGGCAACAGAACAAAGTTTCGGCAGCTGAATGCTGAGCATGAAAACTCCTGAGACAGGAGGGAAGAAGTCACCAGTGAGGGAGAACACTTACCGTCCATCAGCTGATAGGCAGAAGAGTGATGGCAGCAAAGCTGGAGGACTGGTACAAATAATCCACAGAACCAGAGAGGAATGCTAGATTAACAACAAATGGAAAGTTGTGAATTTAAATAGTTTCCTCACACAAATGAATCAAAATGTGCCTTTAATTTACCGTAAATTCATCTTCAATGGCAGTAAGTCTAGATCCAAACTAAAGTTGTCCTGTTCATGAGTGAGAGAGAGAGTGAGAGAGAGAGAGAGAGAGATGGAGCCCACTCTGCCTCACTCACACGTTCCAGTCTAAAAAGGCTCTTGCTCTCCTCAATCTCCTCCCTCTCTCGCTCTCCTGTGCTCTCTCTCTCCGGTTCCTGGTCAAACAAAGACAGCTTCAGTGCCTCAGACTCAAGGGGCCCTGGCTGAAGCTGAAACCTGACTCCTCCTGTCTCTCTGTGGACCAGGGCCTTCTAATCTAGCCCTCCCCTCAGACATCACAACTCCAAATTCAAATTAACACAGTCCAGTTAAATCCTCCTGCCCCCTGCTCCTCCTCATCCGTGTGCTTTCTCTCACTTTCCCAGCACTTTTCTCTCTGACCTTGACCTGTGGAGGAGAGGCCTCTGAGCTGCTGCATCCACTCCAAAAGTTTCTTTCGTGGGTCCTTCAACACTTCTCTTCATCAGCCCCAAATATCGGATTTTAGAAAAGTTTAAACAACCTATGATTCTAGCCACAGTGGAGGAACGGACCCCTCCCCTGGCCCTTAGTTTGAATAAGAAGAGGCGTTGTTGATGTAAACTTGCAAATCCTCTGATTCAGATGTGTTTCACTGGGCCTGACCGCAAGAAGTCATTCTTTCTGAATATTTCAAATGATAAATGAGACAGGCGTTAACCTTGCTTTAAACAATACATAGAAAAATTACTGTAATTCTTAAGGGTTTTTCATCAGTAAGACATAAACATTTATCTTCTCATTATTACCAGAATCAATCATGTTCCTGGGCTCCTGGTTACTCAAGCAGGCAATCCAGCTGGAGGATCTGCAGATGTCCAGGCCAAATGAATACATTTATCTGTGTTTGGTCCCAGGAACTACACCCTTTAGACACATACAACATTCCCACTGGGAAGACGTTTGGAATAAACCTGATTCTGGTCACTTGAAAGTTTTTAGGAGTGTTAGAGTTTTTCAGGATCTTTAGCCAACAAAAAAGGAAAGCATATATGTGTGCACTCATACACAGACAACATATCCAACGATAGTCTGGCACAATCAAACACATTGTGTCTTTAACGAGCCTACTGGGGAAGATGCCATCACCGGATCACCTGCCATGACATCGGGACCTCAGGAGGAACCCCGACATGGACCAGTTTAGCTCTACCAGCCCGTGAGCCAGAGAGGAAGACTGATAAAGACGTGTTTGGACCTGATGTCTGGCAGCTTAGACAGATAAAACGCCTGTGAGAGATGCCAACCAAGAGGCAGCAACAGTGATAAGATGGTGACCAGCATCATCGTCAGCTGACATTCCACCAAAAATTCCTGCAGCTAAGACGGCACCATCACAGTCTGCATTCTGACATTTTTAATATTTTTATTAGCAAACTAATAAGAGAAGTATGGCTTCAAACTATGCGTGTTGACTCTTCCGTTCCTACACTTATCCACTCAAGTCTGAAGTGGCCTCATCAATGACTGAAGGAATGTGGACGATTCCGGACCACCAGACGTCCTCTCAGGTTGGTGTTTTGAGTCCGGGGAGATAATGTAAGTAGGCTTTTCAATTAAGGCATTCATTTAGAAAACCCTATGCTGTTTGTTTGGGTGATTTTACACAAAGTGTAGTACACATTACAACACAACGGTCAAGCTTCTAACGTGGCTGACCCAGGTATCACCTGCCATCCATTAAGGGAGACCCAAGCCAGATAAAGGAATAGCATCTCAGAGACACTGGTCCATTTGTATGAAAACATGTTCCTAAAAGGAAACAGGGCTGAGGTCATGATAATTTTATGTAGACGTAAGCGAAGTGAAAAGACTCCTTTGTGAGGAGACACACAAGCAGGAAAGAGAGGCAAAACTGTCTCTATGCAAAGAAAACAGAAGCAAAGTGGAGGGATTTCAGCATGTGGGTGGCTGCAGGTCCAAAGGGCTCTGTTCTGTGTCCATGGAATGAGTCAGTAAAATACCAGATTGTCATCACTCTGAGAGACCAGGCCGAGCTTCCACAACTGGCATCAAACACGATAATGACCCACCATCCAGTGCCAGCGGGGCATGTTTGAGGGAATTTCCATGTTGTGGATCTGAATGGTTTGCGGGTGTATTAGACTCCGATATTCAGAAGAAGAAATAGCTTGTGTTGTAGGGAACAAATTAAGATGTTTTCCACCAACTTGATACAGATATCATTCATGGTTCGAGTATCGACACCATATAAGAACATTAAGTAAGAATTTACCAGCTTAAATTTATTTCATTATTGAAAATATTATCTTCATTGACATCTGTCCCTTTTTAATAACCAAATGACCTGATGCTCCTCATTTTGAGTTACCATACCAACAGTAGAGCCAAAGAACTTCCCTTTGCACTAGTTTCTTATTTTGACAAATACTCTGGTGTCTGCTTTATTTTCCGTCTCCTCCTCCTCCTCTTAGCGTTTCACTTCACACGCTCTCTCTGAGTGACACAGACTCAGATTTGGGAGTAGAGCTTTACAGCTTTATGAAGCTTCATCACAAAGCCAGGGGTGGGTTCAGGGGGTCAAAGGTCACGCATAATCTCTGAGGGTGGGATGGTGGTAGTGCTCATGTGTGTCCCAGCTCTCAGAAAATATCCATGTCTTTTGGTATGTGTTTTTTCAGGAGCTGAAATCCAAACACAGTTTTAAGAACAAGCAGTAGCCTTGCTACTGAACACAAGGCAGCCCACCATTCAGGCCCAGCGTGATTGGCAGGGACATGAGCTGCAGGGTCAGGATCTTTTGAAACAGTGTAAGTTGAGCTTAAAATAAATGTGAATAGCAGAGGCTGACTAAATCAACATAAGTAATCATCATCATTGTGGTTTAAAGATCCAAAACCAGAAACACGTTTGATAAAGGGTGCGTCCCTAAATAATCTATTGATTTATGTAGCACCTTTTAAAAGCTGAGATCTCAAAGCAAAAGCACAATTTATGTTAAAAATAGGCTTTCAGAGGAGACTTAAAATAATTTAATGACTTTGCCGAGTATTTTTCAGGGCAGGTGGTTCTAAACTGAAGGACCCTGACCTTTAGTCTTCCACCTCTGAAATAAGAAAGACCCACCTGACAATCTCAGGCTGCAGCCTGGATCAACTGGGGTCAACGCCTCACTTAAATAATGAGGGGTCAGCCTAAACACACTTTAAAAGTGGTCAATAAAGTTTTATCATCAATTCTAAAATGGACAGGCGGCCAGTAGGGGTGGCCTGACAGAACCTGCAGGCAGTAGCACCCAAGGGAGATTCCAGTAATCTACAGTAAAGCGTTTTGGGCAGGATTATTTTCTGCAATTCAAGTTTTCCAGACATAAATGCAGCAGAACCTCTGGTAAAAAAAAAAAAAAAAAAAAAAGAAATTGTGGAAAAAGTTGCTGCTGAACTAACTCTAGTCATATATTCCTTTACCTCTGTGGACAGTCTACATGAAAACAGAACCTGCGTTGTCAGGTTGTATTTTAAATCCCATTTATCTTCTATCGCTGCGCCAGAATGGATGTTTCCAGGTGGAATCATATTTACAGGTGCTCCTGGCTCTCTTTATGGAACTGTGTGAAGGAAGCCTGACCCTTCAGCAGGATTATAAACGGCATGTTAGCCTGTGCGATGACACAATTGTGTGCTTGAGTGAAAGTCCATTATATTTAATCCTCCCACTGTGTGCAATTTAAAAGAACAAATGTATGGCCTCAGCAGACGGGCAAGGGTTCAGCAGCAGCAGCAGCAGCAGGAGCAGCCAGATATTGTTCATTCATCAGGCTCCTGCTAGCAGTGGAAAAAAGTGGTAAAAGAAGTCCTGATCATGACGGTGTTTCATTTCGTGGAGTGCAGGGATATTTTTACTGATTAAAATAATCTAACAGTGGAAATTAAACCTGATACCTGTAAAAATCTGACTCTGGGATTGAGGTCTAAGGACCTTCTCCGCCTGTAAATGAGGTGGCAGGAACATGTTTATGGATGTGGGCTGCAACACGCTGGTTTACATTTATCTCTCTCTGACCTCCATAAGAAGACATTTATGGGATGTTTGCCTGAAGCGTGGGGTGTACATATTGTTTTACAGAGGATTTGAGTGCCTGAGAGGGAGGCCCACCTTTTGTTTTTAGGGGATCAAACTCAGATGTGCAGGTGATTGTGGGTGAGCTGCAGATGGTTTCAATGAGCAGAAGATTAGGAGCATTCCGGCTCCGCCTGGTTCCCCTGATCCTCCTCATTGATTTACTCTTCTGGAAAAAAAAGTTAAAATGAGTGTAACTTCAATATGTAAAACTGTGTGTTGAATAGTGATGTTGAATGAGTGTGATTTGTTTAAACAGAAATTGGAAATAATACAGGGATTTAATAAGAAGAACTGTAGTTGAGGAGTATTTATGTTTATCATTGATGTCCATTTAAGACTTAATAAAATAATTTCAAAGAATCTCTCATTCAAACAGTGTGAAGTTCCCCAGATAACAATAGTGTATCAGGCTTTAAAAACCAAGGGAATGTCTCTCTTTCCTCACAGGAATCAGGCAAATAAACAAGGTATATCCCTTTAAGGTAAAGCCATGCCAAAAAATGCGATGTTACACTTTATTAAATTTGCCCCAAATATGTCGGAGTGTGTGTGCAGGTGTTGCCAGCATTTATTCATTCTGCTGATGTCGAAGAAAAAACATGGCTGGTAAACAGAGATGTGGTGGAGGCATGAGGTGAATATTTTCGCTGGAACCTTCCTGCATGCAGTCATCTCTCTGCCAACATTTCCCTCCATAAAGCAGTGACTGTTCAAACATCTCTGAGCATCATCACCTCCGTTGGGGAGAGAGGTTTCATGAAAAATACAGCTTTTTTGAATTCAGCTGTGAAGTTTTATCAACACTTCTGTCTCTGGGCCTTTTTTAATAGACAAAGGAAACATAACAACCACAAGCTGCATCAGCAGGCATTTGCAAAAACATACAAAGCATTTCAATAAGTCTGAGCTCGTTTCAAACAAAGGAGATTGGCTAAACTGCTTTGGTTTTCGGTAAAATCACAAAGACAATGAGTCTGTGCAGTGGTGAGATTAGCTTTATCTCAAGAGCAGCCCTTGCAAAAACAATTTTAGGAATGTTCAAGAATAGACAGACAATTTGTCATTGCATTTCAGATGATATCCAAAAAATAGCACCACTGTTATCATATTCAGACAAATGAAGCCACCCTCCTCTGAGCTGCTGCGATCGGGGCCAGTTTGGTGGAATTTGCTGTCTCCTCATGCTCTAACGTCACGTCAGAGGTGAACGAGAGCCTGGGAATCATCACAGCACCAGAGACGCTGATGTGACACGACGACAGGGCATGTCTGTTGTGTATGTTCCTAAATTATTAAATCTCTGCATCTCATGATGTAAACGGGCCTTAATCACATGCTGTTGTTTCTGTGTCTGCTCCCGGCTTCTTCAGTAAGACGTCTGTTCAGCTCAATTATCCGCCTGATTTCAAATAGCCGGTCGTGGTTATTCCTGGATATCGTCCCAGTATATAGCGTTTGGTTGACCTGCAGCTCATCAGGAGTAACAGAGTAAATAAACTCAGGCTTCAAGTCTTGGTTGTCCTGCTTTAAGTCAGAAAAATAAATAAATCTGATGGCAACTCTGGTGCTGATTACTGGGACAGCATCTGCAAGCCAGGCAACACTTTCACGACCGTTTCCGATCTTCTAAAGAATGGCTCCAGGCTAATTCCTTTTAAAATCTTAAAAGTATGGAATAGCAAAGGATCTGATTAAGGTCCTTTCAGCTTATGTTGCTGCCAAAAGAGCCAAATGCAGCCAACAAACTTCAATGGTGTGGACACGATTTCTTTCAAACTGTCAGTCAGGACAGGCTGGAGCTGAAGGCTGCCGAGCGCTCACACACAAATGCTTCATCCAAGGATAGTCGACATCAATGCAAGCACAGCTACGAACTACACATCTGTTAGCCCTAATAAAACTAGCACATAAACAAATACAAAATGTCCTTTTCTCTTAACTAGCTGGCTGATCGACTCTTTGTTCTGTGTCTACAAGTCATCCACAGTCTTTGAAGGCCATTCAGTTTCCTGTCATCACTATTTTACACCTCATTATCCCCACGCTGCTCTTCAACATCATGCCTGAGTGCATACGGGGCTTTATTATGGTAAAGACTGAAGGGTAAGAGCATGATGAAAGGCAAAGCACTCACATTTCAGCGTGGGTCTCCAGCCTGATGGAGGGTGCCCTCTCTGTCCCAAAAGCCACGCGGGTGACGTCAGGCTAAGAGTCTTCAACTTTGGAAGTCCATTAAAACTGATGGCTGCTTCAGACAAAGGACTCTTTTCCAAAAGGTTCACTGGTGGGTCAGTGCTTTCATCGCTGCAGCTGACCATTTATCAGACTTTTTATCTTCTCAATCAGTGCTGGCATATTTGTAAGCAACAGGTGAGTCTATAAACACAGTATAGAATTAGTATCTATGAATACCTGTTGACAAAGACACATGTGTGGCTAACGTCAGGATTAACCACTAAAGCACCCTTACTGTGTGTCTGTGTCCACAAACCACAAAAGCGTATGTGACAATCAAGCTTGTCTCCAGGTGCTTAATAGAAACCCAGAGCCAGCACCCAAACATACAACAGTTTTAACAGGAAGAAACCTTGAGCAGGACCAGGCTCATATAGGACCTGTTAGAGCAAGACCTCCCTCTTTAATTAGCCATCACATCACTGATTCATCTTCAGGATTACAAATTCCTTTGATTGCAGAATATTTGAAGATGCGCTAGCTAACTTTAGATCTTCTAGAGAAGTCTAACGCATCACCAGCTTGTCTTTAGGATAAGTGTGGCCATGCAATAGTAACCTCTGCAGAAAGAACTTCCAGGTTCACACTAGCAGCAGCTCAATATTTTACATGGTTTTTATCTGCAACTTTTATAACACATCAAGTGCTTGCGCTACAACAATGTAACTAGAACTGTCATGTTTTCCTGGCCTTGTGGCCTCAGGACAAATGTAGAGGTGAAACTGATCTATCAGACAAAGCTCCAGCAAGCTCATCTCCTCAGGAGCTTGTGGATGTTGGAACAAAGTGATGCTTTGACAGTCATCCTCATGGCTCCGCCGTAGATTTTAGAACAAACAACAGGAGATTCTAAAACTGAGCCCAGTCCAGTGATGACCAGAGCTTGTATATTTAAACACCCAGAAACATCCTTGTCCTGCAGTCATGACTGCTCCACCCATGAGAGAATTATGAGCCTGATGTAGAATTTCTGTAAAACGTAACCACGGCTGACTGGTTTTCTCTCACAGACCAGTTATTTTTCCCTGTGTCCTCCCTTCTTCTGGTTTAGTTCAGCGTTACCTTTTCTTTCCCTGACAACCAACACATCACTGACAGCTACTTTCAGTTTCCATTACACACATGTGCAAAGGCTTACGCAGCCCACACGAGGCAGGCAAGGAAACGGCGTAGAAATAATGAGTTCTGTGGATGCACTCAGGTCTAGTTGCTATTCACTGATTTGTGAGCGAGGTGTGTGCACAAGAGAATAATATAGGGGCTAACAAAAAAAGGACACATTCTATTAACCTGATATGGGAATGTGGTTCCATTGAGGCTGATAGTCGGGTTTTTCTGCTGTGGGTGGCTGTTGTTGACTCAGTCTTGACTTTATTTGTGCTTTCACCTTCACCTGCTGAGTTGTTGTGTGTGGATACATTTACATTGGATATGGTCACAATGTGTCCTTCACAGTGAGCCCTCAACACACTGAGCATATTTACACCTCTCACTTCTGTTTGTTCAAGCCCTGTCTGGTTGCATTCTGTAAAAGAACATTTCAATGCAGTACGCCATCATGGGTGGGCCAATCTGTGATGACTAATTAGCTAAAGCTAGAAGTGTCACACAGCACTCTGAAGATTCCACTTCATTTATCTGCTCAATTATTTTGGTCTGATCTCATTATATCCACCGTCACCATCTCACACTTAAACTGGTAAGATGGGAACATTGTTCTGGCAACACACAGCCTGACTTTTGGCCACCCACATGTTGTTTCCTACAGTACTCCTACAGTGTGTGTCTGGGGATGCAGAAGGCAGATAAGTCCATCGTCAAATTTCGTTTGCTTGGCTGGCTTCAGTGCCTGGTGTTCCAGGTTGCCAGGTTTGGGACTGAACTGGCTGCATATTTCCAAACAATTACAATCTGCACAACCATCCTGCCAGACATTCTGCTTTTGCCAGGTGTTATATAAGTATTTCCACGTTTGGTTTCCTGGGCTTGGTCATTGTTGTCTCAGATGATGCACACCTCTGCACTGTGCAGAAGCTAGGATTTACTCTGGATTTCTTTACCTTCCAGGTTTAGAGGTCAGCTTGTAACTGGAGAGGAGCTCAGACAGCTCAGGTGTGATGCAGAATTTTCAAGCCTCGATTCTCCGTTGTTGACCAAACGCTGCGGCTGTTGTTGTTTGACAGTAACACATATGCGGCTTGTTAGGAATTTATGCAGAGTCATTTAAAAACTTTGATTTTAGTGCTCTTGTCTTCCTGACCCACCCTGAGTACAACAACAAAAAAGGCAGACATTAACTGGTGCAGTGGAGCATCGATCAGAGGAGCCCAGCTGGTCCTGTGTGATCCTGACTTTCCACTGTTTTAACAATAACACAGTCATTAATCTCCTGCATCGCTGCTTATCTCTCCCACCAGACAGTAACAGGTAGTACCACAGTCAATGTGTCACTGTTCACATCCTGGTTTTTGTGTATTCGATGGGAAAAACTGAGTGTGTGGGGGGGTGCTTTTGTACCTGGGGGTTATTTATCTACATTATCCAGCCATTATATGAGATGTTATCTCTATAAGAGACAGATGTTGAACCGGCCATCTACAACTGTGAATAGCACCAAACAGCAGATGAGGAGGAAACCGCTAATGAAGGGAAAATGAGTCATTTCTGAGCCATGGTCTGTGAACAATAATCAATTTAGGTTTGTTTTTGTTTTAGCTTTAAACTGGTTGGTAGGGGGGCAGAAAAAGACCGAAACAATATGAATTTGACAGTTATGTCGGGAGTTCTAAGAACTGCCTCTGCCAAAGATTGAAATTCTGATTTTCTGTTCCCAGAGTTAATCCACCACCAGGGGCTACATTTGATCCTTTAGTCACAGGATTACCCAGGATGCTCTCCTTTCCCAGTATATAATCCATTCCTCCAGGGACTCCTACCTACAGCGGGCAACTGTTTCATTGTCTTTTATATATGAGGAAAAATCCCCAAATCCACTTTTTTTGGACACATTCGCCGTCTGTGTGCTGCCTGCAGCAGCATTTTATATATTGACTCCATACGTGACAAAGAGTTCAGTCATGATCTTGCTTCAGATGGAATACTCGGCACAAGTATTATGGAAGAACTGCCAACCACAGAATTCTTCAGAGATATCAATAAGAGAACAATTAAAGACAAACAAGTGGCAAACACAAACGTTCCCGTTACTTTGTTTGCATGTGTGTAAACGTACGATAGCCATCTAAAAGTTGTGATTAGCCTATCCTCCTCAGCTCTACACACACACTCAGTCGCTCTGCAGAACAAACATTGAAGACAGAAATTCCTGGCCATGCAGTCATCTGTAGGACGCATCCGATGCCAAGTGTCATCTGAAAACCTTGAGCTCTTCCAGACTGAAACATTCCACTGGGCTAAGCACAGCGTCACTGCACCACTGCAATGCCACAGACATTAACGGATTTGATATTACTGGACAGAGAATCAATGGAGAAGTGCTGAGAAGGCTGTGTGTGTCGGTGAGCAACAACACAAAAGCTCCAAAGCAGCGGCGTTGTCTCAGCGGGGTGTTAAGGACTTTAGGAAGCTGCCACCGTGAACTAACACACCCCCTGCTGTGAAACACCACACACACCTCTGTGCAAAGCCTGTGATGGTGGTGGCACACAGATGTAAACCAGAGCACAGCTGGATGGCAGAGACCACATGTGGCACAGCAGCACTGCCTTTTACCCACTTTGATGTCGAGAGCTGATGAGGAAAAAGGAAAGCGTGAGTAGGGCCATTAACCAAGTTTAGTGCTGTAGGTACTGACCTCGCTGGTGTGGGGGGGTTGTAGTGGTACACCCCAATGTGACACTTGCATGAACTTGTTTCCCAAGATCCAGAAATTGAGAAAATAAACTGGATAAATTGAAGCAAACTCCAGATAAGCATTGATGTTGATAAGTGATGTTGCAGTGACCAGAATGAGTGAAGGGATCTAACTTTTTGTTTTTTACCGGATTTATTCCCATACAAGCAGCAAATGTCCAATTATGGCCTAAAAATACTTTTGGAGAGCTAAATATAACCGCTGCCATATCTGAAATCACAGGTGGTCTGTTCTTTATCCCAGGGGTGGAAAACGACATCCACATGTAGAGTTTTTATTATTTCTGATCTCACATAACCCGCAGACACAAGATGGAGGATCAAATGGTTTACGTCCCCTCTCATCATTAGAACACCACCTGTAAACGTTCATTTGAAGCAAGATAGTGTCTGTGGATTTTTCAGCAATACATTTGGAGTCTCAGAGTTGCAGGACCGGTATAAATCACATGATTCACATGAAAAACTCTATATTATTTTTATGTTTAGTGTCATATAATGTCACCACAGCCTTTTATAGAGATGTATCAGAGCACGGCAAACATCACTAGCTCTGTGTGTGTGTGTGAGACCATGTCTCAGCCTGTCCTGCTTTTTTTATTAATTTTGTTTGTTCTTGTTTACTCTATCAGCAGCTCCATTAACGGCAAACAAACACTAAATCCTGTGAACAGGAACTACTGAGAGGATCCAAAAAAAGCTCATTTTCAGTAGCTGTAATCTCTGTTAGATAACTGTAGTGAAACACAGTCAACACCATTTTCAATGAGCTTCAAACTGTGGTACAGGAAAGTGAACTGGACTAGAGTTCTACAGTATTTGACAGCCCAGATGTGACAGTACATGCAGCTACACATCCACACATACAAGTGTGGCTTGTGCTTTCACAGCCTCCTTCAGTTCAAATGCTTGAGTGAGTACAAAGAAAAGATTCAGGAAACTCATTTATAGCTGTTTTGCTCAGACAGATGAAAACAGTCGACCTTCCAATGACACTTCAAGTCCACGAAAAGCTGCCCAACAGTTGCTCTTGATAGATGTGCTGACAGGGAAGGACAGTGAAGACGGGTCATCTTCTTCACCGTGTACACGCGTGTGCCAGGCACAGTCATAGTTTCACTTCAACATAAATCAAGTTCAAGGCGAGCAAGCGTCACAGGCCTTTAAAGGGCAGGAATGCTAAGACTTTCCATTGCTGGCTGCCTTACAGATATTTTGGTGAGGAGTAGGAGGAGGACTTTCTCTTGATGTCAGTGCAGTTGATGTTTGAGAAGAGTGACTGGCCATCATCACAAATGCATCAGCATCTTCTCCAGTCTGAGAAAAAACCTCTCAGGACAATCTCCTCATTCTGGGATGAATCAGGAGACATTTTGAAAGTGCTCTGACCCCTGTGCTTCAACAGATATCACTTACAGGTAATGAATGCTCCCTCTATCTTCTAAAACCCCCGTGTGAACCCCACTGACCTTTCCCACAGGGATTACTATAACCGCCAGTGCACTTTTGCATGGCTGGGGGAGGGGGCGGGGGCATTTGGTGAGTTAACTAGATACAATAGAAATGTAAAATGGAAGGACAGGCATGCTTAAAGATGTTAGTACAGCTCACAGTCACAATAAGGGAACCACAGTGGAAGCAGAGGAGCTTCACCAATCTCTTCTTTTAGGATCTGCATCCACACCAGACTGCTAACTTGTTATAACTGCTGACACACGACCCACTGTACTGTGCTCACCCCATCATTCCACCTGCATGCTCTCTGCTCACATCTACACGATGGAGTCAGACAGCCAGTTTCTCATCTTTCACATGTGTTTTCAGAGTCAAAATAAATCTGGCGAGCTGAAATGTGGACGCGTGCGCCCACATGATGTCGTGCTGCAATCACCTCAAATTCAAACCAAGCGTCTCAAGAGGCCTCCGGGGGCTCGCTGCCTCGGATGTTCTCTGGTTACAAGGAAGCGTGGGTGACCTCGCTCTGTCAACGCTGAAGCGGACGCCCGATGACATCGGCAGCGCGTCGCCCATTGGTGACAGGACTCACACTGCAGTTGCTGGATTATATGAGGAAAATGTTTGACCACTGTAGAGAAGAAAAAGCTGAAAGTCTGCAGGCGAACTTTTCTGACACCTCGGCCACAAACCTCAAGGCCTGACTTTAATAGTCGACTCTGACGGGTTTTCTTTCAGATTTTGTGTTCAGTATTAATGTCACTATTCGTAAGTTTCAATTCAAAGCCTTCATGAAGAAAGCCTTTTTCAAACAAGAATAAACCTTTGAAGAAAGCTTTTAGGCTTCACATAGAGAAGTATACAAGAATTGCATGGAAATATTCTCGCCGAGGCCGGGGAGTGATAACTTTAATATTTCAGTCAAACATACACTGGGAAACGTGTTGTGAGACTTCCTGACATTATCAATAGCAGATGTGACGCGTGCTCTGCTTTCAAAGTGGTCCAAATAAATACATCATTTCAAAAAAAGTCTCTGGATGTAAACTCAAACTGCTATAAATCATAATAAAGTATAATTTGCCCCATAAGTTAGCAAAGTTTCTCCACTAAAGGCCACAGAGTGGCATATTTACAGCAACCTACAGCTGTGCACGTATGCTGAGGCTGCACGAACAGCCCATTTAAGAAGTCAGGGTCCACAGAGCGGAGGCAGGCTGAGCGACATCCTCCCTGCCCTCCAGGCCAAGATCCTGATACACTAATGTTTTCTCTCAGTGTTGCTCCTGTACATCAGGGGAGGCCTCTGCTGGCACCGGGACCCTCCACAAATCAAAGGCATGCTTCACTTTCTGGTTATTTATGTGGAGTCTGGATCAAAAACAGTATGTCTATATGTAAAAATAAACCTATCAACAAAGACAGAATAAGAAGAGAAAAGAGAGGACCTAGAAACCCTGCTGGAGTCACTGTGTAAACATCTCAATGCTAATCTCAGAGATCACAATTAAGTTGTTGGTGTAATTGCACTACATTTGCTTTATTCGTGAACAGAAAAAAAAAAATCTGAGCTGGAAGTGCTGCCGTAGCTGTTTGGAGCGTGTTACTTCAAGCTGCATTTGGACATTAATCTGCATTCAGTTATGAAGACCACTGACAAACAAGGTCAGCCCAGGTCCCTGACGCTTTTTCCCCAAAAGATTCAAATGAACTTCCGCCTCCAAATGTTCGACAATTTCAAGGTCATGTAAAAAAAACAAACCTCCCTTGAATCTTTTGAATTCCAGAGGAAGGACACAGTAAATGCCTGCCCATTAAATGCAGGCTTCAGAGGTAGGGGGCCACAATTTATTCTTTTCCCTGAGGAAACAGGGTGAAACCGGTTCATACACGGAGCAGGTTGTTTCCACTTCTGTTGATAAATGTAAATCCGGTACCTGGATAGTGCAACACACCTTCACACCTAAAACTCACATTTATTAAAACTCGTCCTGATGCCTGGTATCCACATTTCCTAGGTACATAGCGAAAGACGGCCGTCCAACTCCCCAGCAGGTTCAGGTCTTATCAGTGCGTCTGATACTTGGTATGGAGGCACATTCTTCCACTTAAAATGAAGCTCAGCCTTCCTCACATGAGTCATGTTGGCACGGTAACTTTCTGAAGTATGAACTGCCAAATCCAGCAGAGTGTTGCTCACGTCTTATTGGGCAAATGTGTGTTCTGAAAAATCGGTTCGTTTTAAGAGGCTATAACCAGTCAAACATGAACAAATAACACCTCAGCACCCTTTGGCAGTCAGGTCTGATATATTTAACGCAATCCAGTCATTTGTAAAAGTGGAACGTCATACAAACATTGAGCGAGCGTGATAAATGGTTCTCTCTGGTGGCTAATTATGAGTCAGATGACCACAGTGGAAGATAACACTAAAGAGCCTGTTGGTGGGAAAAAAAAGGCTTTTTTCTCCTAAAATCAGAGGAAGGTCACTGCCTTTGTTTTGGGGGCTTTTCCACTGTTGCTATGATACAAACACACATTATAAATGAATCCAATCCACTGCTGACGAACTGGAGGAGGACTTCTGGCTTAAAGTCTTGGACACAGTTTGTGCATTTCTGCACCTTCTGTGTATTTGCAGAACAATCCGTCTTTTCCTGGCACCCACATGAGACTGCACCCCCGTTACCCAGTTTGCAGTGATGCAACCACGACAGAAGTAGAGTTGTGCGCTCAGGACATAAAAACTTAGTTTGGAACATGTGATCAACTTCCCAAATTTCTCCACTGACAATGAACCTTAAGGACAGATTTATGAAGAACTCAAACTCCAAGACACGACAATGACAGCTTCACAGTTTATGCCGAGCAAATAGAGTTTATAAAAGACTGTAAATTAGAGGAAGTCCACCTGACTGGACTGTTCCATCACGTCAATAGTAGCCTGTTTGGCCTGCATGTTTTCCACTTGTGTGACTCTGCAGGTATGTCATCCTGTCATCTGCAGCTTTACTTCCTTCCTTAGATTTTCCTAACTTCCTGTGTGAGAACGCCGCTCTCCTTTGTCTCATGTTGTTCTGTTGATTCTACAAACCCCACCAGTCCTGGGGGTGGGCTGCATCTGTATTCCCTCCAACATCATGTGCAGGGGTGCCAGTCATTTTATAAGAGACCTCTCTGGGTCACACCGATACATTCACCTCAAAAATAAACTCTGAATTTATCAAGAGAATATCTGAAGATGAGTTCAACCCGGGAAATAAAATAGAAACAGCTGCATGCTGGGAGATGTGGGGTAAGTATCAAGTCAGAAAGAAATGCAACGTGAGAAAAAAAACATAAAAAAAACAAAACACTAATACAAATCTAAGAAATGCTGGATCATTTTCACTCATCTAAATATTTGTAAATGTTGCCGCTGGCTCACAGTTTGGATTGGCGAACATGTTTTTCATTTTGAATTATAGTGGTATAAATAAAGATGACTCACGTAACATCAAACTGAATCCAGAATATCCAGGGAAAAAACCTGTCAAAGGATATGTTAATCTGGAAGTGAACAGACAGTGGTGGAGGAAAAAAGCTAAAAACTGCTTTCATGTTGTATAAGAAAATATTCTTTTAACTTTGGGGTAGAGTCGGGTGCAGTACCCACGCACTGCCACAAGGAGGCATCACGTTTGTGGATATTGTCTACGTGACGGGACAAACGAGCAGAACCACACATGTAAATGTCTTCTTGACCACAGGGGTTTCAAGTGGAAGCGTTCTCCAACGTTTTATAGAGTGGGTTCTTTTTCAGATCAATAAAAACAACTGGCGTCAATCCTCCGCCATCTGTGAAGCTTCTCTGCCCCAGACTGTTCACATGGCACCGATCTGCACTACATCAGCCATTCCCACGCCCCCAACATGTGCTAATAAACCCCACCAACATTTCCATAGATGAACCAAGAGGGAAAACAGCTCAGGAGACACGAGGATGAGTCACTGCTGGTGAGAAGAGAGAAAAGCTTCAGAGATGGAGCAGAGGAATGGAGAAATGAGGAGAGATGGAGAGACTGAGATGTTGATAGAGGAATGGATTAGGACGAGTTATCCGATAAATAGTCATGATGAACGCAGGTGAAAGGGGGAGAAAGAAGGAGGCTGGTGAGTCAGAAGTGAAAGAGGAATGGACCAAGGGACCAAGGAAGACAGTTTGATGAAGAAAACTGGAATTGATGGAACGTCACTGAGGAAAATCCAGTTGGTTCAGGTTGTAAACTGTGAAACTGCATCTCCCTCTACTGGCTGTAACCCCTACAGTGTGTGTGTGTGTGTGTGTGGGGGGGGGGGTCTGAAACAAAGGAGGGAAAAAAGATCCTGAGCTGCAAAAGTGAGACTTTAAACAGTGAAAACAACAATCAGAACAATTGCACAAATGCCACATGCATTTCTAAATAAATAAAGTTCAATTCTTATGATTCTCCAGGGAATAAAAGTATTTATCTGTAAACCAGAACATCTAGCTTCAGTTTAAATAGTTAAAAAAACAGTCCACAGAACTAATAATCAAATCTTTATATTTTTCACTATTGTTATTAGATATGATTCAGATTTTGTGGTTCCTTAAAGTTCAAACCATTATCAAAACGAATTTGATTAGCAACTAATTTAACTATAAATGAGCTAGAAAATGAAAAAGCGTTTTTTTCCTGACGTTTAATATTGACTGCATCACCACTTTTTACCACATGGTGGAGCTATGAAGTCGTCATTAAAACAGGATGAATTAAAAAAAAATATTTCAGATACATTTTTGGTGCTTCTGTAAAAGCACATATCTCTGTATCCATTTCTCCCCACACTGTAGAAGATTACTGATACTTTGAACAGTCTGTTTAAGCTTAACTTGTTGTTTTAAATGCAAATGTGGGTTTCGGTTCAAGAGCAGCCAGTCAATCACAGCTCAAAATTAATTTATGGAACGGACGAGCCCACTGAAGGTCAACAGAGGTCAGCCTGTGATTGGGCGGCCATGCCTGAAGACGGTATCAGTGCACGATTAGCCCTTAGGCCCCCGGGGTTAATTCAGTGGGCATAAGGTGGCCTGAGATTAACGTTAAGCGGTTGTGAACACAGCTTGGCTGAGTTTAGAATTTAACAAACACATTTGCTGTTAACTTGCTAATTTGCAAAAAAATAACCATCTGCAATAAAATTAAATCCAAAATGTCCTTTCCACTGCAGCTCACACACAGCGTAACCTCAGCATCAACATTCTTAATCCCCCGCAATTCAGTATTTCAATCATTTTATAATTATAGGACTCAAAGCAAATGCGGATGCAATTAACATCTATATTTGTTTGCAGATGTTTATTAACTTGTATAAATAATACAAAGTGATTCAGTTACGCTTCAGTTGCTGAACAGATTAAACATCTTAATTAGGAAGCTTCTGTTAAGCGATGGAGTCAGATTATATTCCCTTTAGTTCCAGTCTAAACACGCCTCCTGTTTGCATCCACAGGGACAGATTTAAATGCAACATTTATTTTTGCTGGAAGGAGTCTTAACTTTGAAAAGAGAATGGCCTCCAGCCATTTTCAGCCAGTCGAGGTCATTTAAATTGAGGCGAAACCAAATTTTAAAGAAAAAAATGTTGTCAAATTGATGCGCGTTTCTTCAATTAGTGAATTGTTGTTATTGCCCTGCAGAAAATGAGTGGAGCCGAATTAAATATCACACCGAGCATGAAGCTCCAAACTACTGAGACGCAGAACAAAGACAGGAGGCTGATGGAGACTCCACACGAGAGGCTCCCCAGCGCTGAATAGGAAGCTGAATGAACAGGATTTGGAGGGGTGACTAATCGAACAGGGGATTAGCCCTGTGAGTGTGTGTGTGTGTGTGTTTATATGTGTGTTTTCCACCAGCTGGTTGCCTCTTTCTTCTTGTTAACAGCGGATGCACATGTGTTTGCACGGTGCTAGCTTGTACAAAGAGAGAAATATAGAAACAAGTTTGAGAATCCCAAATATGCATAAAAAAACCAAGATTTAAAATGAACAATCACTTCTTTGACTGTGGCTGCAACAAAGCAATAACGATATAAAACAGAGTTTAAGATGGGGCAAATAGACATCTACTGTACGATGGTGACATTCTCAGCTCACGAGGGAGCTAAACGTTGGGACTGTTGGCCAGAGCTCCGTCAGTGGCAGCAGCCAGGTGAGGCAGTGCGCATGCCCTTGGAGGCTCAGACCACGCTCGCCTTGGTGACAAAGCCATTTCCAGTCATTTCAGGAGCAGAGAGTGGGCGCCGCTCAGGTCGCAGGTCGCGTAAATACGGGAGATGTGCCAAACAACACGGGCACGAGTGAAAAGAGATTCACACCCTTTTAATCATTAACGGTTGTGAAAGGGATGTAAAAAAGAGTGGGAAAAATGTGGAATACATCACCAATTTTGAAATACAATTGTTCATTACAAAAACCAGTTAAAACAGCAATGTAATTATTAACATCCAATGTTGATTACAGCTCATCAACGCACCAGCAACAGGGCACTAAACGCCCAATTATTCTGGATTAAGATGTGACGATAGTGGCAGGCATGTTCTGGGAGCTTCATGGTTATTAAAAACATAAAAGGTGCTAAAAAACATAATCAGCAGAATAATTAGGCTCGACAGGAGAGAGGCAGAACCTCGGCTTGTCATTGATTGACCATTGACTGCAGGAGTCGCCCTTGTGGCAAACTGCTTTTGACAAATTCGCATTCTGCCTCCTCACATTGATTTTGTGGGGACAATGAGGGGCAGTCGATGGGAAAACTGAGGTTCCAGCCGCCACCGCTTCAACTGAGAATGAAGAGCAGCGAAGAAAGTGTTTCATGGAAAGGGTCACAGTTGAAATCACTCAAGGTCACTTTTTGTTGTGTTACAGGAGGACAGGGGTCATGGGCGTGGGGGGGTGCAGCAAAGTAGAAGCACAAGTTAATAGCTGAAGAAATGAGACTAGTTTGTAGAAATGCTACAGCACTTTCAACCTGCAAAGTGTAAGCTTAGAAATGAGACATGTATACCTTTACTTAGCAGAAATGATAAAATAAACATAAATTGCGGCAAATGAGGCTTCCAGAGTGGTCAGTTGCTCACTTTATAATTGATAAACAGGAAGTTAGCAGCTTCTATGGCTGATTTTAAAGAGTGAATCTATTCAGCAGGTCTACATAAATGTAGTCCAAACACATCTCTGGCAGGTTTGTGCACGTAAAGAGCAAATAACTTCTGCGGTGTGACACATGCGCTCCTACACATGTATAGACACAGCTATGCCATCAACCCCCCCCCACTGAATTACACATGCACAGACCTTAAGAGGAGCTCTGTTGCCGGGTAATGAAGAGGAAGGAGGTGGTGAGGCAGGTGCTGCTGCCTGGGAACAGTGGGGCACTTGTGGCTCTTCTGAGTGTCTCTCCACACTCCTCCATCTTTCTGCGAGGCCTCTCCACATTCACTTCATGTCTCACCCCCCACCAACATCCTCAGGCCTTTGCCTCCATCCACGTCCACGGGGAACGCATCTGAATAAAAGTAAAACATTGTTATGGAAAAATACACGCCTAGTTTTCCTCCCTTGAAGATGCCAAGATTCTGCCTTCAGCCAATCAATGCCCAGTTTTATGCAGTGAGAAGTTGAGTGAATATAATTGATATTTAAATGCTGACCTTCAGCTCTGTAAACAAACAAGGCCTGATGGCCGCGAACAAGCCATCATTAAAACTATTTATGGCCCTGTGAGAACGTAGGAAGGCAGGTTTAGCATATTTAACCTCTGCTGGATCACAACACATCACTGGTTTAAAGGGGGAGTGATCGGGGGTTTGATGATTTGGATCAGATTCCCAAGGTCGTGCTGCGTCAGGTCAAAGTCCTGAGGTCACACCTTTGTCAGGTGCTCTGCTCCGCTCCCATGACTCTCATGTTGCGTCTGGGGCTCAGGCCCCCACACACTTTGGTATTTGTCGGCCTCTTAATGAGTCGGTGTGGGGGGGGGCAGAACCCTTCATTAATAATCTATTGGCTGGCCCATACGAGTCCTCGCCTCCTCCGTGTGAAATTCAGGCACCATGTCGGGCGTTTAAGGCCACATCTGTGTTGAGTCACACCGGATCAACATGAAGGTTGTTTGCCATTAATGGTTGACAGCTAGCAGCATGACAAAGGACGCAGAAGGGCGGACGCCCCTCCGGACGCCCCAGCGTTAAACTGGGCAGGAAGAGGAAGCCCTCGCTCACAGCAGCCATGGGTCCATCCATGAATCTGCTCTCCTCCCTCCCTCCTCACCAGAGACCCGACGCAATCTATTTCTCATTCTCTTCTCATTGTTGACACGTTGTCATTGCGGGACCTTGCTGCCATGGCAACAAAATCTAGGCAGACTTTTTTTTTTTTTTTTTTTTAAATCAGTGGCTCCACCTCCTTCTCCATCCCTGGAGGAATGATTGAAAGGTCACTTCACTCGCCGCCATGTCTGACAGCTCACAAATTGTCTTTTCTAAAACTCTGGAGTGTCTGCCGTGGGAGAGGAATTCGTAAGCTTCTAACGCATGTAATTACCTTAAATATCCAAATCACCTGCAGTCATTCCTTTATTTTTTTACCAAAAAGGCAAAGTGAGTCACTATTTCACCAAACTGGCTGCAGGTTTTTGTCCACACCTGGATTCTTAACCTTCGGCCAAACGTCTTTGCATATTTGATGGCGTTCAGTTCTCCAAGCGGCCAATGCTGAATTTCAATTATCAGTCTCCCGTGTTGCCCATAACAACAAACCGAGAGCATGGAGCCTTGTTGAAAGACACACTGCCTCCTGCTTTTCAAGCAGCCATAGATGGAACACCATTCTGAGAGGACTGAAAGCACAGATCTCGTAGCGCAAACATGATCGATAATGACGCTTCTGCTCGGGCAGGTAGCCAACACAACGGTAACGGTGGAAGTGGTAATCGAAAACCAAAGAAAAGGGGAGGGAGGGGTCCCAAAGAATCGATGATGTTGCGCTTTCCTTATCACAGACTCAACGTGACCCCCACCTGATTGCTCCATTGTTGTTCTCTGAGGGGTCAGAGAAGGAAACGTGTTTGAGTTCTATGTGGAACACGCCGGGTGTGTGAGCTACGGCCCCCCACTGCAGGTAAAAGAAGGTTCTCTTGGGTGGGGGAAGGAACCACTGCTCTTCAGCATTTTCCTCTGCAGGTCAGGGAGGGTGTGAGGGGAAATAAACTTTAAAATTCTGCACAGTACAAATTATTTTATGAAACAACCCAAGATCCTATAGTTTCCCCATTAACACAGTGGTCCTGAGAAAAGAATTCCTAATCACTGATGCATTCAGAACAATCCATCAGTTAGTGATTTATTGGTAAACTCACAGGTCAAAGTGTCACACGCAGGTCAAACAAGTGCAGCAATTGATCACAAAAGGTGGAAGCTGCTGTTGCCAAGGTACAATTCAGCAAGAACAAACATGTGTTCCAACCCTGTAACCATGATATATGAAGGGGAACACACACATTCGCCAGTATGAAGAGAAAATGATTTGGGAAAGCTGACCCACGCCATCACCTCAGTCAGATGATTGATGAACCACACTGTGATAAAAAGTATAATTTGCTGCGCTTATTAGAAAAAGCTTTGCAAATGTATTGAAGCACTCGAGCCAAAACACAGGAACCAGAATTGTGTCTGAGGGACAATATTATCTTGTCGCCTCTGTGATTATATACAGGGACTAATTCAGACTTCAGGAGAATTGAATGGTGCAGTGATTGTGGTCCTTTGTGTGCCGCTGGCTGGGGGTGCATATACATGTCCTGGTTCTCTCAACACATGCTGCGGGTCTGTTGTCTTCTGAACATTGTGGAGGAAAATAAGAGATTCAGCCATGTCTGCAGCTCTTTGGGCATCTGTTTAATGTTGCATAAATGTCACAGCATTAATATAAATGCTAATGCTAAATTACCATTTAGTCGAGTGGTTGAGGTGGTGAAGTTGAGGTTGAGACTCCGGGGGGACAAAGAGGACAAGGGACACGCTAGAGTTAATTATTCACTGGGGGTAATGTGGCAATAATGGGGCAGCAAAGAGGTCATAGTTACTAATGTAATATAACTTTACAGCAGACATATCCAGTCACTGCTAAGCCATCTGCTCTGTCTCAGATTGACCAGTTGAAGGACTAATGTCTACCCAAAGCTGTTAGCCGCCTGTCTTTAAGGTATGGACCATTCTGGGTTTAACTAATACCAAACAATGCTTTTGGCTACCAATGAAGAACCTGAAGACACAGAAGTTAAATCCTATAAGTTCTTTCTGTGTACTTTAGCTGTCAGGTTGAAGCCTCCTCACCTGTGGTTAACTGGCACCACTCTTGGATTTCTGCCCTTTGCACTCACATTTCCTGCTCGTTGTCGTCCACACCCTGCGAGTGCCATTTCATTCACAGACAGTCAGTGCATACACTTGGAACGGCTGGCTCAAGTGTCCTGCAGAGAGCACACATTCAAACGTGTAAAAATGACAATTTAAATCCTGTTATGTCTGAGTTGTGTGTAATTTCCTGCTCTGGATTACACGCGAAGTGGAGTCACCTTTCATAGAAAGAGGCCGTAGCCACCGCCTGAGCCGCAGGGACTGGACTCACACCTGCTGTCTGAGACTGCGAGGAAGGCAGAAAGCATGAGCGATGTTAACATGCCTGACCCTCAGCGTACTTTCCAGCCCTCTCCACGATATCCGATCCAGCAGTGGCCAACAGCTGCACCGTGTTTTTGGCACCACAACGTCGCAATCTAGAAAGGACACCCCAGATGCTGGCCAATGTGTCAGTAAAGGCTGCTTCTCAGTCACTGGGCTTATTGTATGATTCCAGCCATACTGTCCTCCTTTAGTACCTCAGAACGACGGTATGGAGGCTTATTTTGCATCCAAAAAAAGTTGAGAATTACCATAAACCTATCTGTCTGCATTAACGAGGACATGTGTTTAGGTTACAGACTGGGAATCGAGACGCGGGCTCTCTTCAGATGCATTAATAATCTATAATTAAATCTGACAGTTCTCTATTGGGGGAAAACTTGACATTTATACAGTTTCAATGGTGTCTGATGGTTCTTCATGCAAGACTGAGCTGTGAGGCATGTTCAGCGCCCCCGTCCTGCTGTGCAGTGGATAAATGAACATGCTGAGAATAGTTGTTCTGGCTGTCTGCTCCTCTCTTGGCTGCCATCCTCACACTGATACCAAAACTCCAGGAAATAGCCAGAGCCGCCAAGTTAACACTCCCACACAAACCCTGCAAATGGCCATTCTTTAATTCTGTTATAATGACCGTAAATAAGAAGTACAATTTAAAAAATGACTGGGCTTATTTTAGCACCCTACCAGATACAAAATACTTGGTTGTCATCTCAATATGATTAAAACATATTAAAAAAAAAAAAAACCAAAGCCAATAATAATAATAATAATAATAATAATAATAATAATAAACGAATGAAACCTGAGGGATTGAAAAGGGTAATTCCCTTTGGCGCTAACTCTGAAACTAAATAACTTTATGTAAAGTCAGGTTAAGTTTAAGTGTTTTTAGAAGGTTAATTTTCACCTAGTGTGGAGTAGTTTAATGATAACTTTGCCCTGGATCCTACAAACTAAAAACAGACCTGATGTCTGAACGTGCTAAGCTAAACTAATTTATAAAGATTCATTTGCTTCTATGTGAAATACCGCATCCGTGCGACTGATAACCTTATCTTTTTACATTTACACGTTTATATTCTTTATTATCTAGGTGCATGAAGATAATGTTGAGTTTATTCGGATGCTATTGTCCATTAAATAACCTCCTGTTCGGCCGCTGATTGGACTCGGGTTAGGAATGTAACTTTCCATCCAAACATCGTGCCATCATCTCCTCACCTGGGGGTCCAGTAGGTCCGCAGCTTCTGGAAGATTGTGTTCAGCTTGTGTGTGTGAAGAGATGCCGAAGAAGGAGATAATTTATCACCGTGTAGGAGGAGGACGAAGGTTCAACACCCCGACGAGCTGTCAGCATCACCTGTGACTTTTCAACATGGCGACCTTCGGGAGTCCTACCTGGAGAACTACAAATCCCAGCGGCCACCAGCCCAGACCTCCGAGGCTCACGCGGGCCCGCAAAGGAAACCCTGGAGCACGGACGTCTGGGACTGGACTGATGACTATTTTAACTCATTGATACATATTTTTTATCGGTTCCTTTTCAAACATTGAAAACACAGACGCATTAAACACAGCCAAGCCAGTCACATTTAATGCCCTGGGCTTTATTGTCTGTTTTAGTGAAAGCTCTGTCACATTTTTTTTTTTTATTTTCAGCCTCCAGGGGGGACAAGTAAACCTCAAGGATATATCCTGCCATTGGACTGGGCATTCAGATTCTTACAAAGACGAGAAGCACTACTAAGTAATGCTGCCTTTGTGCCTAACTCTTCACAGAAGAAAGTACAATTAATTCCCCAAAGGAAGGCACCCAATACTTGTGGTTTTTGGCCTTGCAGCCATCTGGAGATTCTTTTTCAAAGAAATAAAAGTAAAAAAAAAACCAAAAAACAAAAAAAATCTGAGAAGCAAGGAGGGTAATTCCCCCACACCCTTAACCCCTCATTAGCTTAAAAAAAAAAAAAAATGGAATGATGAAACACATACAGCAAAGACTGCCCTTTCACCTCCCTTATCGCCTATGCATCAACAAATAAAGAGGGAACCAAACAAAAATGGATACAATCAGGTTTACCACAAGAAAAGAAAATACAAAAATAACTGAATTTCTGCTTTATACAAAAAAAGTGATAAAACAAATATAAAAGAGGGGGAACGACTGGTTGCATGAAAACAAAGACCCCCCCCTTCTCCAAAAATACAAAAGCAGCATCAATATTTATCAAAATCATAGAACATCACAAAAAAATATATAGTGCTTTCATCAGAAGCAGCACAGGCTTCTGGGGACCGACTTCATCCCTGTTTTGTTACTTGTGTTTTGGAACAATGATGGTGGGAGTTCCCAGGAAGAGAGGAGCTCCTCCCCACGTGAACCGCCCTCCTCCTCCTCCTCCTGTACGTCACCACTGATTTTCACATGACCCATAAAAAGAAGCACAGGGACCCAAAATAAACATAGGTGGGGTGGTTTGGGGCCTGCTGTGTGCTCACGATATACAAAATTACCCAGGAGTCCGTAGCTACCTAACATTTACTACAGCACAGGAACCAACAAAGGTACAGTGTACAAATGAAAAAACAAACAAAAAAAAACAAAATTAAACTGTAAACACCGCACAATAAATAGATAAAAACAGCAGGCTCCGCACCATGCATGTGTGATAAAACTCTTTTCTATACAACTCCCGCTTCTCTCACACTCGCCACAAGTTACTTGGCTTTAGTTTTTTTTTTTTCCTTTGTCTCCCAAGTGCAAAACATCACAAATGGACAATTCTGTATTCAAGTAATATATATACAAGGGCTGTTACAAATATGTAGTTAATGTACAGATACTGATTTGCCATATTTATAATTTACAGATATATCTTATGTTACAATATCAAAAAAGTTTTTAAAAAGTATGAGAGATGAGAATCGCCGTTCTGTCAGAGTTCTGCTGTTCCTTTTGCATTCTAGATGCTACGTCTCACAGCACCTGAAGAGTGGGCCCCTCCCCTCCTCCGCGCCCCTACGTCACCTCCATGGCCACTGTGTTGTCCGCTAAGCTGTTGAGCGCTGGCTTGTCTTCGTCGTGGTTATCTCTGCGAGGTCAGAGAGGGCGACAGTTTTAACCGTGTCTCGTCAGCTTTGGGGTATCGGACAGAAGACGGGGTGTGATCTGGCATCCTCACCTGGAACCCAGGTCCACACTTGAGGCTCCAGAGACTTTGGGCATCTGCAGGTTGGCGGTAGCAGACAGCTTTAAGGCAGAGGATGGCACGGTGCCGAGGGTGCGAGGGATGTGGCGTCCGGCCAGGCTGGTGGCCGTCGGCACGCTCAGGCAGATGTTGTTTCCGATGAGGACCTGAGTGCTGGAGGGAGTGGAGTTGTTGGTGGTGCCACATCCCAGGATCCCCAGGGCCGCTGCCGTGTGGGCGCTGGGCGTGGAGGAGAGCGAAGAGGGGATGACAGTGGCCGGCGAAGGGGAGGTTGAGTTGGAGGAAGGCTGTAGGAAGGTCGGGACTGCAGACGTGGTAGTGTGTGTCGACTGATTGACCTGGTGGAGGGGGGTGGTGGTGCTGGGCAGGTGGAGGCCTTTATAAGTACCTGGAGGACAAAGAACCTTTAGTCTAAATGAAAACAATAACAGCGGCTAACATAATTGACATTAAAATGTATAATGAGACATGTTTGACCAAGTGAAGGTCTAATAAAACGCACTGACCAGCACCTGTCAGAACCCCGTTCAGTCCACTGGTTACCACCAGTTCCTCTTTGGACTTGAAGGCCAGCAGCTGGTCTGTGGTGACGAGGGCTGAAGCAGCAAACTGTGCGCTGGCCTGGTCCAACGTCTTGGACACAAGCGCCTGCATGTAAACACAAGAATCAGGTCTCTTTTCATGATGATGTCAAGGTTCACCATCTGTTCACAGGTATTACGATCTCCTCCTCTTCATCATCATCATCGCCCTGACCTGTGTGTTGTTGTTGTTGTTGTTGGTGGGAGTGGTGGTGGTGGTGGTGGTGGCGATGGTTGTGGTGGGATTGTTGGCTTGTAACTGGCTCTGCTCCAGCTGCTTCTGCATGAGAACCAGCTGCTCCTGGTGCTGCTGGTACTGCTCTGCGGTGAGCACTGCACAAGAACGGAGACCAGGTAAAATGTGGATTCTTTTAAACAGGATGCACATTAGCCACCGGTAATTGTCATATCCAGTATTCCCCATTGAAAGATGTTTTACACCATTTCTCAAATGATATAGCAAGAACAATTTATGAGCTCAATACAAAAACTGAAACTTAAAACTACTCTCAAGTCTAGAGTTGCAGTAAAAAGTATCCATATTTGTTTCTTCTTCAGAATTCTGCAGATAACTGCAGGAAAAAAAATCCATCTGTCATATCTGAAATGTAGGTATACACCATTATCACTTTTCATCACCTCTATAATAAACACCTTCAGGTGTTTTCTTTCCCCTTTCAACAGTGCAGGAAAGTAAATGTATAAAAAATATGCTTGAGAAAAATATTAAATACAGCAGAGCATGAAATAGGGACATAACTAGCGGGTGTAAATTGCTGACACACAGCCACAATGATCCCAAATGCACTCGTGTGACTGCCCAGTTGGACGTACGTGCTATGTAAACGCAAACATGTAAATACACTATTTCATGAACAGATGCTTTAAATTCTGTCCAAATATGACAGTCAAGCACTTTGAACAGTGCACGTCCCCTGAGAACAGTATTAAATACTTCTTTTCCAGGGTAAATGCATTCCTTCGTAGCTCAAACATCTGTTCATACAAAACTGTTCCTATCTGCTGTGCATCCACTGGCACTATTGAAATGCTTTTTCATATTATGTGTGGCTGAAAGAACAATGCTGGTGTCATCTACTGGATCTCAGACTAGGCAACAAAAACCAAACTTTAACAAGAATGCTAAGTTCCAAAAAGAAGAGCAACAAAACAAACCTCAAGAATTGTCTTGAGTTAGTGAGCTCAATACTAAATAAAACCAGACATAAAAACAAGCTGCATATCGCCAATGTCACTTCCTCATTTATGTCTGGGAACATGCAGATATTGGAACACTATTGTTTTGCTGTACTGGAAAACTTTCTACCTTGGAAGATTATAAAAACTTTGCAGGTAAAAACATGATTATTTCATTCCAAGTTAAGACTGCTGGAACTGTTCAATCAACAGGTCAAGCACCCCTTCACAGAAAGGTTCCAAAGAAAGTTCCAGAACTGCAGCAAATTAAAACATCTGCACATTTTTACTTCAGAGTATATAAAAGAGCCCACACTGCCTGGAAGTGTCAAACAAAAATTGACCAAGCAAGACTAAGCTGATTTTCATGGTAAAGGTACGTGCATCAGAATGGAAGGGAAGCAGCTGACTCACCATGGACAGGGGTGGGGGCTGGGCCAGTGCGGTTCAAGGTGTTTGCGCCTCCAGACAAGGTCCGGGTTAGTCCTGACACGGTTCGGCTAAAATCCCTAAATCCTCTGAGAGACAAGCCACCTTCACCCAATGGGTGATGGGATATCGTTCGTGGTCTGAAGTGCCTCCAGCGGCAGGATTTAATGTTCAAAAGAATTTGGCTGAGGTCCAAAGGTGTTTTTGAAGATGGTGACCGTGGTGATAAGGACGAATGATGGGAGCACATGGAAGGGTCCGAGGTATTCGTTTCTGAGGTACTGGTGTTGGGGCCTTGGAGCAGAGAGCTTGCAGCATCCATGTCAGAGGTCAGTTCCTGGCAGATGTTGTCCACATCTGCATGTGCTCTGTCCAGCAAGCTCCTGACACAACAACAAATGTCGTGAAGATTACGGCTCCTTGTCACCGACACTAACAAACAGTAGTGATCTCACCTGCCCCCTCTGCCCACACGGCGTCGGGCCAAGCCTATGCAACGTCGTGGTACATTCAGGGATGTCAAACAGTAACGGAACCGCACATCGCCGAGCCCACCATCTGATGGAGACACCCATGGCCAGTTGCCATTCTGGTCTTGGCGAGACTGAGATAGAAGAAATGTAGAGACATTTTCAAAAAAAAAAAAAAAAAAAGAAAACCAAAACAAACCGGACAGATGCTGTTTCACAACAGTGTTGTCCACTAGAGCATGTGACAGTAACAGCTAAAAGGTCCAGCCTGCTGCTGGCACTATAAATAGAAACAGCGTTGGGTCACAGGAGGGCACTTACAGCATAGTACTGACAGCCGGCCTTTCTCCTGAACGCATAGCAGCCATCTGGGTCATTTTCCTCCTCTGCCTCTGAAGAACCTGAATGAATCTAGGAAAGAATGAAATTGCATTAGCCAATGAGAGTCACTGGACCGGAGTCCACATCAAACACTCAACGCCATCATGAGCTAACCATGGCACACTTGTTGGGTGACTAATCTTCACGCAAACAACTCTAAATTACCTGGGAGAAGGGCTCTTCATCTGAGCTCGGAAAGTCATACTGATTGAGGTCCTTGAGACTGAAAATGGAGGGACCTGAGTGCTGAGGTGCTGACAGGGGGGGAATTTTGGGTTTCTTTTCATATTTCCTTTTGGTTCGTATTGCTTCCGTCTTCTCTGGCTGTGAATGAGGAAGGAAAAATAGAACTCATGTTTACACTACAGTCTGTTCTTAACATGCATTCCAACAAGCAAAGCTCTTCTGATGGCGAGCTGTGTGGAGGCTGCGTCTGTGTAACAACAGTGAGCAGGAGTCATTGATATGCAGATGGAGGCGCGTGCCAGATGGCCACAACCCCCTTCTCCTCGATCCAACCCGTGCCACTACTAACCCCTCCTTCCCCAGTGTGCTGAACCCCCCCCTGTCTGAACAGACTCCAATTCCACTGGGATTAGTCAGATCCTATTCAGTCCTTAGACACAGCAGACAGAGTAGAGTCAGGGACTCTGTTGGGAAGACTCAATAGAAGTGGTGAGGGTTAGTCGTGAGGTGGGTGGGGGCAGAGTTTAACTCCAGATCAATGTCTGTAAACAAAAGTGGGAAAAGTTAACCAGCTGGTTGAGGGGAAAAAAAATGGGGAAATAATTGTCTGTTCAGGCAAAGGGGGGGCATTAATGACACAACTGAAAACTTAAAATGAAAAATATATTATTTTCTAAGCAAGTAATTTAAAAAGAAGTATTAATTGATTTTTCTTAACTCCAAAAACCCATTCTACATTCAACACAAACCACCATTTAAAGATGTGTGCAGCTTCTTAATAACGAATCAAGGTCTAATTTGTATTGGTATGCAATATCAAAGTAATGAACACTGCCTTATGAGGTTTCTTTCACCGCTGTTACCGTCACAATAGACTCAGGAGGAGGACAAATGTCAGGTCTAAAAACATTTTTGAGTACTCATGCAGACGTTCTGATTCATCGCCCACAAAACTCATTTGCAGCGTGCTGCTGGAGGTACTGCAAGGAAGTGGTACATAGAGCAGATTAGGAGACGTACTTTTTTGTAGTCCTTCATATCCAAATGGTCCTGGTGTCTGTACTGGTTGCTGTTGGACAGGGGAATGATGGGGAAGGTGTATACAGGTTTTACCAGTGCTCGCTGCGCAAGCGCTTCTGCTATCACGTCACAGCCGTAGTCTGGCACTGCATTCCTGATGGAAAAAAAGGACAGATTGTAGTAACTGGTGACAGATTAAGTATCACATCACGCCACGTCACATCTTCTTCCGCTTATCCGGGTCCAGGTCGCGGGGGCAGCAGCTTCAGGAGGGATGCCCAGAGGGCAGATTAAGCATCAATTCACACAATTTCAGTAAAGTCACAAATCAGAAGTCAGTCACATGACTGCTCATTCAAAGTTTATGCCGTCCATTTGTAAAAGCAAATATCTTCCAACACACTCCTCAAACTCCGTGTCAATCAGCTCAATAACCAGCCCACAGAGGCTACAGCCACAACACTTCAAACACCTGGGTCACCCTGGAACAGTGTGGTTCGAGATGCAATCTACTGAGAAAATAATAGTCTACTGCAGGAAAGGAGTGGGGTGCAAACCAAACTGGGATAACTAGAGGAAATTGAAATGTCACTACAAATCAAATGTACTCCGAGGCAAAGCGCCCAATTTATGCTCAGAATGACAGCTACTTCCAAAGCAAAATCATTCCATTCTGATTTCATGTTTAAATTGACTGTTCAAAGACCAAGTCATGATGCAGCAAGGCCAGAAGGGAAAATGCAAACACACTTTCTTACCTCTTCTCTACAATCTCTAGTGTGAGATGTAGCAGCTCCCTCTTGCTCTTCTCTCTCCTCTTGATCATCTCCAGAATGGTGACGGCTCGGCTCAGGTCTCTGCGCAACTTCAGCATCTTCTCGTATGACACCTCGTCATTCTTTCGATTCTGAAAGTTCAAAGTGGTTAGTCAGACAACCAGAGAGAATTCAGAAACAGTGTCCCCTAGGTTTTTTTAAGCAGCAGACATTTACCTTTCTAGTCTGCATCTTCTCTGTCCGTCGGCGGAAGGCCACATAGGGGTCGCTGGTGCTAGAGCCATCCCTTTTCTCCTGTTTGACAACAGGGATGAGGAGGCTACTTTTGCAGATTTTCCTTTTGCGGCTCCAATAATCAAATACTTCCTTGATCAGCTCATCATCCTCCTTCAGCAGCAGCTTGGCCTCCTGGAGACTAACAAGCTGTGGGACAAAGAAGGAAGGAAATTACTTCATTATAATAAAAAAATAACTTGTTTTACTTATTCTTTACGCATGTATGCCATGCAGATGTGTATAAGTTGGTGCCAATACAGTACAAAACAGGATTTCTTCTTTGTGAATACATACCTGTTGTCCACTGCCTTTCTCCAGTCGATCTATCATTTCTTCAAACTGCAGGGCTGTGATTTCCATTTTCTTCTTCAGCTTATTCACAAAAGTCTCATCCTCTGAATCCAAGTCGTAGTCTGGCAGTTCTGTATCCAGACTGAAAGCTGTGAGATGGAGAAGACAATTACTGTAGCGACAGACACATACAAAGATACCATCAGGAACAGGACTGCACAAAGGACAGCCAAAATTATCATGGTGAGCTGTACGTGCACTAAAAATCAAAGTAGCAGGTATCTGGACTGACCTCACATCTGACAAAGAGAGACATTTCAATTAATCCACAGCTAATCACACAATATGGGTATTTGCTCCCAAAAACATCTGAACCCACCCATTCATTCATTCATAGAGCCTCAAACTGGCACCAAAACCTCACTAAGTGCACACAGAGCACTGACACAGCTGTGAGGATAATCCTGCAGCGAGCAGCTGGCTACTTACGCTGTATGTGAATAAGCTGCTTTGGCATCTTGAACTCCCCGGGGTAGAGCGACTCGTAGTACGTGATGTTGCTCTCTGCTTCGGGGACGGGAATAACCATGTTTTCCCGCTTCTCGCCATATACCTGCTGTGCTGAGATGGCCCGCTGGAGATGGTGCTCCTAAAAGGGACAAAAAACCTTTATGAGAAACTGACTGCAGCATCTTTAGAAACTGACTGCAGCATCACTTTATTTTAATGCATACATATAATTAAATGTAAAGTCATTGGAGGAAATTGAGTAAGTAATTGATGTACATGTACATCATTGATGTACATCTAGTGTATTTTAGTGCAGCAATATAGAATAAGAAATGGAAGAAAAGCTTTTATTTATGCCTCACATTCTTTGTCAGAACAGTATAACAATATATATCCTCTAAATTGCAGTTTATTACAAAAGTGTGCTCAGTCTGCAGTGCTGCTCTCAGTGGTTGATGCAACAGATGGCCAATCCAGTCCTACTCTGACTGAGGAAAGTATTTGAGCATGGCTCCCACTCAATTTACACATTTAACATTGCCACAAATTCTTGTGAAATGTTAAAATATGGGTCAGTAGTTGAATTGAATGGTGGCAGAATGTGTCAGGGGCGACAATATCCAAACTAAAATCCCAGCACATACTAGGCTCCACAGTTGTGTGGGAGTTTTACATGTTCGTTCCCTGTTTGGACCAGCAGAACCACTTTAGAGTTGTGAAGCGGCATATTAGAAGACAGCATGCATCCAAATCTGATCCATCTGCCCCAGTAAGCTCAACCAGTGTGGTATACCCTAAAACCAGTCCTAAAGAATACAAAACACAGACGAACCTGCACTGGCATCTTATTATTGTCACCCAATGAGTTTGAATTTTTCTGATATGACAGCCATTTCCTCAAAGGCAAAGTGTTCAACCCTCAGATGACATAAAACATGCCTTTACTTGTCCACCAAGCACACATTGAACTAAGCAAAGTGTAAAATATTGGAAAATTTACAAAAAGAACTCAGGAGAAAGAACTCTGATTGATCAAACAACTTAACCATGACAGAGTGATCAACAAACTACAGTCTGATTGGGAAAAACTGTTGGCAGTGGCCAACATTGACCAGCATGTCGCTCTGTTAGGGAAATGTGGCATTCAACGGCATAAATCACAGGAATAAGCAAGGTGCCAAGAATATAAGGAACATGTGAAAAACTTGGCTTAATTAATTTTCCACAACTGCCTAACATTAATTACAACGGTTGTGTAACAAACTCATTAATCTAAGTGCAAAGGACGTGTTTCTTCACAATTATATTGTATCACAATAAAAGAAAAGGCTAATGTCTGTTTACATAATTGCATGCACAACTTGTAAAAAGCTAGCGCTTTCTTTAAAGAAAAGACAAGTCAAATTCAGATCAAATGCACTTCAAGGATGATTTAGCTTTATAGAAAAATGGGTTAAAAAGGAACATCTGCTCAAACACATCTGAGATGATAAACCATGAAACATAGAAGGAGAGCAAAGAAGGAGAGCAAAGAGCCAATTATAACAACACCAGGCACAGCCCTGCTTGTAACACAGGAAAAGGACATCAGCTTGGATAATGCCAGCAGGCAACCCTGACATCAGGATCTCCTGATCTTTAGCAGCTGTGATCCACAAATACTACTCACAGCCTGGGATTCCCCCTGTAGTAGAGCTGAGTGAGGGATGAATAGCTTTTGCAAATAAAAAAAGGAAATGGGTGTAAAATAGCTACTACTACTAATTGTCCTGGAAACTGCTTCTAAGATTAAATATTCAAAATATAGTGTTGACATGGTGGATGGTTGTGGGTTCACCATGTTATACATGACACACCATGTGAGATCACAATCAATTGGACTGTTGGCACCAGACATCCCAATTCTTAACGCATTCTTTGTAAGCATTTTGGGTGGGGAACATAGAGACATCACAATTCTGAACAGGCTGCAAGTTCTTAATTACATAGCCATTCCCCCCCAGAGGTTTGTTAATGACTAACTGCAATTGGTCTTTGCCATTTAACACGTACTCTGACTGGAGGCTGCACAGTGCTGCATTCTGCAGAAGACAAATGAAAGAAAGGTGGAGAAAAAAAAAATCTATTTTCTATTTTCAACAGCTTGCATTCCTTTCATTAAATGTTCCCTCAAGAACTATGACTCAAGTACAAGTTACCACAGCAACAACCTTGTGGCCTTCGATAGGTGTTTCTCTATCATGTTGATGTGATAAAGGCATGTCTACACAATAAAAGGAGGATAGTTCGTCTTTACGATCTTTACTTTCAAAGACTGAAATATTGAATTAATTCACATAGTATAGATGCAACATGCAAACAGCACAATTTGCATTTTTCTTCAGAATACTTATACTGCCAGAACCTTTGAAATTCAAGGTCCCAAGTAATTGCAAACATTTTCTATTTCAACCATCTTTAGTATAAAGAACTAACTGGCTTTAATGTAATGTAACATTTGGCTATTACCCACTGATGTTGCCAGTATACAGTTATGTTATTTGACTATTACAGAAATGAGAATTGAAAGTGACAAAATTGCCATCATGTTTTAAGGTTTTGTGAGGAAGTGACACCGAACTATAAATGCAAGACTTTTCTTTTTGGACTTTCTTTTCAAAAACTCCACATAATCAGACTTTGGGCAGCATGTGGTCACAGATCAAAACAGCAACCATTCATTGTTGCTGGAAAGGATGTAGGTCAGGGAGCTAAGCCACACACAGCCTTGTAGTAAAACAGTCCCCTTTATCTCTCAGAGCACTTGGTTATGTAATTTTGCTGTGAAGATGTGTACAGTAGGTGGGGACTGCCAGGATTTTAGCTGAATTTATGGCAAGAAGTCTGTTTATCTTAGTAGTGATTGTGCCAGTTTGTCTCCACACCAGTACAGTAATGAACACTAGTTAATATGGTAGCCAAGTGACACATTCCCCGGAAACAAGAATGGAACCTTACTTAATAAAGGTAGAAAATAAATGGTGAAATTTGATTTAAAAAAATGCTTACACACAGGAAGTAAAAGCTGAAAATCTTGACGTCTATTAAGACACAAGGGTTAATCCGTAAAAATACAATTCACAGGAGAATTATTAGGGGGTTAGGGCGCTATGAATCCCAATTTTACAAGATATATCCACAACTTTCACAGCAAATATGTAGTAGTGCAAGACCACCCATAGTCTTTGCACAAGTCTTCGTCTTCACTTTCACAACCATAAGTTGCTGACATCCAGCAAACACGCTGAAAACACTAAACTGGCGTCGCTGCGAGTGGAAACCGCGTTTTCGATCCCCCGATCTCCCAAGTTCTCGCCCCTCTGCGCCGCCAGGACGGCCAGCGTGAGGACCACATGGCGGCAGCCGGAGCTGTCAACAAGCGGCCCCCGAGCGGAGCGAGCCGGCCGGCGCCCCCTGGCGGCGCCGCCGGGGAGCTGCGGGCCGGCCGAGGCCTCTCGCCGAGGAGAAAAGTCAACAAAATGGTGGAGCGCACGAAAAGTCACGTGACTTCTTTGTGCTCTCCGCCGCGGCCCGACGCGAACGCGGCGGACGCAACCCGCCTTGCGAGCAAAATCCCGAACCGGGGCGGCTCCGCGGAGGCGCCGGCGGTCGAAACGGGGCCGCGGCGCCCGAAACCCCGGCCGAAAACCCGTCGTGTGCGGGGCGGACGGGCATGGCGGCCATTTTGCACAAGCTTGCGCAGGCAACATAGCGGCGCTGCGCGCTAAGAAAACACAGCCCGGGACGGGCCCGCCGCCGCCCGGCCGGCCGCGAAGACACGTACCGATTCCTCCTCCTTCTCCATCCCCGTCGGCATCTGCGGCACTGCTCGGTTGATCGAGGCATATTCGTGCAGGTCGGGCAAATCCTCGCAGCGGAAGACGGGCAGAGGCTTACTAGCATCCAGCGCCCGCGCCCGAAACGACAATTTACTCATTTTTTATATTAAAAGAGGCAGCATAAATCTATCCGATCTGCTAGGGATAACAACAGTTCTGCCCCGAGATCTCATGGATGAAACTGTACAGGAGGAGTCGGCCGGTCGATTGAGGGTACGCCCAGGTCCGTAGCAGCGCGCACAGAGCCGGGCGGGCCCCGGGTCTCGGTCGCTCTTTCTCGGTCTCTCAATCGCTAGGCTCCGCTGTTCCTCCCCGGTTCAATACGCCATGGCCAACATGGCGGACATTACAAACTCATGCAGCTCTCGGCTCGCTCCGAGCGGCCCTGCCCCCTCCGCCACAACAGCCATTCCCACGCAGCTCCGCACGCCTGCGCGCTTCCGAGGCCCCTGGGGCCCGAGAGAAGGAGGGGAGGGCGGGAAAAGTACCCGATGGAGGGGGGGGCAGGGGGACGGGGACCACTGGGGGGGGACTGGACACTACTGGGGGGGGCACTGGACACTACTGGGGGGGGGGACTGGACACTACTGGGGGGCAGGGGGGCACTGGAGACTACTAAGGGGGGGCACTGGAGACTACTGGGGGGGACTGGAGTACTGGGGGGGGACCACTGGGGGGGGCACCGGAGACTGGGGGGGGGCGGAGACCACTGGGGGGGGACACTGGAGACTACTGGGGGGGGACACTGGAGACTACTGGGGGGGACTGGAGACTACTGGGGGGGGCACTGGAGACTCTGGGGGGGGGACCACTGGGGGGGGGGCACCGGAGACTGGGGGGGGGCGGAGACCACTGGGGGGGACACTGGAGACTACTGGGGGGGGACACTGGAGACTACGGGGGGACGGAGACCACTGGGGGGGGACACTGGAGACCACTGGGGGACCACTGAAGACTACAGGGGACGGGGACCACTGGGGGGCCACTGGGGGGGACCACTGGGGGGGGGGACCACTGGGGGGTACTGGAGACTACGGGGCGGAGACCACTGGGGGGGCACTGAAGACTACTGGGGGCACAAGACCACTGGGGGGGGCACTGGGGACCACTGGGGGGGGGCACTGGGGACTACGGGGGGGGGACCACAGGGGGCGGACACTGGAGACTACTGGGGGGGACCACTGGGGGGGGGACCACTGGGGGGGGCACTGGAGACTACTGGGGGGCAGGGAAGTCTGGGGGGGGGCACTGGAGATTAGATATTACTGGGGGGGCTGAATGGGGGGGGCACTAGATATCACTGGGGGGGCACTAGATATTACTGGGGGCCTGAAGCCAGGGGGGCACTAGATATTACTGGGGGAGGGCACTGGAGACTACTGCGGGGACACTGGAGACTACTGGGGGGGGCTGGAGACTACTGGGGGATGGAGACCACTGGGGGGGACACTGGAGACTACTGTGGGGGCTGAAGACTGGGGGGGGGCAATGGAGACTACTGTGGGGGCTGAAGAATGGGGGGGCACTGGATATTACTGGGGGGGCACTGGATATTACTGGGGGGCACTAGATATTACTGGGGGGGCACTGGATATTACTGAGGGGGCTGAAGACTGGGGGGGCACTGGAGACTACTGGGGGGGCTGGAGGCTAGGGGGACACTGGAGGCTGCTGGACACTGGAGACAGGGGACCTGCTGGAGACTACTGGGGGGAACTAGAGACTACTGGGGGGTCTGGAGACGGGGGGACACTAGAGGCTGCTGGAGGTGGATGAAGACTATTGGGGGGACACTGGAGACTACTGTGTGGGGGGGCTGGAGACTACTGGGGGGCTGAAGGCTGATTGGGGTGGGGGGGTGCTGGAGAGAACAGGGGGAGGCTAGAGACTGAGGGGGTCTGGAGGTGGCTGAGGGGGTCTGGAGGTGGCTGAGGGGGTCTGGAGGTGGCTGGGGGGGTCTGGAGGTGGCTGGGGGGTCTGGAGGTGGCTGGGGGGTCTGGAGTTGGCTGGGGGGGGCTGGGGGGTCTGGAGGTGGCTGGGGGGGTCTGGAGGTGGCTGGGGGGGTCTGGAGGTGGCTGGGGGGCTGGAGGGAGCTGGGGGGGGCTGGAGGGAGCTGGAGATGACTGGGGGAGGCTGGAAGTGGCTCAGGGGGTTGGAGATGGCTGGGTGTAGCTGGAGACTGGAGGTAGCTGGAGACTACTGGGGGGGCTGGAGGGAGCTGGAGATGACTGGAGGGGGTTGGAGAATCCTGGGGAGGTCTGGAGACTGCTGGGGGAGGGGGGTCTGGAAGCTTCCTATTCTGGAAGAATGGGAACTTTCTAGAACCGGGACGTTCTCGTCCCATCAGGCACCAAGGCAACGTTAGTGTTTGCTGTCACAGTAAAGTCATAATTTCAACTTTCAACCTTTTAGAGCAAGGACTGGGTGATTTGCTGAAAATCTTGACATCTTGATTAAAAACTCACATTTCAAAGTAAAGACATTTATACAAAGGTGATTGAGACAGCTCATAATGGTCATAGCCATAAATAACAACACTAATAATAACTATATATACTATTATTATTACTATTAGTAGAAGCAGCAGTATCATACCACTTAAAATGAAATGTAAGTGCAAATATCGCCACCATGTGGAGTTTATATTAGAACTGGGAAAGGACAAACGAGAAGAACAATAATAATTAATAAATATACAACCAATCATTGTTAGAAGAAAAAGCTGGCAGGTTTACCTCAATCACATCCCTTTGGTGCCTCAAATCAAAGCATTGCTCGATGTGCCAAGGGCAAATAAGCATTTATTTAAAAAACATGAACAGAGACAGTCATTAACATTGAATGCCACCACTTAGAGTTAATGCACATTCAGAAGATTTAGAACATTAAAGGACGTCGTCAGCGAGCAGCAGGACAAGAAAAAATGTGCAACACACTTGACTACACAAGTTGTTTCTATGCCGACAGACGGGAATAAGTAAACACTGTTAAAGTTATGTCTAACATATCATTAATGAGCAAATAAGTGGAGACCTTTTAGAGTGGATGCAAATAAACACATGCCCCTAACCCAATATATATTATTATTTATGGTGGGGCTGCACGGAATAGCTCCAGGACGATAACCATTTCAGATGAAACACTGAAATATGCAGACACAGATAGCACCAGTCAATTATTTATGTGTAAACTGGGATGACGAGATAAGAAATTTCATTAACCTGCAGTGAAAAGGGAGAATTCCTCCAGACGCAGCAGACCGGTGTCAGCTGACAGCATCCTCGTTATTATCCATTTGGAAGCCGTGTGGTGACATTTGTAGTCCATAATGGAGATCTGTGAAGCAAACAGAAGGAAGAGATCCAGACCATCAGAATTAAACCAGAAATCTCGCCTGTTCAAGGAAACGCAGCCGAGCACCATGTTGGACCACGTCATGACGCTCCGTCGATCCAGCTGTGCAGAACAACAGCTGGATAGACTGGTTTCTGCAGCACAGGCGGCCAGATGAGCCCGGAGGAGCTTCAGGAGGAGCTTCAGGTGGAGCTTCTGGAAGTCCAGCAGGTCCAGAGAGCCTCAGACTGAGAGCCCCGCAGGAGCCGGGGGGGGGGTGCAGCCCGCACAAAGGCTCCGCTCCACCGCACGCCTCCAGAGACGCCCGGGCTCCCCGCGGCTGGTCTGGAATCGTCTCGGTCTTTTGTTCGGAGCCCAGACGTCGAAGGCGGCTGTGCACATCTGCCCAGCTGTGCAGCGCCGAGGCGAGCTGACAGGCTGCTAGCCCTAGCCTAGCCTAGCCTAGCTACACCGGCCCTGCGCCATTCTCCATCTATTTCGTCTCAACCCACAAACGTCCCCCCCCCGCCCCCCGCGGTCTCGAAAGCCGGCAGGGAGAGCCCCGACGTGGGGAGGGAGGGGGGGGGCTGAAAGTTACCTGTTGTCAGGACAGCCACAGGGCATCTTGACGGCAGCTCTTCGGTTTGTCATGCTAATGCTAAGTTAGCAGCCCTCGGGTCTCCTCTGGAGAGGGGGAGGAAAAAAAAGGCGTCTGGGGTGATTCTGTCGAGAAAAGCGTCTGCGGCGCACAGAGACGGGTGGCCGGGAGACGGAGCCGGGCCGGGGGGGAGCGATCGGGCGGCTGACGGCGGCAGATTTGTCACAAAGTTCGCCGATGTTAGTTCGACAGAAAAGATCCAAAGTGACCACCAAGCCACTTTGGGGGCGGGTGGTGATTGGACGGCGAGGGAGCCAATCAGCTGCGAGGATGAGCTGCCTCCGCCAATCACGGGCGAGCATGAGAAACAGACGAGCGTTGACAACAGCAACAACAATAATAGAGAAAAGAGCACGACTGGACAAGGACAATGAGGGAAACACGCTGTTGCATGTGACGGAAATCTGAGGAGGAATAAAGCACACAAAAAAGTGTCTCACATCGGGCGTGCGTGTTTAGAGCGTCTCTACTCGGAATTTCGATTATGTTGGTGTGATACCAACTGTTGACATGAGAGGACTCATATAGACACTGCAGGGAATATCTTGGGCCATCAGAATCAGGATTGTAGCAGCTTCTGGGCCTGGTGTATGATTGATAAAGATAATTTTCAGAGATAAACAAGATTAGACATCGATATATTAACATTTTTTAAAAGAACTGAATATTTAAATATGTCCTGTGTTTTTCAGAAAGCAAGGACCAATCAGCATTGAAATTGCATTTTATTTATGAAGCTCAAAAGCAGACTTCCATAATTAATTAACTGTATTACCCAAGAGCTTCCCAGCCACTTATTTCTGTCTCTTCACATAATTCATGCAGCACATGATCTGTCCCTGCTGCTTCAAAATGAGGCCATGATGTTTGATTTGATTTTTGATTTTGATTTTTTTGATCACACAACGCTGAAAAGGAAGGTAGCATGGTAGATGCATACGGGTTCATTTTCTTTGAGGTGCAGCAGTATAATCCTCCTCCCCACCCTGTAAAATTGAAGATGTTCCTGCGCAGAGTCCAGGAGTGCAGGAGGACTGTGATTAATGTAGCTTTTGCTCAGCACTAAGGTCATCTGCAGCCATCTGCAACTATTGGAAAAACCCATAATATCCATTTAGATATGAAAAACATATTGTTTTTTTCTGCAATCACAACAGCGGAATGGAAAAATGGCTGGCACAGTTGTTACTGCAGAGCCAGCATGCAGTTTTAATATTAAAAATCCCAAAACATTCACCATAATCTGTGTGTAAAATGTTTTTATTTATTTATTTCCTTCCTTCTTTACTCACATACTTATTTATTGAGTTGTGATGTGTAAACTGTAGAGCTGCACCATTTCGATCAGGATGGCTCATTCCTCTGTTGTCGTCTAGAGGGCAGTGAAGCCCCATCTAAAGTCAATAAAATCGCAGCAGCTCTCCTGGGATTGCAACCAGAAATGCAGAAACTCACTCATCTCAGCCCAGCTTTGCCTTCTGAGACCCAAATTACACATCTGAGCCACCCGTCAGCATGTATGGGAGATTTCCTTGCATATGCCTGACAAAATATGTAATTAGCCATTTGTGGGTTTTAGTGACGCCCCCCCCCAAAAAAAGTAACTTGCACTAGCAGATTAGTTACAAAAGGTATACTTGCAATACAATGTACACAGGGATGAAGAGGACTGCGTTTCATAAGTCCAAGGCTAAGCATTGCAGTGAAAGTCTGCCAGCAATCCTAGGTTATCATTTAACAACATAACCCACACACATCAGAACATCAATGCATGTGTTTGCTGTTCTCCTTTTATTACCAAACAGGCTATACAATAAATAAGCAGGGAAAACAGGATTCAGTATAAACAAGATACACTTGATGATTCTTTTTATTTTCTGTCCTGTTTCATCTGCTTTTAGTCCTCTAGGCTGTTTAGCCAGGTTCTACTGTTGGACAGGCGCATTGGTAAATTGTTGTTTAATTGTTTTATAAATTAATATTGAATGAGAATCGATACTCAAGTTTCTGCTTTCTAGAAAGTTGATGTGATGATATTCCAGAAACAGAATAGATTAAACGCTGGCAACATCTTACATTAGTATCAGAGCTGAGTCCCTGCCCAGAATGTTGATGTAACCACAACACGTGCAGAAACATTCACTTTCTCACTTAAGGAGGAATATATGAAAAACTCCTCAGTTCTCCATGTGTTGTTTCCTCTGCACCAACACTCTGTCATTTCACCACGCAGGTTGTCAAAACGTCCCTGCAGCAGAGCCACCAAGACAAATTCCTACACTTATCTTCCAGCCAGTGACTGACAGCTATACCAACAGAAAGGGTTGTTTGAATTCTGGCATCACTTCTTTCTCTCTCTCTCCCTTTCTCTCTCTTTCTCTCTCTCCCTGACTTTCTCTCTCTCTCTCAGTCTCTCCTTCTTTTCTCATTTTCTCTCTGGATCTTCCAATGATCTTGCAAGATGGCGAGCTGTTTCCATAGCAGCAGCAAAACCGCACCCAATACCCCAGGCTCGACAGCATCTCAATAATCAACATCATGTTGGACGTGAGTGGCATTCACAAGAGGATGAGGCAGATCAGTATATCGTCTCTTCAAACATCCCCAAATTCAGTTGCATGTATAAAATCAATAAAATAGTTTTATTATCTTCAGAAGGAACTGCAGTGAATTGTATTGTTTGTTTGTTTGTACATCATTGGGAATTGAACCAAAAATATCAAGAAACTACAGAAGCTGCAGTATATGAATGTGACTAAAGTCTTCATTTTGCTCAGGTGAGGACAAGAAGTGCACTTTCCCGCCTGCCACATCAGTGTGATTAATGTGAAGTAGCTACAGAAGTGCCTGTTGGTAATAAACGCATCCAAAAATGGTAGAGGCTTGTACGGCACACTGTCATAAAATTCATGCATAAATGACTTTCCAAACTAAGCATTCACCTGTGGTGCTACCAACCGCCCTGACTCAAAACATCATAATGGAGTGACATAAGAATCCCCATCTGTGAGAGAACAAACATTCATGAAAAGGCCAAGGACATTTCATTAAATGTCCTGAATTGAGCGAAAAGCTCAAGGTGCTTTTTTGAACGTATCGTTCCAGAGATGGAAATAAAACACAAGCTCCACATTACAAACTTTTTTACCATGAAGGTATCCCTCTACCAGCATGGGGTACACTCTGGCCTGCAGTTGCCATGGATACCTGAAGGACTATGTTCAACCACATCCTCAAGACACAAGTGTTCACATACAGAGAAAGTCATGCAACAAAGTGCTTCCACAATCTCGGCCCTGGAAAGGAAGGAATAATTCCTCCAGCTAAATTATAATGCTCCACCTCTGAGGTAAACACCATTGACTTCAATGGTCACAAACTAACAACATCAATTCCAAAGCTTAACCACACATGGAGGCATGTGACTGCCACCCTGTTACTACATGGCTTTTGGTTGGCCTTAGTTACTGTTACTGTGAAATACAGGGGGCCTTCTGGCCCCCACGGCTGCATGTTGTTCACTACGTCCTCTGAGGTCAGCTCTTGCAGTCAATAGAGCAGTTAACCCTTAAAGATGAGGAGGTGTCAGCCAGCTGCACACACACCGGGCTAATGACCTTTGTGGGAAGGGATTTTCTGCATCACTTATACTCTAGCTTCCACCATCATTTGCAGGTTGTTGCGGGAGTTATTGGAAAGTGTTTCATATGCACATTACAGAAGGACACTGTTTATGCCCAGCAGCAAAGCAACAGATGAATGGAGTTGTGATTATTGACAAGCTGTCGGTAATTAATTTGCCTGTCTAGTGAAACCTTTCCTGTAAAATGATGGGGACCAGTCTCAAGGCTGAATGTGATATTAAACTCTGTAAAAAAATCCAATATGAACCCCTGATAATTTATACCATATCTAATATCAAGCAAAATATAAATGATGGTTCTATAACAATTTATGTATGTAAAGACAACATTATACAAATATTGATATAGGTTCTATCTAAGGGTGTGAGAATATGTCCTTTACAGTATAGCAGCAGGTACCAAGAGATTTGAATATGAACTTTAGTGTCTCCTAATATTACTTTTGAGCTCTATCACTTATTTAAATGGAAAAGTGAAGTTTAACATTCCATGTTTAACAACCGACCTCTGGACCAGGAACATTTGTGGACCAGTATTTAATGAAGATTCATGTACCTACAAAAAAATAATTGAGCATTTATTGTTCTTTGTGAATCTTATTTTAATTCTGAAAATGTACTTGACACTAGGCCATGAATTAAGGATAATACATTTATTTTAATTTTAATTAACACTTGTTCATGATCATGTGATGTAGGGGTTTCTCTTGCCTAATGCTTATAGCTGAATGAACTCTTCTTATTTCAGTAATTCCTGAGTACACAAGAGTTTTACATTGATTTGTGTTTATTTTGTTATAATCCTATTAAAAATGTATTATTGTTTATCTAATCAGCTACACTGGGCATGTAACAGCTTCCATCAGACTTGGAAAGTAAAACAAAAAGTGCAGAGTGGATGACAGAAATGAATGAAAGAAATTAATGAAAACAAGATAAAAATGCAAAATACACTTCACAACAAAGAATATTAAGTATTTGTGTAATCAGCGACCGAGTGTGTGCCACTTCCTGTCATCCTCCCATTTAATAACTCTTTCTATCACTCATTCGATTCACTTGACCTGACAGACTTTCCATTTCCCCCAAATAGATACAGTAAATACTTTTCAGAGCTGGAGAAAAACTCTGCATCTCCCACATCAATATCCCAGCCCGGTGTCGTCATTTATCCTGGCAGAAACAGATTAAACCCACTCCACCTGACAAGTGCCCAGACTGGAGTGAGGTCAACACACATTCACTCATGAAACTAATGAGAGAGCTGTGGACAGTGACAAAGACATACCCGCAGCACTAAATAAATAGGCACACACACAGCATGAAGCAGCAGCCGAGCATCTTTACACAAGCATACTAGCACAGCCAGATGAAGACATGAAAGCCTGGCTTTGGATGACTCCACAAACACTCCAGCTGTTTCCCATCAGGATGTGCCTGTCAGCATCTCCTTTACCAAGGGGGACTCTTGCTGTTGATTCTGACCTTTAAATCACTGTCTTTGACTTCTGTCTGCGCCAACCTGGGATTCTATTTCACTGTTGGGATTGCAGACAGGAATCAATTTAACGTACAATATCTGGACCGAAAAAGCTGCATGCTACAGCTACACGATGGGGTCAGCAAACTGAGCAAAAACATGCACAGTGATAGCTTATTCCACTGTGAATATCAGAAATACACATCACAAAACTATCTTTTGAATGTGTGTTTATTTATTTATTTATTTCCCACAAGGGAAATTGCACACGCTGCATATTGCACATGGCTTTGCAAAAACAACTATCAGAGGAAATCATGGGTTGAACCTGCAAGAACAGGGTGAGAGAAGATGTGCTTCTCCAACTCTTCTCGCATCTCTTATCTTTTCTTATCTGCAGACCAAAACTGCTTTTGCATGTAATTACAAGTAGCTACTGAAATATAATCTCACATTCACATGGCTGCTCTTTGGTAAATGGACTGTATTCCTAAAGAGCCTTTCTAGTCATCTTTGAGCACTCAAGTCTCCATTCACCCTTTCTCTGCTCACATTCAAAGACTGGGGACAGAGCAGCCAATTAGGATTTAGGAATATCCACTGATGCACAATCAACCACTGAAGATGCAGCTTCAGTAGGTATTTTGGAGTTCATTTTATTGCCCAAGGCAGATTGTAGGGGTCTGGTGTCAAGCCAACACCCGATGATAGTAATCATTAAATATGAACGAACCTCAAATGCCTTGAGTTGCAAACTAGAGCTCCAATGCTGCTGGCACTTTCCTCCAGAACTGTCAACTCCAGTAGCGTGTATGTTTAATATTGCTGGGACTCCATTTTCATGCTTGTAAGTGAGTAAAATATTCTACTTCTGATGTTAAAGTGATTTCTCTGTCACCAAATGTTCTTGTTTAAGTTACTGAGTAAATGGAACAGAGTAAAATTGACCAAAAACAAAATGCTCAAGTCAATTTTACAAAAATGGTTCCTTGTGAAAGAGTTGGGAATTAAATCCAGTCTTTGCCACTTTGTGCAAATAACACTTTCCATCTTAAGAACCACAATGTAGCTAAGCAAAGTGGAAGACAGAATCAGAACAGAATACCAATCATATTTCTGCTGCCAATCCAATCCTTTCAACAAATGTCTACCCGTCAATGAAATATTAACTGGGAGTGAAAAGAGCACCATGACTGATGTAAGTATTTCCGACAGGCCGTGGAAAGCGAATTACCTTTCTGCTTTTGTACCTAATCAAATGACAGTGGATGAGTAAGGCTTTATTCTTTCATGCTCTTCAGAGTTTAAATAGGTTGGACCAGGCAGTCTGAAGCCAAAGACGTTTTTCAAGCATCCCCAACAGTGACTGGTGCAGGTCCCAGACAAAACATCACACTGAGACATTCACCATATTGTAATCTTATACTCTGCTGGGTGTCTAGCCTCATACACATGCCGAGTAGTTTTGAGTAAACAGCCATGGAGAAGCTTGTTGTGTTTAAAAAATGAACATGCTGTTTCCTATCCACAGCCTCTGCTCCTCATCCATTAATGCACCAAACTGAATAAAAAGAAGAAGAGTACATGGTAAAATCAAGTTTTGAAAAGATTAATAACAAATTCCCTTCAATGTCTCTGAAGGTAAAGGTTGTCCTTGACTGAAGCGCTTAATTCCCAACCGTTCCAGTGGTGCTGCTCAGTGGCCAGTAGTACGATTATGATCATACTGGGGCATCTCCCAAGTGTGGAACTCTATGAATGTGACTCATGGGTATGCCATAAAAAGGTACAAGGACTTATTAAAAGACAACCGATGTTAACCTTCATTTCAAGTGTGAGGAAATAAAAATGAAGCCATGATGACAACTCTGAGCTCCTCACAAGTCTGTAAAGAAGTACAGGTGACACAGATCCACGGGTGATCCTCCCTCTTCCTACTCCTGCAAACCCTCAACCAAAAAAACATTTTGCTTTTTAGAATTTTCCAGCAACATCATTAATTGGACTTTGCTTTGTTCATCTGCCGAATCCAAAACAAGCACTGTTCATTAAATATTTCTTCCTCCCAACACAAAGACAACTTTTGGCTAACTTCAGTTTGCAAAAACATGACCTGTAGGGTCCAACATTAACACTTGCAGCTCTGGCAGAGTTTCAAATTAGTGCATGAGGTTCCATGAACTGATGAACCAGACCTTTGGTTAACTGCACTAGTACTGATCCCAGCCTGGTGAAATAACTGTTAATCATGACTCAATTACTCAGTCACACCTCTAATGATGAAATATTGAACCTTTAATCTGAGGTGCAACTCTAAATTTGACAGAAGAGCAACTAGATTTGCAGTTTCTGGTGTGATTTGGGCAGTTCCAGTCTGGTGCCACCACATCTGAATACATGGAGCATTTGCTTCAGTGCTGAGAAGATGACAAGAGCAAATTTTAAGTGGCAAACACTAACAGAATCCAGGCTCAGATCTAAATAACAATTTCTCAAGAGGAAGAGTAATGACACGGTTTGCTTTTATTGCATTCTCAATGAGAAAAGTATTGACCCACCTTGTGTTCCTGTGGCGCTGTATGTATAACAATAACATGAGTAGCTGGCTCATCTGGAACAGCAATTTACCAAATAAAATTTAGTACCATTTGTTCCTCACAAATCAGAAAAGGGGAGTTGAACTGTAATTTGTATTTACAGAGCATCCCTACACCGAGCAGCCTACAAACGGATGCAGAGTTGGATCTATTGGACACTTGTTTTTCTAATAGAAGCTCTTAGCTTGAACAATTTACCTGTAGAACCTCTCTTCCGGGAGAGAGGCCAGGGCAGTGTTGCACCAAAAATTCATTTTTCATTCATTTTGATATTGCATAGCTAAAGATTTTGGCAGACATTCTTGCAAAAGCTAAATTAAAAATAGAATTAAAGTGGCAGATATTGTATATTAGAACAATTTCTTAAATTATTTGTAATCACACATGAAGAGAATAAAGGATGTGTGCTTAGAGTGAGATGATAGCTCATTTGAAAAGAAATGGATGAATGAAGTAGTACAATACAATAAGTTGTAGCAGTACAAACAGAAAAATAAACAAGCTTCTTATAATTAATAGTTTGTACATTCTACATCTCAGCCATGAGTGTCTCCATTCACTTCTTTGTAGCAGCCACAAGTGTGAATCTGCCAGCTTATGTGTCAGTGTTTTAGGGCAGCAAATCATCCCTTCAAGTTGGGCCAAAGATGAAGACAAAAGGTCTTTGGTGTTTGCTGAGGAAGGCTGAAGAAAAGCACTCTTCTACTGTCTAAACTGCACAAGTTTTGGACCAAAGAGCAAACACTATCTCCTTATTTTTCGCCAAGCTTCACAGTTGTTTGGCCTCATTGACCGCCATATCAAATGAAAGCCTCTGTGGAAAAAAAAACTGACCCATCTCCACACAAGCAGAATGAGATTTAAGGATTTTCCCCCCTTATCTGCTGATAATCCACCTTACTCATGCAGACGTTTGGAGTTTTCCCAAGAGCATTTAAACTTCTGTGGTCAGAGCTAGTGTCCCACAGGTCAAGGAAAAGGAGTCAAACAAAGCAAAAACTGATCCACAGATAATGGACGACTTGTTTGCATCCACATATTGGGAATACCGTTTTAATCCCACTCAGGAACTCCTGAGGCAGTGTGGGAACCATATAATCACACGGCCTTGCACATGAGAATAATGGCAGGATTATCCTCGACACTGGAAGCGTATGATGTGTTTCTTCGACATCAAAAACATCTCACTGCCCACGCATGCTGTAAAAGCGGAAGACAATGGGATTAGTCTTTGCATAGATGCAACAGATGTTTTGGATTTCCATTTTAAAACGATGACACAACATGTGTCACAGTACTGGAGGAGTTCAGGAGAAAGGTAAAAAAAAAGGTAAAAAAGGGTTTACTGCCCACCAAGGCCAAAGATATCATTGTCTTTGCAACAGAAGAAAAAAAAAGGAGAAAAAGGCATATATGTTGTTAAACGGAGCAATTTATGCAGATTTGCACCTTGTCTGCTAGCATCACACAAGCATTTTCTATTTGAGCTGTAGTATTTCTGCTGGCTGACACATTCCATCTGAAATGCACCAGCGGTCATGTCTCCTTCCCACAGGGACATAGATCACAGGTCAGTGCATACAGACAGTCACTAAAAACACCCACAATTCCCTACTGAAGTAAAAATGCTTGATTCTCCTCCAAATGACATCAGACATGTTCACAGTTTAGCAAAGTGCTAAGCAGAACCTTGTGGAAGTGTTTAAATGGTAACTCACTCAAGTCTGAATTATTAAACAGCTATCAATAATTACTTTTGCTAAATGTAAAAAGAAGTAAAAGTGTTTAATAGTTTTAAGGAAAGCACTCACCATTTTCTTCTGTGCTTTCATATTGACTTAATAGCATGAGAGCTAAAAAAATATTCAATTAAAATGTGATTCATGTGATTTAAAAAAAAGAAAAATCTCACTCTTAAGCTTAAAAAATGTAAGAAAATTCATATCCAATGTATTTTTTAAATGATAATGGTAAAACTTCTTTTTTTCAACAGCTGCCTGTCCTGAAATGTTTTTATTAATTTTGCATCATGTTGTGCCATCATTAAAAGTCTTCTATTGTAAAATTACATTTTTTTGTTGTTAACATCCACTCAGAAGCTACAAACCAAGACCTTCTTTTCCCTGTAAATGTGTTGCACCGCAGTGGAATCCATGACTCCGTGATATGAATGGCATTAATCATTCATGACTAAAACCAAAACGTGAATGATTTCAGAATACATACTGAATGTAATCCAGCAGTAATTATGTTTTTACCTTTTTAAAAACTCCTCACTGGGATGAATGGTTTGAAAACACGTGCCGCTTATATCATGTTCAGAGGATAGAGGAAGGATTACTTCTGCCATCAAGGGTTGTGCTTTCAACAAGATGGTGGGTGCTGTTACGTAGGAGGCTGACAGCAAAGGAAAATGCTGCATATTCCGTTATTTCCATGCTCAGTTTTGTAAAACCTGCTGATCGTCCAGCTAGTTTCAAACTTTAGTAGCTGAAGTTTTCTGTAGCAATAAACCACTGTCACTAATTTCAGTCACCATTTTGTACAATAAAGCTTCTAATTGACTATCAGGTAAGGTGAATAACCAAAACCTTGACACCTTGGGGAGGCAGGTAACTTTGTCTTAACACAAGCTTGGACCTCAACACAGATTGATATGACTGCAAAGGAGCTAAAACACAGAGCTGAGCCTTCAGAGGTTGATCAGTGCCTGAGTTGCAGTTTGCAACTCTTGTAGCCATAGAGAGGACAAATGTTCATTATTTATGGATTAGTCTGGTCCCACCAGGAATTTACAGGTTTTTATTATTGCTATATGAATAGTGACAACATTTTGGAATTTGAAAAGGAAAATAGCAACAAGGGGTCCATTAAATATCTAATGGAAATATGTCTTGTTAAAAAATATCTTTATGTGGTTTGAAAGCACATCTATTACCTATGAAGGTACCCTGTATTCACAATTATGTTTGAGGTTCGGCTCACTGTGGTGGAAAATGGCTGCATTTACCTCTAATGGGTTGAGCTTTCTCTCAGAACTTTTGTGAAGTTTACCATGATATTCACATAAGTGGTGAAATGATTTTGTGAATCTAATAGAGAACTGCTGAGGAGACTCCAGATCCTCTCCTGTTGTGTTGCTTGAGGGCAGAGGGCATTTTAACTAGGCTACTAAACTCACCAGAACTTGTGGTTCTACTTGGACACTGCATGGAGCTGCATGACATCTGCTGCCTGAGGTTTTGGGAAATGGATCGATGGAGGTTCCTCATGAAGGAGCTGGTGGTCATGGTTACCACCCAGGGGTGGTGGATAGCCTGGTCAGTTGTCAGTCAGGTAACTGGATCCAAACAGAGCAGGCATTGAATAAAGTCCTGGGCGAAGGCTGAGGAAAAGAATAAAGAAAGAGAATAAAGAAAAGCATGACAAGCTAGCTAAATTAGTCAGAGCTTTTGAAACACTATAAGAAGTTATACTAGAATCAACTGCTTTAGCTTTTCCATACATTTTAGAAATCACTTTATAACTTGTGAGTATTCATCATAAGAAGATGCACCATTCCAGTCAAAAGAGCTGACAGATGGGGAGTGATGTTCATCAGCACAGAAAAGACCAGTACAGGGACAAAATTGAGTGTTTGAGTGCAATCAAGGCAATGCAGCTCCACTTCCAGGAAGATAAGCAGTTCTTGGCTAATGTCATTGAAAATGAAAAATTGCTCTATTACTATTTGTCCTACTTACACAGTGATTGCATGATGAATGTGACAAATGTAACATTGAACATTTTCTTTATTATTATATATTTGTTAAGGATCAATAAGTACATTTTAGTAACATATTAAATAAGGTCTGACAAAAGGCAAAAGAAAAGCTGTCAAGCCAAGTTTTAACACAGCCACTGACTTCAATGTTTGAGTGCCGTTGCATTCACGTCTCCTGCAAACCGTGCTTGAGTACACACAAATCTAGCCTGAGGTCACCTCCAGCACCTGTGCTCATGTGTTCTAAAACATCTGCATTGCAGAAGTCAACACAGGCTGTCATCATATCACCTTGAAGATGTCATCTGTGTCCACTGGCCTGTTCAAGATCATTTTGATGAGGACTTGGCGCAGCTTTAAAGCACACACATAAGAAGAAAAAAAGAGGAATTCATTCCAAATCTATGATTCCAGCACTGTGCAGATTCAACAAGCAGAAATAATCTCAACAGAAATGCTAAATGTCAGTGGGCAAAGGCAAGCGCCAGGGTGAAAGAATAGGAAGCTGAAGAGGTAGGGGATGGTCTGGTGGTACATGTGGGATTTAGGCTCACATTTTCTTCTATTCCTGCATTAAAGTCATGATAAAGACGCCCCAGATTAGCCCCACGCGGATCTTCTTACACTTTTGTTAATTTAAATAGCAAATCATTTGCCCTGACACAGCCCAAGCTGACATTCAAAGATGCTTTGAAATCTGTCTCGCCATCTTTCCAAAGGAGAGAAGACATGAGAGACATTATCATGATTCAGAAGCATTACATTATTCATGATGGCTTGGACTTTTTTCATGAAGACAGTATTGTTGGGGCCTGCCACAGGAAATTGATGACCTTTGTATTTTGTATTTTACATTAAGATATCATTGATACAGACACTGAGCGAGACTGATGTTGAATGGAAGACAGAATATAGCTGGGTATGGAGATGAGGACATAACCTTTATCAGTGTCAGACAGCGAGACATGTCATTTTGAGCTTCATGTTTAGTTGTTAGAATATACAGTCAGGTAATGCCTGCTCTCACAATCAAACACCAATTAGCTGAAATCTTCTCTACCATGACTGACTGAGGAGAATAAAAGTTAAATACAGTCAAATATGTGAATGCAAAACTCAGTCAAGCACACACAGGCTAAAGCTCACTCTCTTCAGTTTTCCATTTTAATCCAGAAATGCATTTCTTTCATTTTTGTCTATCACCAAGTAATGACAATTAATCAAGCATGAAATTGACAATCGGTGAGACTGTTGCTGGTGAGACGAATTCAAAGATGCGGGGCTCACTCATTCATGCAAGTGTGCTGACACGAGTGATGTATGCAGTGTTTAACAAGTCAGGAAAAGGTTTCTAAGTCAAACTGTTCCAGTCATCATGTTCCCATCTCTCACTTGAGCAGCAGCATGATGGCCGCTGACACCCGGGATTGTGGAAAAAGTGTGAGATTGAGACCTCATATGGTGAGGCTCCATTATTACAATTTCCAGAAATATACTTTAATGGAAGTCAGAAATGGGCTTGTGTGTTTTGAGCTTGATTTCTGGGAACTAGCTCATATGAGACTAATCATAACAATCCTTATTATAACAAGGACTTTATTATTATTACCCCCCACGATAAAATAACATCTGATCATTTTAATAAGTAGCAGGTTAAAATAAATAAATAAATAAATAAATAAATAAATATCTCAACTAAGTAAAAAAGCACTTGGACTGTGCAGACCTCTGCCAAGCATAAGGAAGAGAGCTGCATGGTCTTCCTTTAATAGAGTACCAGTAAATTAGTAGAGCCGTAGTAATACAGGATTACATAACCTAGTAGGCTGCTTTATGATAACCTCAACTTTGTTCTTTAGAAAATCAAAAATCAAAGTCCCTCTGGAATATGGAACATCACCAAAATGGAATAATCTTTTCCTTGACCTATCAACATTATCACATGGCCTTGCACATTAAAATCTATTTATGACTTTTCAAGATATTTTTGCGAGCAGTCAAACTAACAGAAGCTGTTTGGTGAAGGGAATAAGGAGACTAGCAGGCAGTATGACCTGAAAAGCAACATAGAAAATGAGATTAGTGAAATTATTTTTAATTTATGGGAATAGATATAATAAAGAACAAGCGAGCGAAAGCTCTCCCCCTCAAACAGTAGTGGATGCTCTAATCTGTTGAACAGATACTCCAGGGGGCACTTTGAATTTGAATTTAACCATCTGAATTAACACAAGAGCATTCCATCATGCATCTGGTCCATCAGAAGAGTATGACTTTAAGGACATCCAGAGGAAATTTATCTCAATGTGTGTGCATGGGTGCATGTGTGCGTTAGGACATTTTTGATAAGTGAGGACATTTTGGTTGGTCCTCACAACTTCAAAGGACTGTTCAAGGGTTGAGACATGGCTTCAAGGTTAGATTTAAGGTCAGGGTTAGGGTTATGGTTTCGGGTTAGGTGGGATGGTTAGGTTTAGGGTAAGGGGCTGGTTAATAAATGATGTTTATGAGGCCTCATAGAGATAGAACAAAGATGTGTGTGTGTTGAAAGGAATTCTTTAAAAAGAAATCAAAAAGAGAAGTTGGCTACCAGGATCAATGATGGTGTTAGTTCTCAATCATCAAGATCATAGAAGCTTTGTTTCAATTCAGAGCAACTGGACTTTGAAGAAACCTTTCAGACAAGAGACCAAAAAGTAATGTCCCTAGCTGGACTTCCATTACCGTCTTTTTGAGACACTGAGCCAATAGTCAGGACCTTGGAGTTAGTGATAATTAAAAGCTAATTCCAGTACTATTGGCCCATTGCCTTGACCTTTTGCAGGAACCAGCACTTTTCTGAAGGTGGCTCTATTCTGCACACAATTCTGCTACAACCGTACATTTTAATTCATAGACTTATATAGTGGTCTATAGATAGATGATGAGGGATGGTGGGTCGAGAAATTACAGATATGGCATGTAAAGTGGTTATATTGAATTAGAAGCTTTATTTTAGGCACAATGAATCTTCACATGACAAAGTGACAATTACAACAAATGAAGAAAGTGCTGGAAGGTTGGGTTACACTAATGTGATCGTGGACATAATGCGCTTGTGAGTAATGAACTGCTTCACAGTCTGCCTCACATCTGTTCCTGACATAAAGTCAAGTTTAAATATGTAAGAGTGTAATGAGTCCAATCTAAGGGGAGGTGGTCTCTTGCTAATTCAGCTGGAAGCCACAGCAAAAGGCACTGTAATCAAAATATCAATACTAGGATGCAGGAGAGATTGTGTCGTCATGCACCAGTGTTTGAGCCAAGGCGGAGGCTGAAGTTGTTCTCCCGTTGTTCTTTAGGGGGCAGACTTGTGCCAACTGTTCCACTCACTGCCCTGTTGCCGATGCAGATGTTTGGGCTGGGTCGAGGGAAGTGTGTGTGCAGAAACACAGCAGCAGAATGCAGAGGAAGCTGTGGCAGCATGCTGAACAGAACCGATTTGTGCTTTACATACAAAAAGCCACCAAGACACACAGTGGCACGCTATTCTATTCGGGCTCTCGTCCACCTCAGATGAGATGCCCTGATTCTGTGTAAGGGAAGTGGCCCTGCCCTTTGTGTAGCAAAAGGATTGTGCGGTAAGTGATAAGGTGTGAAAAGCCCCAGAGGCTACCTCCTTTCGTCTCTCCATTCTTTTCAATTTCCTCAATATTTCTATCCCTCCCTTTGCCCAACCTCTCTGCACCTGTCACCTCTGCTGTTGGGTAAACACGGTGTGTCTGCTCCACAGGTCCCGGGGCCACAGGCTGTTGCACCTGCCGTGCTGCTGGTGGTGGCGGTGCTGGGGTGGGATGTTATGCATGGTGTTTGTGTGGTGCCGGTGTGCCAGTGGAGAAGGTGTTGCAGAGACTAAGGGACCTGGTTTGTGGGCAGGTGCCGGAGGCCATTTGCATTTCTTAGTGAGTTTCACACCTCTGTCTTATTCCCCCACAGCACACACTCTCTCTCACTCTCTTTCTCTCTCTCTCTCTCTCACACACACACACACACACACACACACACACACACACACACATACTGCTTCGACAAATGCAAAAAGGTTACTTTTTAATTGTCACCCCTGTGTATTTATTTACATATGTACAGAATATTTCTACATGTCTCTCTTCTGAAAAAGTAATTGCTGGGAGTGGGGCTGTTTCTATTTACCGTAATTCCTATTCCTTATCACAATATTCATTGTTCCTCCTTTAATTAAATAAAAATAATGCAAACCTATGACCTGTCCTTTTGTATAGAGTAATTATAAGATCACAGTTTTAGGAACCAGCCACCTCAGGAGGTCCCCTGCGTAATATATTCTTCAGGGACATGTTTCTAGCTGTATGTTCTCGCTTGCTGGCAACCGTGAAAACACATATGCTGCAAATCAACATTCATCTTAATTTCATCCCAAATTTCATTATGTCTAAATTTCTTCATATATTATGCAGCTGGAGCCCTCTGTGTGGCAGCTGATTGTCTCCTGAAGCCCAATAACCAAAATTCATGCTATGCAGAAAGGCATATTTTGCTTGCTGCCTTCTTTAATAGAATATGCTTTTTTTCGTAGAATATTGCTCCTATTATTTTCAATTTCCATGTTCACCGGGAACCCTGAGCCTTAAAATGGTGGGTTCTGGTTGAACAGACACACTCACATGCTTGGTTGTTCCAGTGGTAGCGATTTAGGCTGGACAATGATAAATTAGCTACATTAGTCTTCCCAAAATGAGGGCCGAAAGCAGGGCGACAAATTGTTCCTTCAACACTGAAAAAGCAGACTTCAAGGAAGTCCTGGGTTAACACTATTGGTAATGTAACACCTCTGAATTCTAACAGTGTCAAGATGTCTCTCTCAGTTGTAATTTGCAGGCTAAGACCAAAGGCAAAGAGGAATTGTCACAAGAAGCTGAAGAGTATCAGTTAGTCAATTCTAAAAAAACGTGGTGAGGCTGATCGATGCGCACGGCAGGTGGATACATTAATTGTACAGATCTACACAAAACAGAATGGGGAAGATTATTGCACCATTTCTTTTCAGACCCACATGTCTGTGAGGCAGTTCTACCCTTTCTTGTTCCAGGAAAGGCTAGAAATAAGTTATTATCACGTATTCTGTACCATGCTGGCAGAGCAGAACTGCCAGAATATCTGGGTCCTAAATTTTTTGGTTCAGTGGTTGGCAGTTATCTCAGGGCAAAAAGGTCTTTCGTTTGTGTCCAGCAGCTGTTTTTTTTTCTGCAGAAAGCTTGTATATTTCCAATTTTCCACACCTATCCAAAAGGACACAGGTTGGAGGTCCATTTCATGAAGTACTAGGTCCATTACCTATTTTAGGAAAATAATCAGATAAAGGTCTAGAAGTACACTGTTTGCCTGGACGACATTTAATTGCCTTTTGTTTTGGAGCTACAACCCTGCCCTGCTTCAGAATAAATGCAGTAATAGTTACATCCTGCAATTTCCACAAGTTTTATAGCGGTCCCTTTTCTTGACTACAGAGCCATCAAGTACTTTTTGCACCTGACAATTAAAATGCTGTGAGAAAGGTCTGTTTGTTCTTGAATGGACAACCATCCATTTTTATAAAGAGACCATTTGTGAAGTATGAACACACAGCAGAGTCTCAGCAAGGAATATGTCATCTAATGAATGTGCTTCTTTTGTCAATCATGAATGTGTAGGGTAGGGTAATCTTAACAGGGTCCGATTTAAAGTGCTAATGTGTCAATATAAAAAAAAAATTAACAACTGAGTTTTGTGTCTTTATATGTGTTCTTTTTCATTAACAAATACCTGTTGTATATCCTTCACAGAATAATTTGCAGGCCTCTATAATTGCCAGGCAGCTCATTTCAAACAAAACTTTGTGAATCAAGAGAAACATGTGTGGGGGAAATATGAGCTCATGTTGTTAAGGATGTTCTCATTCAACAAGAAGCACACTTGTGGTAGCCATGAAGGGCCCTCGTGACAGCAGAGCTCTACAGTTGATGCCTGTGAACATCATCATCATCATCACAATGATGATTAGTGTGTATGTGAGTCTGAATGTTTTTCACAGTGAGAGGATATTTGCACATTTCAGAGAGTAAGTATGTTGTCAAGATGGAAATGTGATTGATGGCAGATCCATCAAACTCTCAACTGTTACTCAGCCGTGGATGATGTCTTCACATCGTCATCATTGAGAAGCATGGATCGATGTCTTCACTGCACACTGTGTGATGTCTGTAAGTATGGCTTTGAGCCTTCTTGCAGGGTGGGCCATATATATGTGAGATATTAAAGTCCTAGCATGAAATCCACAAGAGTTTATTTGGTGTTGTTGGGTTAGGTTGGTACTGTGATAAACACAGGAAGAACAGTCTAGGGTAACTAAAGGAACCTCTTTTACACCTGACTGAAATGAGATTTGGAGAATAAGGCCAGACTTTGAACCCAGTGAATAATCCAGCATTGGGTGTAATCGGTGTGAAAGAACAAGCCCCACATCGTCAATGAGCTTGACAGAACCAGATGGTAAAAATACCATTTTATACAACAGAGAAAACAGGAGAAAATAAGATACAGAGAAGCCTCATCCCCATTCTAAGACTTTCTCCAAGAGTGCAGAAAGAAGAATCTCAAGACATCACAGTGCACTTCCATGTATCCATGCTGAAGTAGAAGGAGGTGATGCTCTTCTGCATGTGGAAACTATTCTGGGTAAATACGGAGGACTGTAGCTATTTCTGCTACTTCCTACAGTTTAATAATCAAAGTATGAATCAGTCTTTTTAAGTAAAGAAGAAGAACACATATATACACTGACATGTTGCCATGGTTGTATAATTGCACATAATGTGCAAACATCACTTAAGACACCAGATTGTGTTGAAGGGAAAATGCAGAATGTTAAAATGGAAACAGCAGATGGTGGTTTTTATTTGAACCTGTTGTTTTGTTGTGAAAAGTAAGTCATCTAAGTATAGACAGTTTTGCTGTTTAGGTTGCACCACCTTGGCTCAATACCTCATCCTGAGCTTCTGTGTCGCACATTTGCCATTTTGACTGCATGTGACATGTGTGGAAGTGTTTACTAAGGTGCAGCAGTGAAATGAGATGTGAGCCACAATCTATGAAAATGGTCTGGAAGCATTAAAACAATAATAGCTGCCATCCCCAAGGTGGAATCAATCTGCATCAAAATCTGGAACACACATTTTCAACTGAGAGAATTGTCACTGGATTTAATGGTACCATAATTGCAGAATATTGGCATTTTCAATGTCTTCTTGATACATTTATTGCTATATTTTGTACATGTGTACATATTTTGTTGTCTTGCATCACATGTTAATTTCAGCATTACATATTATGGATATGATTATGACTTATATAAGACACCGATCATGTGCTAGGATCAAGGTATTGGATCAATATGCATTGAAATTAAACTTACATCTTTGTGGAATCTGTACTTTCCTGTCACAATGGATCTGTAGAGCCATCTCATCTTCATCCTCAAAAGGCAGGAATCCACTCAGCACAACATGGGAGATCACCCCCAGGGCCCACATGCCACTGAAGATGAATGAGGTTTCCTTAGCAACACCTCAGGGGCCATGTACACAGGAGTCCCACAGGTGGTTGTGAGAGGCCAAGTGTTGTCTCTTTCTTGATGCTCAGGTCCAATTCCCTTTGCTGTGCCACCAAAAGTGGCCAATCCAAAGTTGGTAACAAGAATTCTGGAGTCTGCTCCAGGATGGTAGCACAGAAGATTCTGGGGCTTCAGGTTTCTGTGTGTGATCCCCAAGTTGTGCAGGTATCTCACCCAAGCCAAAAGCATTCGGAGGGCCTGAATTGCATCCCTCTCAGTGAAGTGGCCCCTACTGATGACATGATCCAGCAGCTCTCCACCTGTGGCCAGTTCCAGCACCATCTAAACTCTCTGTGGAAACTGGAACACCTCAATCATCTGAATCACATTCGAGTGGCTCACCCGCTGCAGCACAGCCAGCTCTGATGCACACACCTCATGGGCCTCGGGAGCCAGTACTTCCATCATTTTTATGGCAAAAGGCTGTCGAGTTGCTCTGTGCTCCACACGTATGGCGCGGCTGAAGCTCCCACGACCGATCAGAGCTTTGATGTCATATCTGACAGGGTAGAAAATATGCGGTGACACATCACAACATAGTATTTGTGTTATGCTGTTGCAAAGCATTTACCATCAATCTGCACAGCTGCAGCTGAGATGTACGGGCAGATATCCACCTCATGACAGAAGAAGGTAATTAACTCTCAAAAGTCAGGCACCTCCTTTTTCAGCAGGAAGCTAGTTTTTACTTGGTCTTTCAATGTAAGTCTTCCCTTTGAAAAAATAAATTGCAGGGTATGAATTAGAACTCAGCAGAAAGCTGTCGACATGAAAAGGCTCTGTGAATGTTTTTAATAAGCAATTTCTCCTTGTGTCGTGCTCTAAATAATCTGAGTTTCACTAAATGGCAATTGGCAGGGTTGAGATAATATCACCTGAGCAGCAGTATGTTATTCAGCACTTCCTTCATTCCCTCCCTCAATAATAAATTAGATTAAATTAAAACTAAACCTTTCAAACATGCATTTTTATGAAAATCAATGTTTGCTGTCACACGTGGATCAAATCTGTCCACTGGGCAGATTTGACCTGAGGTTGTGCATCCCTCAGCCTCTCTGTTCTGTAATTCTGGTTGAAGAGCAGGAACGTTGGGGCCACCACCAGCCTCTCTGCTTCTCTGGATGGTAACTGGGCTCACTGTTGTCACTGCACACTTTGCTGAAGGGCACAATTGACTGTACGCCACTCACACAGCCGTTCATGGAAACTTCAGGCTGCCCTTTACTGCTCTCACAGCTCATCTTGCAGCACAGAATCCTGCAAAGTAAATGTAGTTTGTTAGAAAGGTCCTGCAGCAGGTGTGAAAAGAGCCAAAGCAGGCCCCACCTATCAGCAGGTTGGAAGTTGGATCACCTTTAGACTCAAGTGTGTGTTCAAATGTCAGGTAAATAATGGATGTTTGATGCTATTGTTGCTTCTGAACAGTGGTTACAGCCTAAAAATGTAAGTTGTGTCAACAAGATCATTTTAAAAAGCTTTTTCTCCTGTCTTCAACAACAAAACCCCCCCTCAAACATTTCAGAATTCGTCATTTCATCAGAGACAGAGCTGGGACAACAGTGACTGGTATTTGAGTAGTTATCATCTCAACAATTTCTGATTATCCACTGACACCACTTGAGTCATCACAGCAAAGTCACACTTTCACTGGAAATGATGTTGCAAGTAAAATATAGCATAAACTATGTAATTGAATAAGCTTTATAAATTGTGTCTCAGTGCGTTAGCAGTGAAAGCACAATACATGTATTGTCTGCACTGTTGAGCACAGCATGACACACTGTTCTTGTAAAGCCTGAGACTCCTCTTTTTTTGCATTATGTTGTGCTGCTGTCATCATGTGTCTGTAATCTTCTGAAAACAGAGGAGGTGAAAAAAACAAACCACCAAAACAACAGCCTCCTCCGTCTGCCTGCCTCCATCCTACATGCTGTTTAAAAGGGCTAAAGCTTGCAGAAACTGAAGATGCTGCAAACATTTTGCACATATTTATTCATGATGAGACCGCAGAGAGGAAAAGATCAAAACAGGGGAGGAAGCACCTTTTTAACACGCAAACTTAAAGTTCTTTTCTCCTCACTTGGTGCCGTTGAGTAATGAGGTTGGTATAATGAGCTCATGTTTATGTTTATGAGAACTTGCAGCCTCTTTTTTTGATTGCAATTCAACGGGACCCTTTCAGTGGCTCACAGCTTATCACACTATTAAACAAAATCAAAATTGTTGTAACATTTAACGTGAGCTTTTCTTACTGTTAGATTTTGTGCATATCACTTGTCAATCAACCCTTTCTCTGTGGAAGTTCTGCTTGGTGTTTGCTCTCAGTGCTTCTGCCTGAATGATGTCAGGAGCTGCTGCAAATGTGGAAACCACAGCACGCAGTTACTGAATATATAGCAGTAAAAGCTGGATCTATACAATTAGCAAAGGTTTAATATTATAGGTATGTGTGCCAACAATGAAATGTAATAGTGTCTGTTTCAGACACTGTTACATATTATCCCTGAGCAGAGATGTTGGCCTATCTTGTCTGTTCGCGGCTCCCTGCAGAGGTGCCAGCTCTGCCGGTCACTCCCAATGTGATGCTTTGTCTCTGGACTTCTCAAATGAATGCAAACTCACCTTTGCAGACAAGGAGACAGACAGAGGACTGCCTCATGTGGCCCCATGTGCAAGCACAAGGAGCCAGCAGAGGATAAACATCACATCAGCACTGAGGTGGTAAATCGCCCTTCAGAAGCCTTCCTCAAGGGACGCGGCAGCTCAGCATTTATCGAACCACTATCTGATTACTAAAAGGCTGTCCTCAGTTATAAATGAACCCACAACATGTGTGTGGTATTGGTAATGCCCCGCCTTGGGAGCAAAAGCCATTATGGGCTACTGTAAATCCGTTTAGGCCAGAGGGGTGGTCAGAGCGCAGCTGCCACTTGCCAGTCAGTTCATTACCTTTGCTATTGTTGTCAGAGGATGTGATATCTGTGTCTGAGAGTGACGGATGGAATAGCGGAAACTAAGAGCTCCAGATTGACGTGACACACAAGGACAGCTCAGGGCAAAGTAATCAGAGGAGCTACTATTCATGTATTAAATGTTAAATAAAGTAGAAAGCATTTCAATGGACACTTGAACAGTGAGGACGCTTTGTGGTTGGTGAGACATTAAGAAACCTATTTGTGCTGTGCGCTTAACGTCTAATGAAAATACTCCTCAACTGCATTGACATTCCCTGGCATATTTATTTAGACAGAAAATAGCCCAGACAACAGGTGAGGTTAAACTCAAAAATAGAAACAAGGCCATGCTACCTGCAGAAGTGTCATTTTGTTGTGATGATGGGTTGAGACAGATACAAAACTCGATCTTAGATTACATGGATTAAGTGTCTTGGTTTTAATCAATAATAAAGGTGAGACTGCATGACTTTTAAAGTCAGCTCAGATCCCAATTCATCTCACATTATGAGACTTTCTGTCCTTTCTTTCTGTGTAATTGTGATTTCTGTAGTTGTCATTTTACGCTAGAATCACCGTCATAGTTCTGACATCAAAGTGTGTTGCTATCATAGCAACAAGCAACACCATACATTAAAAGCAAATGGTTTTCATTTAAAAAAATCACTAATATGTATAGAGTATTTTAGAGTGATGGAAAATGGTTTACATGAGTAAGATTTAATTTAAGATTCCATACGTACAGACTTTACCTTCACCTGGATGGATGTTTATCACTAAGAGTTCCTGACTCTTTTCCTGTCCACAGTTCTGTGTTTTTATTGAAATTAGGTCTCAAATGAGATCCCTGATATTCCAGGGATCTGACTTCCCTTAATTTATTTGATTAAGGATTAATTATTTGATTTCTTTGCTCAAAATATTTTATAGTTACAGTCATGCTCTTATGTTTCCTTTATGTACTGTTTGGGTTTTACCCTCAGGAGGTACTTAATTCCTGCATAAAATCAGAAAAAGATTATGATTAAGATTATAGAGAAATCAAGTTGTTATAATTCCACAGAAAATAAGTGAACTGAGAGGTATAAGACAGAGAAAGTGAGAGATACTATAACTAACAACAATAAAAAGTCATACGAAGAGCATGTCTGCACACTACTGCAGCACTTGTAGAGGCATCTGTTGTGCTTCCTGTGAATATCCTCAATGGTCTGATAACACTACAATGCTGCTCTTGATTAAATTCTGAGGCCCCCCCACATGACCATTGTCATTCGAGCCCACATGCTGCATCATCCAGCTGATTAATTAAACCCATCCACGATTCATCAACGGAACACTGGCCTGTAATTGTTGTTTCGTGAAGTGGGGACCAGGACACAAGAAATATGTTTGCTTATTACAAGCTGTTGAGAGCAGGAAAAATCAATTGTTGGGAAGAACACAAGCACTTCTCATGTAAGGGCATTTAAAGAAGACCTGCTTTAACACAGCCCTGTGGAAGGTGCTGCAAGTGTCTCTGCTGCAATAAAGCTGGGCTGCTGAGCACAATGGCAGAAAAACAAAACTAATTATGCTGACAAGTAACACGGGCACCAGGTCTGTCAACACATGGGGGGTGCTACATCCAAAGGCGAGACCCTCTGGGATGGTTGACGGATACTCTAATTTTCTTCTCTGCTCAGAGCGCAGAGGTGGCCGAGGAATGAGTTACGACAGACAAATTGCCTCTGACGTCCTAATTGAACAAATCATGAACATTGCATGTGTTGGCAAAATTGGATTGAGCTGATGGATACAGTCACCTGCCTGCACCGGGCTCGGGTGTCTGCACTCATTTGTAATTAATGAACAGCTCTCCTAATTACTCTTTAGCCAATGGACGGGAAAATAAAACAAACAACAGAGGAAGGGTTAAGTGATCTCATACGTCTGAAGTCATATTGGAGTATGCGCCATAATTCCCCTGCAGAGATTCATTTGGCTTTGGAATTAAAATAATAACTATGTTTAAACATAGCCTCAATCAGCATGTCACGTTTTCCTGTCTGTCAAGAAGATATTTGATGTCATTGCAATGTTACCTCAGAAAGCTTTTCGGGGCAAAGACAGCCTCTGCTGCTACATCCTCTGCTCAGAGATGACCTTTAAACTCATCTGCAGTGAAAAAAGAAAACGTCCCCCAAATAGAAAATATTAGCATAATGTGGACAAAAGTTAAAGTTTCCTTCCAGCTTTAATAGAGACTACAAACACAAAGCTGTTATGTCTCATGTCTTGTTATAGCACTCATAGAACTGCCTTAAAATTATAGAAGAAAACTTTCACCTTCTGAAGAAACTTTTGTCAGTATAGTTAACCCCTTATATAGTTAATTATGTCATTTACTGTATCAGGTGCTGCATCGCTGTCATTCCACAGGATAAATGACTTCATTTACAGTCCTGTGCTTTGTTTATCTTTTCATTTGACCGCTGCAAGCTACGGTTCACTGGTTTGATTGCACAATATCTGCGTCTGCTTTCCTCATTACCGGTTGTACTTTTCAAAGTCGATGTGAAGCGCTTCCACTGGTTATGATGAATGAGTGTTGAGATTATTTCTCCCCACATCTTCCAACATATGTTCAAATATTATATGTTTGTTCTTGTTACAAATTTCCATGCTGATAAAAATATGAAAAATAAATTAATCAATCATTAATTTATAATATATATTTAAATCACATTTAAACTTTTTTATGAACTGCTGATTTATTCTTAATACTAATATGCTGTGTAAATAATTGATGATGCCATTGTTTAAAGCAAAAAATAACCCTCCAATGATGACTACATTTATTTTGACAGCAACTTTGGCATCAGGGTGAGATATTTAAAGGCCTCTGCTGCTGCGAGACAGCCTCATCCACGCTTCTAAAATATTGACTGATGAATTTAAGGAAGCAACAATTTTTCCTGAAAAGATACATTACGCTTTTATGGTAGGAGCCTTCAATTATTTAGTGACCCACTGGCAGAAACTTTGAAGAGATGGAAATCTAATATCTGTATCACATCCATCACGCCTTCAGGGAAGTTTTTCAGGCTGCTGAGAGAGGGCCACATGCGCCCAGCTCACCATCAACAGAAAAATTTAATTTAAAAGTATGCAGAGGGATTATTCCCATTATCCTGCTCTCAGACTCTCATTTTTAAATGACAGACAGAATGTGTAATTATGCCGTGAGCTGAGATGTTTTTCTTTGTCGTTTTTCTTGCATGCTTTGATTGCACTGGTGGCAATAATTAGACAGTAGCACTTGTCATCGTGGAGGGGTTCAATCAAGCAGGCAGTTAGCAGACAAACAGGATCACGACTTCGTGTTTATTGCTGCATTTATCAATTTGTTTAAGTCCTCCAGAGAAGCACAAACGTGTCTGTGGGTGGGTATGTGGGTTTAGAGCGAGGGGAGCTTTTAGTTTTAGCTGATGTGACCAAATTTACACAAATAGAGGAGTGCATTTTTCGCTGTGAGCAACAGAGCGATCCTGACGCTCTGCAGCAATGCTGATAATTCCTGTCAAGACCACAGAAGGCTTGTTGTCATGCCAACACTAACTGGAGAGCAATTCAATAACGTTCTTGCTCTCCCATTGCTGGTTAGTGCACATGGATGTTTAAATCTATGTTCAAAGTTATGGAAATGTCTGTTAAGTTGTGTTAAAGAAGCATTTTTTAAAGGGGATGTGGTGGTAAGTAAATGGTAATATGCCATAAATTCAACAGGGTATTGTGAGGATTGAGTCAGGATTTATGGCTTCTTCCTACTATCCCAAACACAGTTTGCAAAACCACACAAATAATTAAGTTTCATAACAGTTGAACTCTTATACCATGAAGTCTTTTTGGTTCCTTCAATGCACGTGGCTGCTGTTATTTATTCCAGTGAATTACACTGTCAAGGTTATAAATGAGGTAGAAATGGGCCAGAAACTCTGCAGGGAATCAACAAAGCTGTTGTATCATTTTCCCATTTTACAAAGATTGTATAAGAATAATTTCAGGTGGACATTGTCACGTCACTGGTTAAAAACACCATGGGAGAAGAATTTTTAAAAAATGAGGTAACACCTCCAGGAGCTTTAGCTTTCTTTATTTCAAGTTCTGATATTTTGGGAGGGGAGAAATGCCATGGGATGTATGAAGATGATATCGCAGTCACACAGTGAGTAGTGAGGATAATAATGTGCGCTTGTCAGTCTCACCTCTCAGTGGTGTCTTCAAACTCATCATGACAGTAATGAACATGCTACTTGTGCACGTCACAAAGACAGCCCGCACTCCGTCTCCCAGCAGCTCAACTGTGGAATATGTGCACCAGGGGAGGGGGGAGCTGGACTCATGTAGTCAAAGGGCTGATTATGGTCTGACATCAGTACCACCCACTCTGTAAACGTACGGTGTCAATATGGCATCTGGAGGAAACATCTGTCTTGATGGAGTGGGGTGGAATTAGGGGTACTGTGAGTGCTGTCCTGTTCATGTCTCAATCAATCATTGTATGTAAAACAGTGCTGAGCACAGCCATTCTGCAGCAGAGTCAGGATTCCACGAGAGCCAGCTGAAGGATGAAGATTGACTCTGGAAACCACAGAAACACGGCTTTAGAATGCTGAAATGTTCAGACCAGTGAAGGTTTCAAGAACCTGAAGTATTAGGCGGGCGCTAAATGAGGAATTTTGATCAGGGTGAGCACAATTGGGAAAAAACTGGAGAGTCTTGCAACGGGTGTGCTTTGAGCTGGGAGAGAGAGCTAAATACTACAGCTGATTAAAGGTGAACAGGACGCAGGTGTGACTGGATGTTGGGCAGGTCATGGGTGGAGAAGTGAGGTAATGGAAAAGTACAGAGAAGTGAAGTGGATGGCAGGTGGATTGTGACAGATTAGCTAATGGAAAAGTGTTTAGGCATCTAAGATCAATAAGTTATCTTTAAATCCTTCCCAAAACTATTGTCACATCCTGCGATATAAATCCTGTTCACTGCTGATTCAAATGTCAACAGCTAGGATAATTAAATCTTGTTTAGCCATAAACGTGTCCCACTGATTGATAATAGTTTTGACTGACATGTTGCGAGGCGCTAATTGGGCTCTTCTGGATTTATCCAAGGAATTAGAGGTTGTCATCATCTTCCTGTTCCTTCCCAATATGATCAGTATTTTTCACAGAAGCTTGATTGACACACAGATGAACAGGGAGCCTGTGAAGAATGTAGTCACAGCTGAGTGCACTCTGCACGTGATGGTCTGTCAAGACGGATGATTATTAATATTTTATTTTATTTCAGTCTCTCACATGTCATCTTATAAAAACACTTGTAGTTTATGTGTCAAAAAAGGCCTGTGCTGTGTAAATAGATAAATCATTTGCTCAATCGATCAATTAATCAATCTGTCTGGGGAATAGCTAAAACAAGAGTGATGCCCCCTTTTGCTGTGTCCCTGATATCAACAATCATCAGCAAGCACCTGCTGGAGCTATAATGATCTTAATATTAGGTAGCTGTAAAATGTGGAGAAAACATGAAGCAGCGAGCTGCAGCTCAGGCCACAACCTTTTCAAAGCTGCTGCACAGTTCATTTGATCCATGATGCTGTGAGCCAAAAGGCCGAATGCTAACCTTTCACAGTGGCAGGACCATGATGGGACTGTGACAAAGACGGAGCATCATCTCCTGCTACCGAGGCAGAACTATCTCCACCTCAAGCCGAACAATTCCTCATTCAATTCACCAATTAAAGGATTCAGTTCAGATGAGAAATGATTGCCTTCCAAATATTCAGCCTCCTTCAAAGATTTGTGCATTTGGAAATGTTGAAATGCAAAAGAGAACTTGACATTGTATTAGCATTGTTGTAACACTGGCAGGATTCCTTTCACTGCACCTGATCCCCTTTGAAACGTAGAACTCCCTCCAGTATGCGGCTGAATATCTATTTAGTGACAAAACATCAGGACATGTTTCTGAACCCCAAACTGGCAAACACTGATGTTTAATTCCTTTTTACTCAAGTGAAAGGAAAGACTAAAACCACCCATTTAACTGGTATAAACAGAACTGTAAAATGTTACTGAACAAAATTTATGAAAATTGCATTAATATGGGCAGATAACTACATTTGATGTTACTCTATTTGCATATTTATTCCTTAACTAGAAAAATCAGCAAGATGACAGTACAGAAACAAAAAGAAAATTGAGTGTACCACCACGACTTCAGTTTCACTGTCAAATGTGTCCCAATCCATGACATAAGGGATCAAACTGAGAATGTCCAGAACGTATTTAGCTGGAGGGGTTATTGTTATTATTCATTCTTCTCTACTGACTTCTCCTTGCATTTGCATATGGACAACAGAGGTTGTCAGGTGGAATGCCTCTGCAGCTCGACAAGGGTTGTGAGACAAGGTTCCCTTTGAGACTTTCAAATCGATGATACAGAAAAAACAGAGACTAAAATGTAAAGGAAGGTCTTGTCACATGTATGCAAACAATTCTACTTTTGTCTCTTATATTTTTTGTTTTGCTTGTGTGCAGGTCATTGATTCAGCAGTAAATGTTAAATGAACCTCCAGAGTATTAAACATGCTGCCACAGGGACAAAACTCAAAGGCACAAAGAGGAAAAGGGCACATGACACTTGAAATATGAGCAAAAACAATTGGAAATCTGAACAAATATCTTCAACCTTCCTGCCATGAAGAATGGTTTCTCCACTTATCACAACTCAGCCACATTTCTCCTCAGTGGTAAAACCAAACCCATTGTAAATGCATGGCACAAAATTATTCCAGGCCTTACCTTATGAGAAGAAAATTCATCTCTGTCTGTGATCAAATCAAAGCCGTCGTCTGGACTGACAATGGAGAGTAACAAAGCAGTGCAGAAGATGGAGTGCTGAAAATAATTTGGAGATGAATTGAGATTCCTGGTTGAAGGTCAGAGGCCCACAGGATTTAATACACACCGTATTGTGTCTGTTGATTGATTCTCAGTTGTGGCTATTTTTCTTTTGAGGGCAGGCACCTTGTGAATTAACAACACAGAGAGCTAAATTAAAAACAAGCATGACACAGACTCTGTGATGCAAGTGTGCAAAGTACAATTCAAGAAGAAATTCTAATTCATTCCATTTTTAGAGCTCAGTAAGTTAAAGTTGCACCAGCTTTGCAGCGTGTCCAAAGCCTTTTGTCCCATCCCGGCTTCTCAAATAGTCACAGAGGATGTGGAAATTTGCTCCAGAAATATATTTACACGTCTGCTGACAGCGCGCAGGACACATTGCACAACCCTTTTACATCAAATGTTGCCTGTAGGGGAGATATATCAGAGCAGTTCAGCTCAGATTTGAGGAGCTCAAACCTCGTGCCAGGAAATGGGAGTCAGACCGCTAGTCAACACTGTAGGCTGAGACTGACACATTATGGTGCTTGTCTGATGACAGATAATAATTCATCTGTATCAAAGGTGGCCAATTCATTTTCCCAGAGAGGCTACAGCTCCTGAATGCACATTTATCCATGTCTGAGTGGGAATTTAGCATCACGTGGGTGCTCAGGAGCGCCAAAGGTCCAAATGTGCCATCATGGTTGAAAAATGCCCAGAGTTGCTCATAGTGAGGCATGGGTGGAATAATCCACAAAGCTTGAAATATTTCTCCTAAATCTAAAAATATGGACTGTATGGAAGTTTGCATGTTATATAAACCACTGAGTAAATAAATACATGCTACAGAAAAATAAACTTGGTTGGCAGATCTGATGGGTCCAGCGGGTATGTACAAAGACATGCCAGTTATTTATTTGCACAACATCAGTCTGCAAGACTCTGTTTTCATCATACGTTAACATAAATTAGCATAGTTTTAAATTATTATTATTTATAGCACACAAATGTGCTGAGGGTGCTTTGGTCATTTAATGGGTGGTTTTTATTTGCACATCATGCTGCATCAGATTGTCTTCTTCTTAGCATACAGGCCAAACTCACATACATGATCACCACAGCTTCCAAAATAATTAGTCACCCCCCAGAATTAAACAACAGGGCCATTACATGCATCACAACCTCTGATTAGCACGAATAATGAAGTTTCATTCAAGTCACAGAGATAATTCTCATAAACTGCTTTATTAGTTCCTACATGAACTCTGCCAATAAGTCTGTTAGTTACTGCGTACTTTCCATATAAAGTTACATCGAAGTCGTCCGTCACCACTGGCGGAGCAGAGCACACAACAAGATTAAGAGTGAATTAGAAAGAGCTAATCAATCCAGACTCCTTGGAAATAGAAGGAAATCTTAAACAATGACTAAAGTGGAAGAAAAAGCAAAAAATAAAGGATGTGGTGTTAGAAGTTGTTGTGATTGATCACATGTGATGTAGAGCAATTAAAAGAAATTAACAATTTGCATTTTAATAACATTATTATCATCAGTTAAATGAATTCATTAGTCTTGATTAGTTTCGAATCAGCGTGACAAGTGCTCAACAGAGCATGATGTATCTAATATGAGACCGAGGGATCCAACAGAATGGAGGCAGACATAAGGCAAGATGGACTTAAACAGAGACATGAGTGTTCAGGGAGGGAAAGTAATCTGTAAAGATCTAATAGCGAACATACACACAGGAAGTGGGCTTGGTTGACCCACAAATTAAACCATTCCCCTTTCCCCAGTCTAATCTGATGTGTCTGATATAAATATCATGTATTCCTGTGTGGATCTTGTGGTGACACACAGATATTTCGAACATGTGGATGTAAGGCTGCAGATTACCACTTTCAATCCCTCTAAATTGTGTCCTATCACTGTTTAAATATTATGTTGGCTGTTGTTTTAGCTGGCTAACATTTGGATTGGGTTTCTTCCACACACTCTGATATGTTGCTGTGCACTGGACCAGTATATAATCTGTCATTCTGGACCTTATGGGGATCAAGACCCCAGAGTGACACTCCTGTCCTTTTGACCATTGCCATGGTGAAATAGCAGATTTGATAATGGTCAGTGGATGAGTGAACATATCCACCTCCAGTCTGTCCATTGACTCTAACAGCCCACCTGCAGACACCATCCTAATTCCAACTTCTTCAGATAAACAAGTCATGAGTGAAACCACAGAAAGGTGACACGACCAGCAACATTGCAAAGACAACACAACCTGGAAGTCCATACAATAATGTGAAATAATATTCAGAACTTATTTCAAATAAGTGGTACCAAACATAAGCAAAAGGCAATGTTCCATCAAACAAAAGGTTCTGCATATCAGCCATTCATGCTGTCACTCTCGTGTCATGGTTATGGTTTTTGCTGAATATAAATGAAACTTAAACCCCCACTAAGGCGAGACAAAAACATTCTTTTCTCTGAGTATTCGTTTCTAAAGTCTAACAAAACAAAAGAACAACCTCAACAAATTGAGGTGGAGCTTTTTGCTGGGGAATAGAGCTGGGTGCTTTTTTCTATTAAAAAGGTAATCTCTAAGATCTCAAAAGCTACTAATCTGTTTTGTAGGTTGTTGGATGTTTAGGAGATCTCATAAGAGGCATTTAAGAACAGATATCAAGCTGCTGGAGCAAGAATATGAACATCCTGAACATCCCATGTGCCCTTCATGATTAATGCAAATAATTAATCCTCTTATTCTGTGACTACACAATGTCTGCTAACACACCTGTTGATCATGAGTTCCTTCAAATGTTTTGCGTGTAAGGCTTCAGGTTGTCGCATTGCTTAGGTTGTTCCCAAGTGCCCAGGTTTATTGATAATTAATTATGATGTTAAGAGGGCTTTGTTAATTCTCTTCCCTGATTACCATTAATTAAATAATAGTTACATGGTGAGATAAGTGCTAGCTGGATTAACAATGCTCCTTGGTGTAAACCGATCATTCAAGTCTGGAACAGAATTGTAACTGCATCAGTGAGCATATAGATCTGTTTGTGTAACAGCATAGTGTGTTTTATCAAACCAAACAATATATCTGTGCTGATTAATAAAGAAGGCTTTAGACATTGTTGTGAAAAAACAAACGCAAATTTGAATTGTGTTCCACAAATTCATACACTTTTAGACATGTTGTTTGGACAGGAAGATAGTGAAATAGACTGCATGCTAACAACCAACAATGTTGCAAAAAGCAGAGACTAAATAAGAAATATAAGAGAGCAAGGCAAGACCAAATTATTGACATTAAAAAAAAGATAAAACTGAAGCAAAAAGCAAGTGTAAACAAGCCGTTTTTTTTTAAAAAAGAAAGTAGATACAGCTGGATGCTTTTTTTAAAAAGTGTCAGTCTTTCTACAGAATGTGTAAGAGATGTTCATGTTGAAAGATTGGGTTGGATTTGACTCTGAGCAAGGACCAGAGGACAAAAACTGGTGATATGTGACGGTATCGGCAGGCCTAAAGGGAATCATCAAAAGAGGAGGAGATTAATCATCTACAGCTGAGCTCTTGCACAAAGGAGCTGATTTTATCATAGTTTTGTCTGAGAAAAGTTATGTGAAGCTGCAAGATGTTAATGATGTCATTGAGAGATGGTGCAAGTGTTCTGTGTTATTAACGATGACATCTGGACTCTTGTCTGAGAAAAGAGAGAATAAAGAAGGTGGACAGGAAGATTGGCTTTGTCACTGTTCATTTTATAGGAAGGAGAACGAAGCAGCTGGTCAAACAGGACGGATACGTGGGAAAATGGAGGTTGGTTTGTTTGACAGGTAGAGCTGGGTGTCATCCGTATAGCAGTAGCTTGACAATTACAGTCCCATGGTAACTACTGGTATAAAATGAAATTAAAATAGTTCTTATTCTGGATCCCTATAACCATATCAAATTATGCCTGCAACATTCCAATATTTTGGTGCTCCAAATTCAGACATCCTCTTCCCAAATTCCTCCTCCTACTACTAGTCTTAGAAACATCCTGGCAGTCGAGGTCTGGGTGGGTGATGCAGTGCTTTCAGTGTGTGACGGGTCTACCTTAAGGTTCTATGTTCATGCCTTTAACATTCCCCAGGGAAACATCTTAGAGGTATCTTGAGCAGATCCAACTAGTCATACTAAAATATTCTTAAGGAGTTTTGAAAAAAATTCCCTGTATTTTGCATGTGCAACATGTTTGGAAGATTCTTTTTTTTTTTTTTTTTTTTTTTTTTGCAAGCGTGAGCAAGGCCATAATATTGCAGGCTGCATGAATACTGTAGAATGTATATAGCCCTCTGGGCTATCTGGTGTTTTGATAATTTCCTCTACATATAGTGTGTTGTGTGTAGGTTCACTTCCTTTCAGGGGTGGGCGAATGAATATGTTGCATGTATCAGCACTGACTGCCTGCACAGTCTACTGTGCCTAGTGAGTCTAAAAGACACACCAGCATGGGCAGAAGCACAACACTGGGAATACCTTTCTTCTATGATCAATAAAGAACTTAACCAGGTTTTCACAGCTGGCTCCTCTGGGAGCCTTGGCCAATATGTGCATTTGAGAAATCACTATTCCAGGAAGCACATCCCTGTTGAATTCCCTCAACTTCTTCTTAAGCAGAAAAGCTGATACACATAAAAGAGATCCCGTCAGTTATGCCATTATTGCCATTCTGGTGTGTGGAAAAAGTGAAGCAGTCACTACAAAATAAATAGACTTCCTCAGCTTGAGGGAAATTAAATGGGTATATTCAGTGAAATATTTGTGGCAGGAGGAAATTTTGGAATAAATCAGCCTAAGAGTTCCTCAGAGACTTAAAAGTGTGGTGCCAAAGAGAACATTTGGTGACAAAAAAGGACAATATTTTACTTGCAGTAGAATCCAGCTCATATGTATTTTGTATGTTGCAGTTATATGACAGGTACTTCTGCTAATATGGTATGTCAAAGATGAAGCACGTGCTCAGCACTGAGCACACCCAGACTCTTCATTCATTATTTGGGTAAGTGAATCAGACCCAAGAGCTCACAAGAGCTCTTAATGCACCACTAATGTGATCCAGAATGCCAGTTTGCAATTTTCCTTCTCTGATTGATGACTAGGTTCCTCTCCACGGCTGAATGTCCTCAGGTATTTCATGTGATGACTTTTTCTTTTCCTAGGTAAACAACCTTGTTGAGGAGTGGGAGGACTGAGTTTGTGTTATGACACACAATGGCTTCTGCTATTTCTAAATGCTCCTTTAATGAGGTCTGGTTATCTTCCTCTCTTGACAGAACATCACTGGTAGAGGTTATTTTGGAGTGATTCTCCAAACTAGGCTTGCTGCCAATTAAACAGTTTTTGCCTTCTTTATTTTTCTGGTTGTCTAAATTGACTTAAATCCACTTGTTTTAGGTAGTGAACTGTTTCTTTACTGACACACCTTTTTGCGCCTGCAGTGTTTCTTAGTAAGGCTGAGATGGGACACATAAACATCACACTGAATTTGGGTTGTTTTTTGTTTGTGGTGCTATATGCACTTCAACTGGCTTTTAATATTATGATAAATCAAGTATGTTGTTATTAGCCCTGCATTTCAGCAGAAACTATTTATTTAATATTAGAACCAGATGAACGTCGAAAATGAGGTTATAAAGGTGGAGATGAGTCCCACAGGTAGCACACAAGAAAGGGAGAAAGTGCACCAGAGCTGGGATTGTTTTGTTAAAGAAGTCGAGATATTCAAGGGAAGGCCAAAGGTAGATTACATCTCATCAATATTTGAGGATTATGCTTTGATAGACTTTAGTTATCTTTGGGATTAAAGTGCTATTAATAACATCCCAGTATGACATCTCCTTTAACCTATTTCCCAGAAAGATCCATTCAGTGTACAATGATTTTGATAAATGAAATGTTAATTGCATTTGGCCTGATTAGGTCACAGACAGAAGGAGGCGAAGTAACTGTAGGCAGAGATAAAACACTGAAGCAACGAAGAAATAGAGTGCTCAAGTCCATTTACAAACACAAAGTGATTCTTTTTTTCAAAATCTATACATACCCAGCTCAAGCAATAGGGCAGCCATTAAAGGGGAGACCTCTTGACACTGGAGACAATCATACTTACAGCAAAATTGTTAATTGTATGTTAAACAAAGCAGATAGTTAACAAATTCTGATTCTTCGAGCAGAGCTGGCTGCTGTCCCAGGAGTAGCCTTACAATACCAGTTGCTTTGCAGACTTTAAAAGGCCAAAGGTGACTTTGAGCTCAACAAAGCCTCCATCTTTACATGCAGGGAAGCGCTCCTTTCGGGTCGTGCACCAAAAGTGCAATTTATAATCCGTCTGACAACTTCTCCCCAGCTGGCTCAAAAAAGGCATCACTCAGAGTGTCCGCTCTCTGCATATTACGAGTCAAAAGCGTTTAATGGTGAGATGTAACTTCGCTCCCTTCCCATTGATCATGTGGCAGGCTGCAACTCCCATGAGCTGTGCACATTAAGGCCACTGACAAGCGGAAAACATTACAAATGAGCTTCAGGAAATTTGCAAGGCAGCGTCACCTCTTTGATGTATAGATAAGTGGATACCAGCTCTCTCGGTTCATCCTCACTGTGCAGTTTGCTCTCTCTCTTTTCTATCCATCTAACCCTCCTCTCGCCTCCTCGCTTTTGGTTTAAACAAAACTGATGCCAGTGAAAAGTCACTGTGACGAACACGTTGCTGGTCTGATGATGCGGAGGGTGAATGCGTCATGAATCATGCCCTCGAAAGCAAGGCCATGGGGTGGAAGGGTACGTTCTCTGTGCTATGATAAATACTGAGAGGTAGAATGAGCAATAGTGTTTCCACGATGTGGAGGCACACACGTTCTTCCCTCGCCGTGAAATGTGCTTCTGTGATTGGGAGTGTAGAGCTGTAATTCTGGCAGCTCCAGACTGAGAAGCTTTTGGAAACCACATGCTTTACACACACTAATGATAAATTGTGATCCCAGCTGAGACTTTTCTATTTCCACTGCTCTTCCATGTGTAATTCAGTCAGGACATTCAAGCAGAGCTAATTGTTTCACTCCTACTTTACATTTTCTCCCTTTCTGCGATTTTCAGCTGATCGTACATCTTTTGAGTACAAGTACAACTCAACGTCTGCTGACCCATAATTAGCCTGATGTAATTATTATGCACAGATTCTTAAAAAAGGGTTAAATGTGCGTAGAGCAGAAACATTGGGAAACAGAAAACACTGGTAATTTTAGATATTTGTACTAGCATTAGGTGAGGAGAACACAAAGTGGGAAGAAGTCACATTTAAAAGCTATGAAATAATAATAATAATAATATCCTTTAATTTCAATGAGTTTTTTACCTTGTTAAATAAACACCTCTAAAATTAAGAAAGCTTTGTTTTTGAGATTAGTTCTCAAAATAGTAATTAACTAGTACATATTGGTTTGGAGATATCTGCTATTTCAGCATTGTTTTCATGCAGACACCAACATTTGCAGCTGTGACACATTCAGAAATAACCCTGAAAAACAAATACTGAAACTTTTTTCCCCTTTTGTTTCCATTCCATTAAATTCTGGAATAACAATGGTAGTTTTGTCTTGAGTTTTCACTCTCAGGTCCATCTAACTGGGATAGACCATCTGGACAAGCACAGGACGGACTCACTGATAATACACCTGCCCTCACAATTAAGAGCAGATGATCAACACCAAAGAATGTCCACAGGGTTTCCTACTGGTCTAACAGCAAAAAATAATGAACTAAAACTGTGAAATGAAAAACAGACCTGGTTACATAACAAATACAACTAACAACTCAGGCCTGCCAAGAGATGAAAACCCAAAAAGAAAAAAAAAACACGCACAGCTTGTGTACTGTCAATAAGGTTATATAAGTGTTGTCTAAGTGTTTTTAGTGGTTTGTAATGAGCTGCAAATCAGTTGCAAGTAGGACAGTGAAGTCATGCATTAACCACAACCAGTCTCATCCAAATGTTGCTTCATTATCAGGAGCTCAGTGAATAGCAATGCCCTCCCAGGACTGATCCACTTTGACGCTGAATATTTCTGCACTGTATTTTTGTGCTTTGCATACGGTGGCAGGGTATAAGAGACGCTGCTTCATATGCAGAGTGTGACATGTTTGTTTTCACGCAAACAACCACAAACACCACGGCTGCTGTCAAGAGTGTCTCCGATAGGAATACTGAGCTCAGAACAGTTTGCGCTCATCACAGCAAGTCACCCTGCTAAATGCTTGCAGCGTGAAAATAGAAATTTGTTGCATTGGATGGATGCGGTTGTTATCAGAGCAGAAAAACACAAGAAAAAGCAGTCACATATCAGATTTTTGTACCTTTATCTGTGAGATCATCTGCTTCTTAGCTGGCTTTTGAGCCTTAAATAAATAACAATTTTAGGCAAACCTACTTTCTTATTGCCTTTTATGTGTTACCTGTCTCATGCAGCAGCAGAAACATGTTTGAACTTATGGGCATATGCTGCAGAAGCATATACTGTATGAGTACGCAGTTAATGAGTGTAAACACACTGTTGTATACTGTAAACTGTACTGCTTATGGTTTATCAGACATGTGCCATATGGCTGAAGTCTGTACAATATAACTCACTGAGTAAATACTTCTGCTGTCAACCTTCATACATTTTTTTCAATATTCATTAAACCATAATTACAGGGTGTCCAAATTTCAGTTTACTGTGCTGCGCTATATAGAAAATTCACTACCTTGTTGGTTAGTTTGTGGCAACATTTTAAAACATTAACATCACCATAACAGCCTCCTTCCGCCTCCCATTTTTTGCATTCCTGCTCAGACCAAACACCCACTCTCTGTTCAGCCATTCACAAACACAGGCTGAATGCTCAATCATCACATCAGCACTTGCCCTCGCTGGCCTCCACGGTGCCTCTTCATTAGTAATTAAATGCTTGTCATTGTGTGCATTTTATCATCGCCATAAAGCCACTTGAGTGAAAAACAATCTCAGCGTAAACATCAACCATATTTAAGAGGATGCTCTAATGCTGAAGCTGAATTAAACCATAATGACCTCTGAGACAAATGAGGACATTGGAAGGAAACCTGTAATAAAGACTTAACAACCTGGTTTGCCGGGAAGGACCATATTTTGTCTTGTTCTGCTTGTGAGGAAACAGATAAACACTATTCCACATGTCACTATCCTGCGAGGACAATGCTAACATTTCTGTTCTACTTAGCATCGTAGCAATCATGCAAGCTATACGCGCTGCATTTGACCTGACAGAGCAGTCTTATTACCCCTCAGTAATTGTAAACACCTTGTGTGGATGTGTGGGGGGGCACAACATCAAGATTCCATTTACAATATTTACAACTCAATAAACATTTCGTTTCATCCTCTGTCCTTCATGCCTGTGGATTCCAGATAGCACAGAGGTTAAAGAGAACACTCCAGTTAAAATGGTTCAAGGCAGAGCACACGGAAGTGAGGACTGAAGGATCCCTCCTGCTTTACCTTCACACTACTGCCAGATGGTATTGGCTGCAATGCTTGAATTAGCACTCAAATCAGGCATGGGATACAATCAGGCTTGTAAGGGAGCTGTGGTGGACTTGTTTAGATATCTGTGGACTGCTGACTGACTCAGAAAAGAGTTGAACATGGAGCACGTGTTAATGCATGTTATCCTGCAAGGACTGATATGGCAGCAGTGCTCTGATCTAGCTCAAGCAAGATGTAATGCAAGGCTATGAGGATTTAAGGAGAAATCTAACTCAAAACACTCTTGGGGCTTAAGGGTTGAGCACCATGAATGAATGCAGGGGGCAGAAAATAGAAAATGCCTTTACATTTGTGCAGTTTTCCTCCCTCATCCTCCATGAGAGGGTTTCTAGAGAGATCTGAGTAACTTTAGTGATTTTGTTGAATTTTTCCTTCCTTTTCAAAAATGGGCACTTTAATTAATGAATGATATGATTGCTACTGGATTTTAGATTTAGTTAAACATCATACAGCAGCTTTGGGGAATACAGACAGCAATGCCTTGACTTCTTTTCTCGTGCCCCCTTCAATAGCAGAAGTTTCCAAAAACTTTGCCTTCTTCGCCACAGCCACACCTTGACTGTCCCTCCTGATGAGAACTTTGGCTCATGCATACAAGTGTAATGTAAAAGGACACCAGTGGGATGCAAACCAACCAGAGGAAATGCTTCAATAAAAATGAAAACTTCAATATTGTAGTCACACTCTGGACTACAGATTGTACCAAGTTCCTCAGCAGTGAGACGTGCTGCTGTGAATGTCAATGAACAGAAGCAGAACAGAGCAGAATGCAATTAATTATGGAGCATCCCAATGTCCCGAGTGCTGCTTTCTCTATCATCCCTTCAAATTGTCACTTATTGATTCATATAGACCTTCATATCAGCTTTATTTATGTATTGTTGATTTGCAATTTCTTTGGCTTAATACGATTTCAGTCGTTCAAGAAGTCAACGTTCTGTCTCATCAGCTAACATTCCAGATCAGTCTGAAAATGTATGGCAGCTATGAATTTATTAGATTTCTTTAATATAAAGAATTACAACCACTGCATCACTGAACGTGTGCAAAGAAACTCAAGTTCCTGGCCATGACTGTTTAGTCACTTGTACCCAACAAGCGAAGACTGGAAGTGCAAAAACACATTTGCATTTAACCCGATCTCTTCACAGAAAAAGATCCAACAGCACAACATCAGCTTCATATCCTCCCGGGACACACACTTGTCAGTTTTCACTCTGGCGTACAACACTGTGCTGATGAAATGTGGAAAACTCTAAGGATAATAGAGTTACTGAAGTGTTCGAAAAGATTTTAAAAATACCGTCTGTTGTTGAAGCTGCACCACACAAAAAAGGCATTTACGTGTGTACACACACACACACACACACACACACAGTTGTAAGTGTGTGTCTTGTGTCTTGCAGTGAGTGAGCAGAACTGCTGCTACTGGAGCCCAGTGTGTGATGAGGAGGTGGCCGTGTGCAGACATGGGGGGCTTCTGCTGTGGAAGTTGTACACTGCATTAGCATCTGTGAGGCCATATGATACAAGATAAATCTGCAACAGGCGTGATGTATCTTCATTAACGTCACCACTTACCACCTCTCACCTAAACTGCCAAACTGTGTCTGCAGCCAGATGCTGCATTTAAGCTTTGTATTCTGGGTAAAAGTAGTTTTGTGAGAGTTTGGCACTGATACTAGGGACATTTAGACATCAATCTTTGTCTCAGAGTCATGCTGGCTCTCAAAACTAACCAGTCTGGACAGAACTTTCCCTACATTTATTTAATCTCTCTATTGAACTTATGTTATTTTCTGTTGTGGGAAGCTCATGCACAACTATGTAAAAAAATAAAACATCATTAAGGCAAAGTAAAGCTTAAAAATAAAAGAATTTAGACTAAGGCTGATTTGTGGGTACCCTGCAGCTCCTTTTAAAAGTGTAATATTGTTAATATTTAGAAAGCTGTTGTGGTGCAGGATGCTGCTTCTTCGCTCTCTTCACTTCTCATTGTTGATAGAACAGAAAACGTTTTTGAACAGGCTCTTTGTTTTCAGACAGGATGCAAATGTGCCTCGTTTAGGCCCGCCATTATTTTCCCTCCACCCCTCATCACATTCAGGATGCTGTGGTGATTTATAAAGTGACAAAGAAGACAACAGCTTGAAGCAGCTTTGTTCTGAGACAGCCGCTGATGGATGTTGCTTTAGGTTTATGCGACACAGTATTGAGAGGTCACATACTTTTTTAATCCTGACTTTTTTGAACATCCACGATGTACAAGTCGTCTATGTGTTGACATGATTCTTGCACCCTGACATCCATTTAACATATTTGTTCTTGAAGATTAGCTCTGGCGGCTGCAAACTCAGAGGATGATGTCTGCAGATCGAGACAGAGCTTGTGATTGAATTTCTCTGCTGCTGCTATTCTGAGATAATCTGCAACTCACTGCACAATTTTTTACTCTGCCGTGTCTAAATATTTCTACGAGCCCTCGTATATGTGTTTAGTCATGATGGCTGATGCCCCAGCCTTGCTACCTACGCAGCAAGGCTGAACTGACACAGGCACATAAAAGTGTAGAATTACATAAATAATTGCTGGAGGGAGACTTCACAAATCCCCCAATTTAATAACAGGAATTTGGGGATTTGAGTGAATGAAAAAACAGATGAAGAAATGTGCCCACAGATGCATTAGACACAGAATATATTTTTATTTGTTTAACACGGGCATAGCTAATTATAATTGCCTTTCTTTTAGGTCTAACCCCCACAGAGAGGCCTGGCATAGACTCACTGGCAGGCCTAAAAAAGTCATTTATGTCATTAATTACACTTCTTGCTGTTTTTTTGGGAAAAAAAGTACGTAAGTTAATTTTTTTTTTCTCAATCATCCTTCATCTTCAGTATTGGAAGGATCCAATCCAGGTGTGTTAGCATCTAAGAGGTGAGGCAGAGGGAGTGTCATGCTCATGTACTTCAGATGCTGTTCAACAATCAGCAATTCATGCAGGCAGCAACTTCAATAAAAATCAATAACCTTTACAACATGTATGCCCCGAGTGTGAAATCGAGCATCTTACACTGACAAGGTCATGCACACTCGCACAGCCGTTCAGACTAGATTCCTCCAGTTCAATCTGATTTTCGAAAAAAAAAAGCTTCTGTAATTTAGAGGTGCTCTCAAAGGAGGTTCTGAGCAGACCTGGAAAAAAAAAAAAGAGTATGGAGCAGCAAAACCAGGAGGCACATCTGTAGTCGCCTGGCAGTGGGGGACACGTGGCTGCAACAGTGATTCCTCGCTGTTAATCAGTGATGAGTGGCAATTTATTCTCAGTGCAGTGTGTAGTTAAATCAATCCCGCTTCTCAATCCAGTCCTGTTATGCTGGTGAGAGTACAGACATTCTGTGTTCAGGAAGTTATTACCATGTGGATTGATGTCTAAATTTATCATGGGTATTATGTATCAAAACACGTAAATGCCACAAAGAACATACGTCTACTAGTGAGAGTCATAAATTAAATTTAATCCACCCACAAGCTTTTGTTAAAACCAATGTTCATGCATTACACAGCTAGCCAGCAAATAAAAAGGGATATTTTCTTATAGAAATACAACTACCAGACTTACTTACATAAAGCAACCTTCCCACCTCCAAACCAACATATTTAAAAATAAAAAATGGGAAATTCAAGTGATTATTTATCAGGCAAAACAACACCAGCTCCGACCTAAAATAGTGGCAATTGGATTTAAAAAAACACATATAATACATTTCTGGAGGAGTTTAAATACAATCTAAATGGAGAATTGACCAGTTTGTTGTTGCACATAAAATGTGTAGTGAATTTGCCTCAATTTCAAACTCATTTGCAGCTTTTTGGATAAAATCTGTCCCAGAACTCTATTGAGATATATATATATATATATATATATATATATATAAAATAAAAGACGGCATAAAACATAGCATAACAAACATAGCATAGCATGTTTGCATCTTGTATTAAGCTCTTGTGAGTCAGAATGCTGAAGCCACGGTGCAGAACAACAACAAGGGTGGTTTCATTTTCAAAGGCTTATTTTCCAAACAAGCAGCTGGGTTCCCGGACAGGCAACGGACAAGGAGACGAGGGTGAGCGAACAGGTGAACAAAGCTGAGCTTGGGTAGATTCAGAAAACAAAAACAAAATCAAAAACCCATTAAAGAGCAGAACCTCCCCGATTAACCACAAGACAGGAGCCAGTCTCCACGACAGACTGGCAGAGTACAGGAGGATGGACTGGAGTTAAATACAGCAGGCTTAATGAGCCGATGAGAAGCAGGTGTGGAGGTGGATGGAGAACCAGGCTGGCCCCTCCCAGCCTGCACAGACAGGGAAGAGCAAACCAGACACAAAACACAAAGAGCAGGGAACCAGCAGCAAATAACACAGGGTGATAGACAAAAGTAGTGCATCCTAACACCTTGAAAAGCTGGATTTTAAAGAGGTGCCAGATGAATGTATTTAAACTAAAACTGTGCATTTGGAAGTTAGCTGAAGCAATCAACCATTATTGACCATCCTGTTTGTAGGTTGGTGTTAAGAACAAGAAAAGTTTTGTCTGGAGCTGAAGGACAAAAAGTTTATTAAGGTCTTCAAACGGACTGGTGAGATTGCTGATAACGAAAATCGACCAGTCACTGACATTTACAGAAAGGTGGCCTCATGTTTCCTTTGTGACATCTTGAACTTTGAATACAGAGATACCTTGTTTCTGTGGGGATTAGCACAATTAAAGATTGAAACTTTTTTTTTTGCATACTAAATGATTCAGAGATGAACTGGGAAACGGTTGGTTGAGCAACGTGTTTTACTCTCCAGGAAATGGAATCTATTCATCTTTATCGTGTTTTCATTTGAAACAACTGGCTCCTGAAATGCCAGCCGACAATGTGGGGAAAAAAATTCTATCTGCATATAATTAGGAGGATTTCCATGCAACAGTTAACAAGACTTTATTCAAAGAGTCAGCAAACAGTCACAGAACACAGAACATTACAAACACAACCTTGGCTTCAAATTTATTCAATTTGAGATCCCAGATAACAGCAAAAAAAATAAAAACAAACACAAGTAACCTGCAAATTGAGCATACTGCATTTCAGATCAAGTGTTGTTAGCAAGTCGTATCATTAAAATGCTGAGGATCCACCAAAGCAATCTCCCAGAAACAGCAGGAGAAGCACGACTCAAGTAGCAATCATAGCAATTTCTCTTTCTTTGTCAACATATTTGGTGAAAATCAGGGAAGCCTGGCAGTTATTCCACACACTTCACTGGGATTACCTGTCAGTCAAATCATCCACAGTGTTTTTGCTCTGGTTTCATTGATTGTTATGCAGACAAACATTGCTTCCTCCAAATGACTGCGCTTAACTGTTGCTTTGTGTGAACAGAACGAAATTCAACAATCCAAGTTGGTCGGGTCTGACAAACAACAACTCTTAGGTGGGATTTGAGATGTTGCAAGCAGAAGAGCAGAACACACAGCAGCTCACTGATTTTTCCACATGCCAACATCAGCAGTGGTAACATTCCCAAAAAACTCACAGTTCATAGTTCCAGCTGAGTTTCCTGCTGCTACTAGTCAGGTTCCCTCTAGTTTTAGCCATCCCCACCCCCCCAAAATTGGATTCCTTAGAAATGAAATCTCAGCAGAACCAAAAGCACCATTGAGATACAGATCCAATAGCAGGTAGCAAAGTTAAAGTAGTAGCAAGTAGCACACTTTCAGTATATTCTGTATCATCTATTAATGATATTTTATGTCACTTCTTCAGTTTTAGTTGATTTGTCTCAACTTCTTGTAACAGTCTCCTTTATTTAAAGTTAGAACAGCTAGTTGGACATTCAAACATGACCAAACAGGGCTTTGTCGAATGACTGTTTGTTCTTCCCTTCATTTAAATGTTAAAGGCAATCTAAGCCATTCGATGGGTGAACTTCAAAAGTCAATTTTTATTAAGTTCACACTCAAAAATGAGCCAAAAGGCTTTAGGCTATGTAAAAAAAGAAAGATTTAATTACAAAGAGAAAGAGAGAAGAAATAAGTCTGCTTCATTTCTTCCATCTAATCCATTAAGTTGTGCCTACTGAGAAGCCCAGTTTAACAGCTAAACTAAATAAAATGTTGGATCAGATGGATCAGGCATGACCTTGGACCTCAGCTAGTCAGTGATGGGGTCTGGTACACTTTAGTGGATGTGATTTCTTGATATTGTACAATTGGGAGGTGTAAAAATGGCAATCAAAAATGGGCTCTCCTGCAGTGATGGTAGAGTTGGATATAACCGTGTCCACATATGTTCTGATCACTTTGTTTTCATTTGATTTATGGCAGTGAAATCATGTGATTGCTGAATTGCTGAACTGAATTTGATTTGTGAGAGTATGACTGGTGATGTCACATATTACACTGTGATGACGGTCATATCCAGAATATACTGACTTAATTTCTTTATAGTTCAAGGAAATGGAAAAACTGAAGCATGGCAGTCAATTCACTGTTTTTTCAACATTATTTTTAACACAAGCCATTGACATAATGATTGAAGAGAGGTTTGTAATAGAAAGTGTCTGTTTTATAAAAGTGGAATGTTTGAAAAAAATATGGATGCTGATAAAGTGAACAAATAAGAAAACTTTCCTATCTAAAGGGACATGATTGTGTATGCTAAACCTGTCCTTTTCTTGGTTGTTGTACTTTTATTAAACCGCCCTGCAGTCAGACCTTTTCCACTTATCTTTACTTCCATATTGTCCCCACTCAATGAAGTTGAAACTTTACAACCATATAAAACCAGAAGACCTTATAAATATAACCATCCATGCAAACATAGGACTTTTTGACTGCAGTCAAGAGGAAATTAGCTGGTATCACACTCTGGGAGCAAGACTGCCTTTCTAATGCATATCTTTACAAGCAAATATTCAGATAAAAATGTGTTCATGCATGTCGGCTGGTTCTAAGTATGTTCCTCGATATGTGTACATGTGTATCAGCATTCCTAATTTGTACATGCATATGATCACACACATGAATGTGCCTTTTCATGGAACAATGCACTTTCATTGGTTTTGTACTCACAAAGACTGGGTGGGGGCCCATCCAAAGACATACATGTAGAGACGCCTCAGCTGATCGTTTCTATCATAACATCCTCAGGGTGCAGCTCTGCAAATGTGTGACATGCCTCTGGGTACGTGCCAGTCCTGAAAGAAAATGAGATGGGAGGTGAGAACCAAACAGCAGAAACAGTGTCAAAAAGGGAACAAGACGGAAATGTTTTGAATGTCAGGCCAGGCCATTTCATAGAATAGCAATCTCAATCCCTCAAAGAAAGATCAGTGAAAGAAGAGAGAAGTAATCCTCCAGTGGCCATGAAACTATCGATTTCATGAAAAACAAGCATGCTGGTAAAGAAAGCAAAGCTTTCCTCTCTTCTTTTTTTTTTAAAAGTCTGATCATTGTTTCTGTGGCAGCAGCTGAAGTCATCATATTTGTGTGACACTTTTCATACCAGCCCGCCACAAACATCTTCATGCTGTCTGCTCAGCAGAACTAGAAAATTCGTGTTTCTGAGTGTCCAAGCAGCAAATCTAGTGAGTGTGATTGACTTAACCAAATGTCATGGTGTGCTACAGTGTTGTTGAGAATGATCAATGGTCACCATCAGGGGTCGCGTCAGCCTTGGACACACGGTGATTGATATGTAGATTGTCTGGTGTGCTCTGTGTGACATCATTTCTGTCTCCTCATGTCATGATTGATGGAGCCAGGTGACCAAGGTCAGCATCATGATGTTTGACCTCCATAGAGAGTGTGCAAGGAAAGGAGATTAATGTGCCCTAATAAACCAGTCCCGGTGTCACTGTTATGAAGTCTGACGTTCAGTTTCATAAATGGCAGAGGTTAACATGCATCTTTGCAAAGCGTTGCCCTCTCTGTTTATCAAACATAACAGTCAGCTGAGCAGAGGGAAACAGTGTAGCGTGAACACTCAAGGACACGTTCATTCCCAATCATGCCCTCCAGTCCTTCATGCACCATAAAAATATGCCAGTGATCCCCATGTGATTCACGCTGTCATCACTGCCTTCTTAGCATGGAGACTGTTGGCCTTTCTCAGCAGAGTGTGACACGCAGCACAGCTCTAGAAACCCCAGATAGACAAAGGTCATTGGCTGACAGTGTTAAGACATATTGCACCCTGAAGAGATCTTCTGAGGAGTGAGCAACTTGCTGATTTCACCCTCCCTGGTTTCAGGGAAATTACCATTAGTATTCAAGGACAACAGCTATGCTTCAAAAGTCATTTAAATTGTTTTTTTTTTTTTACTTTTTGCTTTCAGGCTTTGCTTAAAAAAGCTGCAGGCAGAAGTGTGACCTTACTGCCATGTGGTAATAGACAGAACGTAGTGGAACGCACAAGAGGAATTCAGAAAAGTCAATGAATGATTTGATTTATAAGGTCAATTTTCAAAACATGTCCTGCTAATTACAAGAACATGAATGTATAAATATGGAAAAAAACTTTCAAAATTGAAAAAAAACACTGAAGCAACTGCTGGGTGAGGAACATGATGGACTGGAACTGGAATGTTGGGGTAGTATGGGATATTTGTTAAAACAGCCATTTCTTTTTTACAGCAAGGCCTCGAAATGGGTTTTTTTTAATGATCGTGAGCATCCCAGAATGTGCTTTGTTGTCCTCCACTGACTTTCTTGTTATTTATCTAATATTCATATCCCGGCAGATACAAGGTAAGCCGCTCAGCTGTGAATGGTTTCATAAAGCAGAGATGGAACCTGTGATCTCTGCAGCGAGGAGAGCAAAGCTCACAAAAACACCTCACATTATGTCCAGATGATTAATAATAAGAAGGCACATGCTTCAGCTGCTGAGATGAAAAAGGATTAACAAGCGCTCCCACGCTGCAGTAATTCTGCGTTTGAGGAAGATGGGTGTATCATTAGCTCACCTTTTCCTCTGGGGATGCTGTCTGTTTGTCAGGGGGTGAACGAGAAGAGATCGGAATGGTTAACTGGGTTTTATCAGGTGACCGAGGCTGAAGACAGGAGGCATAAGAGACAGGAGGCATAAGAGACAGGAGGCCTTATTCTGCCCCACACTCTCCATTTTGAGTTTTAAATGAAGATCACTTATCTGCCTTTGCAGGAAGGCTAATTCCATTTTTGTGGAAGTTGAGCTTCATTGCTTCTGTGAACAATAGACTCTCCTCATAGATTAATACAGATAATACTTGGATCAGTGGGGGAAGAAGTAGGCCAAGTTTTCTTGTCGTTCCAGCTGTCGATGTTTGAGCTTCATCATGTGAAGTGAAATCGGAGTGCGATACTTAAAATCTTTTTCACCATCGTGACTGTCTGCAGTGAAATCAAACTGAACTCGCGAGGGGCTTGGGCAAGCATGACTGCTGATCTTTGGGAGTCAGCCAAGAGTGAATGTGTCGCACGTGTTTGCCATGCAAACATGACACCTGTGTCATGTGGCATCCATATAATCAGAGTAAGTCAAGTTTTGATACCCTGGTAACCACAGAGAACAGCCACATCCTTCACCACAAATTTATTATGTTGTTTAAAAAAAATGCATCACTACGTGATCATGCAGCCAACATGCCAAATCATGATGCAGTAAATCTGCTGTAGTCACATCACGTATCCACTGGAAAGTCAAGGTCACACTTCTGCCAGAGTGCTGAGGTCAACAAACCAATTTCTTTTTGAAATTTCTGGGTCTGGATTCAAACGCAGAGCTGATGGAACTTTTTCATTGGCATCCCCCATCCAACTCCAGAACAGCCTAGACCCTTGATCATTCTTCTTTTGAAAATATGGCTGTCACACAAGCCTGACTTTGATTGTGCATGTACACATAGTTTGCTCTCGCTTTTCAGGATGGCACACACTTTGTGTGTGATTGTTTTAAAAACAGTGCTGGGTTTTAGAGCCTTTCAAAGAAGTTTTTTTAAGAATGAGTTGGAGACCAGCTGCCTTCTTTAGCTAGAATTAACAAGAAAGTCAAGCTTAAAATTACCATCGCCTGATGGAACTCGTTAGTGCTCTGTATATAAATAGAAAATAGAGAAAGAGAGACTGTTAATCAATAAATAGAAAATAGATTCACATATTAACATAAGTCTCCTGCAAAGTTCCTCTCCATTTCTTTAATATTCAAAAGGAAACATCTTATGAAATTAATTTGCGTTCAGATCAGAGTGCTGGCAGGTCATTCCTACAAGGACTGCTGGCCCTCTCAATCACATACACTGTGAGATTTGTATCAATTTCCCATCAGTATGATGAAGACTTTCTTTCCTTTACTTCTTTCATAAAGATAGAGATCTCGAGTTTCATTTGAGTCTGACTCAAACTAAACCTTGCTGACTCATAATGACTCAGCTAAGACTCCACGAATTCCAGAGACTTGGACTAACAATGAACGGATGTTGACTGTTTGGAGACTTGGACACAAAACTGGGAATTTCAGTCTGAATTCAACATGATAACTGGTGACTTGGTTAAATAAGAGCCTGACAATACATTAACTCATGAATTTACACTGAAAATGAGAATAGGCCTCTCTGTTGCACAGGTATCCTGAAGGAGAAATTGTGTTGAAACAGAGTGAAACGTATCTAACAAAAGAAGCGCTTGGTGTCCTTAATAGTACTCGGGTGTATCTGTCCGTCCTCGGTGGGACCTAAGCTATGTGAGACGTTTACCGACTTGATGCTGCTGATTGTGTTCTCATTCGGGTGCTGTCTTCCCGTCACAACAGTTTTCCCTCACGCTGTGCGAACCTGGCCCCGCTGCGACACTGATTTCCTGAATAGTGCTGGTGTCACAGTAGCGGGGATGCTTTTCTCCTCACCGAAATGGACACGTTTTTCTCTTTTTCCAACAACCTCACATCCCCTTGTTTTATTGTCATTAAAGCATGTGGGGGGGTCTTTACAGGTCCCACCTTGGAAAGTCTGTTCTCACTGATGACTTTGTAGAAATATTCCACATCTCAGCTTCGTCTTCAGGCTGATGTTTACTCATGATATTTGGCCTTTGATGGTAACTGCTGATTCCAGTGCATTTACAGAATGGCAAAGTTTTAAACCTTTAAATAATACCTTTTTTAATGTGTTGTTATTTCACCTTAGAGTCTAATCAAGAATGATGTGATTCACAAATATTGTGACTGTCATTGTGGGTTCATGCCTCCTGCAGACAAATGGTGCAATATGGAAGTTATTTGTGCAGTAAAAACACACATTTTCTTGCTTTTAATGCAAATATTGCACATAAAGTTTAAGAGATAATGAAGCAAACGTAGACATTGCTACATTAGATAACCATTCACTTTTAATTTTCACCTTTATTTCTTCCATTATCCCCTCTGGTCTCCTGGTGTGGGAATTCACCTACAGTATCTATAAAATTCCTCCTGTGGCTGATCTCTGGATTGAGCAGGAGAGATTATATTTATTGGGGGTGCTTAACCAGGAGCACTCAAAACTCCTGATATCCTTCAAAAACAAATGCTGTTAATACGTTGGTCACACAATTCTAAATAAAATCCTTTGTGAACAGTGACCAACACATGATGTCAGCAGATCAGTTGGCCAGTCTTTAACATCCATCATTCCCTTGCCCAGAATATAGTCCTGCCCCAAATGGAGTCCTGTGATCAGACATCGGACAAACAAGCAGGTTAAAAGGTTTTTTGTATCAGAAAGTCAACATGAAGTCAGGGCTGCTTTGTTGTATGTTCAATGTTTTTTTTAGAGATGTCATTGAGAAACAAAGTTATACAGAGTATGTCTGTGAGGGTTCTCAGTCATCCAGGTCATGGTAAAGTTATACGGTCATAAAAAGTTATACGGAGCTCCAGCAGTAAGCATGGGGTTGGAATGGTGAATATTGTATCGGAGAAGCTGTGAGACTGTTGACTATTAACCCTCTACTTAAACTTATCTGTCCAATCATCCCAGCAGCCTCTACACAATCTTGGAGGATGCCCTGATGAAGTTGTCAGTCTCCACCAGATCACACTTGATGAGGCTGGAATGCAGATGAGCAGTTGACAAATTGCTTTTTGCCCAGAGGTTCACCCAGAGGTAAAAAAAAAAACAAAAAAAAATCCTGGGTTCACTCCACAGCATCAGTGACGGAGTGATTTATAAAGAGGCCCTTCTTTGTCAGGCTTCTGGCATTGACAGACGCTTCATCAGCGTCCAGATTGGGTTTCATGGTCAACTAGAAGGCACTGATGCAGCAAGAAGAGATTGGCATCCTCCATATTTTCTGCATATGCATCTGGCTTGCATACTGATTCTATTCTGGCACAAAGAGGATATGAAGACAAAGGCTAAAGCAAGAGATGCTCATTCTCACCATTTTTCCTGGCTAAAATGGGAGGTTTTCTTTTTATGTTAGATGCTTATTCAATTTTTAGGCATGCAAAAGTTAAATAGTCAGTCAATAAGTTTTCCCACACATGTGAATGTATGTACAGTGGGACCTCTACTTATGAAATTAATTGGTTCCGGAAGTTGTTTCATAACTTGAAAATTACGTAAGTAGAGACGCGTTTTCCACGTAAATGTCCTAATCCGTTCCAAGCCCCCAAGAATTTGGACATAATTTTTTTATAATTCATAAAAATGCATCAAAACATGTAACAAATACATGTTGCAGTTAGATTAGCGCATAATAAATGTAGGAATTCAGTGCAAGGCTTCTCCAGGAACAACATGAACTTTATTACAGGCTAATCTTACAATAGCGTCATTACTAGCAACCAACGTTGTTTTAATACCGTGTTATCGTCGATGTATTACGGCCGTATTCTTTGGAGAGATCGACGAAACGCATCCCTTTTTCATGCTTTTCTATTATTTCTTCGTTCGTACGGACAAAAAAGCTCTCTTCTTCTTCTTTTCTTCTCTTTCACTTTTCTCCATCACTTTCCTGGGGTCCATAGCGAATAAAAGTTAAACGAAGACGACGCTGGGATACACGCACCTGTACATGTTGACGTCCCTCCTAGCCAATAGGATGACAGGACGTTGCTAGGCGATAGCCAATGGCAGAGCAGCTACAAGCACGTTTACGTCCGCTAAAAACTCCGTGATCTGCGTGATCTGCGAGTAGCAGCGAGTAGCAGCGGTAGCGTATTAAAAAAAAAAAAAACATTCATACAAAGCTGAACACAATGCACACTTGTTGCTATCTGGGTGGATGGAAGGATGGATGATGGATGCATAGATGGATACATGAATGATGGAGCCATGTGATGGACAGGTTTGGATCTGAACTATAATTGTAATTGTAAGATGATGCAAAGAGATACTGACAACTGTGATGAAAGCGCGTGTTCGTTTGTCACTTATTATGTTTGCCCCCTGCTGTGAGCCTCGAGGTGACACGGTGAGAGAGACTCCACAACAAACACAGTGGAAATGCATATTAGAGACCTTCTTAATGGAGGAGTTCGGATCATAATGAACAAAGGGAAAATAATGATTATCATTAATAGGGTTGAGGGAGGAGGGCGAGTCAATGAGAATGCTTTTCATTCGCCTCCGTAGAGCCACTGAAGAGTAATGCGTCTCTCAGTAGACTGTTGTTAATGTGTCATCAAGGGCTTCAGGCTCACGGCTGCAATGAATAATAAGTTTAATGATGTTTGTTCTCCATGATGACACAGCTACAGTCCTGGATAACCACATATTAAACCAGCACTCAAATGCACTCACCAAACCACTTAGACAGCACTCAGGATTTTGTTATTCAGGGTAGCACGTCCAAATACATTTCATGCCATAATATTTCTGTCCGAAATTGATTTTTTTTTCCTCCACCAAAATTATAAATGATTATGAACATTTTTAGCTCTTGGCTATCTTATAACTGAAAGGCACCCGAGAAGAATGAGAATAAATGGCTTCACGGTTCATTCAAAAGTGGCCCGAATCTCAAATAATATGACCTTTAAAATATTTCCTCTCATTCCATGCAAGCTGGGTGGATGTCCAGCAGGTTTGTGAATGGTCCAATAGACAGGTGCGCGCTATCTGTCTCAGCCGCAGGGACATTTTTATGGAAATGGTTATTGAAATGTAAATGAGTGTGATGATCTAATATATAAACGTATATCTGTGAAAAATAGACACTCATTAACTACTCTTTAGCCACTGTGCCACAAAAAATAATGGTGAAAGATATATATATGATATCTTTTCTTTGAAGAGTAGAGATTTGACGCAAAGAAGAAATACATTTTGCAAGATAAAATTGATATTTCATGTGCTACAGCTGGCTTTTACAAATAAAAGGAGGTAGATTTTTAAAGTACTTTGTGTGGTTGAATAGAACATCTATATTCAAATCTGCTCAGCTTAATTATAAGAACAAGCATTCCAGAGAACTCATTTTCACTTCTCCTGACTCATTTTCACCTTTTATCATTGTTTGCATTTTTTAAGCATCGTGAGCTGAAACTGTGAAGGGGTGTAAGCTGGCAGACAGTGATCTCTTGTCTCATTAAATAGATGTGGCTCCTTTATATGGTGCTAAATGTAAAGTTCAGAGGAAGGGTTAACATTCATTCTTGCTGTGAGCAGCTTATTGGGTCACCCAGTGTCACATGTGGTTATATACAGGGGCCCGATGAATCCTGCAGATGTGTGAAGAGAGGCTAACTCATAAACTGATGTAGGAGTAAGTCAGATACTCCCATTAAAACCACCTCTTCCTGTGGGTCAGGGTAACAGGGGCTGCTGGAGTCTACCCCAGTAACATGCATATTAGCTTACTTTCTGTGTTCACATGCTCACACTGGTGATGTTCCTACTGAGATGACACAGCTTATCTCCTGACAAAAGGCAGCTGGCTGATCCTCCAGCAGTCACTGGAAAGACCTCCCTGAACTGTTGGTGATCACCTCAGAGCACCATTAGAACTACTTGCCACAGATTTGTGTTCACATTAACCCTCTGTCTGTTCTTTTGTTCTGAGGAACAATGTTGTTTTCTTCTGAACTGAAAATCAAAAAACCAAAACACGCCACACATAATGTGTCTACTTAGGTTGATGCAAAAGACCTGTTGACCTTTCATATAGATGACTTGCTGACAACATGAGCTATGGCAACCAGTCTGGAATATAATGAGCCGTCGGCACTCTCTCCAACGATGAAAGCCTCTATGCAGACTTCAGTGTCGCTGATGAAAGGCTAAAGCCAAATCAAGTACACTCCTCATAACTATTGCCATGGTGACTGCTCACTCAGGGCATCTGTGGTTAGTTAGAGGAAGGAAATAACGACAAGAGTGAAAACAAAGGGTCAGCTCCATTAACCTCGACGATGTGCTTACCATGGTGGCATTTCTATAGACACCACAATGGCTGCTGGCTTTAATTGGTCATGGCAAGATGTTGCATATGTAATACAATGATGCTGTGAAGCTTAAAGGGTCACTGTGGAAGAGGTGTGTAAACATGGATTATATGTTAATTAATTGATTGTGTTAATTTAAATTGCCCAGGGAAACTGGACACAGATCGCTGGAGGAGACAAAGAAAAAGAGTTTATTTTTTATTCTTTGTATTTTTTCTGGTATGCAAAGAAAATCCTATTAAACATGAACAGCTGTAATTTGCTCTCTAGCACAAACTTTTTTTAATAATTTCTTTTTAAAGAAAAGATCACTAGGGCTAACATTTGCCATTTTTCTTTGATGCTAATGCAAGACCAAAGATTTTTGGATTACAGAACCAATCAAAACAAACCAGAAACAACAAAAAAAAAAAACATTTTGTCACTTTAGCATACATTGTAGTTCAATCAACTGAACTACAATACTAACTACAGTTTCTTCTGTTTTATCGAACAGAACATGAACCATCTGAGTATCAGACATGATTTTTGCCATCTGGGGGTAGGTTACAATATAGAGATAATACACACATGTGAAAGTGTGCCATCACACAAGTGTTACAGCCCTGGCCTAGGGAAACCAGTGACATGACATATCTTGCCCTCTCCCATACCCAAACACAAAACCTCTAATACATGAGAAATTTAAACAACTAAAGCAGTTTAATTTTACATCAAAGAACAAAACAAGTGCTGACTTCAGGATGGAGCAAATGATCAAAACAACAAACACAAAAACACAACTAGGGAAAAGGGCCCTATTTTTACCCAATATTACTAAAAAAACCAAAAAGACAAAATCACTGAAACATAACATCTAATTCAATAAGAGAAAAATAAGGTTTCAAAACAAACAGGCTAGCTTACCAGCTACCAAAACAGACCACCAGAAATTCTACTTTGAGGGGCAAGAAAGCAGTACTCTACAACTACACACAAACTTAAACACTGTGTTAAACATAATGGAGAGGAAGAAGGAGGGAGTCAGCCTGCTTTTAAACTTTAGTCCACCAATCCGCTGAGCTGAACAGGTCACATGGCAGTCAGCTGCACACCTGCAACTCATTATTATGCACACACCCACCCACACTGATGCAGAGAAAAAAGACCTTAGCACAATCCAAGAAAAAGAATATATGACAACAGTTCTAACAAAAAGAGGCAAAAGGCAAGTGTCAGGTAAATGGATGTGATTGTAGTTTAACCTTGAATCACCTTTATTGAGCTGTCCTTAGTGTCAAATGACACACCAGGAGTTTGACAGCATTTACATCCACTCTGACCAGCAAATATTAGAATGTAGACATCCATGGTCATGCAACAAAATACAGATCCAGCGCTCCGCCACAGACGCAGCATGTTTGGCTGAACCACGGCCAAATCTTCAAGCCACTGGTAGCTTATCCTGTCCTTTTCCTTCTGAGCTCCATCTAAGGCTGCATTTCTCGAGTCTTACTAACAGTTTACAACAACAACACAGTGAACACAAGATTACCAGAGGGTGAGCCCCAGAGCAAAGAAAACAAATAAAACCCACCCATTGCTGTAGATAGGAGACTGTGTTTTTTGTGTTTTTTATTCAAAACAAATTGAACTAGGTCATCAGCTGATACTGCAAACATGGGTTAATAAGTCATGACTAAAAAATAGCACCTACACAGGATGGCACCAGAAATGATGCTCCATAGAATAAATGAATGAATAAAGGAAGGTGGAAACTACTGTTTTGTTGGAAAAAAATCTGACTTCCTAAAAACACTTCAGGGGTAAGTAAGGTAACAGTCAGAGGGTGTTGCCTCACTCCAGGTTGGAGTATATTACACTCTTACAGATTCTCTTGCACAACAGCTGACATGCCTGAAGTCTCCAAGGATACGTTAAGATTTCATTTAAATGAAAGGACAACCTGGAAGGCAAAGAAAATGACAGGAAGTAGAACCAAAGACAATAAATCCTTTAAAGTGATGCAAAAAAATAGCTAAACCATTATTCAAATCCGTGAAAGCCAGGACTGAATCACACCTTGAGTTTGATATTATATGAAAAAAAAACAAGTTTAGCCTCAAGACAACTTTGCAGATATCAGAAGAAGTTCTACATATATGAGCATATTTCTTGATGTGTTAATGTTTGCACCAGATATCAGAGCTGCTCCAACATTGAGTGCTACTGTACACATCAACATACATCCAGTGGGGCGCTATGTTTGCTCCAGCCTAATCTCCTAGAGACTGATAACAGAAGCTGTGTGATTTTAGTGGTGAAGAGATTAGTCAGGTTTGATATTCATCTGCACTATTCCATCATCCAAAGCAAAGCCGGTCCGAACTGTCGCATGCTTAACACGTTTGGCCACATGTAGACTTCCTTTATTCTTCCCTTGATGGTATCGGGTTCCAGTAAGCTCTCAATAGTCTCATCTGGAATGCATTTCATTATATTTCAAACAGATGCATGTACATGTTTGACTTTTTGATTCTGCAGGCCGCACGGAGACCAGCCTCAGAGCTGGCGCTGCCGCAGTGGCGATGCTGAGGCAGGACATGTAAAATGCATGATCTGTTTAATCAAAGCAGACTTATCTCAGAAATGAAAGTGTCAATCAAAAAAAGGCTCAACAGACAGGCAAGAAAAAACAACAGACACCAGTCAAAGGTCCAGTCCCACACTGGAAAATATTTTGTTCATATTTGATCATATAAAACTGTTGAAACTGTTGTAATATACAACTGTTGTACTCCAACAGTACTTTTTTTTTGTACTTTTTTAGGAGATATAGAAAATCACACCCACACTCTCATATTTGTTGATGTTCTGAGCCCGTGACTCTCATGCATAGTCAAAAATGTCAAGCATTTACTTGTGTTATTCCTGTGTGTCAGCTGTCAAAGTTCAAAGTCTGAAATATGTCCCAGAGTCTCTTTGAAGAAATGTAAATTTCACACACCCCTTTTGATTTGAATGCAATCAGACATGAATATGGCTGAGTTTGCACAACAAAGGGAAAACTGTTATCACATAAATACAATATATGTCTGTACAGACAGGAGAAAGAATGAAGCCGCTTGAATTATTCATCATTAAACACCTTGAACATATCTCTTGGCCAGTGCTGAGGACTCCACGTGGAGCTTTGTTCTTCTCTGTGTGCTCCACTTGCTGTTTTGAGTTTAAAGGTCTGTTCACCAACAGCTCAAGCCACAATTGGCACGGCGGCATTTAGTCCCCCTCATGTCACCCCCCCCATTTGTCAAAAGTTATTACCATTTTGGCTCAGTGTGGATAAGCCCCCGTGCATTGCTGCTTACAGGAAATCGTGCACGATGGGGCCTGAAGGCTGCTTGTATGCTCCTCAGTGAAAATGTTTGCCATCAAATCGCGTTGCAGCTACATGGTACCGATGGCTACAGATGGAGTGTGAACCATGTTTGCCCCTGGCAACTGTGTCCAAACTCATAATAAAGTGGAGGGAAACACACACACACACTCACACACACACACACACACACACACACACACACACACACACATATCAAAGTTCCACACAAAACCTTCAAACAGATCACCCCCCCACACACACACAGACACAGACACACACACACACACACACACACACACACACACACACACACACACACACACACACACACACACACACACACACACACACACACACAGACTGTGTCCTCTGCCTGCTGCCACTGTTGTTTCTCGTGTTTTCTTGGGGTATAAATGTTTGGGACCATCTCAGCAGCAGATGGGAGTGAGGGAGAACAGCTGGTGTTCCCTGTGCTGCTTGTGTAACTGCAGTGAAGATGGATGTTGAACCTTAATGGAAGCAGGCTCACAGTGTGGAATCACACTTGTGCTGGAAAGAAGACAGAGCTGTGTGGATTTTCTGGCTCCAGGTGCTTCCGGGTCGCCCAGGTGGAGCTTGCGTGTTCTTTTTTTCTTTGGAATCAGGATGAAAAGTATCCCATCATGTGGGAGAACTCCCAAACTGTGAAACAGAGATGCTCCTCTTCTGTGTTCATCTATATTTTTTACATTTGGCTCAAACCTGATGTTCTTTTGGCACAAATATACACATGTGACTCTGTTTCAGAACACCGTTTTGCTGATGTTGTTGATTTTCATGACATTTGTTGATAAATGTCTTATTCTCTCTTCACAGCATGAATAATTTAAGTTTACTCACTATTTTTTCTTCAACGGTGACTGTAAAGCTGGTATCATTTCATTCAGTAGACTTTTGATTATAGTTGAGGTTATATTTCTGTCATCAGCTTCATACATATTTTATCATTTGAGATAAGAATTCAGATCGATTAACTGACTTGTATATTTTGATAATTAAATAATAATTCAATTATTATTAATTTATAGGTTGCAGATTCGAAGAAGCCAGATTAGAACCACACTGTTCATTGAGAGGTCACAAAACATGTGATGAACTTTCACCTTAGCAGGCCCAAGTGGTAGCACTGTACTGGGGTGGGTTTCAAATGTGCCCTGCTCTACCTGTGTGGGGATGAGGGGTTTACAGGGGTCTGCATGTTCCTTCCAGTGGTTTCTGTGTTCTCTCTCTAAACTCGTGAGTATTTTACATGAATTGATTGCTCTGCAATTGCCATAAAAGTAATTGCAGGGTTGTACAGTGGTCTCAAATGAACCTCTAACTCACGTTCACTTTCAGCTGCACTGCAGACCTTAAATGCAGTTATAATGAGTAAAAGCATAATTTAAGCCATGGGGGGTTAGTTAAACTTAGTTGAATTTAAGAAAGCCACAGCATGGAGGCAATTTACTCCAGATTTCTCTTATTGTTTTGTGACTTAAAAGAAGTTTCTCATACTGCATTATGAATAGTTCTTGGATAAAAGTGTTTTTTTATTTTAAGTACAAGACATTCCACAGGTAATGAAACTGCAGACTACAAGTGCTCCAACTGTGCATCAAGGGAGTCACTGAGCTGTTTCCATCAGAGAGAAACACAATGACAGCATATTCTGCAGTTGAGCACATTCAAATGCTCTGATAGCTGAGCACATCTGGCCAAGTGGAGGTTTGGTCGGGGCTGGAAAATTCTGGCAGAAAAATGAGCACAGTGTGATTTTAGGTTACTGTGCACCAGAGACAGAAAGGTTAAAATAGGTTGCATATTTGTCATTTGGCATCATGAAATCGCACAGTTTGGACAGGAAATATATAGCAGGAACACCCAAAATGACAACCAAAAGAAAAAAAACACATGACCTGAGAACATCTGTTTGAGATTATTTTCTGCCAGGATTGAAGATATAACATCTCTAATCAGTGATGGCTGATGAAATGCCTGACTGTGGTAAGTATCCAGGTGAAATCATGCTCTTCACTTGTGTGTGATGCAACCAGCTGCTGCTCTGCAACGCTGCCATTGCCCCTGGCCTGATTCCCAGCCTCTTAGACCAGTATGAGTTCTGTGAGGTGCAGCCACAAGGTCTCCTTATCACAGCTGATGAGGCAAAACATCTCCCCATTCGTGATGGAGTTGGAGCCCAGCTGCCTCTCCTCCACTCAAAGTGCCAGTTGATGCAAATCAGTTAATCTTCCCTACAAGCAGACGGGGCGGGCTGATGTAGATTCAGTGTGACAAGATGTAAATAGAGGGGAATAAAGGATTAAACACAAGATACGCAGGGTGTTAGTGATACACTAGTGGCATCGGTATTTGAAAGAGGATGTTCAAAAGTTGCTGTTGAAAACACAAATCAGATTCTTCCCACCATAATATTTGACTTTAAAGCAGCATCAGCCTTTTAGAAAGTCTTTTTAACACATATTTTCCTCAGGTTTAAATATGAAGAATTCCACATTAGTAATACTTCAGGCATAGGCATCGATACCTGGTTGCAGAGACAAACAGAATCAAACCATTTAACCATCATATGAGACCAAATAAGTGATGAAATGATTTATGGGGATGAGTTTAGGGAGACATTATCTTTCCATTCTGGATCTTCCTTTATGTTTCCTCTCAGTTTGACACTCCCAAAACACTCCCGGGAAGATGTTCCACAGACATCCGGACCGGATGGTGGAACCACCTTCTCGAGGTTGGTTTGAGTTTCCCTCTGATCTTAGCTCCTAACTCTCATTTCTAAAAAAGAGCACAGATGCTGCAGGGGAACCTATGTCTGGTTTCCTGTTTAGATTTTGGTCATTACTTCCAGCTCTAGTCCAAAGGTAAGATTTGGAACATACTAGAGAATGTACCGCTAATCATCTCCATCTTGCACTCCACTCTGAAAGCAGCAGCAGTTATGGAAGTATTTTTTTTAACCAGACATTATTAAAAAAACAAAATAAAGATTTTTCTGAAAACTGTAACTCAGTGAAGCCCTTTTGCAGAATTTGTTTTCCACGAGTTTAACAATCAAAAAAGGGTGTGTATCGTTAAAAAAAAAAAAATCCAAGCATTTTTCAAGAAGTACACATTTCTTGAACTTGAACTAGGTTGAAGCCAATTCTCTCAAATGATTTTTCAGATATCTGAAGGCCAATTTCTTCAGTCCCAGGACAAGATTTTTATCAACAAAGTTTTAAATCAATAATAAATTATGTTCCTGCTGCAAAACTCACAAAAGTGAAGCCATCTTATGAGCATCTTTCAGTTATTATAGTCATATTCAACCCCGCTCACTTTGAAGTCAACTCTGTGAAAACCTCTCTAATCTGCTCTGATTTCAGCAGAACATGTTTTACTGTGAGAAATAGCTATGATAAAAAGGGGCTCTGAAACCCTTTGAAGCATCACTGGCATTTATGAATCTAGACCCAAATGAAAGACCCTCTTTTTGGCAAACACTTGAAATGGCAATCTGTTATTCACATCCAGACACCACCGAAAAACAGTGACAAAGAAAGGACATTGTGTATTTAAACATTTCTCAATGGGCAAAAATATGGAAGCAGCATCTGGAACTAGCTGTGGTCAAAAACACTCCTAAATGGATCAGAATAAGTCATTACACAAACTCTAAGTGCCTATAATATTACTGGTACTTTATTTCTGCTATTTGGGACAGCAGAGAAAACAAATGCATAAAAACACAACCATTTATTTTTCTTTCTTGATTTCTTGTACAAGACAAAGCCGTGGTAATTGAAGTGGAGATTGGATCAGCGTGGTAGTTTTCTATCAGGATGTTGGGTTGTCAGTGTCTGCTCCAAAAATATTCAGAAGGGAAATGCAGCAAGAAATGATCAGCCAGAATTCGAGTGATTGTGTCAGATGGCGGCGGTGGTGAAAATGTCAGCTCACAGGTGTGAATGTTGAACAATTATCGACTCAGACACGTCTCCTTTTTTTTTTTTTCCCAATTAGAGCCACTCACATGACAGACGCCAACTGGCTGAATTCCATTCTGTTTTTCATCAGCACTTCCTGCGCTTAACTTATTTATATACATCCAACACAAAGGTGACACCGTCACAGAAATGTCCCAGTGGGAGTCAGATTTGGTTTAAAAATGTCCAAAGTGTCACATTTCTCTCAGTGTCAACATTCACCAATTAAAAAGAACACTGTGAAAAAGTCTAGTATCTTTCTCCACAGGTAAAACATAAAATGTGATTTAAATGCTCGGTAAATAATGTGAATTTATGTTATTTTCAAGCACTTTGGTCTCTGAGCTCTTTTCAACCCTGTTCAGAAGCTCTTTGAGTCTCATCTCAAAGCTTTAATTTTCCCTTGTGTGTTCTTGATTTTGTGTCCAGCAGATGTTTGACTCTCAGAAATCTTGTATTTCTTGGACAGGTCATGTCTGGTGTCAGACTCTTCAAAAATCTTGGCCAGTTCATGGTGATTGACCTGCAGTTGTTTAAATGTGTGTGAACTTGATGTTCCTTAACCAGTTCTCAATGATACCTCATCAGCTGTTGGATAGTTGTTTATTAATTTTCATTCCAATTCCTGATTGTTTTCTATCAGCAGATCTCTCTCTTATTTCACAACCATTGTTTGCCGTTGCCAGTCATTTCACTACCTCTTGTTTGTTTTCTTTTTTTTCATTTCACAGAGCTTCTTCTTGACTAGTTCTTTTGATTTTTAAGGATAATTCTTCATTCTTCTGCTTAAACTGTGTGGCTTTTTAAAAAAATGTTTATTCTCTTCAACCAAGGTTTGATTACCATGTAACATCTGTGGGAGGCACAAGCAAAAGCCACGCAGCCGGTTTGACTGCAAAAGCAAAATAAGAAAGCCTTTAAAGAAACTCAACAAAATCAATTCATAAATTAGGGATTATGGTTTCTTGTGACAAGCTAGTTTCACATTCAAATAATTAATCAAGAGGATGTTCTTAAGCTCAATCACCCATCCCTGAACATCTGTACTGTTGCTTTTGAAAAATAATAATATTTATGAGATTATGTGATGCTAATTTCATTGTGAGGAATAAGCCTGGAGGCACAAATAAGCTTAGTGCAACAGACTGACAAAGGAGGCAGATTAAAGATGCTGCAGAAGGAAAAAAACAATGAAGAGCATTGATTTATTGTTGTGGCAAGCTTGAGGTAAAGTCATTTCTTTGCCTGCTCAGATTGAATTCCTCTGTCAGTAGCACACAGAGTTCATCAACGAAAAGGATGCGCAGCAGAAAAACATGCATTTTAACCTGTAATTTAATATTGCATTTTGACTCCTTAAATTGAATGCTTTTGATAAAGTAGAAGTCGTATCCCTCACCAGCGCTCAGCAGCATCCCACACACAGCGAGGCACGCCACTCTGACAGCCTCCATTTTTCATAATTCTGCCATTTTGATTACAACTGCGTCAAGATTGATGAAGCCTACTGGTTGCGCATCAGACTCGGTGGTGTGGCAGGTTGACATGAGGAAGTGGCGAGGAGCTGAGCTGAGGGACTTTGCTGAATGACAATAAAGCGACTGAACCCTTTTACAGATGTTGCCCTGGTTTCCCATTTTCAATTTCAGAGTCAGATGGCTGGATCATCATCAAGATTCATTTTCCTTCTACTTAAAATGCAAAAGGCATATTATAATTTGGAAACTGATGGCAGCAGCACTTTTCAAAAAACTTGCCAAGCACCGCCTTTAAAACTGAACTCCAGTTTGTAACCAGTTTGCAACATTTATATGCAGGTATATGCAGCTGCCCTCTGGACTCTGCTGCTTTTCTGAAATAAGAAAGATACGTACAAAACAAAAGTGATTCCTCAATTTGACCCATCAGGCCATGGGACAAGCTGATTCTTAGCACGGTTGGGTCTTTGCCTTCTGCAGCTTCGACTTTCTTCAGGCAGAAATGTAGTCATGAATTAAATGACTAGGACTGTAGCTTGTATAAAGGCTGTATGTGGGAGTAAACACTGATCACCTCTAACTTAATTTCTGTTTATATGTGAAAATTGACAGTTTTTCAAATGTGCCACGTTTAGGAGCAGTTCATAAGCTAAGCTAATAACAGGTAGTTTTCTAGATACAGGGTTATGAAAAAAATATGGTGAATTTGTCATAATTATGAATGAAAACTTCCTTCAGATGTTCAGATTATTTTTGTCAAATATGAAATGAACAATAATGAGGTTTTAGCTAATTGGGGGCATCTGGAAATTGTGGGCTTCCTTAAATGCACAGTATGAAGCTGTATACTCACAAAGGTTTAAAGCATGTTTCCCCAAAGCAGCTGAACCTTTTCTCTGCAGGCGGCTGGCTGAAGCCGGCAGGAGAATATTATTGGCAGCAACATTCAGTCACCCTCGTCGCACTTATCAACTTACCCTTTTCCCATTTCCACCTTATCAAAAATAATTATCTTTATTCTTGCAGCCTCTTTCGCTCAGTTTTTTTTATTTTTTTATTTCCCACTATAGCTGTTATCTTGTGTTTACTGACACACAGACTTGATGTCATTTATCGCCATCCTAACGTGCGACCCAATGAGGTTTATTTCTCAATCCCTCTTTGACCTCTTGAACACCGCCATTGTTATTGAGCCCCCACGGTTTTTCACCATGATACTGCTCGACATAGTTCAGTCAGAGGTGTCATGTTGAGAGGCTTCTCTTGACCTGCTGCTTCATTTGGACCTTTAGTTCACTTTCATGTTTCATTATGTAGAAGACCATTCATGGATCGAGATGATTATCAGACAGTTGAAATCTCCATAACAGGTTTATTTACTTCCTCTCTTGATACTTTGCTTGCTCATGTATTCATCGCTGCTACACAAAATGGATCCAAATATTAAATATAAATACAGAAAAATGGTTTCAGGCAAAGCACATTAGCCTTATTTACCAACATCAGCTCAGTTGTTTTCATGTTAACAGGTTCTGTTACCATCAGCAGTTCTTCTTAGCTACTCTGTGCTGATATAAAGATTAATATGTCAATTCATGATGCGACACCTGAAACCATTATTGGCTCATCACAATGACAGTTTTTTCTTCCTAATGTCACAATCATTTTTCATTCACTTGACACCCACTGACCACTCCTCCTTGACTGATGACTTTCACTACTCGGAGATCTCAATCTGTGAAATGACAATTGCCCACACCCCCTCTTGCATTACATCCCGTAGATAGAGTAAAGTCTGACATATGGTTCCCTTTCACGCCTGACAAGAATCTGTCCGGGAAGCGCACCATTGCTACTGTCAAATTGGGCCTGCAGTTTATAGCTCAATAACGCCATCATCACTCACTGTCACTGGCCATCACGCGCTTTACATTAACTCCGATTGTGACATTGATTTATTTCCACAGTCCTTTAGCACAGAAACGCATCCAGTCAGCACCTGTTTTAAAAAACGTATATTTCAGTATTTTCTTTATGATTTTTATTTAAAATCTTGCAAACTTTGCAGTCTTTCGTCATGGTACTTTCTTGTGTTAGAATAGTTATTTTTCAGTCCCATGGAGAACAGGGAGTAAGGGACCATCCCTTGTATCCTGAAAGTGAGTGTGAATCCCAGGACTTTGCTGTATTCATCTGCTGCTGAATGCCCATAAATAATGTGTGACAGAAGGCTGCCCCTAGGCCTGTTCATTTGACCTCTCAGCAGAGAGAAACTCACCAAAAACAAACAACTCCTCCTGACACAAGGGCGCAATCTAATTTGGTGCAAAGAGACTGAAACAAGGCTTTCCACTTTCTGATTCCAGTTCAGCTCACACCCACATCAGCACCGGCACGCAGCCTGAAAAGAAATCGATGGCAAAGGGTTTAACCATAATTGGGCTCACGGGCTGAACCCACTGTGGTCTTTGAAACTTGTGTAAATAGCAGCAGAAACTAACAATCCGACTAGAAGTAGCTCCTGTTTGCGCAGATGTGGCTCATTGATTTTTCTGATTCTGTTATTTATTCTGTGATTTGAGCATTGCTCCAAGAAAACTGGAAGAATAAAGCAACAGATAACAGACATGAACTGCCAACAAATTAAGCATGCCATTATCCTTGCAGCCATTACATCATTCTCTTAATCGTTCAGCATGTTTGACAAATGCCGCTGCTTTGGTGATCCAGATTTTGGTGTTTAAATCATTCCATTTGGTTTTAGAAATTTTTTTGAGCTGCTAAAACAGAATATCTCCATGACCTGTGAGCATTTTAATGTTAGATGAGGAGTTTGCTTTCTATTTTTTAATCTAATATATATATATTTTTTTCCACAACTAGATTTGGCTAAGGCAGCTGTCTCACTACCTTGGCAACTTCTGCTCCAGTTATTGGACGGCCTACCTCCAGGTCCTACGACTCTGTATCCCCTTGGAAATGTGACGAATGGAGCTCTGGGAGTGGATGAGATCCACCCAGGGTATTATAAGGCTCTGAATGTTGTAAGGTAAATATGTGGGTAGGGCCTATACGTACAGAGTCAAACCCTGCATGTAATGTAACCCCCCCCACACACACACACACACACCTTCATGTCTTTCCTGGTTGTATTTCAAATATATATATTTTAATCTCTCTGTGGCAAAATAGCTGGAACATTCGTTCAATTCTTGTGAATTCTGGGGATGAGTTCTCCCTTTTAAATTATTGTGAAGAAAAATGTGTGAATATATATTTTAGAGGTTTTTCCAAAGATGAAGTTGTGACTGGGCTGCATTAACAAGTGTTTGCCGAAATCAGCTTTGTGAGCTTTCAGTTTCCTCATTGTTAAATATTTTTCTTTTTAATCAATTATAAATGATTTTTTAAATACTATTCAGTCTTTGCATGCTGCAAGGCCGCAGCACAACAGGAATTGAATAAAATGAACTAATTTTCTGTGAACCCTACTACGATGCAGAAATGCTAATTATTACGTCTTTTTTAATGACATGAAAAACTAAAATCATCAAGAGCCAAGATGAGAAGCCAGAAAAGATTCTTTTGTCCCCAGAAAACCTGAAGTCTGAGAGTTTCTCTGATTCATCTGAAAGTTTCACTGGGGGACACAAAGCAGAATGGTGGATGGTTTATACTGGACTGCATGAATATATATATAAGAAAGAGTATAAGAAAGAGCCAGAGAGTTCAGCTGGTCATTTACTGAGGCTTTTAGTAATCAGGGGACACCTTTCACAACTGTCTGGAGAGTTGAACAGGATGGAATTAAAATGACCTCGGGCTCAGTTTGGAGTGAAATAGTGCGCAGAAGAAAAATACAAATGCGTCCACGTGGACTTCCATTCTTTGATTGACTTCCTGTAAGGACAAAAGAGTTAACATCCAATTTGTAACTCAGCTGAAACAACTGTAAGCAATGCTTCTGGGAGATTCTGGTTGAAGGCTTTTCCTTATGTTTTGGACTATTTTAGCTCAATCAATCTAAATGCCAAAATTCCGATTATCATTTTTTATTTTTAACTTTTTAGTAACGCTCTTCACAGGAAAATGACAACCCCCCTCAGTCTTCCAAAGACAGTGTGTTGGAGAATTGGCATCAGAACTGTCAGTATTTTGCTCAATATGGTGATCTGATCTGGTCCTGATCTGATATTGCTCATCGTCGCTCATTTCTCCAGTAGGACTACAGCAATTGTGAATCTGTACTATCTTTCTTTCTTTATTCCCTCCACAGCTAAATGTCACCAGAGAACATATACCGCCGTCCCTGACATTGCCTTCTCCTCTCGTAATACTTTTATTATCTGACTTGGACTCACAGTGGTTTGTTTTTCTACAGCTCACTATATAACATTTCTTACATTTTTAATTCTTAGCCATTTGACATTTTTTACTGACTAAGAAAAAGACAGAATAATGAGAAATCTGTGGCTCTCATTATTTGAAAATGTCTCAAATGAAAGGCAGTAAATGAAATATATACCCATTAATAGTATCAGTACTTTCTTTCCATACTCTCATTATGCTTTATTAATGGCTGCACAAAAGAATACCCTTACCAGATGGAGCATAAACCTTTTTAAGTTACCTGTGCTAACCCTTAGTTCAGTTGGTTGTCCATTATTTTCTAACTAATAAATAAATATTTGGGACTATTTTCTGCAGAATGATACAACATACATAAATTGAGGATTAATTTCCTCACAGCAACTCTGCAGACAGCATGAGTGATTATACACTAATTTTTCACTGCAATTAGAAACAATACACCTGACATGATAAATACAGGAAATAAACTTTGCCGAGGCCCTGCTGTGATGTGCTGTATAGACCAGAAAAACAGTTTGTGTCACAGACATAAAATTCAACGCAGTTCGTCAATATTTTCCCATCACCCGCTGTGCTGGAAATGAGTCTGACGAGTGGATCATCAATAATCATTCTGCGCTCTAATCACTTGATTTACAGTGGTAAATGGCATTGCTGTAGCTACAGCAACAATGAATTCAAGTCGGGGAGGTGCTTGGCTTTGATCAGTGCTCATGTAGACAAATTTCTTCAAAACAAGGGCTGCATTTTAATCCAAGAGTGCAAAAATCCCACGAGTTGTGTCAGCAACTGGAGCTGTTTGCCTGGTTTTCAGTGTTCTAGGCACAACCCTGGAGCAGCCTGTATTCCCATAGCATTATTGTGAGAGTACTGTACATAATTTAATCATCACACGCTCCTATAGAAGGTTTACAACTGCTAAACTGGCTTGAGGTTTATTTTGGCACCAAGGCTTTGAGAGTCATTACTGCTAATAAAACAGGCAAGGCAGCAAATGAGAGCATGGGGAGTGATCAATGCAAATTACCCACAAGGCCATAGGAGAACAAGAATCAGGTGGGTACTGTGGTAGTGTTGGAGGGAGCAGGTTTACAGTCGTGAAAAATGTATCAGAAGGAATTAAACATCTGCAGCAGAGGTTTCAAATGAGCTAAAGCTAGCCCCCTTTCTCTCCATTCCCACTGACACGGATACGCTATGACGAGACCATCGGATTTGATTATGACATGTATGTCTGATGCCTTCACACCTGCCAGTCTGTAGCGTGAGTCCAAGTCATAATACCAGGCATCCTGTATCAAAACAGACATTGAAGAAATTATGTGGACTTGTTATGTATTATAGCAGCTCAAGCATCACATGCTATTCTCTGAAATGCTCCTGGTGGGGAAAAGGGTGTGAGAGTTATGTCAGAATTCTATAATCTTGGTACTTTATATTTTCATTGCCTTCTACTTGTTTTAAAGAACTGTAGCACTGACCCACTTAAAAAATTTACTTTTTCTTCCATATGTTCTGTGAACTGTAAATTGCAGTATACTTCTTGTGAAAGGATCTATGATTGGAAATTTTTGGAGTGGGTGTTTGTTAGAAGTAGTTCCGTTGTTAAACCGAAAAGCTTCTAATGTTGAAGGAAACCAGTGCTGACCAGGAAAAATCATTTTAATGCTGTAACGTTACAGGTAAAGGGAGCAATGAGGTGAAAAGGCTAGGCATGATGGGTGGAGAGGGAATGGCAGGAAACTGGAAAAGACGAAGACTGAGATAGTCGAGGCAGCAGTGTCCAAAAGTGAAAAAGAGACCTGATTTCAAATCTGAGATCTGAAATCTTCCAAAAAACCAGGAACATACAAGTCTGATATGTACCAGCACTTGACTCTAACATGCAGGGTTGACAACAAACTGGCAAAGAATGGAAGGAAGGACCTGGCTTTTATTCTGCAGCAGATTCTTGTTAATGTGTTCCAGGTGGGTTGATGAGAGAGGCAGAGCAGGTGAGTTGTAAGCTGAAAAGGGAAACACAGGCAGGAAAACCCAAATAAGGGAGAGCTAAGAGAAGGCGCAAAGAAAAAAAACACACATAAAAGAGATTCCTAACATCTGTTAATTAGCTTTGCTGGTCTAAGTTTAGATGAGCTAATGGTTTAATTAAAAAAAATTGTTTGAGAAATCTTATTTGTACTGAAAGGAAGTGTCAGCAAGCTGCTTAAGAAACAGCGTCAATGCTGTTATACTGTGACAGATCGAACAGTTGGTGTTGTTCCCACCTGTATTTGGCATGTGTAATTGCACCAGTAGAATCCCCTGCTGGGGTTTTTATTGAGTGCAGTGAGGCTGCTGATGACAATTTGCAAAAACAGGCAGCATTTAAGAATATATCTGATTCTCACAGCTGTCTGTTTAGCACACTGGTCACATAATGTTGTAAGGCCATGTTGGCTGTATGATTTTAATAAGCTACTGGTGATGTATGAAATCAAACATGAGCTCCTTGGGATTAATGACTCCTTAATATTCTTAAAAGGAGCAGTTTTAAGAAGAAGTTGGTGGCATATTAAAATGCAAATTCACTCCAGGGATGTGTTTTTCCTCTGCTGCTATCAGCAGTCATCACAGGGAGGATCACCACTGTGACTTATTCAGAGAAACATGGCATTTAGGAAATAATCAGGCCATCTTTTTTGGCTTGTTGTGCAACTTTTTATTGGTGTGGAACCCTCCCACGCTCATTCAGAGGCTATCTGAGCTGCAGTGCAGCCTTCTTCTTGTCCTCAGGCAAAGCTTTGGTGTGGAGAAAAAAAAGAAGCTGAATATTAGCACATGATGGAAACCCATATCAAAGTGGTTTAAATTTCAAATGGACAGAGTGCAGAGCCTCAGGTTTCCTTCTGTGTCACTCTTTTTGAAGTAGATTGTTTCATGTTGGCTCATAATGATCACCTAATCTGGAAGACACTCACGCAAACAAAAGGTGAGATTGGAGATAGTTGGAGGGTTTTTGGCTGACGATCTCTGCGCGGGTGCTCATGGGAGATGCTTCTTTTCCTGCAGGATGGTGTGGTAAATGTAGTTTATCACTGTGTCAAATACATTACTAAGATTATTTTCTTTCCCAGCTGCAAAATATGGCTCTCACACTCCCCCCACCCGCAACCCACTTAATATTCAGACAGTTTGTGCTGCATAATTTAACTCCATCTGTGAAGAAATGTGGAGTTGGGAAGAAGAAAGGTGTGAAGAAACTGGTCTCCTGTGTTTTTAGTGTCACTTTTTATGTTGTGGCTGGATTGTAAAATAAAATTATTCATCAAGGAGACACTGCTTTATTTATTTATTTTATTAGAACAGTGCATTATTGATCAACCTATCAACAAAAACCATCAAAGAAAAGAGTTGGTATAGTTGCGAAATTTCACCACTATTTCTAAGGCATGTATCATTACCCCCAAAAAATAGATAAAAAACCCAAAACAAAACAGAAAATACAGTATGACACTTGACTAAAACATGTATTGAGTGAGAGCAGGTGTGACATGTTTGAAAACTCTGTTTAAGGGGCTTTTAAAAGTGCCGTTTCAGCAGGAAGTGTGTTCCAAGGCCATGTCCCTCTGATGGACACCACCATTTGCTCAACTGAATCCTGCAGAATTGTGTATCTCTTGCACTGGAGTTTACTCTAGAAGAATTTTTCTTTATGAAGTCCAGAAATACTCGAGGGGCTCATCTATTCAAAATTCATCTTAATGATGAGACAGGCATTCAAAAAACAGTTGTCCAATATTTTGTAGTTCATAACACATTACATTAATAGTAATGTATAGTTTTTTGTCAAGAGTTTTAAGTTTTCTTGAAGAGAAAGTTGATTTTAGTTTAGTTTTTAGAATACTCTGACATATGTGATTATGTTGCATGACAGTATGTAATGTGAGTAAATATCATCAAATTTGATTAAGTTAAATCAAATTGTGCTTGAGACTATTTTTTAAACATTTTGCTACATTGGAATCAAAAATTACTCTGAGATAATTAAAGTGTTCAGCCACATCAAGACTGATGGTTGCTGTTCCTCTGCTGGCTGTCATTCAAGGGAAAGAAGAAGTGAGGAATATTGTGAAGATGTGGCCCAGTGAGAGGATAACTCTGAAAATATGTAGTTATTCCCCTGAAATATGAAATAAGGTAATAAATTCAGGAGCAGGTGGGGACAGTAATTAAGGTTGTGCTGGTTGACATGGAGGAGTCACAGTTTAGATTCTGATTAACAGACACCCTTTTGTCACTTACTGTTGAAGTAGAAGTTCTTTTTAACATAAATACATACATACATACAAGGCTTGAGCTGCAGGGGGAAAAAAGTATGTGTGTGTGTGTATGTGTACATCAACAGTGAATGTGAAACACCTGAATAACAATGTTGACAGGTCTTTCAGCACGGGGAACTGACAAGGAGCAGAGAAAGCACTCGTTCGAAGCCTTCCAGTAGGGGAGGTGTAATTACAGCAGCCACTGCATCTGAAGCTGCACCGTGAGGTGTTGAAAGCCTGAGACATCATCTCTCAGCAGCGCTAATTTCGGTTTTGGAAGTGTCATGTCGGAGTTGTTGGACTCATCCTCGGCTGGGATCCCCCTCCCCATCTACCCACGACCTGTCATCTCCCATATCGCTGCTGCAGAATCAGATGAGGCCTCTCACCCTGCAGAGTATCATGGGAGCCCTGTTAGTCTCTCCTCCATGTCAGCTTGTCACCTGCATGTACCCCACCCCATCACACCCCCCTATCGTTTTATTCCACCATTTCCCTTTTCATTTCCCCTGCGTGTTTTTTAGATGGGCCAAATGTGCAGGCAAATGACCTCCAGGTGCTGACCTCTGACTTGCTCACACAGCTTTTATCACCTTGCCTCTGTTCAATCCTGCACTATTTCCATCCGCCGTTTTTTTTTTCCTGCTCCATTTAATCGCACATCCAGCAGCATCCTTGCTTTGAGGTCACAGTCTGAGACAGCAGCAATCCTGAGAATCCTGAGAAGCTTTACCTTATCTTCCTTCTCATACTAAATCTGCTCTGTGAGATTCAGGAAATAGATGGAGGAGGTAGGTTAAGATCTGGTCATCATTCTCCTGAGAGGACCAAAACCAAGATTAGCTAAAGAGCTGAAATAAAGGTGACAATCAAGGTATTTAACTTTTCCCCTTCTTCTGGATATTTTAGTCAAAACAGTCTGTAGTGGTTTTTGAAAACAACAGAAGTCAAACATCTGACTTTGACTTGAACCCTCGAATTGATTAAAAGTTTTGAAAACCCAGGAACCACGAGGTAATGAAATGTGTGTTGCTTTTAATATTCTTTTTAACTCCCATGTCACTCGACTGTCACGCACCATTGCTGCGTTAATGTCACCTTTATTTTACATCACAGCAGTAATCATTCTCATTAGCACCAAAGATGAAGGTCAAATAAAGACTAAAGTTTATAGCATAATATTATTTATTAGCACATTTCTTTGAATGTTGAGTGCTAAAATAAGTTGAGTGTGTCTGATTTGTCCATAGTGATGAATTTTTAGCTGCAGGACTTTGTTGTAGATTTGCTTTTGAACTGAAGTGACTGAGTGAAGCCAAAAAGTGCAGAAAGTTTGACTCTCACTTTTCTGACCTTTCTTACTCATCTTTTGGTTTTCAGTGTGCAGAGTCTCCACTTAAAATTTCTCCCGATGAATACTGAAGGCAAGCTGCTCCAACAGGCACAGCGGAGGGAGGTGCTAAACCAAGTCTTGTTTGGGTGACTTGGGTGGTATCCTTATAGAAGCTGAAGTGTAGGATGGTCCCTCACTTCCTCTTCTAATGGGCTGTGCATGTAAATGAGCATGTCCTGATTGGCCAGGATCCAAGTTCCTCCCAAAGTCACTGGAACAATCACGATCATTATCTTACTTTGCTCCAGGGTCAACACGAACAATGCTCTCCTCACCATTTTCCTAGATTGTGTTAATTTTTCCTGTTCCTCTGCCTCAGTCTGATTCGTCTCTGGGGACTGTGTGCTATCAGGTGATGTCAATGGCAATGAAGTGTGTGTGGATTGGTGGGGGTGGGGGGGCATCAAAGCAGCCTGTCCTGCTCTTGATCAAGGGAGAAATCCCGCAAGTGGCTGGCTGACTGTCTCAGGAGTATCATGGCCAGAGGCAAAGGATCCACAAGGAGGGCTGAATGATCATTTCTGGGTGGGGCCTTGTGCACTGTGGGTTTTATTTCTGGCTCTGTGTGAGTAATGTTATTATTAATGTATTGCAAGGGAGAAAAAGAAAAAGTGATGGGGGTGGGGAGGTTGTTGTATTAAGCATTAGATATGGGGGATATTTCCCCTGTGTAGACTTTCATATCCATTACCTGAAGTGGCAGCGGCACAAATGGAGATCCTAGTCACTCCTCATCATAACTCTGACATTCAATATTAAAAATACATCCCAGCTTCATTGAATGTTTGATGGCATTGTTCTATGACTGATCTATAAGCCTGATAACTGCAGATAAATTGTGGCATACAACAGTTTTTTTTTCCAAGACAAATGAAAAGCAGTTATTTCTCAGATGTTTTTTTTCTTCTTCTTCACATCTGTATCCTTATATACACATCACACCCCTCCAGGCAAAGAAAAGGTGGGAGACTGACTGTAGTGTGACTCACACATCTTGTCCAGCAGTCTCACATTAGCTGCAGTTCTTCCCTCCCATTATTTCTGCATCGAGCTATCTAATCATGGACTCCAGGGGCAGAACCTGTCATGAACTGCTGCTGTCTCCCTCATATCAAACAGGAAAACAGTAGATAGAACATCAGGAAATTAAGTGCTGATGGCTGCTATATCAGATATGGGCCATCACTCATTCAGCACTTAGTCCCACTTGTGATTTAAAGTATAAATATAAATTAGTCATGCTGTAAAATAGCTGGAGCCTTTTAGAAGCGTGTGCTGCCAGCGACATGTGAGTTTTCCAAGGGGACAGGAAGCAGTTGCTCCCGAGTTTTACCATTGCTTCAAGCGTCCAGATCAAATGAAAAATAAATCATTTTGCAGTGGGAAGAATATGATGCATGACTAAAGGGAATGAGAAAGCTTGTGATGGTGGCCGTGCTGAGGTTGGTACTGTAATGTAAACTGTAACTGTGGTGGACCACAGCTGAGCATGATGTCTGCTCAGTCAAAGTTTGGAAGACACCATTTAGTACCCAAGAAAATGCACAAAAGCAACAAAAAAGAGCAAATTTCAACAAGACATAGACTGAATCATGTGTTTGATTGCTCTTCTTCCTGACAAATTAGAGATTACATTTGTGAATTTCTTGAAAAAAGGTATCAGCCAGAGCATGTTTCCTTCTATATGTTCAAGATAGAAGCAGAAAATTGAACTGTTAAGTAGTTAATTACCTCTGTGTGCTCATATGATATTACCAACAAAACCAATTTATCTAAATGAATCCTTTCTTTTTCTTAATTAAGCCAAAAATGTTGGAATGTAATGGCTAATAAAAAAGTCAAAGGCAGAGTTTTTCTTTGAGGGGCTACATTTCATTTCGTGTGTTAAAAATAATTTTGTTATACAACCGAGGTGGAAGACAACACAAGATCATTCAGTAAATCTGCTCTTGTGGCTACCAGCATTATTTATTAGTGTTTATATTTATGTTGCTTTCCTAAACAATGCAATGACCAAAATCTTAATATTGCACATAAAATAACATGGTGTTTGGTCCTGAACCTCTCAGGGATAGGATAAATCACATTATCACACTAGATGGTATCTCCTTAGCATCAAGTCTCTCTGTAAGGAATCTAGGAGTAACTTTCGATCAAAATCTCTCCTTTAACTCACACATCAAATTAGTCTCTAGAAGTGCCTTTTTTCATCTGAGGAACATCACAAATATCAGGAAGATACTGTTGCAGTGTGATGCTGAAAAGTTAGTCCATGCATTTGTTACTTCCAGGCTGGACTATTGTAATTCTTTATTATCAGGATATCCAAATAACTCTTTAAGAGGCCTCCAGTTGATCCAAAATGCTGCGGCCAGAGTTCTGACAGGTATTGACAAAAGAGATCACATAACTCCTGTACTGGCGTCTCTTCATTGGCTGCCCGTTAAATTTAGAATAATTTTTAAAACCCTTCTTTTGACCTACAAGGTCCTCAGAGGCCTAGCTCCATCCTACCTGGAGGAGCTAGTGATACCTTATCAGCCCAATAGACCGCTCCGCTCTCAGAACGCTGGTCTACTTGTGGTTCTTAGGAGTTTTTAGGAGTAGATTGGGGGGGCCGAGCATTTAGCTACCAGGCCCCCCTGCTATGGAACCAGCTCCCTGTCCAGGTATGGGAGGCTGACTCCATCTTTACTTTTAAGATCAGACTTAAAACCTACCTCTTTGAAAAAGCTTATTGTTACTAAACTTGTAGTTCAGTTACCATCATAGACAGACAAATTATCATACTTAGGGGGTCGTCTAATCACTAGGTTAAGATACTAGTTATGCTGCTATAGGCCGAGGCTGAGGGTCCAGAAACACGATCACCTGACAGGCCTCTGTCACCACACTGGTCATGGTTTCCTCTCCTATCCTCTCCTCTTCTCTTCACCAGTAGAATAGTGATGCGATTTCTTCTGTAGTTTTTCTGCCCCCCCCCCACTGTATTAATTTACAGGTATCGCCACCTTCAGAGCTGCATAACTACCTCCGACCCCGCTATGTGTAGGTCTATGCTCTGTGCCTCTCCTCTCCTCTCCCCTCCTCTTTCTTCTTCTCTCCCCTCCTCTCCCCTCCTCTCTTCTCCTCTCACCTCCTCTCCTCTTCCCTCTTCTCCTCTCCTACCTATTCTATCCTCTACCTGTTCTATCCTCTACCTATTCTATCCTCTACCTGTTCTATCCTCTACCTGTTCTATCCTCTACCTGTTCTATCCTCTACCTGTCCTATCCTCTACCTGTTCTATCCTCCACCTGTTCTACCCTCTACCTGTTCTATCCTCTACCTGTTCTATCCTCTACCTGTTCTATCCTCTACCTGTTCTGTCCTCTACCTGTTCTATCCTGTACCTGTTTTATCCTCTACCTGTTCTATCCTGTACCTGTTTTATCCTCTACCTGTTTTATCCTCTACCTGTTCTATCCTGTACCTGTTTTATCCTCTACCTGTTCTATCCTCTACCTGTCCTATCCTCTACCTGTTCTATCCTCCACCTGTTCTACCCTCTACCTGTTCTATCCTCCACCTGTTCTATCCTCTACCTGTTCTATCCTCTACCTGTTCTATCCTCTACCTGTTCTGTCCTCTACCTGTTCTATCCTGTACCTGTTTTATCCTCTACCTGTTCTATGCTCTACCTGTTCTATCCTCTACCTATTCTATCTCTACCTGTCCTATCCTCTACCTATTCTATCTCTACCTGTCATATCCTCTACCTGTCCTCGCTCTCCTTCTCTCTCTCTACCCATCTGTCCATCATCAGGAGGGTCCCCCTACATGAGCCTGGTCCTGCTCAAGATTTCTTCCTGTTAAAGGGGAGTTTTTCTTTGCCACTGTTGCTTGTCTGGGGTTAGGCCCTGGGATCCTGGAAAGGCCTTGAAACTATTTTTGATTGTAAAAGACACTATATAAATAAAGATTGTGAGAAAGAACATATCATGGCACATAGGGAATTATCAAATACAGTCAGTGGGCAGAGAAGAAAGCATGAAATTAATCAGGACACATCTGTAATCAGCAAGAGAACAAGAGAGTGTGACTGCAGAGCTGAATGAGGAAGACTCATTTGTATGGAGCAGAGCGACTTTATAAGATGTTGACATTTACATTAACTCATTGAATGATGCCTTAATGGTGCTAAACACAGGAATTATACAGGGCAGGCTGGCCCTCTGCTCTCATACTTTCACATCAATATTTAAGATTCTTATTATCAGGGTGATTTTCTAGGATTTGTATGAGGAAATTAATTGTCCACATTTACCTTAAGAGCTTTTCATTGCAATGATCTGTGCAGTTGCAGCTTAAATCTACAGAAGATATATATGTAATAGATTTAAATTAGAAAGGTTTCAGCATCGATTTCTCCTGGCATGGAGTCATTTTTACATGTGGACTCCGTGTTCTTTTTTGTTTTGTTTTTATTTAGTTTTTTCCACTGAGTAGTTTTTTCCACTGCACCCCCTGCGATCATGGATCGTGGCCGCCCTCGGCCTGATTGCCCCCCAAAAGGTGGCGTCTCCCTCCCTCGTCCCAGGTCTAGGTGCCCGGCCATGCTTGCTTGCTTGCTTGTGTGTGCGGGGATGTGTGTTGAGTGTCTGTCTGTATGTAAGTATGCATGTGTGTCTGTGTGTGCTTTTATATTCTATATTTTTATGGTGTTTTTATTCTTTTAATGTTGGATTTTATATGTTTTTATCATCTGTGAGGCACTTTGAACTACATAAATGTATTAAAAGTGCCATATAAATAAATAAAAGTAAGTAAAGTAAAGTAAAGTAAAGTACTGGCCTGATTTGCATCAAACAGAACATGTTAGAGTTCTTTTCCAATTAGTTCTATTGATAAGGCTGTTCACCCATGATCTGGATCCAGTCACTTGGCATGGCTCCACAGTGAAGAGTTTCACTTTTGCAGGGATCAATAATGTTTCATCTTCTTTTGTAACTGGAGTGATCAGCCATTGAGTCAACACAGTGTGACAGCAGTGCAACCTAATAACACAATAAAATCACAAAAGCCAGAAAGAGGAAGATGACTTTGATAAGGAGCATCTTGTTTGGTTTTGTTTGGCTGACTGACCTTCCCTCAACAGGTACTCATGTTTCTTCATTGTCAACACTGATTAAATACTGATGTAGTTTGTTAGCTTAAACAGAAACAGGTACAGTTGCACTGTGCTGCATAAATAGAAAACCCAGAAAAAAAACATAAAATGACTGCAGGCATATACAAATATGACAAATAATGCATAGACCTCTACTCTCTCTGTAACACAATGTCCAAATGTAGGAATGGTCAAGCTTAATGGTTTTCTGAACAGGGCCTGAACTGGTAAACCTACTGGTAACAATCACAGTTTCAGAATAATTGTACAGCGGTGTGGAGTCATGGTATGGAAGAAGCTAAAGTAGTAATGCTATTGACCATTTCCTTGCATGTTCAAAGGAATGCTAAAGACAATTTAAGTTAGTTGTGTAGGGTCAAGCATGCATGCTGACCTGTGACTGTGAAATGACAGTGGAAGGAGACATTCCCAGTTCATTTGGGAAACTACAGGAACAAAACAATGTTTTTGTAAACAAAGATTAACAGTCCTCAAAAATATATTTTTCAAAATGAGGTTGAAAGTCCAAAAACAGAAAAAATATTTATTCATTCTGATTTAAAACTTGACAGGAAAACCAAAGGACCAGAGGAAACATTCTACTGCACCAGCATCTGTTCTGTTCAAAGAGTTCCAAACAATACTGGAGTTCATCACAGCAGCTGAAGTACAAGGTCAACATCTCATTCTCTGAGTTTATATTAATATAAATGTACATTTTTTTTCTGTAACAATTTTGGTGCAATGACAAACAAGTTACTAATGCTCCTGTTTGAGGGGCATCTTACATGAATGCAGAAAGCCTGGTGGATGTTGATTCATAGGAGGCATCAAATTCAACTTGGCAGTTGTTGAAAAAAAAAAAAAATAAGCAGTGCTCACTTTAATTAACTGTGCAGAAGAAAGAGTATGACTAAGTCAATATTTATCATATCTGGTTATAGAAGCCCATGCTGGCTTCCCCCAACAGGCCTCACACTAATTACCTGCAGGCCAACAGACACTGTGCACAGAAACAGAGAAGCGGTAGATTGTTAAATTTCATATAGTAGTCACATCAACAAAGACACAAACAAACATAAAAACAAACATCATTGTTTGATGGTTAATTGGCTCTACAATATAGAGTGATGCATAATGACTGAAGTATTCCTAAACTGATGCAGCCTGAGCGGGACAGCTTCAACCCTGTGTTCTGTCCAAGATGCTTGTGTGAAGTCTTAAGTTGAGAGACTCTCGTCTGTTGAAGAGCTGAAGAGCAGTCTAAATTTACAGACAACAGATGAGGTAGCATTCAATAACAACATTACTGAATTTCTGTACTTAATTTTCTGCCACACTTTTCCATCAGTGCAGCAACACATAGGAGTTGTAGTGAAATGGACCCCCAAACAACGAGCACAGGTGGTCATTGAAGGGTGCATTTATCTGCCCAGCTTTTTGTTGCAGACACAGCAAGCCTGCAATGAAAGCAATCAACACAGTAGATTAGTCCTTTATAGTGAGGGGTCTCGCCTTATCTAGTACTGAAATATAAAATACATCTTTGAGGGAGCAGTTTTAATTAACTCCCCATTTAGACGGTTGTATTTGTTATCTTTTGCCTCCGCCGTCCCCCATGACATTTGTCTTTCCTTTTTACTCTACTTCCCTCTGATATGAGATGGTTTCAGGCCAAGCATGGTGTAAATGTATCAGATTTGACTGTGAAGGTTGAAGAGTTGGGGTCATTTGAATAATTTGATTACACCACTTTTTTTCCCTCTTTTTTTTTTGAGGGGGGGGTGTTAACTGGCAAAGCTCTTAATCCTGCACCAGCCACAGAATGTTAATGAGTCACCTGCCTTGTTGTATTTGCAGATAAGAGGAAAGGAGGAACCATTTTGTTTTTTTTGGGAGGCAAGAACAGCAGACTCCAGCACAGCTGACATGACTACACACGCAACTCTAATGCTATGCTGAGCTCTTTAGGGTATTTTACCAACGAATCATAATGGCCTCCAGCTGTTTCGCATATGTACAGTGATAATTCATGAGCAATTAATGAGACAATGTGACCCCGGTAGATAGAAAAAGGGCCTCACTCTCTCATTAGTTATCTGCTTCCCATAGCTGCTTCAAGAGCAGAAATTGAGCTTATATCACACACTGGGGTATTCAGTTTAAATGTTTGAACAAATCACTGCCTCAGATACAGGAAGTCGAAAAAATCTGATATCCAATTTATGGCAGACCCATTTTCACAAATCTAAATGTGATTTATCATCACAGTGGAAGTATGGTTAGCTAATCTGAGCTAACCTGTGTGCTTGTCTCGTGGCAGATTTTCAGCTGCCAAGACTTTAATGAATTTTAAAAACAATGTCTATCTGCCCATCTTGATTTTGAGAAGCTTGAAGAATATCATTGTTTTCTTCCAATGACTTCATCATGAATCATTACAATTACTGAAAATAAAGCATTGTGATATGTAGTCAAAATTTCTGAACTTGATAAACTGACAAAAAAGTTGGGCAGATGGAGCATGCTTCTGCAAAAGCCACATTTTTGTGAGTTCAGACAGCAGCAGGATTTCACACTTAGTTCATTTCTATTCATTGTGAATCTGCAAGGCATGCCAGCTAAAAAAATCTTTTTAAAATATTCATCACAATCCCACAGAGACTGTACCATCGAGGAGCTGATACAAAATAGAGAGAGTATCTCAGCCAAATTCATTCAGGGTAAATATTTTGCACTTCCTAACAAGTCACAATTATAGTGTCTGAAGAGCTGCTTCCTCCCACAACAGTTTTCTCACCAGGATGGAGACAAAAATGAGATCTTATTTCCTTTCAATTAAACAAGTGTTCTCAGAACCTAAGCACAATAAAATATGCAGGTGATTTGCCTTTCAAAATGTGATTATTTATTTTTTGTATTGTTATGCTTAATAGTAACAGAATAGTAACAGAAAACCAGATATGCTTAGAACAAACATATATATATATATATATATAAGACTTGCTGCTTATATTCACTTCTCCTGTTCACCACCTTACATGAATATACACCAGTTCACAATTATCCCAATCACTGCCTCAATGGGCTTTACAATCAGTGCAGCAAACAAAGTCCTTAGTACTGAGACTCTTGTAGTGAATAAGAATAATTGCCAGAAAATAACTTTTTACAAGAAGAAAACTTTGAGAAAATCTCATCAAATGAGAAGGGACAAAATTATAGATTTAGAGATTATCCTTACAATAATGCTGATCCATTAGACAATTTAACATGTTTTTTTATTGATGTGTCATTTACTGTTATTTTGTAGGATTTTTGATAGTGAATATTTATGAACCTGGAAGAATTTTAACTCAAAACTTTGATTTTAGCATGAAAGTTAAATTGTAAACAGATTAAATGAATATTTGTTGTGCATTCAGTAATATTCATTGTATCAGCTGTTTTTTAAGCCATTTGTGGTACAGATCTGAAGAAAAGAGACATTTGTTTTCTTGTGGTTCAGAATTACATGTGTGCTGCCAAATTAGATCTTTATTCAAATCTTGCATCTCCATGGCAATAATAAATCTTACATAATTAACCTGAAGAAGAAAAAAGGCTTTGTTGGCACTGGTGTCAAGAAGACAATAAAAAAGGAAAAAAAAACAAGCAATAAAGTAACAATAACTGTTTTTTGGGGATATTTTTGGTACAGTCTGAAAAGATACATCATCAGTGACATCAGACCTCTTGGTCAGAATAAAACAAAGCAAAACTGCCTTGTTTTCCTCCTGTTAAATCACAGTCAGTCCAGCAAAATTTCCAAGCCTCAGTGACGTAAAGCGTGATAAACATCCTGCTCCAGGGATTTCACATGTAGCATAATGATGTGAGTATAATGAAAGCTTGGCCATAATCAATGACCAGCCTTAATGTGCAGGTGGAAGAGCCCTGTGGGTCCAGCAGTGTTGAAAAATGATCCCTAACATGACAGTACATCTCCATTTGGAATCTCATTTGTTCACCACTGCAATAAATGGGATAACCTGAGCTGCGGTTGCACTGAGATAGGCGCCTCCAAAATTAATGCATAATTTGTTGGATGAATTTCACTCAGGAAATGCTCAGCAGGCTGCTGGCAGAGTGTAAGGGAGGAAAATGCGAAAGAGCATGTCTGTCTGACATTAGATCCAGCTGGTACAGTCCTGCTGTGAAACTTTGTCCAAACTTGGCCAGAAGACTTTAAAATTTTACTCTATCTAGCATTGTTATTTGGTACACTTATTTCTACAATTTTTGAGACACATATGTGTTGACAAGAGCCGTCCCAATGATGGAAAACTCTCTGGTAGGTGGATTTCCATACAGCCATTATTGTTCTTTGTTGATATGGTGAGTCCCTGTCTCTAATATGTATAATTCCATTCCAAAAATTAGGATTACAGGGACACTTATTTTTCAATTCATGTGAACCTTCATCATTACCAAAAGTGATTGAAAATACTTGCATAACTGTGAATATGTAGAGGAAGCTGTAGTGACATTATCTGTGCAGGGCTGTGTTGTATGTTAAAAAAAAAAACAGAAATAATGTCCCTTTAAAAACAATTATGTTGTGATGGAGCATCTAAATTAAATCAGCTATCTTGTCGGATATTTCCATCTCCTCATTCATGGGAAGCTGAGGAGCTTTCTATGCAATTGCTAAAAGTAATTAGGGATTTCTGGATTGAGCATCTGTATTGGAAAAATAAAAGTTTAGCTTGAACCATCCCATCCCACCAGAAATTTATCCTGAAGCAATAAAATGTTAAATTTACAGGCCTGCATGGAAACTACAGCATTTTAATGAAATTTAGTTGGTAGCCATGTAATATAAGCAAAAGTGCAGTATTGTGTTGTGATGGGGCATCTGAGCACTCAAGCATGAGCTGTTACACAGACTGGACAGATGTTCTGCATCATCTATAGGTCCCACCTCCTCTTACATACCCTGTTTATACCCACACAATTATTATAAAAACATTCCATCAAACCCATATTCTGAGCAATAATCCACAAATATTTGGGTCAGTATCAGGGTGTGGCACATAGATAAGAAACACTTCCAGCTCCATCTACCCTAAAATACACACTTCCTAAAGGTGATATGGTGGTTAGTTTGGTTTTGTGTATTTTAATTATATTTCAAACTTCTTCTTATCATATTGGCATAATTTCAAAGTCTGTTCCAGATTGCAGTCATTTCTCATATAGCTTTACAAATAAAACCAAATGTTCTGAAAAATCAATGACAACTCATTGAGCCTATTTTCATTTACCTATTCCCCTTTTATTTTCCTCCAGTACTTGACACAATAAATACTTGGAATATTCTCTGCAAAATAATAGGTGCCTCACTTGGCAAACTGATTCACAGAACCCTGACTGCTCTGCTACTCAGCTTCTTCATTTTTCCATCTCCTGAGCCAGCACATTCAACTTGTTCACAAGTTGAATGCACAACACAAGTAGACAGACAGCAGCTTGTTGGCACAGTGGGGCTCCATCTAGGAAAAGAAGTGTTGAAAGCACCGCTGCCCTCATTCTGTTCTCACCAGTGAGAGAAACATGCTGTTGGCATTTGAATGTTAATTAGAAGCACACATCTCTCTCTCTCCCATGTCAGTAATGAAACACTCTTTGATGGCAATCATTTGCATGTTTTTACTCAGTGACTTATAAAATGTCACAGTTGCGTCCCTTATGGCCCTCAAAATGCTCTTCGTGAACCCAGGGCAGTGGGAATGATTGCTGTCAGAGATGCTATGCTGGACAACCCAGGGTAGTTTTAAAATAGAAATTTAAAATTGACAATCACACAGAAGAATTCAATGGTATTGAATTTAATGCCACCAATCTGGAGTGATCATATCATCTTCATCTCTTTCCACATTGAGATGAATGAAAATGCATTTCATGTTCATTAATGTGTGTAAAGTGCTGCTATAATGTGGTGTCATCTGTTCAGTGAAACTGTCTTTCTGACAGCGGGACTACCAGGCTGTGTACAAATCTCCCTGAGTACCACAACCAACTTATGTTCCTCTGCTTTCTAAGCAGCTGTCAAATTCAATTCTATAGTTCACCACATGACTGATATTATCTTCTTTTACAGGTTCAATTGAGTATTTGAAGGTTGAATTGTTTTTTTTTTATCTCATAAATATATATATATATATATATATATATATATATATATATATATATATATATATATATATATATATATAAATGTCAACGGTAAGCTATTGGACTGCCTAAACAGCCATTGATCCTGACAGGGCTGCCCATTATTTTGTTCTAGTAATAACACTTTTGGTGAACTCTTATCTCAAGTCTTCACTGTTTATCGATTTGACTGTCCATGACATAGTCTGTGTGATATCCTTATCCTTATCTGTCACACATTATCAGCTACATGTCTCTATTAAAGAAAAGAGCACTTTATTTGGCCACCGTTTAGCTCCTTAATTGTAGAAAGCAGAAGCTTCAAGTTTTACAAGACAATCAATGCAAGCATCTTCAATAAGTTGAACTGACCATGTTCTATATAAATCATAATTTGTCCCCTGTTGCTCTACTGCTGGCAGACCATATTTGTGACTGGTTAGGGTCACTATTATAAATGTGATTGTTTGAATGGATTTGCTGATAAGGAAATTGCTTTATACTGACCCACAGGCCTTTGATCACAATGTTTCGCTACTGAAGCATGGATGGGCGCAGACAGATGGAGAATCTATGGATTTCCAATATAACTGTGTTGAATCTTCTCCTGCTCTTCTCGCTTTGTGCACGAACCAGAGAGCCTTGTTCTGTTACCTTGATGGAAGAGTAAAAAAAAACAAAAAACTCTTCAACTCCAACACAGTGTGGCACATTGATATCATGTTAAATACTATTAACATATTTGAGTCCAGATTCAATAGACCATGTGGGGTGATTATAGAAACATCAGGCACCTCCAGAGCTCCTATTTTGCTATCTTATGCAGACATTCATTTCTTTGTAAACACTGATTACAGATTCTGACCTGCAAAGTGAACAGGGGAATCTTCCCCATAAACTTTTTAGTTTAGTTGTTACATCCTCTGATGACATTGAAATGCCACACACGTCCAAATCTCTCAGCGGGAAATAGTCTGCTACAAGGTATGATTTCAACTTCTTTGAAGAAATAACAGAAAGAAATAAAGGGAAATAGGGAGAAAGAAACAAAGTTTGGTCCTCATAAATGCAGATGGCAGTGAAGCAGTAGAAAAGTATCGCTGTTAGCTTGTGCAAAACCCTGAGAACAAAAGCATGAGCATCCATCAGGCTGCCGTTGAATGGAGCTCCCTCTGGGGAGCTAGGGCAAACAGGCCTCTCTTGTCTTTGTCTCTGCTGCAGCACTCGCTCATAATAAGGATAAGCCCTCCTAGCTATCCGACTGTGTGCACACACAGTAAACAATTACCACTCTTTTTCATGCTAGGGAAAGCACAGAAAAGCTTCAGTTGTTATTCAGTTCCCACCTGGTACTGCCAAGTTAAAAGACAGGAGGACTACTGGAACATTTCCCTGACCTTGCTGGCAGAGATCTTTGGAGCTCTTTCATGTCTGAGCAATGACAGGAGCTGTTACGTCCACGGGATACTGTCATAGGTTAACTGCAGATTTGAATCTTCAGCCCAACCCTGACCAACTGACACTTGGAGCTAAAATACCAATTAGATTAACAGCGGGGGCAGAAAGACGAGTAGGAAGAGTGTGGAGCAGGTTTCCGGAGTACTCTCAGGATGGTCATGAGAGTGAATGATGGGAATAACAAGGAAGGTTGTTTTAAGTGAATTAGGCAGTGAGCTCTTCTCTATTCCTCACTGCAGGGTGCCTTTCTGGTCACAGAGAGAAAATCTCATGAGCAAAAGTTTGCAGGTTCAATTTCTGCAGGAGCTGAGAATCCCTATTATTAGTCAGTTATCATTGGAGTGGTCCAGCAAAGACAAACCCCCACCTGCCTCCAATAATTAGAAATTGTCTGCATAAGAGCAATGCATCTTTAAACAACATTATACATTTCCATAAGGCTTAAAGAGGCTTATTTACTACTTAATTCTTTCTTCTTTTTAATTGATTACTAGAAGACAGATCCTTTAACTTGCATCATCCAATCTGTAAATTTGAGTGAAATCACTGCATCCTACACACCCACTGGGGAATTAACCAGGAATCTACACAGGTATCTTCAATATACAGCTGCCATTCTTTTAATTAGGGGCTGCATTTTGATTCCCATTAGAGATGTATGAAGATAATAAAAAGGGTTCTTTAGACTTATTAAGCTAACACCAGCACAGACATCTAATTTCACTGATAAACAGTCATTTAGATCATCCAGATATAGTTGCAGTATCCATCAATCCATCTATCACTGTAAAGGTAATTTCCAAAAGATCGTTGGGAAAGATGTGACATTTTTAATGTTACAAAATAAATTCTAAGCATACTTAGCTTGTTTTATCTTAAATAATTTCTGATTGCTAAGGAAAAAATTGAGCAATAGTACTTCCTGTGCATTTGTCCCCTGATTCATCACAAGGTCGGTGGCCCCCTGCTCTTCTCCTTTCCATTAGTTCTGCCTTAGAGCCCAGCTGAAAAGGATAAAAAAGCAGATGTACCTTCTCAGTAAAGGTTGAAGCATGAATTGCAGAAATTGTCTCCCAGCTGTGACAGGACTCCCATGGGTTTCCCATTATCTTCACTGAGCTGATGATTTCAAACTCAGCCAGTTTTCTTGCTCCTACTAGGTGGCTGAGAGGAAGACAAGAAAATAGAAGCAAGAGGAGATCGTAATGTAGTCAAGAACCACTTTGACCATATTAGAGAGCAGCTATCTGAAATATACTGCCCACACAGTCCACCAGGAGCGCTGTGGGAATGAGGGGGAAGGACAGATGCTATTGCCTAATACTGAACAGGAGTTTGTCACAAATAAGTAATGACATGACTTATGTTTGACTTAGCAAGGTTGGTTTTAGTCAATAACAAGGCCTCGGGCTGCATGTTTCCTTGCAAAAACACAAAAAGAAAGTCTCAGTTCTTCTTTCAACCTCAAAATCAGATTGTTGTTATCACAAAGAGCTGAAAGCTGGGAGATAGAGGAATTCTCTCTTCTTGCACCTGCCAGAGTAAGCTGCCATCAGGAAAATGATCTTACAGGTTTTCCCTGAAATATGTGCCTCATCCAATGAGATGAGAACCCTCACATCCTTGGCGCCCTGCAGTCACTGTCAGTATTCCTTTCCATCACTTTGTGATGGAAGTAAAAGAGTGAGACAAATTAATTGAGGTGGCAATTAATCAAAACAATTGCATAAAAAACAGATGCTATAGGTGAAGTATACTATTTTTTATTATGCAGCGCACTGGCTCTCCACTATCAAAAATAACCTGATTCACTGCTACATCACAACTATAAAATTACTATAATTAGTGGCTTCTTGTCACGCACCCTTAAATATTGGGAATGTGTGAATAATTGCTTGCCAAGAAGTAAAAGCTATTGGCTTTTTTTCAGCAGATATGTTGACATTTTTGGCTAACAGCTTTTGAGACCATTCCAGCACTTATTACCGTTATTTCTTATTAACATTAAAGCCTTGATTTAACTTTTGTTTTGATAGTTTAAAAAAAGATATTGACCTTAAAGTTGATTATGGGACAGTTCTGTCTGAGATGATGTGCCTCAGGTTCACTGACAACCCAAGTGAATGTGGGATCTAAGTAGGAAATTGAGCACAGCCACTGTCAACAGCATATCAATTAATTAATACAATCTTAATTAACAATGACAGAAGTTCCAAAGAGTAGGCTTTAGTGATGACGGTGTGAACTGTTCCTGAAATTCTCCTCAGAGTTTGGGCATGCCTGTTGATTGACAGTTTCTAACCGACTCTGTGGCTCCAGAACATGGCTCAAACCTTTAAGTCCCCCCTCATCAACAGTCATGTCTGTCCTCAAACAGTAGGCAGATTAGCATACACTGCAAGCAGCTGTGAGCCTCCAAAGACAGGTCGCCTCACATTTTTAAAGTGGCTCTGCAGTATCATTTTTCATCTTTCATCTCAGCCAACATTGACTGACAGAAGTTTTATTTCTATTTTTCTTCAGAGAACAAACCTTGTATACTTATGTATGATCTCTGCTGTCCACAGTCCCATTGATCTCTGTGTGGCTGAAATTTATATTGTGTGAAAGATGGATAGCCAACACAGTCATCGGGCCATTTTATTTATCTACATTTAAATGTAGAAAAAGATGCTTATGGGGAAAAAAGTTCTAAGAAGAAGAAAAGTTTAGGTGTGAATACCTTCAGGATAAAATGTGATAAAATCTAAACTGAAGTTAGCCTTTATTGTAAATATTTCCAACAGGTCCTGTTTACATAACTGGTTTCACAATTGTGTTGACATTATTCGAGAGGGCATAGGATGTGACTGTCTACAACTGCTACAAGCATGACAACAAAAATGTTCAACTGGGAGACAAATGAACTACAGTAAGGAAATTCCACTAATTTCTGAGCAGGGATAAGCAGATATGCAGATAAGCTGTCTTCAAAAAGACAAGAAGCAAATATCTTAAAGGCAGGATTCATTTAGACTTTCTGCCATCTGCACTATGCGGGAAGGAGAATCAGTGGGGCACAGGCAAGCTGGCTTCTGGATACATCTCAACATCTCATAGAATTCTGTTTAAGTAATACTTTCAGTAGTGTCAAAATTAAATAGAGGAAGTGAAAATGCATTAAAGCCCTTCGAAAAATCCTGAATCCAATCAGGATCTCTGATGATGTTCTCATGTGTTGTCTTTCTTTTCCTTATTGGGAACATGATATAAACTCTAAAATAATAATAAAGATTGTTGCAGAACTGAGCAAAGGGTATATTTCTTCATTGTATTTTAAAGTGGTACCACAGCCAATCTGACTTTACAGATCACATGTTGGACTGGGCAAAGGCGTGCAAACCATGGGGGAAATACACTCTCAAAATGAAGCAATTTCCGCAAGATCACACACCTGCTGCACTAAATCTATTCAATAGTTTGTCTTTGCCCAAATAGAAACAGTTTGTAAACTGATTTAGTTTATTCTGGAACAGGAAACAATGAATTCCCTCATTTTACTCCAAACTCCTGAGCCCTGCCCCTCTTCAGTGATTGCCCCGGTTCAATCTTCACATCATGTTTTTCCTTGTATATTCAGCTGCAGAGGATTGTTTTGCCTGATATTTTATTCACCCTGTGCCTCACATCACATCACATCATCATAGCTTTGATCCTTTTGTTTACTCCGACATAAATGGATGATACGATTTATACGAACCAAAAAAATTCAATTTTCTATGAATATATGTTTATACTATTGTAAACATTAAGAATGAAAATTTACACAGCCTAAAATCACAATTTGCCTAACAGTTTCTATTCTGTAAATACACTGCTGCTAAGGAGAAAATCAAGAAACAAAAGATCCATTTAACAAGAAGAAAAGGCTCTGTAGGAGAGAGTGAGGTGTGACGTTCAGCTCGACCAAAAGAGAAGATGACTCCAACCAGGAGATCGAGGAGTAAACATACTCTCGTGTACCCGAAAGTCAACTGTCACATAACTTACATAAAAGGTATCCCAACATTATGCAGATACAGGGAAACTTGAGTAAATAACCATGTGGATTTAAATCGTGGAGGGCAGCCACCTGATTTCAGCTTCCTGGTAATTCCTGTGTGGTCTTAAATATATTACTTCTTACATTAATGCACTGCCATCTCTGCTGTATTAAAATGCTGCCCTTTTCTCATCATGATAATTACTTTGCTGTGGATAATATATTTGTCCTTTGCCCTTCTACTTTAGAGGAAGTTGATACCGTCCTTAATGCTCCGACTTTATTGGATCATGAATTTTCAGCTGTAATTGTGCATGCCATTTTTTAATTAGCAGATTATTATAGGAGGTGGTTTTGCAGATGTGTGCTGCACTCCCACTCTTGTTAACACGTGCACCAAGAGAGATGACACCTCATTTGTGCTGGAATATTTTTGTGAGGTGGTAATGACAAACCCAAGTGTCCATCCCCTGTTTTTATTGGCCTTTTGACGAGCAGACTATTGAGCCACATGCCAACTGACATTAAGCACTCATTCTTGGGTAAAAGTAAAAAAAGTAACAATTATGCAGCAAAATTAATTTGAGTTACATGCTGACATGTTTGCAGATAACAGAGCGAGTTAATTTATATGGAGTGAACGGTCTAAACTCTAGAACAAATGCTGAAACTCAGACTTCCTGTCACTTTTTCAAAGTAGGATATAATGGTTTATATGTGTACCTGAAAACAAATTTATCAGGAACATATGACTGAATAAAATGTATTCAACACAAAAATATCCTGTTTAATTTCTTTCAGGTAAATTCATGATGTCTTCAGGCTTAGTTTGTATAACCTGACTTCTATCTCCCTGCCACCCCCTGCAGCTGACCCTTTTGTGGTGTGTCAGTAACAGTGACTAGCCTTCGTGACCTCTTCGGCTGTTTGTTGGCCCTTTGCAGTTTCACTCCTGTCACTCGCACCATCTGTAGCAGGTGGTTTGCCAACCCCCCCACAAAGCAATTGCATCCAATCTCCACCACATAGATGGTTGCCACCCAGCCTGCCTCCCTGCTTTCTGTTGCCAGGTTAGAATATTTAAAGTGCTTAACCTCATTTGCAGCTGCTATCCCTTCTTCCCATGACAGCTACAAACCGCAGGACGCAGGACATGATTTTTGGTGTATTGTGTCCTTCATAAAGCTCTTCTGGTATTGTAAGTCTGGAATAAAAGCTTTATTCTCACTTGTTTGTTTTTGAGACAATATGACCATGTCATACTTGTGCTGTAATTAATGAGATAAAACAAAAAAAACTTAATAATGGTCTCAGTCCCTGTGTTAAAGTTGCACAAACTTGTTGAAATAACAGTTGAGCTCATAATAAAAAACAATTTAGCAGAATATCAGTTTGCTGTTTCCAGCTCTTACTGTCAAACCTCAGATTGCTCAAATACCACACTATTATAATGATGAAACAGATTTTTTTTTACGAGCCTGACCTCTACCACTGCTGTCGACACCTTAATCATAAACTCCAGGCTCTAACAAGGCTGCACTGAAATGTGATTTGAAATCTGAACTGTAATATCTTCACAGAAAATTAACCTCTGATTTTAATGCTACAGGTCAGATTGAAATAATTTTGCCAAATAGACTGGAATGCAATGTGAAAACAAATTTGAATAGTATATCTGATCCATTTGTACCTGTTCTTATTACCTCTCTAACCACTGATAAATGTGGTGTTGGTGTTTACTTACTTTTGATTATCTGATTAAAGGGAAATTAATTGTATCTGGAGCTCAGATGTGTCATGAACTGTAGGATTAGCCTTTCTCCATCTCGACTCAGTCCTTGCCACAGCTTCATTACCCGCTGACTACAAAGCATTTCTTCTCTCTGGTGTCTCATAATATGATCACTGGCCCCTGGTAGTCAATGTTTGTGAGTATTTGTGTGTGGTTTTGTGTAAGAGCCATGCCTTTATTGCTCATTAGAGCTCTCCTCAGAGATACAATGACAGTAAACACGGCCTCAGCGGTAGAAGGCAAAGCACTTCCTTCTCTTGCTAGTGCACTGTGATGCCAGGATCGATGGACTCTGGGGCCAGGGTGGTGACCACAGGGTCACTCATCACATCAGGCGGCTGATAACATGGAAGGATGCAATTGTGACCAGCTGAATGGGTTTTTAATTTGAGCTATTTATTGGAAAGACCACTGTAGTATTGCCCTGCAGGACCAACCTATCAGCCCGGTTTAGATTGACCTTGGAGCACCAAGGTGGAGGTTTCTTTGTGAAGCCTTCTCCAATTCCTGTGGAGGAGCACAGACATACAGTGCAGTAACTGATTGCTTCAGGTACTTTGACTCACATTCTGATTTAATTTCTAGCTACCAGATTTCAAATGCAAGTTGCAGACATTAACATGAAAAAGTGCTCATATGTAACATATTTTCCATGACCTCGTTTGAAGCAAAAAGATAGAAAGATTTCTCAAATCTGGCCTGAACATTTGGTAAATCTGTGTTAAATATATTCAAAATGCCCCCAAAATAAAAAAAAATTATACACTCATGATTAAAATGTAAATTTAAGCTTTTTCTAGTATTATCTTAACCTTTGAGGAAGTACAAGTACTCTTACACAGAGAATTTGTTTGGCAGCTTCATGCTCAGTTTGATGGAGTCCATGACAAAAGAAGGAGATAAAGATATGGGAACTAACTATTTTTATTGTCATAGCTATTTGTTGTCTCCTTTTTTCAGGGCTTTTTTCACAATTTTTGGTTATATTATTTGTCTGTTGCTTGACCTGGTTGACATATGATTAAAATTAGCTTTTAAGAGAATTTTCAGTTGCTAATCACTGAATGTCATTCATCTCATCTTTCTCTTTATCCTGATAATCAGATACAATTCAGTCTAATTATTCAGAGTTCCAACAAACAACTCTCTCTTTGAATGGTGACTCTACAATGTTTATTCCCACAGCTGTAAGATCTTCATTGTTGTATGGGAGTCAAATCAATGGCTCTTTACCTTAACCAGTCCCCTATTATGTCGCCCATATTAATATGTACCATTTCGAGTATGTTTAATGGGTTGGGATGTAAATCTCTTATTTGTTATCTTCTTTTGACACCCCAAACTCAATGTCTCAGCTGTAACCTCTGAAATGTCTGTACATTACAAGATCGTAATCTTAATTATCCAAAGTGATTAACTGCTGTGAAAGCCTTTCCAAATGCAGTCATTATGGCACATTCAGATTCAATCAACCAGCGGGGAAAGGCTATTATGGCCAGCATGGATTTTGACTACTGATTATATGCTTTGATGACTTTAAAACCACATACCGCTACATTATTTCACCCAAATAAATGGAAAAGGGGGCTGTTGCCTACTTATTTCCAGGTTGAAGCATAACTTAGCCAACATAAACTTGTCCTTATTACGAGCCCCAAATTAAAATGGCTTGGGTGACCTGTAACATAAAAAAAAGAAGACCAGACCGAAGGTGTAGATTCTTGAAACAGAAATGATTTCTTTTTTTATTTATATTCCCATGCACACCCAAGAAAAAAACTCAAGGTGGAACAGGCGAAAGTTTAAATCAGGGAAACAAAATAGACTGTAGGTGCCGGCCAAAAAGAACAAAGTGGAGGAGGGGCAAAAACTGTAAACTGGTAATGGTGTCTCATAGTAACAAAGCTACTATGGAAATGGTATCTCTTTTGTTTTAATACACTTTTATGTATCTGAAAAAAATGTATATGCTTTTTGGTAAATGTAATTATATGTCTGGGAACCATTTTAATTTGACTGTGTTAACATGCAGTTAAACCTCTGTTGAGTGTTGTAAAAAGCAAGGCCCTGAAACAGCCATGAGAAAAGAGCTTAATTCCCATCATGACCTCGACCTTGTAGTGTCACATACACGTGTGAATCCCAGGAGCAGCCTGGGAATTTACGATCAGCAGTCAGACCACACACCACAATAATCTGCAATACATGTTTTTATGGCTCTGCAGAGTGAAATTTAAATAACCTTTCAAAAGATTTATCAGTCATCTGAGGCCTGGTTGAGTTCCATCTCATGATTTTCAGAATGTTATAGCCAATGTGGAGAACATTTTTCCCATATCAGATCACCAAGATCAGATTCTTGCATTTTCAAAGTTGTCCTGATCTAATCAAGCAAGATGTTCAAGGCTACCTTTCATTCCGGGTTAATAACCTTCTTAGAAAAGACACATCTGTGGCCCAATTTCTGTAAAACTCTGAGTCCCTAGAAGTTTTAGACGTGAAAAAAGAAAGACTATCATGAAGGAATTTCATGCTGTTTTAAAATTACAAATCCTCATCTGCAGTTTCAAAGAGATTATTTAGCGGTAGGTGTGATTTAAAAAAAGATTTTTTTTAAAAGGCCAGGGGGATGCTGCTTTTCCAACAGGGCCAGGGTTTTGCGTCACTGCAACCTAAGCATGAAAGTTTCCAACTATCAATGCAATTTTCTCTTGTCACTACACTAAGTGGCACTTGTACAAGACAAATGTAGTTACAAAAAGCCTGAAGAATCTATTGAAAAGGCTGTGGGTGGTAATTATTTGCAATGTGTGCACCTTAATCTTATGTAAGCTGCACCGCAGTGCAACACAGCAGCACTCTTTATCCTCGGCTTTCCCTGGCTGGTATCTTGCTGTCAGAAACATATGGAAATCAGGAATGGAGTCCACTGCACTAATCCCATTTTTTGCATTTAGTTACTGGCTTCTTTGGAATGCACACTGCACCATGGCTGCAGAAATGTTTGCAAAAAAAAGTAGGAGGTCGAATTTTGCAGCACTCTTTCCCCCAAGGGAGAAGAGCTTGGCTGAGCAATTGTTCGCGCTCCTCAAATACGTGTCACATTAGCATATCTGGCCGCCTGCACAGACATTAAATGCAGGTGAAGCCCAACCAGGGCATTATCCTTTGTTTACAACACAAAGGAGTATGCACGTGCTCTATCCTTCACTTCATTTCCCTGCATACAACATCAGGCTGCACGCCTCACATACTCGTGTTTTTAATTGCCTTTTTGGTTTCTGCATTCTGACCCATAATCTCTGTCTACGGCTGCTTGTGTCCATTTCCTTTAGTGCTGTCTCTTACACTGGTTTTTGTTTGTACTTGTCATGGGGTTTATAGAACATCTGCCCAATGAACACAGATGTTCTGGTGCCAGAGTTGTGTGTTTTACATTTCAGAACAAGGAATGTAGTTAGTGATGACTGAATTACCAAATCAATCTAAAAGCTATAGACTCACAAATGTTCATTAAAACCTCAAAAATAACAATGAAGGCAATATAACAATTCATAAAAATACTGAAAATATCAATCATACTGACTGGAAACAGAAATAAATTGGAAAAATTAAGGCACTAGCAGTATATGACAATTGGAGATTTGGGTAAATAAATTTAGTGTACAGATAAGGGAGGAAAGCATGGTTATCAGGACACAGGTGAGCTAGGTCTTCAGCAACATGTAGCCCACACACCAGCCACACCAGAAATTGTGTTACTTTTGTAGTTTGATGGCCAATTTTTCCAATAGGAAAGTTGTTTCCAACCTACTCCAGTAATTAAATCCAAGTTTGAGTAACTTGAAAACCTTAAACTGCCTCAATCACAAGGCTAACTTAAATGACCTAAGACAGATAATGAATTCAAGTAAAACACAGACACAGACAGATCCAACAACATCAAATCAGAGGGCTGTGAATGTGGAATCCTGAGACTCTTTTCAAACTATGTGTCCACATTTACAAATACCATAGCACACACATAGAATATGACAGTGTTTGCAGTGTGCTTATTCTATTTGCAATTCCCAGCACTTGCAGACAGACAATACCAACAACAGAAGTAGGGAACATCCAATTAGTGGTGACATGTCTAAACACACAAACTGTGTGATACCAATAGCGATTATCATAGCATCAATACAGCACAGTCAGGTGCCTCCCCATCTGCTTCGTTTCCTCACGTGACACCTGCTAATGTGAGCTATTTGTTCATTCATCTCAGTGCTAACACACCAGGCCACTGACGCATCCTGCCTCCTCACTCTCCCTGATGGTACCCTGTCAGCCTGCTTCTTTTCTTGATGTAGTGCTACAATTCTGCTGAGCAGAGAGTTTGCCCACAAATATGACATGTTTGGTTACATAACCTCATTGCACTCCTGCTTGAAAAGTGCACGAGGTACACAATTAGGGAATAGCTGAATGTCATGTAACATATCAGTCATTTTCATCAATTGTGCAGCAATAATCACCATATTGTCTTTTCTAATAAAATCTCAATTGGCTATTGGAGACCAATTGTAAGGCTGTGTGTATCATAGGCATTCTAATTTGTGTTCTTAATTTCTATATAATTATCTTTCTCATATTTAAATGAAGAATACTCTGAAACTCCTGAAAAAGATAGGAGTTGAGTACAGGTGTGCAACCCTCACAGTTTATATTTTCACTAGATGCTAGATATCACCAAATCATAAAAAGTGGTACTTTGAAATTACACAGTATGTCCCCTACTGGTTGGTGTCTTTTTCATCTTATTCAGGAGCAGCTGTTGATGTTCCTAAATCCTGATGGAACTGTTCAATATGGCCAGATTTTTTAAATTTTTCTCTTTATTCTTATTCTTTTTTAATATATATACTAACACTAGATTCTGAGTGTCTTTGCTATGATTGACCCGATGTTGATGTTCCAGGAAGGATTTGTGAAATGGTGACTTTATATCATAATGTATTATTATAAATAGATCCAAGCTGAACTGAGTTTCACCTAAGCTACAATATAGTTTGACACCTTAGAATAGGATCACTTGTAGATGAAAATGAGTCATCTGATTAGGATTCTTCTTGGGTTTTACCTTTCATAAATTTTGGAGAGCTTCTACCAAGGAAAAAAATGTTAAACCTAAAAATACCTTGTCTTGTAATAACACATGGGGAAAGTCCAGGTTACCCCAATATACCCTGTGGTAGTAATCTAATAATATTCATGATTCTCCTCAGACCACATGACAAACACATCATGTCAACTGCAAAAATCTGCAGTGTTGTTAAAAATTAAACAATTTAAATGCACACTCTGTACATCCTCACAAAAGACAATAAAGACACAGTTAGCATCTATTTGACCACACTTATCTTATTACTAATGTAATATTAATACATCAGTAATGTTTGAGCAATTTTGTAGAACTGCAGTAGCAGAAGCCCTAATGTTAAAATTGATTTATGCAGATTGGGGCTATTTGAAAGGGCAATTTGGGATAATAACACAAACTTAAAAATTGAATCTCTGATCCGAAAAAAAAACCATACGCCCAAAACAGCCCAGATGGTATAGAAAAAATGAAATAAAATAAAAAATAAAAATTGCTTGTTTGGGAGAGTCCTGCTTAGTGATTTGCACATTTGAACCTTGGAAAGCTTATATTTTAACAAACACATAAAATACAATTTCTGGAGTGCAGTCTTGTACACATTTCAAGGTCTTCCCATTTTGCTAAGTCTCATTGCTCTCTGGTGCTTGTCCTAGAATATAAAAAAATATATCGAGCTGTTTCCTACACTGATCACTCAAGAGTGAGAGCATGTCCATCAACCAATCTGTGAAGGTATGCTAAAATTTCCAATTAGGTGGAGACACATACTGTATCTGACTTGTTCAGTAAGGCCATGCAGCACACTGACATTCATGATGCGATTATGCCTTAGATGGATAATGGCTCATTTACAAAACCCCGTCATTGTTGGGGTCGCGTTCATTCCAGATAAAGCAATTTGCTTAGATAGACCCTTAGAAGCTGCTTGTGCATGCAAATGGCAGCATTCATTAATGTGTGACTGCACTCTGCGTAGCCGAGAGAGCCCATTACAGCAAGACACTGGGTGCAATTAGGAGACAAAAACGGGAGACACATAGACTTTTCTCCTCCAATATATGTGGTTGATTTTATTCATTCGGTTTTTTGCACGTGAGAGGGTTGTACTTTTCTAATAATCCTCACCAAGTTTGTAATTGGCTGGGAGATGTGCTGCAGACATTTGGACTTTGCAGAGACTATATTTTAGGTACTGTGAGTACTGTCTGAACTGCTCCAAGAGTAAACACATAGCCTTGTTGACATAAGCTAAACAATCCCGAGACTCAGTGACTCATTAATCATGTAACGTGGTGAAAGTGGGATGATGACCAGATCTGGCAATGCACACGTTTGGCATTATGATTCCACACTAGATAACTCTAACCCTGTTTGTGTATACATGATCCCAGAGATGAGCCTAGGAGTGCCCCTAATTTGTTACATATTTTAGTACAATGACAATGATGTATCTTAACATTATCCTCTGAGCTGCTGCAGAGGAAAGAACACACAATTCTACAAAGAGCAAAAATATTTTTCTTATGTTTTTTATGAAATAGATACAATAGAAATGTTGTGTGTTTTAGGGTCATTCTAGCCATTCAAAAGCACAAAGAGAAAACACAGTTACTAAAAAATAAATAGTTTCAATAAAGCTAATCATTAATTGGGGAGCAAATAAATTACACACTCATACACACTCTTCCTATACATTTTTAAAACAACTCTGTTGACCTCATATTTTGTTTATTTCTGTCCTTTTTTTCAAATGAAAGAGCAAATTTACACCTTTTCTATTTCAGGAAGCATTGTTGTTCTGAATTATTTCATAAAAAGCACAATTGTGCCTCCAAGCCATGTCTGGATACAAACTTTCTGCAAGGAAATGTTTCAGTTATTGAAGACTGAAGCTGACTCAAGTAACTGAGAAGATGTAGTGTGCCGTGGTCATTTATTCCACAACTTTGAAACAACAACAAGAAAGGTTTGGTCACCTTTTGCTTGGAGTTTTTGGCACATCTAACAGTAACTGATCTGCTAACCTCAAGGCCTCAGATGCCTTGTGAACATGGAGTTCAGCAAGATACAGAGTTGAGACCATTTAAAATAACAAAAAAAAATAATAAAAAGCAAAATTTCAAATACGGTCCTAAAGCAGACTGAAAGCCAATGCAAGCAGATCAGAACTGGCGTGAAATGATGACCTATTTATGCATGTCATGAGGTGAGAAGCAACACAGGAAGAGGCACCACCCCCTGAGAAGGAGTGTGATATTAAATCAGCTGCGCACTGCACAGCAGTCTGTGAATATTTCTGCAAACAATCAAGCCTATTGGTCATTTTTTATGGTGAATCAAAGTAATAACAGGGGAAAATGGAAGAAATGAGCTGCGTTGACACAGATCGAAGTGTGCCTGTAGGTAAGGTGGAGGTTAGAAAGCATGCGTCATTAATTCTTCTATTCAGGCACAGCAAGCCTTTGGCATGGCAATGGTCCATGTGTTTATCATGCAGCATTACACACAAGTGTCACTGTAGGATTTTGAATGTGACTCTCAGAGTATCCTTCATTCTGGGATTTAATTTAAAAATACCTTTTAGTCCCATTTAGTCAATTTTTTGTACTTGATCTTGTTAGTTTCAGGTTACATGGAGCAAATCTGGCTTGAAAACATGACACAAGTTTCAGAAATCTAAAAGCACACTTGTTAATGTGTGTATGGAAGCTATACCTGGGGAATAGCTGTTGTCAACCTCAGCTCCTCAAATGATGAAGCGTGTTCGAATGCAACCTCAGGCTTTCACACGACTGATGCAGCACAACTTTTAACTTAATGACTTGCAATGAACTCAATAAATGCATGCACTCATTGGCTAGGTGAAATACTTAAAGCTAGGTTTATTGTTTTAAAATGCAATACATTTGGTTGTTCCATAATATTAGGTGCAGTTAATTGAGAATACATATGTATATATATATTCTCAATTAACTGTATTTCATTAAACATTCATATCAGATGTTTCAGTGTGTGTAGGTGCCATGTGAGAGGCAAGCATTTATTTCAAACGCTGTCTTGGCAACAATGTTGTGTTGTTGCCAAAAATTATGAAGAAAAAAGTAAACTTATCTGCTGTTGGAGAAAAATATTCTGAATTGTTGGTTAAAATCCAAAGATAATGCTGGTCTCAAACTGTGGTTTTGCATTTGGCAGCCATTTGTTCCTTGGCAGTCATGCAGGATTGGTGGCAGCAGGGCTCAGAAACATGCGAGGTCTCATTAAAACATTCAGTGTTGTGGCCTTAAGATGGCTGGTTAAAGTAGTCATGGTCCAAATTGACTGGATGTGTTGGTTGAAATATGATGCAAATGTGGTTTACATCATCTTGATTTGTGCAGTATAATCCTATTTAAAGATTTTCTTGAACCATTTTTAGGATTTTATGTGCACATCAGCAGAGCTATGTTTTTGTTTTATTTGATATGAATGAACTAGTGTTTCATCAACACTCATGGTAATTCACCATTCCTCCATTCTGCTTGCTTGTTGTCAAAGTGAATTAAAACCCACTAAAAATCTTTTAATCCGACCACATCAATCTTACAAATTGCAAATGTGGGTCGGCCTGATATTTCTCAGAATACTGATACTTAATCACACAAAGTATTACATTTACTCTAATATACCATCAAACTACCGTCTTTGTTCAAAAATACACCCACCAAGGGATCAATTTATTGACGGATGCTTGGCGGTGATAATCCATTCAGTTAATGAGTACTAGGCCTATTGTGGTTGACCTATGACACGGCAAAATGGTAGCATCTTGAGTAGAGAAGGTGAGCTGATAACATTAACCGTTAGTCATCTTACTCTCAACCTTTAGGTGGAGAAGGGACTTTGGAGCTGTGGACAGAGGAGCTTGTGTAGAGCTCAGAGTTCATTTTTGAGTGTGTACAGATACTTCCTACTGACAACTAACGGTGTGGTTGGGAATTGTCACCTTTATTATGTACATATAGAATGCTCAAGAAATATTTAGGACTGGAAAAATTTGCAGAATTAGCAGATCCTAAATTCAGTAATATACAGGATGGTGTTGCTGATGTTTGCACAGCTGGAAAAGTGCCTCAGTTGCTGCATTCAGTGGCAGAAGAATATAATGTTCTGTAAGTCAGGATTCTCCAAGGACTGTGCAGGTGGGGAGCCTGACAGTTTTAGCTCTGCAGGCATGATGATAGAGGACACAGAGGAGGACTGTGCGTGTGTGTGTGTGTGGAAGAGAAAGAGTGTGCGAGAGAGTGAGAGAAAGGGACACTGCTGAACAAGAACAGACCCTCTTGATAGAAGAGAGGTTTATCCAGACAGAATTCCAAAAATGGATTGTCGCATAAATGCAGGAACGCAAAAGTAAGAGCTGACAAAACCAAAGGGAATGCCATATATCTGTTTGGAAAAATATCGAGCTTTTTCAAGTTGGGTTAGTGAACAGTGTTTTATATATAGCCCACTTTAGGCATGATGAGCGCTGGAGGCAAAAAAAAAAGGACACAGAGAGTTCAGGCAGGCAGGTGGCACAGAAAAAATGGACCTGTTTTGGGTACTAGCTCAGCGCCAGACCTTGTCACAGGCAGCCAGTGTGCAGATGTTGTGATGAACAAAAGGTCCCAGTTGCTTGTGATCTCAAACAGCTTGACTGTTGCTGCCAAAATCCTCCATGGAGAAGTAAGGTGGCTGAGAAATAGATATAATAAGATGGCCTATTGTGTTTGGAAGGAACTGCAGCAAGCCAGGGTACTAAAGGTCTAATGAGAGACACTGTTGGTACAATCACACTTGAACACAGTGAGGCCCATCTAATCACTGCAGTTGCATGTCCTGCACAAATAGGCTGGCCTCTCAGAAATAATAGAGTGTGGAAACCTCTGCCCTTGGACATAAATAACCATAATATGAAAATAACACATAACACTAGACAGGTTTTTATGCCTATATAAGTCATGCTGCTGAAGCAATAGCAAAGTTGTTTCCTATATGCTAATTAAATTTACAGAACATGACTTGTTTTCTTTCAAACTGCACACAAGAGACCTACAAATCTCTAATGGCTGTCATGACACAAGAACTTGGAGAGCCACAGTAGGAAGACATGAGGGTAATTAGGTCAGGCAGAGTCAGGTTAACGGGGGTGGGGAGGGCAGACTGGGAAAACCCAACAGAGACAAAGATATGGGAGAAACAATACAAATGAAACAGGACAAAACACTAAAATAACAGAGCCTGACATGACAAAATCAGGTCAGACTTTTAATGACAATGTGCTCTGGTACTTTGGTACTTCCTCAGTCTGTTATGTTCCTATAAAGATTCTTTTTTTTCTCATGACTGACTTGACCTGCCTGATATCTTGCACACAAGTTTCACCGTTCCGCCCTTTGCAGTCTATTTAACTCTGTGCACTCCCGGTGTTTTGTTTGAGTTCTGGATGGCCACTCGAGTTGATTTCTTTCAGAAAATTGTCATACTCGAAAGATCAATAAAACCAGAGAACTGATCACAAGGCAAATCCGCACATGTACAAAACCAGCTAAAAACCACAAGGGAACAGAAACACATGAACCGTGACCATCCACACAAGACAAAGTAGTGCAAAGGAAAGGGAAAGAGGGTATAAATACACAAGGAAGGGGGCGGAGACAATTTAGACACAGGTGAGAGAGGTTAGGACCAACTGATCCCAATAGAACTAATTACAACTGAGCTTTTGAACATGTCTGTGTGGGATCTTGGTAGGTTTTGGCCCTTGGGTTATTACTAACATTCAATGGTGGGTCCAAGAAGTAATAATGTCATGGTGTTTGAACTTGCCCCAGCACAAATACAAATTTACCTTTAGTCGCCGTAACTATATTTTCTTTGCAGTCTTCAACATCCTCAAGTCTGAGCTGTGGAGAATTCAAAGAAATATATTGGACTATATGTGTCAGACATAAGACAGATGAAGGTAAAGAATTGACTGCCACAGTTATATTCTATGCCTCTGACTCTGAAAATGGTTGCAGAGAGACTATCATTCTGTATTACATATTCCAATGTCCAGGAATGGCCACTGATTTCCTGATGTACCTGTACAGGGTATCTGTACAGGGTATCTGTACAAGTACATATTTTCTAACATAAAATGTTTTATATTTCTAAATATATTTTCATTTTAGCAGTGGTGGGCCATCAGGTCCAGCATGGCCTTCTCTGCTGGCCTAACATAAACAGAAATCATGATCATAATTATGATAAAAGTTAATTTAATTTTTATTTTACTTTCCCTAAATATATAAAAGCAGTCTTCATATTCTCTTCTTGTCATGTTCCAGTGTTGTTGTTTTCAGAGTTTTTATCCAATCAGTATTCAGCTAGCTTATGTTGCCAGGCTGTATGAAATCTGCCCGAGGCCTTCATAATTGACAACATGGGCCTCTGTTCACTGTAAGTGAATGGACACATCTGGTTGACAGATAGTTATGATAGCCAATCAGATCATGAGGTGTTGACAGTAAGGCCTTCTAGCTGGCATTATTTTTAAGTTTTGAGATTATGACCAAGATATATGTATCGATTTTATTGATTTTTAAATGCTGCGGAAAATAGATTGTTTTGTATACAATTGAGGTGATACAGTGCCAGTGTGTTACAGTGTACTATTTCTCTAGTATAACATGAATATTCCGGAAACACTAAAAGGATTCCACATAAAGTTTATTGAAATGCCTTGCTTTATTAGATAACCAAGTGTTTCTGAAATACTTTAATACTAAGCATGATTGTACTTTTCTAGTTCTGTTTTTTGGTTTTGATGCATCCAGCCAACCATACTCGACAGTGAACACCAGCTGTGAAATGTGCATATAGCGCAGATGGCAAAGCAGAGTACGCTTACATTCCTATTTAATGAAAGTTGACAGTAATAAATGAATCAATTCAACATGTTTTCAGCCAAGTGGAAATATAGCAATGTTTCTGACATGTCAACACCACGATGAGCAAAGTACAAGGCCGGTTTCTTGTATCATCACTGATCAGCAGATGATGCTCAAAACAAATAAAATACTCTTTGTTATAGTTGGTGTATTAAAATCATCATTTTAGGAACATTTGTTCCAGATGTGAAGGTTTAAGGCTTAAGAAAATATGAGCCAGTGTTTCAATGGGGCTTTTTCCACTGATGAATGAAAAGCGTTGAGCCCAAACACTTAAATTTTGCAGGGATAACAGAGCCAAAGCACCCTTTCAGGCAGCATCTGTTCAACTCACCTTCCTTTTGTCTCCTAAAAGATATGAACGTGGCACTCTGTCACCTATATTTAACATCTGATTAGAACTCAGGTTTCTGTACTTGTAAAGCTACAGACTCACCCACATCAGAGGAAACATTTTTTTTTTTTAGATTTGATTGGCGTATGCCAATCAGGCATACCATCACAACTACCTGCTACTGAAACACCCCTGAGCTGTCAAGGCAAGGACTTCAAAAGAACCTGTGCTTTGGCATCTGGCACCTATATGTTAGTAACAGACCCTTTAAATCCTGTAACTTATGGTGAGGCCTCCCTGATCGGTCTTCATCCAGTACATCCCACAGATGCTTGATTGTATTGAGATCTGGGAAATCTGGCCAGGTCAAAACAGCTCCTCAAACCAGTCCTGAAACATTATTGCTTCATGGAAATTCCATTACCCTGGAAAAGGGCCAAAGGCATCAAGGAATATTGATTCCATGTACATCCTCTGCTATAATGCTTAGGTTGGTGCACTGCAAACATTGCAGCCCGAGAATACCCTCTTAATGCTTATAAATATTGTTGTCCACCTCACCCATCGGTGGTCATATTGTTGCGTCTGATACATGTACATACATGTCAACAAAGAGACGTCTCCTGATATCACAAGTATGATTCTAGACACCAGCTGGTCCAACCTCTCTCACCTCCAACATGTATAAATAGAATTAAAGTCTGCAGCCAAATGAGAACACCATTGTGATGTGGTCTCCATGGAGACATCAATCTTCTTAATTTCTTATATATACATTGTAAGTGTTGAAATTGGGATATTGATTTATTTCTTGTTTTTCATGATATGTGACTTTACTACGGGACTAAATCAAGGAAGCTGTCAGTTGACTTCTGGCTAAGGGTCGTTGTAATGGCTTAGTTTTAATTGCTTTAGTTATAAAAACTGTCCCAGAAACAAAGCATCCCAAGGTTAAAAACATTACTGAATTTACTCATGCACAGGAAATTCTTCCCCGGTATCCTATTTCCTGATCACGTTGAAGCAGTTTTACTCTGAAATAAAATAATTTCTGAGAAAATATCAGAAGCAATCTGGGGACTCATTATCAATAGACAGCAGGTTTCTTTTGTCCCTTTCTTGTTCTTGTTGTGTAGCAAACTTGGCCATCACTGAGGGAATAAAATGTGGTGGGAATGACAATAAAGCGATGTGCAGTGGGATTTTATTTATTTGTTTATGCCATCCTGTGCATCATGTTAAATAATTTTCCCTTGGAGATGTGCTTTGTCAGCTGGGACATAGCAGTGCTCTGAGGCAGCCACATGCAAGCACAACATATTAACTTTACAGTAACTGGGGCAAAACGTAATGCCACTCAGTGATTTCAATATGTTATCCATGCATGCAGGAGTTGAACTTGGGAGGCACAGTCTTCAAGTGCACAGAACCAATCATATTCCTTACACAAGACATTCATTAATGAAAATGAGTTTTCTTACCTGGCAACAGAAATGTGTGTTGTGGTCATTGATTATGATTTTAGTTGGGTTAGGGTAAGTTTACAAGTGGATTTTCATTGTCTTTCTCTGAGGTTAGCCAGTGAATCAGAGGCAGTTTTCCACAATGTTTTCCACCTCTACTTCCTGGCACATTCCACTGTTTAACCACTGATTTTGGCTCATCTTACTTGCCAGATCACCACCCAGTGAGTATTTCTGATCTTAAGGTTTTGCAAATTTTACTTTGTATCTTCGTAGACTGTGTTTTCTCACCCTATTCCTACATTCGGTGTCAGTCTTCCATGCAGCTTAGGTCAGAATACCTGGAGTGCATCTAAAAAGTCAAATAAGTAACTTAACATTTTATTCTTTTGGGATTTGATTTTGAAATAAATACTTCAAAAATAAATTAAGCTGTTAAAATACTTTAGTATTCAAATGATAGGTGTCTGTAAAAAGTTATTTTTCCATCTTTTGATGTGTTTTGTCTCAGCTCAATCTTGCACATTGCACAAGCAACAAGCAATATTTCACATGGAACATGCAGATGTGAGGAAAAATATTGCCTAGAGTGATATACAGTATCAAGATTGAAACATATTGCCCCTCCCACCAGAATGTTTCCATACAAAACTGCAATTTACATGAAATTCAATAAATTATACTGACTAAAACTACACTACTTGCCTGAACTGAAGATACTGAATACACACAACCACAGGGTTACATATATGTGATTTGAGCAGTCCCAGCAACCTTGACCTGACATTCTAGGATCCTTACATGATGGATTTCTTGGTCTCTTCCTTTCATGGTTTTATTTTATAATTTGGTTTATTTTCACCCCTTAGAGCACATTTAGAGCTAATCCCAATCTTATTAATACAACATGCAACCATAACAGCTGAAATGAAACTGAAATTATTTTTATTGATCAAATGTTATCAGAGATGAATGCCTTAATTCAGTGTTCAGTTAGCTGCAGTATTAGTAGCCTTAATCGACTCAGCAGCAATAAAAAAAAAACATCCAAAATGGTCCATCACCACTGAGCGTTCATTGTTTTCTTTTATGATACATATAAATATCATACTATACAGTTTTTATCCATTGAAAATAAACTGGTTTTCTGCATCACTGACTGATTTCATTATGTCCGTTACCATGGCAAAAAGGAAGGAAAAACAATGTCTTATACAGTAATTATATGTATGTTACATAACTACTGAGATGCCAGTCACTGCAGTGGATGGTGGAAGTGCCTGCTCCAAACATTATTACATGAAAACTCAGCTAACATCGATAAGTAAAAGCCTAACCATAGCAGTGGGAAGCATAAAGAAAATTTTCTTGATGTAAGTAAATGTCACCTTAAGTACATGCACATAGGTATATAGAAAGTGTGGAAGTGTTATAACTGAGGCACAGTTAATGATATCAACCTTAGAACTGGTTTTCATTGTTGCAGCAGATGATTGAAACAATGAAGATAACTGCCAGTGAGGTGTCTTTTGAGTCACAACCACATTATTTCTGGATTAGTGTTATAAATGAATTTTCATTGATCTTGAGTGTTTCTGAGAGATATTGATAACACAAACAACTTCGGGGAAATTGTGGATTAGGCTGTGGAGGAATCCTTTAAACATTGCATTACATTTAACATGGAAAATTAGAGGTACAAGTATAGATATACTTGAAAAACATATTCATCATGTATTTATACATAATCACATCATAAAACCAAGCACTTCTGGCACTGCTGTAGTTTACAATTTTCTCCTGCTGTGTGTTCCTGCTGTTGTCTGCTGTTCTCCCCTGTTCTAGGATGGGCAGGGCAGACCTACCATCACCTCCCACTCCCAAATCCACATACCTGCCACTCAGGCAAGGCCAATTTACTCAATTAATGTTAAAAGAACTCTTCATTCATCTGCTCCTTGCCAGGTCATTGTAATGCGGCAACATTTGGCTCTTTTAGACAAGTTTGTTTTCAGGCCCAGTCGTCTCCTGGGTGATTTGGTTAATGTTTTTTTTCCTTGGTGTGCTCTCCATCACAGCCTGATCAGTAAAACCACCCCAAATCTTTTGTCCCTTGTGTCATGTCCATCCACCTTCTGCTCCCAGCCACTGCAATCTACTCAGATGCAGACTACAGATACAGACTACTTCTGTATCTGTGTCCAGTCACCAGTCCAAATGAACACATCTGGTGTAGTCTGACATTTCCTTAGTCATTCAATACAATATTCTTAATTATATTCAGAGCAACAGCATTTTCAGATGTCAGATTCCGGAGTGGAGATTTAAGATAAGATTTTATCAGAATGTATTTGGTCATGTCAAAGTATAAATCTAATAGTTATAGAAAAACAGGACATACCCACCCTGGTTCAGCTTTCATAGTAAGTTACCATGGTGATCTTTGTTCCTGTAGATAATGGGAAAATGGAATGTAAATATGCTCTCCTTGAACAAACATATATCAGAGTTTGTTCCTATATTCTGTCCCTGATTCAGCGTAGAGTCTTGTCAGCATCTCCCCACAGACCTCATTATCCTCTTAATTTCCAATTACTTCAAAGACAAATGAGTACACCTGGCATCCACACAAACCTGTCAACGATGAACATGGGATCCTGTGCCATCTTTTCTCCTCTCACTGGAGAAAAATGGGCCGACGATCAAATTTCTCAGTCTTTTTTCATATCCCATCTAGACTCCAAATAGAAGATTTTCTTTTCTCACAGAAAATGTACAGTCATCATAAGGGTTTCATCCTGTGTGCCATGCCTGATTCTGTGCCAGTCTGCATGGATGATTGTGGGGTTTCCTTCCATGCAGACAAAAACTTCTGTCCTTGTTGGTGTTCATCGTAGCTGCACAGTTGTGCAGCTTTGATTCTGGAGCTCCTTGATCATGTAAAACACAACTTGGCACCAACAAAACCAGCCTAGTTTTGTGCATGTGCAATATGTGTAAGATCAAAAATGTAAATACAGATACAGATCAGTAATGTCATGCTGAACTAGACCGGTTTTTAAATGCTTACATTTCTACCGCCATAGACATTACAGTTTTTAAATGACCATTTTCAATATAATGATATCTGTTAATGGCTGAAGATTATGTAATCAATCAGTGTTTAATTAAAAGGTCTAAAATCCATTAAGCATAACACTCAGATTAAAAACTAAAACCTGCTCAACGTATCTAGCCAAAGTTAATCTTACCATTTTGATGCTTGTCATTTTCTTTTTACTTCAACTTCAAAAGAATCTACTGGATGTAATGATGAGTAGAGAGAAAAGACATATGGAAACCCATTTTTTTGTTGTCAGGAAACACAACTGTTATTGTGCCAATCAATCAGATTTTTTCAAAAATCTCCTGAGAACTCTGGGAGACGTGATCCATTTAATTCAATTGCTAGATTTAAGTAGGCTGATGGTGGGCAGTGAGTTGGAAACTCAGTCAAGATACTTAATTGAGTGAAGCCAATGACCATTGATCACTTGTGTTGACAATGTCACCACTAAAGATCTACTTCAGGATACTAAATCTGGAAAACAAAACAGTGTGCAAAACTTACTGAATTCAACTTAAGTTCTTGGGTTAGGCAAGTTGATCATACGTAAACTTCACAACAATTGTTTCAGTAAAGAGCCTTAAAAATTGACGGGCGATGCTGTCACTTATCACTTAGCAGTTTTGCACATAATCATGATAAATTCCAAGTCACTCAGCAGCAGTTTGTTGATATGATCTAATCTTCAATCTTCTACCTTTTCAACATTATGCAGGATGATTTAATTCAGACATTGCTGTGTGTGCTAAATACTTGAATAAAAAATGACCCAACAAATAAAAAATAAACCCTCCATGTGTTGATGCCATGCAATTATATAAAATACAGATATGTGGTTGCTAGATGCTGCGATAGTTAATCACAGTTCAGTGACATTCAGGTGATGGTGGACAACGTGGCTATTAGTCAATAAGATAATTTCCCTTCCTTGTTTACAACACAACAAATGTGTTCCTCAGTTGCAGCTGGAATCTCACCATTGTAGTTTTAAGGTGCACATTTGCAAAAACACAGATTTATTCAACCAATAATATTGGATTAATATACTTGCTTTTGTGAAAAAAAGTTAAGTGACTGTCTAACATTGGAATTAACTTCCAAAGTGAGAATTTAGCTTTTTATACCTTTATAATGCAGAAAATACAGAGGAAAAATGTTCAGATAATACTACATTGATGCATGTTGAGTAATGTACAGTATTTATCCCCAGATACTGTCTCGTATTGTGTAAATTGTCCAGAGTAAGAGAAATTCCCAGTTTGGATAATTTCTTGAGATTAGCAGCTAATCCAGTGCTTTAAACAGCACACGGATGCATTTTGCATCGATACGGAGGTTTCAGTTTCATCATGTAGCTTTAAATTAGTCACAGGAGGGTGAAGAAAGTCTGCAGCAGCCTTTTCCCATGTCGTCTCTGCTCTTGCTTTTCATGGCTATGTAGGTCAGCTGTCTCTCTGTGATGTTGCTGTTTTGAACCGCGATCTTTAAATTCTTCATTGTTTAGTCTCTCATGTCACAGGAAATTATCCAGCGTGACAAAAGCAAAGTGTCACAGAGACAAATGCTAATCAGCTCATTGTCCTCCCTTCCCTAAAATCGAAATGTGAATGTTTTTAAAAGGCATAACAGTCAGAATTATGTAAGTGTCCTATTAAAAAAAGAGACTTCTTTTCAAAGCGTGGATTCAGTTGTACGATTTTCCCATTATGGACCCTCAGCATCAGTGGGATAAGATGTGACACGGATACGTCACTTTGCATCTTAACGTCAGAAGTTTTGCAAAGTGAAAACAAACCTCCGCAGCTTTCCCACAACTTTTGGGTAAAACAACTTTAATGATAACAAGCTTGAATTTGAAAGACTTTTAGACACTTTGATCTGTTTATTTCAGACTCACCTTCGCATACTCCAGAGTCATGAACATTTATAATATGCAAATTCTTCCTCCATAAAAACATGCTCCATGTGAATGATTCAAACCTAGGAGGAAGCTGACCTCAAATGAGACACATAAGAAGTTCACTTGGGCATTCTTGAGGTCTTGGGCCTCACAATTCTCGATTTCAGATGGACAAATACATAAACATGACTGTACATCTACCCTTGAACTCAGGGTCAATTAAATCTGTTTTGGAAAGACCCTCTGCAGTGTGTTGTTCTCTTGCGAACAAACTTATTGGGGTGTTATAGTTGAAGGAATCAGTAAAACATCACAAGAACCCTCACTATTTCCAATAGGACAACTATTTTTTTTAGGTAATCCATTCTCCTTCTTTTGACAAAAGATAAAGCCAGTGGAGCCATTTCCTCAACACATATCCTCATACAGCTTGTGAGATATTACCCTTGCCTTATCTTGGAAACATATGGGCAGAGCTTTGATAGATTATAGCTCTATGAGGAACAAATCTTTATTCAGGGAGTGACAGTTTAATCCATGTAAACCCTGTCTTTGTGTCTAACACTTATCTCACCATTTATTTTTCTGCACAAGACTTCATTTTGGCCTTTTGGATACATTACAGCATGTTTTAGTCAATTAGGAATTCTGTTCATTGCCTGACTAAAAAAGTATTCTGTAAGTGTCATGTATATTTAATTACCTAACAAGTTAATCAATTACTTTTGGATTCCAGTCATGGATGGAAAATAATTAACTTTAACTGTCCAAGAAGATTTATTGTGGATGAAAATTGCTTGGTTATAGGTATGCGATATGCGTATATTGTGTAAATTGTAATGACTGGGAAACTTATGTAGTTGGTCAGTCATTAGTCTGGCAGTCTGGTGCAGTTTTATAGGAAAAATATACAGTGCAGTGTATGCTGTAGGCAAACAGAACTGTCAATCATGATTTTTGACTGTGTATTAATATGTAGATGCTGTTTTAATATTTAAATGTCTACATTGGCGCTATCCATGAAGTCTGATATTTTCTGCCAAATAATCAAGCCCAAATTCATCGAGGTTTTTTTTTTTATTGAAGAAGCAACATTAATTGAGTCACACTCCTAATAATGAGCACACTGACAGAATCAAATTGGAAGGCTGTCCCTTTTTATTCCCTCTTTTGCTTTTAGTCCTACAGATAAACAACTATTTGGGCACTTGAATGGTTCTCTCAGGACCCTCTTACCTTGTAAAATGGCAGCACTTTGATTCATTTTTCCATCTGAGGCATTCTCCTGCTGTAAATAGTTACCAGTGAGGGCTGAAACTACCTTTTAAAATATCCTCTTTTGCAAATGTGCACAACTACAACCTCCAAGGGTGGTAGGAGCACATTGGTTGCCTGGGGAAATAAATTTTGACTTGAGAAAGTTGTGGTTTTGACTGCCGTGCCTCCCTAGGAATTCAAACTGTGAGAGCATGATTGTGTGAAATGATGCATGAAAGGAAGATGGTTGGAAAAAAGACTGAGGGCAGCATTCATCTAAAATTCAACACAATTCATGCAAATAAAAAAAAAATAAATAAAAAACATTACTGCACAATTTAGCAATTTTGTCAAGTTTTGTCATTTTTTAGAAGATTTAGCAGATTTTTTTTTTCCTGTCTTCTGCACGTACTATACAGTAAATGTAAGATGATTCATTTTACTAATAGAGGTATAGGTTAGGGATGATCTTTCCATTTAACGCCAAAAAATGTTAAAAATGAAGTTGTCAATAATGAAGTAAATTAGTTTTCAGCCGTTTCTTGTTATTTCTGTTTCTTGTTATTAGGCTGACAGCACTTTCCTGTATTAGTAAAAAAATAGTAATTACAGCAATTAACTCCCATCTAAAAAGCAAAACCTCTTGAATGGGTTCAGCTTTGCAGATATATCATTAGATAGGTTGAATGCATCACTTTACACTGATTTTGTTTTGTTTTGATAGTTTTACATGTCATGAAATTTGTTCCTCTCATTGCTTTGGTTAACTGATTCAGGTGAATCCTCCACAAATCTATATACATATAAAAATAATAATTTACAAAAGTGAAAATATCATAGTTCTTTAATAGGCTACCTTTCACACTTTAGCTTTTTAATTAATGGTCTATAAAATATGTATTCACACATACTTTTTTCAAGTCCTTGGGGGTATCGAGTTATTTTCCTTCATAAATTTCTGTTCTGCCTTTCATTTCATGTCCATTCCAACTTTCCTTATTATTATTGTTATTATTGTTTTATCAATAATTACAATTATGATAACAATAATAATAATCACTAGACATTAATATTTTGCAATGCTACCAAACCATTTGTGCGAATGTAGACCTAGAATCTAAACATTTTACAGATTAAACCAAGAAATATTCCCAATAAACTGGTATACAAAAAAATCACATTTGCATGTGACTGGTGGCCAGCTACTGAACAGGATGTTGACACTGTGTCTCTCTGTGTTTAACAATGGGAAACACAACACATGCTGACACTGTGTTTGCAAGTTATTTTAGCTGCTACAAAGTAGCAGAAACTTTTTTCCTTAAAAAAATGTATTTGTCCTGCTTTCCTGTATTTCATGTTAATACTGAACATCATCATCTGAAACTGAGACACAACATTTCCACATTTTCACATTCTGCATGTGTGAAAATCCTAACACAAATCATTGCAGCACTGCAGAGGCTCTTGATGCTCACCATGATGCCAAGATTGCAACTTTTATATCACTTTGACAATGATCTGGGTAAGTCAGTATTTAATGCATCTTTGTAAACAATCTATTTTGCTTGTTTACAAAGATGCATCTTATCTCGCAATTGTTTGACGGTTCCCGTGTAGAACTGATTTCAATGAACGAAACAAATGACTGACAACAGAGTGCAGCTCATTTGCCTGGAGGACTTACGTTTGCAAATATGGCTGGCTCAAAAGAATCTCTTGTAGGGTGAATCACCTTTGGTAATGTCTCCCACCATGACGATTCTAACTGCAATTTGCACTGATGAATTCATTTGTGAAGGAAGAAGACACATACCGTTCATTGACATATCCACTCATATGGATTTCAGGACTTTATTGGGCAATAAAAAATATACACCAAGGAAAATATCATTTTCCTTTATTCCCATATCGCTGTTTTTCCATCTCAAAATCATTAATGCTTTCAGATAAATGACCCATGATCCAAAGGGACAAGATGAAAAAAGAAAACTAGAGCAGGGTTTTCAGTTCAACAACAAAAACCAGCGAAACAGTTTGAAAGCATTTCTGTTTGTTCTTTCTGTTCACGGAAAATGTAGCCAAAAATGCATTTCAAACAGATTTGGTTTGCACAAGAGTAGAATCACAAACGGTTGTAACATCTGAATCTGCATGTCCGTAGAGATCTGCCAGTCTCTGAAACTCAGGCCCGTATTCATCCAAGAAGTTATAATCCTGCTCAGACTGTGTCCCGGGAGAGTCTAATGGGCTGATGGATCCTGTGGGTGAACCCTGGCCCTCATACGCGTAGGTCTGCAGGGAATCATATGGCGGCACGCTGGTGTCCATGTCGGCATCCACCAGTCTCTGCTTGATGAAGTCTTGCACATCCACATCATCCAAATCCACCGACGGGCTCCGGCGGCTGCGGGGCAGACTGCAGTGTTGTCTTGCCTCTGGACGTATGTCCCGTCGGAACTTGAGCTCTTCAGCTGCAGCTGGGTTACGAAGGGCAATGATGTCAAAGGCCTCGGTGTCCTCCTCACCTCCGCCCTCATCATCGTAGGTCACCACGTTCTCTCGGATGTCTTCTTCGGAGATGATGAGGGGCTCTTTCTTGCTACGTCTCAGTGTGATGAAGAGAACAACAATAGCTGAGGATTAAGAAAAACCAAACAACAAATAAAAACAAGGTCACTCAAACAACATTCAACTACAAACATGCATCCCCAAAATTGTGACAAGCAAGATACACAAAAGCGTTACTACTGTATAAAGTAAATTAAATCTGACATGAGAAGCACACCCAGGTAGCCATTCGTAATGTCAGAAAATGGTGCAGATCTGACCTACAGCTGTGTAACTCATAACAATGAGTCCCATAATACCCATATTTTTAGCCATTGTAAATTGCTTGAGACGATAGAATAATAATGGGGGCTGAAAAAAAAAGTCAGACAAAGATATTTGTGTTTCTCAGCCATAAAAAAAATTGAACAGCTGTACATGGTCATAATGTTCAGCCATGTTTTATATTTATGCAAATATCATTCCCAGTGTATATCTGTGTTGTCTACTCGTTCATTGTTCATGACAGACAAACATGTTGTGGTTCATAAACAGCCAACCAAATTAACACAAATTTTATGTGCATATTTATCCGACTTGCTATCGTATCAGCACCGAAATGGGCTAAGCAACGAGCATCATGAATCAATAATATACAATAGCGGACATTAGCGGTGGTTGTGTTGATAGTGTGAATGCAAGCGTTTGAGATGATGACACACATTATGACTCTATCATTATGACAACAGAAGGTGAACAGCATAGGTCTCATTTGATCATGGTGAGACCACTTATGTAAAGATGCCAAACCATATTAGGGTAACTATAACTTCATGCCCCTGTAGTTACGTAGAGTGCGACATATATTTTCTGTCTGTTAATGAACTCATGAAGTGGAGTAATATTTGAAGACATGCTCTGAACTTGTTCAGCTAATGACAGCTATGCTTCTTTGGGTTAGATATGACCTTTCTGCAAAATGTTAACGCTAATATGCATTTAAAAACATAGCGTCAACCCAGGAAAGATATTTTCACAGCCCTATATCTCAAAAGAGTTCATTATAGCACATTAGGAATGAGCCAGTTGGATTTACTGAAAAGATAAGATAAGATAAGATAAGATGGACTTTATTCATCCCACATCGGGGAAATTGTGTTACAGTGGTATCCCCCGGTGTACAGTGCAAAAATAGTGCTAAAAGAAAGAGAAATAAAAATAAAAGACTCTAATTATTATGTACAGCATGCTATGTACATTATGTTGTGTACATTATGTACATTGTGCATTATATACAGAAGAATCTCCACTGTGAAATTAAATTATATCCCTTTTCAGTAGGAAGAAAAACATAAAAGTTCAGGGGAGCAGAAAAAATTAGATTGAGTGGATGAAACCCCCTTTTTCTTAAAGTTGATCTGTGTATATATATATATATATATATATATATATATATATATATATATATGGGCACTTATCTAAACAGAGGTTGATCTAACACTGTTAGATCAACCTCTTTGGATTAGAGGAGTAAAGGTGTTGATGTTGGATTAAAGAGAGGTAAAGGCCTCACATTTCATAATATTCGGGATGCACTGATGCACTTTTGCTAATCTACTTTACTGTTGTGCACTATTTGTATACATATTGTGAAGAAGCATTAGGTATGCTATTGGCCGACTAGAAAGCAATCTCAAAGAGAAGATTTAAGCCTGGGGCAGACATAGACCTTAAGATACATTGACACCAAGCCCAAACTCTTTACTGACTCGGGCAGGTGAGAATAATCCCATTCACACTGGGGTATTACTGAACTACCAGACCGAAACAGAGTGAAACCACAAACCTCTCATAGGTTCTGGCACAGCCGTTTCAAACACCAGCTGGCCAAAAAAGGAAGATAGTTGCATGTGATACATTGTCTGATGGGGGTTGAATTTAGTCAAGAGTTTTTGTGTGTACTGTTTGATTATCTTCATGTTCTGCAGCCCAGGATGAAACTGGCACTAGGATGACACATGCTTTGCTGTTTTCTCTGGACTTTTTCCTTTATCCTCCTTCACCTCCGCTTGCACCCAACATGACTGATGAGAGTGGATGGATGACAAGGATGTCACTAGGCCCTGGAGTACAGCTTATATCCATACAGGAAAGAATAATCAGCTGAGTTTCAGGGCCAGTACAAAAAAAAATGTTAATCTGTATCAGGGCTACAAACTCACAAAAGTGAAAAGGTTTTCTCCTAAGAAAAACAAAACAACTTAAAAACAAACACATTAAAAAATATGTGGGGTGGAAATTATGACACTTAATCAAAACTATGAACAAAATATGAATAGATACATTTAACTACCAGGTTGGCTTGAGCAGAAATTAATGGCATAATTTAAACTAGACCAATTGACTACTTTAATAGAATACAGGGATGATCAGATCCCCACCCTTGCTTTCCATACTGCCATCATTCTAACTGGATGAAGAAATAAGCTAACTATTGCTTCTCCATCCAGCTCTGGTATCATGGGTGTGAGCAGAGGGGGCTATGAGCAGCAGGTCTGACCATACACTGATGACTTCCTTATCTACATTTCCAAAGCTGATAAATTCATATCAACATTGCTTTCAGACTATGCCTTTGGGTCTATCTGTGCCTAAAACTTAATTATACTAAAAGTGAAAAGACATACAAGCAACCAACAACAAAAGTGATGCTATGAAACTACATTTCTCACTTTCTTTGGGTCCCAGAAGGGTAATTTGGATGGCATTAACTTTTCCATCTCTTTGGGCTCAGCAATAGACTGAGCTTAATGTTTCTGGATTTGATTGATCTTTTTATGTCACTGGTCAGTGCAGTGCCTAATTTCAATTAAATATCTGCCAGCCTGCAGAACATGAATTAAAAAAAAAAAAAGATAAATAAATAATTAAAAAAACACACACCCTTGTGTGTGTGGGACCGAAGAGGAGGTCACAGAGTGCAAAAAATGCAATTACTTTAGGACAGTGCCCATCATTCCACTTGTTTAAAGCAGCCAATTATGCACTGCCTGGATGTGAAAATATGTTACCTGATCAGGGTCAGTCACAGGAAGAGGAATCTTCGCTCCCCATCAATATTAATATGGACATTTTCTACCTGTAGTTCAAAACATCACTGAGGTTTTCAACCTGAATACTGAAATACTACAGCTGTCTCTTCGATGATGCATCTTTTATTATTTCATACACAGCACTGCACTGTTCAGAGTTCATGACCTGCTTGCCTTTGAACTATATTCTTCTCATGCTCCTCTCCATGCTCTACATTAAAACTTCTGCAAAGGCCAATTCAGATGATTCAGACGCTGAGCCAAGGCCGCTCGGTGCCTAAGTGTTGTTCAATAGTCCACTCACACATTGGTCTGTCTGCAGGTGTCTATTTAGTAGAGCTGAAGCCATTGAACAAGTCTCATTTGTGCACATTTACTGTGCTTACAAGATTATACTGTGGAGCTAAATACTACAGAGAACAGGCTTTAATTTGAAAATGTTGCAGAGGAAACATTAAGCCATAATATGGTGTATGTGTATCAATTACAGTACCATATAGGAGCATTTCCACTGTAATATATATATATATATATATATATATATATATATATATATATATATATACATACATATATATACAGGTAGAGTTGTGATTCTACTCTGTGTAGCACACATACATAGGACAAAAACACAAAATCCCCCAAAATTGGTCTGTCTCCAATTAATTCAATAAGAGAATGATTATTATTATCACTGTTTTGATTTTGTTAGGGCCCTTTTCAGCCTGCTGTAATTTAATATATATCATCCTCCCACATTTTAAAGGTGAATAATCAAACCTAATCAAAATAGGATTTATGAGTTTAGAGGCAGTTCATTTTTTGGTTTGCTCTGGCTGCATTATTCATTAGCAAGCACCATTTTTTTAATCCAGTTCATGATTTCACTTGATTAGTTGTGTGGAACTCTAAAATGTAATTTAAAATCTCAACTCCAGCTGTGTAATAGTTTGAGTTTTTCTGCTTTTATCCTGTGTCTGACAGTTGACATTTTGATTTTCTTTTTTAATGCACTATATTTTAGAGTCCGGGAGCAGTTTCCCACTAACTGAAGCTTCCTGTACTGCACTCTTAGTTCCCATCAGATATTGTACTTAACTCCCACCATCTCTGCAGTATTTGAATACCTCCTGCTAATTGCGATCCCCATTTCTTAGTTGCAGATGAACACTGATTAACCTTGCTCCTCGTCCCAGCTGCATTCTAAACAATAGTAACTCTAAATGCTGCCAAACCGGCATTTGATTTTACAATTTTCATTTGATTGTGTAAAAAGTGTAAGTTCATCTAGAGTCACAAGTACAGAATAGGAGTTAAATTACCATCTTATTTTTGAATAGAAGCATCAGGACTGGCACAGTTTATTTTAGCACCTGTATTTCTAATTCGATTCAATGTTTGCAACACAGAACACATCTGTCACATATGCCAGAAACATGGGAGGTATCAGTGAGAGCCATCATTATATTTCTTAATGCTTGCATGGTTCACTACAGGTGATATTAGAGATATGTCACAGTGAGTAATGGTACAGATAATTCACTTGCATGAGATGATTACAGTTGAATTTTGAAGTGGAGACTATTTAACCTCAGAACTAGCCAAAATCAACATCCTGCAATTGATTTAATTTTGTTATCGTTCTGTGGTTCCTTGACCGCACTTTTATATTTTTCAGTCTGTACTCTCTCCCATTTAGGAAATTCTAACTGTCCACATTCTAAATTCTACCGGTGCCCTAATGTCTTTTCTTCTGCTCTACCTTGTCGAGCCCTTCCATCTTTTACTCCCTCCTATATGCTTCCTTAGTCCGACTCTGCAGGATATTTGCCCCTGGACACCTCCCTCCTGCTGCCATCCCCAAGGTTTCTGTCCCAACTTACCCAGCAGGATGACAATGCACAGCAGGATGGCAATCAGAGCCCCTGTACTGAGACCCGCAGAAGACAGGAACGCCTCGCCTTGGCACATGCGGGTCCTGCCGTGGCGCTGACATGGGCACACCCGCAGTGTCAGGGTGCTGGTTCCACTCAGTGATGGCTCCCCACCATCCCAAACGACAATGGGTAACTGATATAGTTCCTGGGTGAGATGGTTGAAACGTCGACGCCTGGCAATGATGCTGGCTGTACTGTCTAAAATGATAAAATGACACAAAGAGATATTTAATATTAATAAATAAAATCAAATGTCAAAACAATTCTGCTGCGCATTATTTGATATTTTAAATCACACTTGAATGATGCGCCTTACTTCTAAATTAGGTCCGGAATGTACTCAGACCCCCTTAAATGTTTCACTCTTTGCCATATTGCAGCCATTTTCAAAAATATCACATGGCCACAAGTATTGAGACCCTTTACTCTGACACTTTACTGTCTATTTAACTCAGGTGCTGTCCATCCTTGAAATGGGCCTACACCTTCATTGGAGTCTTGCTGTGCTTAATTATATTGATTGGACTTGATTGGGAATTTCAAATACTTATTTTTTAATAAATCTTCACGAAAATTGTACAACTCTTTGTTTTTCTGAAAATATTGGGTGCTGTGTGAGGGAAAAACTGGAAATTAATTAATTTTAGGAAATGGCTGGAATATGACAAAATAGTGACAAATTTAAGGGGGTCTTAATACTTTCCAGACCCACTGTATGTCTGCTTACTATGTAACTTATGAAGTGTTTGGCTGCTTTAATTTGAGGTCATATGCAATAAATGTTTATGTACTAAGGATTAGATGTTGGCAAAATAAAAAGCCACAACACGTTACATTTGAATGCCCTGTGTAAACTCAGGCAGCATTTACTTGATTCAGATTACTATGTACAACAGTGACTTGTGGAAATACATGTACATTGAATAAAAATTAAGCATTATAGATGCATATGCAGGGAATACTGCATTATCCAACAACTGGAAACAGACAGAGCCCCTGCAGAAACAGCAATAGAGACAGTATCAGTGTCATTAGCCATCTACAGGAATTTTTCAGTCAGGTTTTCAACTTCAAACTTCAGATGCTGAATAATTAATATTAATAACGCAACTACATTTCAGTGAAGGGTTATTCTTTTCTCTCATGAGGTTATATTTTTAAAAGGTACCATATTACTGCATCAAGATCAGGAACACAAATGGTTCCTGAGTGCACCTTTTAAATTATACTTAATATATGACACTGTCTTTTCCCTCTTTGTGCAAATAAGATTTAGGCACATATACAGTTGTATTTCTGCATCTATAGGCTGTGACATATGTCTGTAGCTGTAGCCTTTTCCTACAGCTGCTGTCCACTTGTGCTTTGGAGAAGCAGTCATGCTTCAAATACATCTGTGCTGCAAAGCAACATAGAAGAAACCTCCACTGGCAATGACCTGAATATAACACATTTGTTTTATCGTGCAAACTGGACATTCCTGTTGTGATGAAAAAAATATGTTCATGTTACTTAAATCTCTCCACTTTGGAAGAGCTTCTTTGTTTTTGTTTCCTTCACCAACCACACAAAGCTTATTTCATTATTGTTGTATGCCTCAAAGCTTATACTATTGCAGGCCATCATGAAGCGACTTTATTTGTTAATCTGTACTGGAAGTTTTGTTATTGTCAAGTAACATTTACCAGTTCATGACGGCTAGTGGAAACTCGCACCTAATATTTTTAAGTTGGATCAAGAGAGAGCTGAATCATGCACAGGACATTTTCCTTTGCTCCAAGTATAAACATCTCCAATGTGCTGTACTATGGTGTTGCTGCTCTGAGACCTTCCCTCCCACTCCAATCGCTGCACCATCTATGAATAATTATAATGATCGACAGTCTGAATGACAACCTGCACTTCAAGCTTTATTAACTGAGGCTCACAGTACTGCCATATAAGCGTACAGATGAGGGTGGGGGAGCAGGGTGTGGGGGATGCAAATAACATAGAAGAGATATAAGGAGCCAGAAGATGAGAGAAGGAGAGGGGGAGTGAATAGGAGTGTATGAGTGCAGTTACATCTAAGCATGAGCCAAATGAAGAAGAGCGGATGCAGAGCAAGAGAGATGTGAGCTGTGTCTGTGGGTCCTCGTACAGACCACAGCAAATACATGACCATCAATTATGTCATGCTAATTTAAAGCTCGTCGAGTGAATTTGATGATTTGTGCTGCAGAGAAACGTGGTTTCAGCAGGTGTACAAGAGGTGACATGTAGAGCGAGGCACAGTCATCTGAAACGATCTGTAGCAAATTTGCAGGTGATTCAAAACCACATGTATATTTCTCATATCACGTATATTATTCATCATCAGTTAGTTGCTCTTCTGCTACTAGTCTTGTTTCAACTTTTCGGTTGGATACGATTTGTGTTTCTATTTATAATTAAAAATAAAAGATAAAATGATGCATTGAGTTATCTAAAACTTTCAGTGAAACTTTGTGATAGTTTGTTGTTTTCCAAAAGCATTCAAACGCAAAGAATTCCACGAATTTTGTATGCAAGCTGAGAATTAGAGCTGCAACAATTAAATCCAGTTTTGGTGAGGACATTTCAGTAGGATAAATACAAACATTTACATACAATAATTACACAAACAGTCCCTCTGTCATGGGGACTCTGCCCTCTTTTATACGACCCTCTGGGGAATACCCTGAAGGAACCCGTCAGAATTAATGTGCAAACTCTTAGTCAAAGTGACCAAGGTTTTAGTTTGAAATCAACAATCACTTTCATTTGGGTTTTACTTCCATGTTAGAAAAACAAACTACAACAAACTCTTAATTTCAGGTTTTTATGCTGGGATGTCTTCAGAGTTTCATTTTAATGTTTGAGAGATTTGTGGCACATGCACATGACTTTCCCCTCTGATTTCCCAATGGTTCTTGGTGAGCTCAATTAATCCACCACCTCACAGGTGCTGCAGATGAAGGTGCTGATGATGACTCAGGTGTCCAATCAAAGACCTTGTTAAATGGTGAGGCTTAATCATACCACAGTGGGAGTGAAGGTGAACAAGAAGCCATCTTTATTGAAACTTTTCTGATTGTGACCTAGTTTAGAGCATGTGGTGCAAGACTGCCTTTTTTTTTAATGCGAACCAAAAATAAACCAACAACATAGACACAGTATAAATGCATATCTTTAGACTTCACACTTGCCCACATGCACATACTTTAGTAGTGGGTGTGAGGAGGCTGCTAGAACAACTCACGTTTCCCTTAATGTAAAGAATATAATGATTCTTTTACCTAAAATTCTGTCTCTTTTTTTTCCCACTCCAGTAAATAAGGTGTGTCTGGATTTCTTTTGCACTTGTAGTTTGTAGAATTTGGTCTGTACCTTTGAGACTTAATGGCCTGTAACAGATTGCTGTCCTGGTTTGGATCTGTCTGCCTTTATACCCCATCATCTTGGTGTATTTTGAACTCAACACAATGTGACAATCATCTGCCAGCCTCTGAATTCAATGGGAATCAGTTTGACTCAGGAAAGCTTAGCTTTAAAACCACAGCTGCAGTGGTGCAAATTAACTACTCATCTGGCTGCATTCTAAAATATATGTATTCCCCTATATAAGGGTCACAATACACAAACCAGGGCTTTTGTTGTAGAAGGTTGTATTACAGTATGTTTATCCACAGTAATTATAGGCCCATATGCTTCTACCACAATAGTTGTAGAACTGAAGAATACCAACATTATTTTACTCTGATATGCTGTGAACAAATTGGTTCACAGGTCTGACTGAGCACCGGCGGCTGTTGAGAATTTACTGCCTGCATAAAAGGCTTTTAGAAAACATTACTGCTTTGCTTAATATAAAGAGGTGCTTTGTACCCCAATTAGAGGATGCATAAAATGTTCTAAAGTGTGTCTTAAATAAAGAATATTCAAGACAATAAAATCATAAAATGTAATGCCCTTTACCCTTTTAGTGACCATTACTTCTGACATCCTGTCCCAAAAAGTGCCTTTTTTGCAGAAAATGCCAAGGCACTGTGAAGTGCATATATAAGCCTAGGCTTTTAACAAAACAGCTTTACATACAGTGAAGTGCTTTCTTTAAGCAGGTTGTTTTTCCCGTTGTTTTAAATGGCACCTACTTGCTGCAGGAGTTTAACCTTAGTTGAACACTCAGATCACATGATCATGGTACAAGGTAAAGGTCTCTGCCCAAAACACTTTGCAACCATAAAATAGCTTTGTACAAATCCCATACAGTGTTGAGAATTAAAAAGTTCAAATATGTAAAAAAACACTTTGAATAGAGTCACATATCAAAGTTCAGCATGTTCTTTTGTGAGCAAACTGTAACTAAGCAGGAAAGGAGGTCATGAGAGTGTTAGTCTTATGAGTGACTGAGAGGGATTTTTGTAGCTCACACAATAACAGAGGGAGTATTAGGGGTCTGGCTCAGAGCAGCACCAACTGTTGGCCTGCTACAACAGAAATGCGAAATTGCTTCGAGTGAGAAGAGCTTACTTTAATTATCAGACACAAGAGTCAACAGTGGGGTGCTTTGTGTCTCTTTTCTCTGACTTTGGATATTGCGAACACAGCACAGAATGAGAGTCAGTAGAATGTCTCTGGTATATCTCTGTCGTTAATGCAGCCTTTGAGTGGCTGTGATGACTGAAACAGCATGAACAGTGCTACACATTCAGGCAGAAGAGTTTGAGAAAGTGCACACTGATAGAAGATGCTGGAGAAAAGTTTAGCGCACTGAAAGTAAGATAAACCTAATGCTATGATAATGATTGGATGCAGTTTGAGTTTATAGCATGTATCAAAGTTTTTTTTTAACAAAAAACTACTGAGCTGTGTCTAACAGCTACCTGGAGTCTGTACATGTTCCACAGGAGATATTCTGGTGAAAATAAGAAGTAGAATTCCACCATGTGGCCTTTTGCTGAGCATAGACTCACTAAACTAACTAACGGTGGACGTTGTTATGGATCAAAATATGCCCTCTGACACATATGTGATTCAAAAGGGAGGGCTCAGATTCAGTCTCGTGATTCCCTAAACATTGTTAAATTCTGACATAAAATGTGTCTGACCTAGACATGTAGATTTAGAAACTTCGGGGATGGTGTTCAGCAGGATTATGTCAGATTTTTGATTATGTTAAGTTTAAAACAAAACAAGCACTATTATTCAAACAGCAATAAGGGGGAAAATGCCATTGACGTTTGAAGAAAGAGTACTCTCCACTCTAGACTGAGAAGTCTGAGGACTATTTTTTGATAAATCAAAGTGCTGACAGGCTGATATGGACTGGTCTTATTCACAGTTTAATTTGCACCCAGCCGGTTTGACCTGACATTGACCCGTGATCTTGCCTGAAAGGCCAATCTTCCAGAAGTCCATTCCAAAGACTGTAATCCATAGGTCATTCTACAGATGTCTGCTCCAAAAGGCTGTAATCCACAGGTCTTTGAATTGCCCTTACTCTGGTGCTTTATATCACACATATACAGTTGGAAACTCTGCCAAGTCTTGAGAAAAAAGACTCGCAGACAAAGGATCTAAATGTGAGGCATTTGTTCGAAACACTGTAATGAAGCTGAATTTCCTATATTAATATATATTTATAGAGACTCCTAAATCACAGTAAAGGTACATGTTCTTTCAACAAAATGAGAATAAACCAGGACACTACATATATGAGAAAAAAATCACTGGCTCTTTTCCTGTCAGATCAACAATAATGAAAACTGCAGATGTAATGAATGCAATCAGATTTCAGCATCATAAAGTTGCCATAATGAAATGTGCATGTTGCATTCAAGATACAGTGATAGCTATGACGCAGTCTTGTGGAAGACTTAATTTATGTGAGTAGAACTGATGATTCCATCTGTGTAGTTTCTGCTAATAGCTGCAGAATCAACATCCGTTTACCCTACAGTATAAATTACTAATTGTAGATTTAAGTGTAGAGGAAAAGGAAAGGTGTAAATATATACGGTATATATATATATATGAATGTTCAACCTGAAAAGTCAATGTAAGTTCCTTGATAAGGAAGGTGTACTGGCACCTCCCCTCCTACCCTCCTATCAGCACACCTTCGATCTTTTTTTTTCGATATGGAGATTAAGCCAGGAACCCTCTGCTGTAATATGTAAAAATCTAAAATAACTCATTCTCATTTGCATTTGAAGTTCTAAAAGGACACAGCAAAAGCACCATGTCCAGAAGGCAGAATATCACTTGTGGTAAAATGTAAGTGGACCAAGAGCTGAACTGCCTTATCTCCTATTATCACATTGATTTTTTCTTTCGTTTTTAATCCCTTTGCTTCTCTCTTCCTTTGCTTTCACCTGCCTCTGTGGGGCCCAGAGATCCATCTGGGGTGGTGTGAATGTTCTCTCTTAGTGGGTAACTGTGGGATCTTTGTGCTGAAAGCTTTTAAAAGCCCTGTGATTGCAGACCAACCTTGGGTGCGGTATTCACCTGAGATTGAGATGTTGCCATGGTATTGCCCACAAGAACGCCAGTGTGAACTAAAGCAAGCAGAGTGGGGAAGAGAGAACCATGCAGTGGGCAATCCACTACATAACACAAACATGTCAAACAACCTGTGTTTTATGTAGACCGGCCTCAGAGTTAATTCCTTTATTTTGGACCTGCTCATCTTTACCAACATTTTTAATTTGTACCTGTAAGGCATGAGGAAATCTCATTGGATGCCTGAAAAGGAGAGTCCAACAACTAGACGCAACCTTCCGGATAATTACCTTCATTGTCTTTCAGGGTGAAGTTAGGATTGACTGGTAGCTGGCTGGGCAAAGCGAAGGCGAACCGCTGTCCATTGGCAAAGTCATCCTTATCCACTGCCGTGACAGTCTGGATCACCTGTTGTTCACAGAATACAGAATAAATTACTCTCCAAAAGCAACACCTGCAATATTTAATTATCCTACCACACCATTACAATCACGGTTCACCCTAATTGCATGCCAAACAAGGAGCTGATTTAGCTCCTGCTGCAGGTCTTGTTGATTGTAAATGATCAGAGTCCCTCTGACCTACAGCCAGCTGGGTAACTAATAGTCTCTGGAAAGATTTGAGTGGGCGGTTGGGGTGATAGTATTCCAACATTCAGCTTGTTTATGGAAATGGCAGTGAGTTTCAATGCAACCTCACTGCCACTTACACCTTCTTTCTTTTTTGGCTTGCAACCTTTAATTAAAAGGATACTGAGTCTTTGTCATAGTTTAGGCTATTGCTAATGTTAACTTAGCTGTATCAGGATGAGCTATGCACTGTATGTGCTTGGGTATATGCCTGTATACATGCTGCCTGATAAAATACTGTAGTAACATATCTTTTACTAGATTTTTACTTTGGATTTAAACACATAATGTTACACTGGGCAAAATCTTTGCTGTTGAGCTGATGACAGTTTTGAACAATCGTAGTTAAAAAAAAGAAAAAAAAATGCCGAGAGGTATGCTTTATAGCCTTTATTCACAGATCTTCAACCTTGATTTCTGACTTGCAAAAACAAAGTCAAGATTTCAAGTTTGGGCACCTCTGAGAATAATGAACTTTCAATTTTACCTGTAACAAACTGTCTTCTAATGCAGAAGCTGAGGACTTTAAGCTGAGGACTTTAGGTCCCCTGCAGCAAAACAGAGCTGAAGCAAAGTCAGCAGGTGGTCCTATCCAGCTGAATGCATGTGAGCGTTGACTGTAGAGCTGTTTTCATATATGCAACAGTTCCCACAATGCTTCTTTAAATTCACGAGATTGTCATACTAAAGAAAATGTGACGCGGTCAAAATTATTTATTAAAACACAAATGGTACTAAATCATCTGTCAGGTGATGTGGACAGCTTCACCTCAAAAAGTTACTTGAATATTTTTGAACTCAAAATTTGCTGCTGTTGGATGAACCAAAGAGTCAATAACTACCAAGCATAAATGAGCATTTCAAAATACATCAGTCAAGTTTCTCACTGAAACCAACTAAAAAAAATAGTTTTCTCTTGATAGCACAAAACTTAAATGAATGTAGGTGTGTCTCTGTATGACTGAAGGCAAGTGTTTTCACCCATAAAACCACTGATAAAACTTAGCACATTCTGTAATTTAAACTTTTCTTCCTCCATTAAAAATGTACTTTGTTGTTTCTTTCCAGTCTCTACTTCATCATCCTTTTGCCAACCTACTCTTTCAGCCATTTCCATGCTGCTGATTGCTCGCCATCTGAAAGACCTCTTAATTGGAATGAATCAAACACCAGAGAGCAAATTGGAATGAGCTTCGATTTAGAGCTGTCATGCTTTGCAGCTACGATACTCATTTGGAGTGAGTGATGGTTAAACAGTTTTCAGCGGTGACCTCTGAGTCTCTCACTGCTCAGCTCTGAGGAATCAACCTAAACTGAGGGAAACAACCGGTCAATGCGGATCCTTGATACAGTTGAGGATTCAGCACAGGTGTGTGCACAGCTTTCATCACTTTTCTCCTGAGGTGAGAAGACATTGAGACATTGGACTTACCTGTCCAGGCCTCGAACTCTCACACACAATGACCTCCTCATCTGCAGCTACCTCTGGTGGATTGTCATTCACGTCCAGCACCTGGACAGTAACAGGAACGTGACTCAAGAGGCTGGGGTTGTCTAGAACATGGAAGAAAGAAAGATCAAGGTCAAGTGTACTGTACACCCTTAGCACTGCGGTACAGCATTAACTGTAATTTTATAGTGAAACCCTGTGATCATCTTGTAGACCATTTATGAATTTTGAATTAGTAGTACCAATATGAAAGCATAAAAGGGCATGAAGGGGATGCAATGTTGCAGAAAGCAATTTTGCATACTAAAGCACATCCCCTTGTCTCTGGGCAGCTGTTTCATTTTCAGCTCATGTGCTTGGTTCTGATGTATTATTAGCCTTGCTCATGACAAAAGCTATTCTTGAAGCAAATTAATAACTCCTCAACTCTCTGCATTAATGACATCAAAATGGCCATTTATTATGTTTAAGAATGATCGGCTTCACTAAATTAAGACCTGATATTTAACAGGTGACACAGTATTCTTGTTTTTATGAGCACCTGGAAAAGGTGCTCAAAAAAAAAAAGGAAAAAAGAAAAAGCGCAATGAGTCGGGGTTGACAGTAGAGCATGCTCACTCAGCAAAGAGTTCCTTGAATAAAACAAAACAAAAAAACAACAAGTCATGCAGGCGCAGCAGTCTCTTGAATAAATGTTTCAACATATTTGCTTTGTCTTATGCATGAGTGTTTCTGAACACCTTCTTCATGGTCAGCACAGCTGCATCACCCTACATTTCTTTATACATTTAGACCTCAGGGACCCTGATGATCTACTAACACTAAACAAATGATGAGCATAGGCATTAAGTCTGCAGGATGGTGTGTGTGTGCGTGTGTGTGTCTGTGCAGCAAAGCAGCTTGTTTTATGTAATGTGTGTCCTTGCTTTGTTGGAGTGGTACGAATTTATCTGCCTTTTGACAGTGTCCTAGCACACATGTGTATCTCTGAATACTAAAAAGGAGTGAAGAGATAAAGGAAACATTAGCATTCAAGCACCTCAGTTGACTAATGAGAGATTTGCCTAATTGTGACTGCAAATTATCCAAGTTACCTGATAGGAGTTCTTGAGTTAGCCAGGGCTCAATTGATTTAATTAATTTTCAAATGTATGAAACAATTAAAACAATTTAGACTAATTTTATTTTGTACTTAATTATAAGAGAAATATCTGAACAGTCTAATCAAAATGGAAATTGTTCACCTCTTCCTTGTTTTCCAGACTTTAAATGTTAATTTCTCTTTTGACTGACCTGAAATAGTGTTGTGCTTTTAATATGATTGCAATAAACTGCTAAAAAATGAAGAGTTATGAATATAAAGTTATAACTACTATTGATCAGAATGGCAAACTTTCAGATTTACAACAGTCATCTTAAATAACACTATTTAATACTTTCATTCATATCTACTTTCATTTATAGCTATATCTTTGGTTGTTACTTTAAGATATGTGATTAAAACTATGGTATTTTACTGCTGCTCCAGCTGACACTGCACTGAAATTAATATCTGAAGCAATTCATTTTCTAAAGCTACTGCAGGTTTTAGAGGAAGGTTGCGTGCAGTGCAGACTCATATAGTCTTTTTCATGGAACCTTTCTTTTGTTGCTATTGATTCTGCCTCCAATTTTACACACTGTGAATCCCAACCCAGACTGCTCTTTGACTTTATGATCCCCGGAGGGTGTCTCGTTATCTTGTGGTGAAGGGGAAAAAAAAAAAGAATCAAGCATAGCACCTATAGCACAGTTTATTTTAGCATTTGTTATCTATATATTTGCTTCTTAATTTATGCTGTCATGGCAGAAAACCCACTGTTGATTTAGAAGCAAGTCTAACAACAACTTGTAATGATCTTTCCTATTACCTGGAGGCTAGAAGAGATGACCATGGCAGTATTTCATATGTTTCCTACAGTCCCTGAAGGTCTGAATTTGCAGCAGTTAAATATTTGTGCTTGCAACTCATGCCAAGACTCAAGACCTAAAATAGCTTAATAAAAACAATAAATTAAAACACAGCTGCAGAAAAAGAAATCAAAGGCCACTAGGTTGCTAAAAATCCTGAGTACCTACCAACCTCCGACGCCATCACAGTGATGTTGTGCCACGTTATGTCTTCTCTGTCTAGAGACTGCGTGGTCCGTATAACACCATTGATTTCATCAATTCTGAAGTACCTTTCGTCATCCTCTTTGCTGTCCAGGAAATATCTGTTGGGGGACGAAAACAAGGATATTCACAGTACAATACAACATGCCAGGAAGACTATCCAGACTTAAGATAGTAGTAGACAGCATAATTAATATTAATTCATATCAATTAATCTCAAAAACAATGTTATAGTAAACATACTTGTTCTTATTTCAGACATTCTAAATGGAAGACAAGCTGCAGGATCTACACTTAACAAACAAGACCAGATAACAAACAGGTTACATAATCCAAAACACTGTGGTGAAAAATATAAGTTTGTGCTTTAGCTTTCACCTGGATAAACCTGCTCACTGTACAAGAATGGATGTTCCCCTAGAGCTCATGCTGCAACAGAGAGGCTGCACATCCAGAATTGAGCTGACTGCCTCTACCTTACCGTGTTTGTGGCTTCACAATCATTTATTCATAAACACCATTAACTACACTGAAAAAATGCAGTGCTATCAATGAAAATGATGTTTCCTATTTACTAGACAGCAGCATTTTCCCTCCACAGCTGAAACACACAAATCTACATTTTTATATTAGCAACCATATTTATCAAAACTGAAGACCAAGAAAAAAATGAAAAAATCAAAGAAAAAACCTAGACCCCACCTAATAGGCGACAAGCTTCAAGTGTATAATGCATATAAATTAGAAATTAAGATAATTTTTTTGACAACAATAGATCCACAGGCTATATATGTTAATCTTAAAATAATCTAACACATGTAATAGCACAGTTGCACACCCCACAAACCACAATATTTTTAATTAAAATTTTTCATTACATATGTGTACTTATGAAAACAATAACTGCACTTTGCACTTTAAAGGATGTTTTAATTACACTACATACACTGGGCCTTAGATTTAATCCATTAGGTATATACTGTACTTTGATTATGTAAATACACACCGTGCACTTTTTTTTAATATGCATCATTTCTATTTTATAATCCATTGATTTCTTTTATTTATTTTTATTTACTTTATGCTTTCATTGCTTGCCTTTCTGATATGTAGCTGCTACTCTATATAAAAAACGCTGCAAAATGAGGTTTTATTGTGGAAAGCTTCTTATAAAATGACAAAATGATACTCCAAATGATCCTACATTTTTTATACTTAACTAAATTGAGTCCAGGTCTATGCAAAATGGCCTGAAAATGCATATTTCAATTACAAGTGCAATTATCTTCAATATGTCCAATTGACAAAAAGGAGTGTTGACAGCGCTGTTAATGTTCCAACAAGGCTGTTATCAAAGCAGTGTGTGGAATACAAAGCAGTGACGGCCTCTGCCGCATCTCTCATGAGTGCAGGCACGGAATGAGCATCGACTGCTGCATTCTCTAATTTATCCTTAATGGCCTATTTACACCTTTAAGCCAGCCTGTGTGCGCCCCTGAGTAATAAGTCAACAATTCAAATTGACATGAGAGATGAGAAATAAACCAGCACTGCTGCATTACTCATTTATACCGTACCAATCCATGACCAATGTGTGTGTGTGTGTGTATATATATATACACATACATACATGCATATATATATATATATATATATATATATATATATATATATATATACACACCCACACAAATATATATATTTTCGCTAATTTATTTATTTTCCTGGGTGTCTCTGTTGATTAATTTCTCTGATTTTCTTTTATCTTTGTGAATGTCAGTACTTTGAGATTAGACAAAATGAGCAACCACAAAGTAACTTTGATAGTTCATCTCTTTGCACTTGAAGGAATAATTGGCAGTCAAAGAAGCTGTGAACCCCCACTGTGTTCAGTTGTAACCACAAGTATGTTTACACAAGTGGTCCTTATCATGATAATGTCTTAGAGCAAACAAAGGTAATGAAGTATCAAGATTTAGTTTGGCTAAATGTCAATTTCAAACCAACATTTGATAACATCCTTTCGCTTCATGTGTTAGAACAGATGATCAAATCAAGCCAAACACTGATTCCTTCTGTATTTTGATAAAAACACAGGGGGTACTCCCCTTTCAGCTTATGTTCTGAGTTCATTAAGTGTCATTTTTTGGTGCAAAACTTTCATTATAAAATATTCTTCTAAAGAATCAGCCATGGATCAAAGATGAGCTGTGTCTGTGTCTTTCTAATTTAAAACTGCCCAACACTTGTCACTGAGGAGCAGCTTGTAACACTGTCGGGTCAAGTAACTTTCTCCATAATGGTTTTTAGAAACCCCCTGGGTTGTGCAGCCCGTGGAAAGGCCCTAAACTACGATCCCATATGCTTCCAACGAAGATTACTTCTTGTTGATAAACCACCAATCCTTCATCTCATGAGAAGCTTTGTTTGCAGGTGTACTCCATCATTTCAGACAAGACTACACCGGGAATTCAAATTGAAACAAGCAGTATGGATTTGATGCAGCATCATGAAGCAAATTATGGGTTCAGAACAAAAACCAAGTTCAATCTCTACCTGAGGGAAATAACTTTTTCAGCCCTCACATGTTCACACATGTTCACACATGTATTACTTCTTGTTATATGACATACATAACACATGTCAGTAATGCCCAAATAGCTTCTGGTGGGGTGAAAATTAACCCTAAATGACAAATTTCTTCATGACCCTGTTTTCACGTACATTTTTCATATGCTGATAAGTCACATTAATGTTAATGTTAAGGAAGCTGCTTTGTGTTGCAAGTATGTCCACCAATCACATCAAGGTGTACACAAGTTTCTTACCTGACAGGACTATTCCTGCTGTCAGGGTCTCGAGCTGTCACAGTCCCCACCTCTGTGCCACTGGGTGCGTTCTCATAGACGTCCATGATGTAATGATCGATGGAAAACACCGGGCCTTCATCAACGTCCCCCACTGTGATTTTAAGGGTGGCTGTGTCTTTGAAAGAACCAAGATAGGAAAAACGAGGGTCTGCATGTGTGTTCATCCCCTCGATGTGAAGGGTGTAGGTCTTCTTTCTCTCATAGTTCAGAGGCTGTTGGGAATACAAACCATCATACATCATACAAGGTGAAAAGGGTACATTTTTTTTAAAGCAGTTATGTTTTATTGAGATGCAGGGAGAGTCAAGTCATGATTGTTACTTAAATATGGGATTTATACACAGGCAGAACAAACACTGAATTATAATAAGTTTGCAGAGTGAAAATTGTCTGTCATTGTGAATAATTATTCATAGTTTTTATTGCTATTTCTTACTGAAATAAAAATGAAAGTACAAATATTTACCAAACTGAAATGGATGTAATTAAAGAAGCTGAGAGCCATCATTTCATAATGCTATTTAGCTGCAAAGAGAAGGAATGCACTAAAGATTCTTGTAAACAAAGCGATTAAATTTAAACGCAATACTACTGCAATAAAGTCGTAAGAGTCTTGTTTTCTCATTTCACTGACCTCCAAAAAAACTGTTTATTCAGTTGTGAATGGTGTGCACCACTGAGCATTCTTCTATCCATTGATTCTAAGAATCTGATCAGCTACTTTTGTGACACTTCAAGATCTTCACCCCATCATAGATTCAGCATAAATAAAGATATTTTACCTTTTTCAGGTTGATGATGCCCTCCTTGGTGTCCCGATCGGCAGAGATGGAGAATGTGTTGGCCCCCTCTGAGTTGATGATGCTGTACTTGATGTCTGCATTGATGCCGAGGTCTTCATCATTGGCTTTGATCTTCCCGACTGGTTTCCCTACCTGGGCTGATTCAGGGACGTAGAGCTGGTAGTTTTCTGGGGACAAATATTAATTTGAAAAGATACAAACAGAACCTGGTCAGCTTTAAATGAATGTGAAAATGTCCTACTGAACCAGCATGATTCAGGCACCATTTGTTAATGAGAAGATATCAATAAAATAGTCTGCGGGGCCTCAGCTGAAAGCAAACATTAAGCTGTGGCTCATAACATAGACAAAGCAAAACAAATTCTGAGGCAGATGGTTATTGGAGAATCTATTTGCTACAAAATGCCCAGCGGCATGTATTAAGGCAAGTCCATACAACTATTAATTCATGACTGTTAAACACAGAAAATGAATTTGGCATTTGGTCAGTATTTGCCAGATTGTTCTGATGTAGCTCAACATTTACCTACATTTCTATTTTTTGGTAACATAATTTGTCTCAAGTCAATTTCCTCCACAAATTTGTCCATTTGCACTGTCTGCAGAAAGAACTGTGTACATACTTTGAGGAAACTTGGGTGGGTTGTCATTGATGTCTGTTAGGGTGATGTTGATAGTGGTGGAGCCAGAAAGGCCTCCGACCTGGCCTGCCATGTCTTTGGCTTGAATAACAACGGTGTAATGTTCTCTGGCTTCACGGTCCATGTCAGCTAAGGCAGTCCTAATGATTCCTGCATGGGTGAAGTAAAAACATGAGACACAAGGTAAACTATGTCTCTGCTGTTCCTGACATTTATTTCTACCAGTGTAAAAGCAAACGGTAACCAAACACTGAAAGAAAGAAGCAGGTTAGATCTGATGCATAATCAAAATCATGTTAGGTAACATATTAGAAGAGAACATTTTTGAGCCAGTGGAGATGAAACAAACAAACAAACATGCACTTACAGAGTACTTGGAAGCACCATATTTTTTTTAATTGATTACAGTAGAATCATAAATCTCTGCTGCTTTCATCCTGGAGCCACTTTGGTTACTCAGCGATTGTGAAGGTTACCCTTTAACTTTTTCTATAAAGTGGCTGAGCAGCCTTGGACTACTGAAGAACTTATAGAGTACCATTGAATCAGTTAGTGTGACAGAATTGTGAACATTTGAGATGTCACAGTCAAACAGCATTTGATCCTCCTGCTGCTCTACATCGTTGATTTACTTGTTGCATCACTCTGTGATTTCTGATGATTTCAACGTGTCTATTCATATTAGAATTTATGTGCATGACTGCAACATCCTGAAGCCACAATGAGCCCTGATAATATGTTGCATTAGCTGCAGCACTGTTTATTGTAAATTGCACTCTCTCTCTGAGCCAGCACCCTCTGGGCAAACGCTGAACTTATGTTCCTGTGAACTTGTGAACCCTGTAATAATACTGTACATGATGCTTGACCAGGGGCAGTAAGACCTGGGAGGAAATGAGATGGTGCTGATGACGGTGCTAAATGGGATGCTGTGGTTACTCCATGTTCTATGTTGAAATCACACAGTGGAATGGAAGGAATTTTACAAAATGGTGAAAAAATATTTCCTTAAGACATCTTTGGAGTTAATATCTCAAAATAACATTTTTTTTTTGTTTTTACAAACTTTTTAAAGATGTTAAGTAAAGACTTCCAATAGCAACAAAAATGGGAGGTAAGCACAAATATAACAGCAAGCTGACCTCTTGCAAAAAGCAACAATTACCGTTAAAATGTCCTCCAGATGTGGCTTTGAGAACAGGTTTGTTCTGTGAGGAAGGTGTGTGGTATTGCAGCCTAAATTGGTTTAAAACACCATCATGTCTCTGGTCTCCTAGGTTTTAAACTTGGTTAAGATTTAAAAAATGTGCTGCCAGCCTAAGCTATCATTGAGGTCACAGTCTGAAATCCCTGCTCGCAAATCAACGAAAATGGAAATTCAGATGCAACAGAATGCAACACAAATATAACAACAATAACAGTATTATTATTATTATTATTATTATTATTATTATTATTATTATTATTATTATTATCCATCCACAAACACTGGGCTCCACTTCATGAGCAGAGGGTGCTATAAAATTAGTGCAAATTTATTTCAAAAATATAATTAATGTCAGAATCCATCCAGCCTTTAAAAATAATGCCATGGCACAGTTCTTGCTTATAATGAGCTGAGGCTGGAGCTGGAGCCTCTGCTCACACTCTCACCTACTGATCGCACCTGAACAAGTTTCTCTACTGAGTGATGCTGCTTGACCTTCTGAGATGAAAAGGACAAATTCAGCTTACTGGTGTCATTTCTTTTTCTTCTTAAATTGTGCAAGAAATCTCCGGGTTGGTAAATTCCAACCTTTTCCACGCAGAAAAGTGACAAGCTGGATTTTGTAAGATAAAACAGAAGAAGCCACAGCCAATGTTTACGCTTTAAAGCATACAAAGGTGGTTCAGGCAGAGTCTGATACTATCTGATGTCATTACATGTGCATTAGTTCTGTCTGAAATGGAACAACCATGAAAAGGGACAGAAAGCTACTTTATACTAACTACTTTACACTAACTTTTATATCAAAACAAATATATTTTTCATTTTACTGCCAAGTAGATTTTACAGTAGCTACATTAAGCTGCTTTGCAACTGTTGTATTCCAACATTATGATGAATAACTACAGTGATTTATTCTTGCTATAGACAGACTACAGACTATTATTATCCTGTTGTTCCTGTTAGTAATGTAAACATTCAATAATACAATACAGACAAACCTCTGTGATCGAACACCGATTTGGTCGAGTACCGAATTCATTTTCCCCATTTAAAAAATAAGCCAACAATCAACGCACACACACGTCAACATCCGAACAGTACAGAGACCGCGCGGCAAGTAGGCAGACCGCTTCAGTCGCTCAGGTAGTGTTGGGTGGCCGAGTAGAGCCGAGTAGAGCCGAGTTTGAGCTCCGGGCCACCAGGTCGGGAAAAGCTCAAACTTTTGGTTGGAGTACCGGTTTGTTTGAACTGTGAAACGTTCAGGTACCGAGGTTTGTCTGTACTACAAATACTTAAAACTTGCATTTGTTTTTGGACTATTTGGGTTACTACCTTAAGATTGTAACAGGGAGCCATCTTCCATATCGATAAGTATAGATCCAGTAATAAACCAGCAGATCCTGTTGATTCACAATTCTGTTTGATATTTTCCTTTATTAAGAGATAATAACACAAAACTGTATGATTTACCCAGTAGTTCTAAGTGAGTTAGCAAACCATCTTGTTTAAACCCTGATGTTATTAACCAGCGTCCTACTCAAGTCCATGATGCAACACCAGTGCAACCTATTGGACATATTTCCATTAAAACATCACTGAGAAGAAGTATCTGACCTTTTCAGCCTCTTGTTCCCCCTCAGCTCACACAAAGATTTTGTTGCTGGATGGTGGTTCACAGCAGCTGGTTAAAGAGCAATGTACACTACCATCTGCATTTCTTATCTTTATCTGCCTTTTAAAGCTGATAATCGATCTTAAAACAGATAAAAGAGATTCTGAACAATAAATGCTCAACATGAAACAAAAGAAGGGAGTGTTCCTCATGCATTCAGTCTGAGATTAAATTCTATGTCACAAAGATGACATGAAGATCACACCTGTGAACTCCATTTCCCAACTGCTTCTGAACTGTAATACCTGAGATAGTCTCTGCTAAATCTCCACAGAGTTCGTCAGTTAATTTAGAAAATAATTGAGAAAGAAGCTGCTTCCCTGAACCTGGACCCGTTGGATACAGTGAGGTGGTTAGCCTTTTCCTCAACCTCCCCAGTCTATTAGAGTTGATACCATCACACTATCCACCTCTTTGTCTAACTGGAAACTTCTAAGGAAGGCCAATCTCCTGGGTGAACAAAAGGGATTAGAAGAGATTACTAAAGCTCTCTTCAATCTCTAGCTTCAGGAATCTTGGATTTTGGCCCATCTGATACAGTGTTATTCCAGTGTTTCTGTACTCTTACAGAAGTTTTAAAGAAAAAGGGTAGATTACAACTACAGACACAGTTATAAAAGCAGATCTAACAATAGGTCACTTGTTTAAACTCCACAGAGACAAATGCATTAATTATTGCATCATATCTGATTAAAATAATAGTTTGACTGGAACATATAATGGATACATTGTAGCTTCTCTCTTGACATCAGCATTGATCTCCAGAAATGCTTTAAATGTGTCAACTCAATTAATAAAGTCAAACACAAATCCCAAATCAGCAGAGAAATTAGCCTATTTAGTCATCGTGAGGGACTGGGGGTTTCTGTGGGACATGTGTCATTGAATGTGTGTGTGTGTGTGTGTGTGTTTGAAAGTACAGATGTGATGTTGGATGGTTTACCCAACTATGAAACTGATGTGGAACAGCCCTGGTGCCTCTGTGGGTAAGTGACAGATGTCTGGTATTGATGGGAATGACAGGAGTTAGCACCTGACTATAAAAAGGATAAATGCATCTGCTGTCTCTGTGAAGATATGGAACACTCTTAAATCCTGCTGCCTTTCATTTTTGAAATCTTCCATCCATGTAATCAAGTGAAGAAATTGGTATGGCTGTTCATAAAACAGTTTGCAATCACACTCTTTCATGCGATGTGTCAAAAATCAGGCTGATAAAAGCGACAGTACTTTCCCAGAAAGACTCTCCAGAAGAATACCCAGGTGCTGTTTTTAACTCCAGCCCTCCATAATTTACATTCAGTGAGCAGATTGAGGTTCAGTCTGTCTTAAACCCGGCTGTCCTTGTGCATCTGCTCTCGATATTTACCAGAATCCCCAGACAAGTCCCAACATAAGCAGCAGGTGGTGGAGGGGCTTCTGAAAGGGCACCTTAGGAGGATTTAAAGTTGTTCTTGGAAATGTGTGAGTTTATCAAACCTCTCTGGACCCTAAAAGCAAAGTGTTATACACTTTGAAAACTTTAATGTTTTAAATATTCTTAAAAACCCATTTTACCTGCTCAGATGAACAGCAGCCAACAATAGAAGCTTTGGCATTACACAGAGAATTAAGACCCTTAGATAATAAATGAGACCTTTTTTGAACATCAAACTGAGCAAATATGAGTGAAAACAGTAAGTTAATGTTAAGTTTACTATATACTATTGCTACTGGTAATATCATGACAAACAGATGTGTTAGACCATTTAACAATTGCCTCTTGTACTCAGTGTAGGAGTGAGAGTTCTAAGATGGAAGCTTTGCTGGCATGTTTATAATAATAATAATAATAATAATAATAATTATAATAATAATAATAATAATAATAATACAGTTTATTTCAAAGTGCCTTTCAAGACACCCAAGGACACTTTACAGTACGTCTATGCAACAGTTAAACTATTTACAATTCAAAATCAAAGGTCAGGTAGATAGGTAAGACTTCAGTAACAATTACAATAGCACCATTTACAACAAAAAATAGTCAGTAAGTGCTTTACAGAGATAGAGACCCAGAGCCTGAGGGGGCGTGTTGAAATGGCGATGTGGAGGAGGTCAGACAGGTAAGGAGTGGCGAGTTTGTGGATGGCTCTGAAGGTGAGGATTTTGTACTGCATCTGGAAAGTGATGGGAAGCCAGTGGAGTTGTTGTAGCATGGAGGTGATGTGGTGGGAAGATGGGGTTCTGGTGATGATGTGGGCAGCTGAATTTTGGACCAGTTGTAGCTTGTGTAGAGATTTTTGAGGGAGACCGAAGAGGAGGGAGTTACAGTAATCTAAACGTGAGGTGAGACGAGGATGGAGGTTGTGTTGTGGGAGAGGGAGGGACGGAGTCGATTTATTTGTCGGAGATGGAAGTAGGTGGCCGGAGTGGTATGGCTGATGTGGGATTTAAATGAGAGAGTGCTGTCAAGGATGACACCCAGACTCTTAACTTGAGGGGAGGGGAAGACCGAGGAGGTGTCGATGGGAATGGAGAAACCGGCAACTTTTGAGAGTGATGATTTCGTCCCTACGAGGAGCACTTAAGGAAGTTCGACGACAACAGGCTTTGATTTCAGCTAAGCAGGTGGGGAGGAAGGAGGGTGGGAGTGAGGAGTTAGGCAAGCTTGAAAGGTACAGTTGAGTGTCGTCTGCGTAACAGTGATATTGGATGTTGAATTTGCGGAAGATGGCCAAGGGGAAAAAGATAGATTGTGAATAGCAAGGGTCCCGGGACTGAGCCCTGTGGCACGCCTGAAGTGACTGGGGAGAGGTTGGACTTGAATTATTTGAGCTGGATGAACTGTGTGCGACCTGAGAGGTATGAATGGAACCACTGAAGGGGGGGTCTTGGCAAGGCCGATGGAGGAGAGTCTATGGAATAGGCTGGGGTGGGAGATGGTGTCAAACGCAGCAGTAAGGCCGAGGAGGATAAGGATGGAAAGTGAACCAGAGTCAGCTGCAGTGAAAAGGTCGTTGATTATTTTTATAAGAGCAGTTTCAGTGCTGTGGCAGGGGCGAAAACCAGATTGGAAGGGGTCATAGAGGGAGTTATGTGCTAGGTGGGTGTGTAGTTGAGAGGCGACTACTTTTTCAAGGATTTTGGAAATGAAGGGTAGATTAGAAATGGGACAGAGCTTGTTGTAATTATTGGGGTCTGAGCCTGGTTTTTTCAGGATTGGGATGATGGCTCCCGTTTTGAGGGATGAGGGAACAGTTCCAGTAGAAAGTGACGATTGAATGACGGCAGAAATGGGGGGGGAGCACAGCAGGGAGGCAATATTTGACCAGATTGGTGGGTAGGGGATCCAGCTGGCATGTTGAGGGTTTGGATTTCAGGATAAGAGCATCGATGTCAGACATTTTTGGGAGAAGAAAACTGGAGAATTGATGACGGTGAGGCAGATTGGTTGGTGGGCTGGGAGGAGTTCCAGGTTGGAGAGCGGGAAATGAGCCTGTGTCTAGGTGATGGTGAATTTTTAGGATTTTGTCCTTGAAAAACTACATTAGGGAGTTACAGGTGTCAGTTGAATATAGATGTGGAGGTAGGGAGTCAGGTGGCTGGATAGTTTTGTTGAGAAGTGTGAAAAGAGATTTGGTGTTTCCTTTGTTGGAGGAGATCTGGGCAGAGTAGTGTTTTGTCTTGGCTTGGTGAATTCCGTCCTTGTATTGGTGGATGTGGGCAATGCACATTTCCTTGTGGATCAGGAGTCCAGTTTTCTTGTAAAGTCTTTCCATTTGACGGCCTTTGGTTTTCATGGAGCGGAGATGAGGGGTAAACCGGGGGGCAGTTGTGGAGAACGAAACAGAGCATGTTTTGGCTGGGGCGAGAGAGTTGAGGATGTTCTTTAAACTGGTATTGTAGTGGGATATGATTTCGTCGGTGGAAGTGAAAGAGTCTGGGATGATAATATTGGTAATGTGGGAGCTAAGAGTGTCAATGTTGATGTTTTTCAAGTTGCGGAATGAGATAAGGCGTGGTGATTTAAATCCGGAGTGGCGGAGTGCAGTGCTAAAAGAGATGAGGAAATGGTCACTGATATGGAGATCATCAGCAGTGCAGTAGTGGGGGGTGAGACCAGAGCAGCAGAGAAGGTCCAGAGTGTGTCCTTTGGTGTGCGTTGGGAAGTCGATGAAATCATGCAGTCCAAAGCTCTCAGGAATGATAAAAAGTCTCTGGTGAGAGGCAGATTGGTGTTGTCCATGTGGATATTGAAGTCCCCTAGTATTATTATGTTGGGAGATAGTGTGCATAGATGGGTGAGCAAGATGGCAAAGTCATTTAGGAAGTCACTGTGGGGCTTGGGGGGCAGTAAATTGTGGCAATGACGGTGGGAGTAGGTCCAGGGAATGTAAGTGCCAGATGTTCAAATGAGGATGTTGGAAGCAAAGACAGCAGAAGGACATTCCTGGTGGTCAATCACTGCAATACCACCACCACGGTCATGGGAGCAGGGGTGGGAAAGGTATGTATAGTCCGGTGGGGTGGAGTCGTTGAGTGAGGAGATGTAATTTGCTTGTTGCCAGGTTTCCATGATACGAAGAAAGTCGAACTTGTGGTCAGTTAGGAGATCCTGGATGAGGTGTTCCTTATTCGTGAGTGGATGTTAAGAAGTCCGAAGCTGACAGAAGTGTCCTCAAGTTTGGTGTGAGTCAGAGCCTGGACAGATGGGCTGGAGTGATTGATAGTCCGGGAGGTGTTTCTACCAGAGCGGTGTCTGTTGGTTATAAGGACGGGAATAGGGAAAAGTTGGTTGCCCGTGTGGTTTATTGTGGGAGGAGAGCTAATTTTGGAAAGACCAATGGCTGAGGGAGACAGTTGGATTATCTGTCAGCAGGGGGAGCTCTGGGGAGGGATCGTTGACAGTAGGTGGATCGTGGAGGGAGAGGGGTTTGAGTGAGATGGGGAGGTAGGTAGTTAGGCATATGGAGAGGAATGGACGGTGTCTCGCAGATTAGCAGCTAGCATGTGGCTACCTGCGCGGTTTGGATGAATTTATTTATGAATTTTAGCTATTTTATCATGCAGTTGGAGTGATTTGCAGCTTTTCTGACCAGCATTTAATGCATGATTTGTAGGAAAAAAGATTGCATCCTGAATGATTACTGATAAATTCTCCTCAATGGTCAAATTAAAGCTGCCTGCTAGTAAAGTATTAAAACAGAGGGGATACTGGCCTTCCAATGCAGACACTACATTTGCCCTTTCCTTCTTCTTTCATCAAAGAATGGTACAAAGTTCTCTTAACCTCTGATTCAAACTACTGTTAACAATCAGATTATAAATGTAAATGTCAAACACATGGGCCGGCTGAGTTCATGGTGGTAGAACCCTCTGACTCCTGAATTAACTAAAAGAACACTGACATTTAGTTGAACTCATGTAATTCCAAAGACATTAATACATCTCTCTGTATAATCGTACAGATTAGGGACAGGCATATAATGCAGAAATGACATCATCCACCCATTTCCAGAAACGCTGATCTCAATTGTTAGAGAGTGAGAAGCAGGACGACACCTTGGACAGGTCACCAGTACATCACAGCACACACATTCACCAGTCAACCCACTATGAATATTTTTCATCTGTGGGAGAAAACCTAAGAACCCAGCGGCAGGAACAACAAGCTAACTCCACTCAAATAAGACCTGAGCCAGAATGTGGTGACTACTGCAACCCAATACACCGCCTATATTTTGGGATGCCATGTCAGTGTGAAATACTACAGAGTTGTCACATCCATTTTCCTTTGCTCTCAGGCCCCCAGGCTTGCCTTCATTATCTGCTGTATCAGTGATATTTCTGTCTTTACATAGTCTGTGTCATGCTCATTTATTTCTCTGGTGAAGTAAATCTAATTCTAAACCCAGCCCTGCTTTTTGTGTACTGCATGACACCATCACAGATGCATCAATTTAAATTTTGACATCCATGATTGACTCTTATTTGGCGTGGAGAAAAGGAGCTGCCTCAATTATCTTTCCTGAGTTAATTAGTTAGTCTGAGAGCATGAATGGAACATTCTGTGTTCAGTCATTAACATGTCTTTGAAACATAAACCATGTAGTGGAATTTGTACCTAGTTTATAAATAACTAGGAAAAATATTCAGGGAATATAGGAATATTATAAGCAATGGTGTAGACCAGTAAAAGGATTTTGTCAAAGTCTGCAGAATCAAACTCAGGCATATCTGAGTTGTTCCATCTAAACTCTTCAGTTTGCCCTTCGAGGTCAAATATGCCCAATTTATTTCCAGTCCTCCTCACTCACCCTACGATTTAAAGTGATAAAGCTTATGAGATCTGAGCACTTAATCTTTGGACAGGTCAGCCTGCTCCATCACACAGCTTTCCTTTAAGAAGCATACATGCCCACGTTGTTTGATTTTTTTAAGAATATCTCTCATGCCTATTGTTATACAGCAGGGATGACCAAACTATTCCACAAAGGGCCGTGTGTCTGCAGGTTTTTGTTCCAACCCAGCAGCAGCACACCAGACTTGACTCAATTAATCAACTCATCAGAGTCTTCAGACAGCTGATTGGTCAAACAGGGTGTGCTTGACTGGTTGAAACAAAAACCTGCAGCCACACAGCCCTTTGTGGAATACTTTGGACATCCCTGTTATACAGTGTTTTAAATATTTTCCATTGTGGCTTAAGTTTTTACTCTATTATTTTGACAGTTTCAACTTAAGTGTATTAAATAATATTCTTGTATTTTATTCCTTTGTGAAGCCTCTTACTTACACATTACACACAGACACATCAATGTCAAATAACTGACACTCTACATCAAGTTTTACATTTCTTAGGCTGGATCTCTTTATAAAGTAAAAAGGTGTGCATTCACTGGTCCTGGGACAGCTAATAAAACAGAATTTATAGGGTATATCATGAGCAATACAAAGGTCCAAAGGGGCCAAAGGTCTGACGCTTGACTTTTACTAGACATCCAGAAAAGCTAACCAGCTGGATTTGTGTGCTTGCGTTAACCTGCCTCTTTCTCACAGGTTTATGGAAGAACACCACTAAATCACTGCCTGGGTACCTTCTTAATTTTACTTTGACTGCCAAATGACTTATTTATGAGACTGTAATTCCTATATTAGTATCAGTCACAAAGCCATTAAATAATGCAGCCACAACCACAAAAGCTTTTATATTAGTGGATTTTAGCATGATTACTTTGCCATAACCCCATAAACCACGTATCATCCTTTTCTTCACAGATATATGCACGACCCTGAATGACATTATGATGGCCAGCTGAAATATATGGCATATAATAGTTTTGGTATTAAGACTTTGGCAAAGCAGAGCTCCACACAACTGAATCTGCTCCTTAGTTTGATTCATTATTTTTTGTATCTTTTTTAACTACTTTATTGATCTGTCGCAGAAACGCTGGTGTTGTTATGACCAGGATATCAAATATCATGCAATGATAGACATTGAACTCTGCTGTATGTTATCCCGAGTTAGAAATGAGAACCTAAGATTGTATCTTCCCGACTGTGCTGTGCTTCCCAGTGTACAGCATGTCTCATCTGTACTTTGTGCAGAATGGTCTGACTCGGTTGTTCACCAGGTCCAGCAGGATGGTGCAGTCGGGAGAATCCTTTAAGTCTGCTACATTTCCAAATTGGATCAATAAACATAAATCTAGAGTAGACATTCTAGTCTTCTGACCAAGGATTTTAAGCATTAATTCAAAACAATGCAGTTTTTTTTTTTTTTTAAATAAAGGAACACTAATCAAAAAAAAAAAAAAAATACACAAACAAGTCTGCCATTCCAGTCTGGGATGGCTGAACCTCAGGGAGCGCAAACAGTCAAAAGTGTTGGTGTTTGTGCTGATTGGATTTAGGTCAAGTCTGAGATGGTACTTTGGGGATCCCCTTGAGCACCATATGTTCATGCCAAATGCTGTCATTACCCTCTGACCTGAAATGCTCTTTTCCTTTACCTCATTGTAGAATCTGCTACTTCTGTCTGGAGTCCACAGACTGATGTTAACAAAAGACTGCAATCGTATGTCTGTGTGTCTGTTTTAATCCAGCAAATAACACCTGAATTACCCATAGCAGTGTTTGCACATTTAAAGCGTGGTAGGAGGTGTATTAGCTAAGTTAATACATGGTGAGACAGATGCAGGAGCAGCTCCATCTCCCCAGTGTGATGCACAAATGCGGCAGAATGCCAGCCCAACTGTTCTAATACTCGAGCTTAGTGAGATCACATGAGAGTGCAGCTCCCTCCATGTGCACATTTTCCACTGACCGCTGGAGTTCCTTGTCCTAATTTGGAGGAGGGTGGTTTGCCAGTGGCAGTAAGCAAGTGCCGACTCGTATAAATTAGTTTGTGTGGGTGGAATAGTGTTTTGCAGAGACTGCAGCTGGCTAAGCCTTCGATCACATCTCGGCTCCTCGGCACACCCCATACATTACAATGCAGCAAAGATGCCGAGTCAGCTCAAGCAAAACAAGCCATCACAAATCTAAAACCTCAACGCACTGAGGAAGGTGAGGAAAAATCACAGTAATACAAATATTTTGCAGATCATGATCTGAAATTAATTTCAACAAGTACACAGTTAATAGAAGAAAGCACAAAATGTGCTGTGGTGGGAGAACATTTCAGATTTCATTCAAAAATTGGTACCTCTTATGCCTCATTGCAACAGTGTGAAATTGCTCTATCAATCCTAGCTGCCTTTTCCCTAAAGGTAATGTCAAAATGTTCGGCACTTCATTTGTGTTGCTCATTCAGCAAAGACTTCCTGTTTTACATGGGCGGCACAGTCTCAAAGGGGCCAGTGGTTGTTTGAGACAGCACGAATCAATTCATACGTGAACATGGAGGGTTGTTCATGTGGTGAACTGACAGCAACAGAGGCAAGCTCAGATGCACACATGCACATATACCTACACACACACACACACACACACACACACACACACACACACACACACACACACACACAAACACAAACACGCACACACATAAAAAACACACAGTGTCTGAAAGCAAAAGAGAGATCAAAACACCCTCACCTCTCAGAGCAGAGGAGTTTTCACATGGCATAAAAGTCCCATGTCTGGCACTTTAGAAAGTTTTATTAACATTTAATAGATTCCAGCAGAGAGCTTTCAGACAACAGATGGAGATAGAAAAGACTGTTGTGGCTTTTTACCTCCTTTCAAATGGTTGGAAACAATGGCGTTACGGAGGCCTCGGTACAAATGACTCCTCGGGCCCTTGAGGAGTCGGTTATAGCTCACAAAAAGGGGATTGCGTGCTCAATAATATAGCAGTCATCTGAGTAGCCCATAACTCTGCTGTGGCTGTTTTAACTTTTATGATTTCAGATGCTCTGCCATAACTGGACAGGATGTACACTGTCAAAAAAGTGTGCAGTGGCCAGACTTCACAGAACACTAAACACTTCACTTTAGATCATTTAAAGACATCAAACAGTGGACCCATGTGGGACTTTTTGCTCCAGTTTAAATTAACAGTTACAGTATTTGCAACAATATGAGTGTTGAATGTAGTGATACTGCACCTGTTTTAGGGTCAACAGAGAAATATGGCTGTCCTTGTAGAATACTGTAGACTATTCTGGCACTGTTTCCATATGTGGGATCATCAGCATCACTCGCTGTGACTTGCAACACAGACGTACCTGGAAACAACATAAACATATTTGAAAGACTTAGAATTAACAAATAGGCCATCTGTTTGGGAGTCACTGATGAAGTTGATATTTTCTCTAAAATATGTTAATGAATAAACTTAAGCTGAATATCTGCAGAATAAATGCACTTGATTAATGAAAGTCCAATTTTTTCCTGAAAATGTTGTGATGTAATCTCATCACACAGCACTCTAGAAATGCTGATCTCACAGGAATTAACATGCTGGTGCCAAATGAGTACAACATTGAGCATTTTCAGGATTAAAACCCAGCATATGCATTAATGCAACAATCAGAAAACCCCTTTAAACATTATAGGGCTGGATATCAGCTTTGTCCAAAGTGGTCACTGTTACCAGAAAAGCTGCTGTTTGTGTTGCATTAAAAAGAAAAAAATGGAGGTGATATTAAATCTTGGAGCTTCAGCAAGTCCCAGACTTAGATGAGAAATCTGTTGTGCGTCAAAACCGTGCTGACTTGCTGATCTTTCAGAATGCTAAGTACCTGGATCTTTTTGTTTCTGTGCCTTGTCTGGCAGAGGCTGACGCAGCATTAGTGTTTGTGAAATATGAAATAATATCTGCTGATCTGATGTTGGACTTTGTTCACATCTCTATAGCCAAACAATATGTCTGGTTTTTGTATTCATGCTGTATAAATCCTGGCTTACTCAGGGTATCTTTGAAATCTCATATTTCTGCAGATGTTTCACACATTGATATCCAAAAATAAAACCTGGAGATACATACATCAATCCAGCCCAGATCTGAACACCATTTTGACAGGAGGCAATCATTCAAAATTTCACTTTTTAATTAAAGTCCATTTTGCTGATTTGTTCACATATTTTGTTGTTGAATGTAGAAATTATACTTGAGTTTCCCAAAGGAGTCCAAATCAATTTGTGACTTCCAGGAGGTCACTTTACTGAAACCAAGAGCTCACAGGAATGCTGAGGTGGTCTGCTTTATAAAAAGAGATAACAGAATGTTGCAACTCACTGTACAAAATCCATCTCTGAGAGCAAAGTTCCCTGACAGAAATTAACCATCTACACGATGGGAGCATTACTACTGACAGGATGTTTCAGCCATCGACACAGCATCAGAGTACCAAGCTTTTGAACCAAAGTTTAGAGGAAAAAAAAAATCACAAACTCATTATTTACAGTAACAAAAAAAGGCTAATTTAAATTGTGCCACTGCGGTTCAGTTAACACTTGATGCATCAGTCAAGAAGCATTACAAGCTTCATTGACCCTTTCTGTACTGCATGACTACATAACCCATTAGTGTGTGGGTTTATTTAATATATGAACTTCATGGTACAACCTAGGACCTGTGAAACCTTAGGACACTATGTTTTAAATCATTCTCCATCTCATGCATGAAACATATGCCACTATTATTTTGTATGAATATGTAACAATAAGTTAATAATAATGCACATTCTGAAAAAAATATTCAATAAATGTCTTATCTCTATGAGAAGATCCAACTCTGTGTGTGTTTGCTGAAGTAAAACTGAGAATGTATTTGCTTTTTTGATTCTAAAAGGCTTTATTGAGAAAGAAAAAAAGGGGAGGTGGGGGCATTATATTAGGACACAGAAAAAAAAATTCCAGTGCATGCTGTTGGTCCATCTCTGCAGTTGGGGAGGTGAGAGGCTGTCACCACTGATTTTACTTTCAGTTTCATATTCAGATTCATGTGTTGCTTGGCAGGAAAACTCCTGATGAACGTTGGTGTCAGGGTCAGATGTTCTTGGACCATCTGAAGGAGGTGGCATGTGTTGAGGGGTCAATTGTGCCCTTTCAGCTGCTTTGTGTACTCTCAGGTTACACAATTACATAATGTAATAATAATGTCCAGCCATGTTAGTTTGCATAAGTTCAATTCGATTCATTTCAATTCTATTTGTATAGCACAGCAGTCACAACAACAGTTATCTCAAGAAGATAGCTTCATGCTGTGAAATAGTAAACCAGAAAATATTTTGCATTTCTGGATAGAAACCATTAATAATTGATGCCAGACTTACTGTCTTACTGCTTATTAAGAATATGGTTGCAGAGTCCAGTTTTAAAGTAATAGAAGCAGCTCATTAATTGAAAAGGGGGACAATAACATATATTGCTTGAAAGGAATAATTCTGGCTGCATTATTGCTTGTTGAATAACCTCCTTTCAAAATGAATAGGACTCAATTCAAAACCCACATACCAGAATAACACAGGTTAATTTGGTTTAAATTCAATGCATGCAAGATATAAAGAAGGGTTGGACTAGGTCGTGTAGGTTCCCTAATAAGAGCATTATTATCATTATTATTGATCTGTTTACAACAACCTGCCTTTACAGCTCCCCTTTTCTACTCTCTATTTATTAATTTTCACCTGCAGCTCTCATCCATAACTCTCCACAGGGCTCAACAGGACTTTTCCTTTGTTTCCATTTTGATGAGGTTGCGAGTGAACTGTAATCGACTTCATGAATAGAAAAATTAAAAAAGAAAATCATATATAAAAGATCTTGCCAATATGCAGCCGACTCTCTTCAGGTTGTTTTCAGGAACACAAGCCTGAAAACATGCTGGAAACATGAAAGCAAAGCCAAAAAGATGAGAAATCAAAACAAAATTTGAGGCTACTAAAGAGAGAGGAAAAATCAGTCATGTAGGTCTCTTTGTTTTGTATGAATCAATAAAGTGTTTATTGAAGAGATGATGTCCACCCTTATGCAAGTTTTTCTGTTTCATTTCAGTCCATTAGCTTCAACAGTACTCAGTTAATCAGAACTACCCATCAAAATAGGCCCTCATCTCTGCTTCTAAACCAGTATTAAACTCAATTCCCTAGAAGCGAAATGGCTGGCAGGAGAGAGAGCTTGCTATATCCAACATGTCCATTTACGTGTGCCTCAGTGGGAGGTATATGCACAAGCAGAAGACTGATAATCCTTTCATCCAGCGCTCTCAAAAATATCACCGTACCACTCAATGGGTGATCTGAAACAGGAAGAACTGGACAACCTGGCCTGTCTCCAGTGAATCAATTTAAGCAGGAAAGAAAGAACATCACTGCCAATTAGCCGCTCCAGTCCCAGACAACGCCTTGCTGCACTTGGGAGCACCACTATTGACAAATGCTGGAGGATTAGTGCTCCAGAGTGTGAGGACTGTTGATTGTTACAGCCGATTTGAAGATGCAGACACCAAACCAAAGAGGAATTACTTGAATAGACATCAGCATAGGAGGTGCTAAAAAAAAAGTCCAATTATTCTCCCTTTTACTCTTCACTTGATTCCCTTGAGTGGCACCAGTGATGATTGATTTCTTCTGCAACCGATGGCAAAGTTTTCAGGAAAATAGTTCAACTTTAAAAGGTTGAGTCTAAATCAAACTAAAGCAACCATTTGAATTAGTACAAGTATTTTAATGAAGGGGCAATGGCGAGAAGAATCTAATAAAATTAGACTGATAAACATCCCCAAGAAGTCGCTGAATATTGAGCAGCTCTGGTGTAACTGGGGTTTTGAATGTGGATCCTTCAAGAGCGTTGGGTGATTTAATTAAATTGAGTGACCTAAGAAATAATTGACTTTATTCTCATTTATACAGTGTTGAAAAGTGAAGGGTGTGTTGCTCTCAAATAATTCAGCAAAATAGTTATTTACTCTTGGTATTGGACATGGACACCAAGTTTCACAGTGGACTGTTTCCACCCTAATGAGATGATTATTTCTGGTCAACTCACTCATCAATGTCAGCCCTTAATCACATCAGCACTTTCATCAGACCTGGAAACAAACTATTCAGTTGCTATTAATCAATTGATATTTGAGGAAAGGGACATGCAATGTATCATTTTCAGTGGGGATTAAGACCCCCACTTGACATATTGTAGACACAAAAATAGTGAATTCCAAAGTGTATGCATGCCTGGGCATAAATATTCATTTAGGTAACCGGAGAGATATTGACTGTTGTGCCTACAGGTTTATTGTGGTTTGCATATTAAACCCTTTCTGTGCATTTCACTCTTCAGGCTTGTCCTCAGCCGGTCAGACAGATACAAATTGAAAGCCTACCCAGACCCAGGATCTGTGATACACTTGAGAAACTCTATAATACCATTTTAAGCTATTGTACTGTGAGCCAGCTTGCAGTGGACTGAGAAAAGGCCTCCATTTTCGGTTTGCCCACGCTAAAAAACACAATGTGCTGCCGAGCAGCTGTCTCACAGGAGGAGGACTGAGGCTTTTTTTGTCTTTTGTAATGTGAAAGACTCCACAGTCTCGATGGTGGCGGAGGTCTGTAGAGCCATTATTGAGGGCTTTATAAAGACCTGCCCACCGGGAAACCTAAGAAAACAAACATGAAAAAGAGGGCTCGGATGGCTTACAGAAGATCAAACGTCCACAAGAACATCATCACACATGAGCCAAACGCCGATGTGAGAGAACACAACACTTCTTTCAATGTTCTTTCTCTGAACAGCACTTGAGTAAGTCTGACTGAAACATCCTCAACACGACAGATCTCAAGGTTGTCTTTTTACTCTTTATCACGGAGGTAAAAGGGTTTGTAATATTGTGACCATCGATTAAAAACCATACCCTCAAGTTTTTGCTGAAGACACATACCTCTGCTGTAAAAGCACTCATTTCAAATAAACTTTACATTAAAGCATGACTCACCCACTTCAGACATCTCTGGCACCGTTGCTACAAAGGGTCCATCTGGAAATTTAGGTGCATTATCATTGATGTCTTGTACTTTAATGATGAATTCTGACTTTGGTTCCAGGGCCTCCTCTGTGTAGCGATCCAGAGCTTGTGCATGCAGGACATAGTGGGATTTCTTTTCCCGATCCAGGCTCTTGGTGGCATGGATATCTCCTGTTACTTCATCAATGATGAAAATAGTCCCAGCTCCTTCCCCGTCCAGTATGTACCTGACAGACCCATCGCCTTTATCTGAGTTTGAGTGAAGCTGCAGAGAAAATCAAAGAGAATGTATGAGAATACAAATGAAAAGTGTGTGTTTTTTTGTGTCTCAAAATTATAGCTCATGATTCAGCTATTGTTGAATTACTTTACATAAGAAATAAACACAACAGTCAAAGCTTGAGAGCAGGTCATGCTCAATGACAATGCTTCCATGATGAATTTATGAAGTCATGAGTCAATAAAAAAATAATACCCCACCCTGATGCTAAATAATCCTTATAGTAAAACATCTACCTCCTTCATAAAAACCATGCAATCTTCCATGTAGTTTACATACAGCAAAATACTCACTCAAACCCACAGCAATTAAACATGCCTGCCCTTATTTATGAGGTCCTACTAAAAGAGAACTAAAAGAGAAACAAATTATTCAGCCCAATTGTTGCATTAAATTTCAGTTTAATTCAGTGTTGAGTCAAAGCTCCTAAAATAATGAGCTGCCATCTCAACCCTTCAGTTCTGAGAGCTTTTCCTCAGCTTCAGAAAAACCCGCAAATAAAAATCAACTCAAGCATTACATTATTCACAGTTCCTCACAGTCCTGACTGTACCCAAGTGTCACTACAACAAAAGCACTGTTACAGATTCAGGGTTTTGGGGGGGATGCTTCGCAAGACTGTTAACGATGGAGAAGCACTGCTTGGTTCTCAGCAGGAGAAAAAGAATAAGAGATAAACAAGCCACCCAATCAGACATAATTGACACCAAGAGGATTAAAACTTTGATTTGCAGTTTTAGAATTTCTAAATATTAAATACATTCTTTTACAGGCTGACAGCATTTTCAAACCACAGAATCAAAGTAATATAATTTAAATGATTTCATTTTCATCCATGAATAAAAGATGCTAGGTTTCCCCCAGAGTTTTATTTTTGCTTCATTTGTTTTTTTGTTTTTTTTTTTCGCATTGGCAAAAACAAAAGATCAGTGATTCAGTGATACTGTTATCATTAGAATTGTATTTTATATGTTCACATAACAAGCACCTTTTTCTTGATAAACACACACACACACACACACACACACACATAAATAAACAAAGCAAACTCTGGGGAAGCCTGCTTGAAAATAAACCATTTAGTGAGTAATGTGTACGAAACATGTGTTCTGAACAAAGAAGAATAATCAGCCAAATATTCACTTCCCAATTGTCACATTCATGACTTGAAAAGCACAAATGGATGCTGCAATTAATTTTATAAATATCTTTGCTACATGGTCCAGACAGGGTCCCACAAAGCACTTACTTGCACACTCAGACATCATCTAAAGGCAAAACTCCAGTCAGTCTGTAAACAGGCAGTCAAGGATGTCTGTGGTCTGTGGGAACTGGAGGAAACCCAGATGGATAAAAGGAGGATGCAGAAGAGCCCCACAGACTGGAGTCAGATTCAAAGGTCTGTCACAGTAGTTCAACGACAGGAACATGAACCCTGGCGCCATTGATGTGAAAAGATTCCACGACCTGAACCTTGTTTGTAAGCTATGAGATCCATTTCAGCTCTACTGCCGGTGAAGTATTAATCAGACAGCTGTAGACTGGAGACACAATTGAGCAGTGTTTAAAATGCAAAGGGGCATTTGTCCTTCAGAAAACAAAATGTTCTGACTGTGTTTAAACCCTACTATTCACTATCTGTGTACAATCATATCTTGTTAAAAATCTTGTACTTGGAGCAGAAGACACAGCACCATTCAGTCCACACAGCCAATCTCTCATCAAAAACTGGACCTCAACACAAATGACTAATTATAAAGCTGCTCCTGATTGCAGGCCTGACTTGATGAGAGCCGACTGTCCTTCCCAGGGTACACAACAAGCCCGTAATTAGACAGAGTTAAAGATCCTGTTGAATCAGGATGTTCATCAGGTTTAGATTAGATTAATGTGAAACACAACCTTCACTGCAAAAAAAAAAAACGGAACTTGCTTACGTACCAGAAGCTGTTATGACCAATTGCTTTATTTATCTTAGGTTCATTTTTACAGACCGTTATAAAAATATGTTAGAAATATTGCCCCTACAAAATTCACAGATTTAGTCACTTAGAGAGCAACCAGCATTAATATGCACATCTGTCCAGCAGCAGTCTCCACCTCCACCTCATAAATGAAATTACGCCCACAGTCAAAGAGCTCATTTAGTCATGGAGTGTATTCATGGGAGCCAATAAATCATGCTCAGCAAAATGGAAACAATGATGCATTTGGCAACCATAGCATTCCAAAATCTATGGCTAATGACAGTAAACAGGCTGTGGGTGATTACACCAACACTGACCAATCAAGGCAAAACTTAGTGAGTGAGAAGTCTCTGGCAGCTCATCTCTCTCCTACTGTACACTCACTTGATCACTGTTTTTTTTTATGTCAAACCAATCATCATAAGTCAATCAATCCTTTCAATCTGTGTTGTTCTGGCATTTATCTGGACAATAAAAAACCTGTTAGCATTCCAGTTAATGTTCTAATAATGTCCTTTTACAGAAAAACACTTGTAACATACTAAAAAGAAGAATTTGTGACCAAGCCATGGTCAAAATCAGTTTCATATAAGCAACGATGACTGATTAAAAGTGAAGTAGCTCAGATTTGCATTTACAAATAAAAAAAGCTACTGACAAAAGCATCTGAAGTTCACATTTCACAAACGTAATTCATTTGAATGCAGCATGAAACAGAATAAAATGGAGGAAGAAACAAAACGGTGACCTTTGCAAGCTGCATATAAACTGCAACAATCTCTGTTAAATTATAAGAGATTATTTCCTTAGTTTATGTTATAATTAAAAACCCTTTCTGTGCTACGTGAACACATTTGCCAACAGCCTTTTGTTAGTATTCCTATTTTGTCAAGAAAAGAAAGAGGAAGAAAACAAAACCACAACTTTTCTGCAGCATTGAATGTGATTTGTTTTACTCTTTGTAAAAGTTGATAAATTCCCTAAAATGTAATATAACTAACACTGTAACATATTCATTTATTCTGCCAAAGCTGAGTTCATGTAAAACTAAGAACTTCTCAATTGTAGAGAAGATGAAATGTCCTGAAGCACTTCAGGGAAATATGTAAACAAAACATATTTTTCCAGCATCATATTTAAATCAGTGAAATATTTGACTAAGCTTCAACTTCTAGGGACATGAACAGACACGCTGCAGCTGGAACTTCCTCGATGTGCCATTTTTAATATTATGCAGCTAAAATATCATATCAGAAGGTTTAAATTTAAATAGTCATTATTTTCATTATTATTATATTATTTCATTATTTGTTGTTGTGTCAAATTAATTTGTTGTCAAGTTAAATTATTCAATTATTCAATTCATTATTTCAGTCCCGTTCATGTTAATTAATAGTATTTCTTCACTGAGCTCACTCAACCAGCTCTGCACAACAAATGAAAGAAGATATAGTAGAATAAAGAGTGTCTATGACTAGGATTAGCACAAAAAAGGTAGGATTGAACTGCTTTTTTAAGCATAAACACCAAAGGTTCTGCTCAGACATAACAGAACAAAGTAGGCTCACATTCCCCATTTTGTGGGCCAATGGAAATTCATGGGCCATTAGAACAATAAGTCTTATTTTAGACGTGTCGCCGGCTATTCTGCCCATTAACACAGAAGCGACTTGGCACATGGTGTGGGTGGGGGGGGGGGGATCCTTCTAGGTGGCAGCAGTTCAGACAGACTTAACTCATCAGGTAAAGTTAAAAAATATGGAATCCCAGAATGATGATGGATATTAATGAAGCATGAAAAAGTGTCAAGTTTTCAGAAGTATGACATGAAATGCTGTCTCCACAATTACAGGGTTATGGGAGGAAATGCTTCATTAAGTGTCACCCCAATATATCATTAGTCTCTGCACCATTTGACCTTCATGCTGTGCTCCTCCACTTCATTTCTGCTCAGATCCAGATAATGTATGTCCCTGGTTGAACTATGTTATCATTAATATTTTTGTGTTAGCTTTGTTGCAATAGCTGCATTTAACAGATCCACTAAATTAATATTAATACAGAATTTCAAATCCCACACTAGTACTATTTCTGCACATTTCTCCAAAAAAGTACAATGTAGAGAAAAGTGTTGGGCACTGGAACCATTCAAGCAATATCACTGAAAGAACAAGAAGAATTTGGGGGACAGATTTAATGAGAAAAAAAGAGATCGCACTGAAGTCAGAAAAAAGAGACTTATTCTAAATGTGAACTGTGAATCTGAACTGACTGAAGGATTTAATGTGATCAGCGTGGCTGTGAACAGTTACTCTCATGTGTTCCAGCTGTGTTGTGTTGTCCACCCACTCACATCGTTCAGCACCTGTTTATCTAATTATCTCCAGATTAATGTGGAGTCAGATCTCTGTGTTTCAGAAGAGAAATCTTCACCAAGACAAAATGATGGTTTCTAGTTTGAGCCTCTTCTCATCTGCAAGGTGGTTTGCAAGGTTCTTCAACTTTGGTAATTTTAAAATAAACTTGAAAGTATTAAAAATCATCCTTTTGTATTTGATGGGTCAAAACCCCTCCTGTGGTCACTCTGCAGCTTTGGTGCATGTCTCTAAATTGACAGTCATTCTCTGCTGCATGCCTGACACATATTTTCATGCCTCTTGTTTTTGATTTTGCAGGTTATCATCACGATGACAGCATTTATTTTCATTCTTTGCAAACAAAATGTTGCTAACAAGTCATGCTGCAGGAGACAGTGAGGCCAGGGAGAATGTTTTTTTCCATCATCAGTGTGCATAATAAAGAAAGAGAAATGTGGGTGGGTGGGCAAGGGGGGGTTAGCAGGCTACGTGCCCTTGCTGATGATCAGTACCTTGGCTTCATATTTGCAATTAATGATGAAGGGGCATTGGGTTCGTTTTTGATTAAATCTTGGCTCCTTTACTTCACTCAAGAGGACTTAATCACTTTTTATGTGGGGGTGTGCTTGATTATCTGATTATTGCCACATTGGGCCCATGCCCCCCTCCCAATCAACTCTTCTCAGCACCCGCTTCTCTCCAATTGATTTGTAATAGTCACAGTAAAGCTGAGATGATAGAGCAGCAGCCTAATGACCATCCATCAGGACTCAGTAATGAGAGGCATTGTGGAGATGTGCAGTTGATGCACATCAGAGATCCGCCCTTACAATTGTCCTCTATGTTGACATCTACAGGTAGAACCAATCGTCTTCCAGGAAGCAACTTTGTCATTTGTTTTGAGGCTTGGCTTGTAAACTGCTGAGAATATTTGACATTGGAATGAGGAAGAAATTAAAATGTCATCAGATCAGTTTTGGAAAACACTGCCTTGTGTGTATGTGTGTGTGTGTGTGTGTGCTTGTGTGTGTGTGTGTGTGTGTGTGTGTGTGTGTGACTGGCAGAGAGCTGAAGTAGAGGGTGTTAATATGATCCAGCAAGCAGACACAGGAGGACACTTTGCAAAATACACATGCCTGCACACCTAGTTATATAATTGTAATAAAAATAATCAAAACATATTACATTAAACCAATCCCACAACTCTGTACTTCTTTACAATCATAATCTTGCACAAGACATGAATTCTGAAAGGCAGAAATTACATAAAAAAAAATTAACAAAACAAAAAAAAAAACCCACCTAAATCAACCTCTGGATTGCTTGACAGATATGTTGTTAGTGTCCAGCACACCCATTCACTTATCAAACGAGATTGTTTAACACTCCTAAAAAACAATCCATCCATGCAGATCAGCACTCATATTTACAACTACAAGGAAATCTACATCTTATCCATCAGTCACAAAAGATAGTTTGGTTTATTTCTTTCTCCCTCCAGTGAAGCAGGGTGGTCACATTTGGCATCACTGTTTCATGTAATACTTCATTGTGTCAGAAAAGAAAAAAATAATTTAACTCACACTTTTATTTATTGCAGTTTGTGGGTATAAAGCCATTTTATGTAAAAAAAAATTACATCAGCATCTTTTATAGAGTACATACGAGACATCTGCCTGATTCTGTCACAGTGCAAACCATTTTTAGCTGCATGAATAAAACATTTGTTCGAGGTTGGGGCGTGAACAAAGGACAAGACAAGGGGAATTCCTTCTCGCCCAGGATGAAGCACCCTTTCTGTCAAATTTCAGTTATTTACTGTCAAGCTATACAAGGTTCTGTCTCACCATTCTCATTGGATGTCTTTGTCTGTCTTTGTTATAACAGCAGAGTTAAAAGACGGATATTCATACTCATTCCAAATTTGTTACATCCGTGAAACTTTTGAGGAATAACCTTCCCGTGTGTAACGCACGGGCCGAGCTGAGTGACAGAAATTCACTCACACCTTCAACCGGAAGAGCAGGCTGTCCCCCATCTCGGCGCGAGACAAGGCTCATCACACTAGAATTTGTGCCTCACTCACGCACAAAGCTGTCATTTCCCAAATGCTTCAGCCGCACAGAAAGGTGTCATTGGGGATTATAGCAAACCTCAGGAGGATTAAAATGTTCTTGACAGACTGGCCGCTTCACTTATTCCCAGAAGTCACTCTAGTCACTATATACCATTTTTTTTCTTTGAAAAGTGTTGTTGAAATGTAGACATGACATTTCCAACTGTCCTGCCGAAGTCTTACATTTTGATGCATTTGCCTTATCTTTGCAACAAAACAACTTTTGAGTATTTCTGCTTCTTCCTACATGCAATAATTATGAGAAAACATTTGGATTTCACTTTTCCACACATCTTATCAATCAACATGTCATTCAAAAGCTCCCTCTTTTTGAAGATGGCAATTATTGACAAAGTGTTGGCAATTCCCCATTGAGGAACTGCTCATTTGCTGCATGCTCATGTCCAGAATTTTTAATCAAGCAAAGGAAGAAAGAAAAAAAAATTAGCAGCACACATTCTGAGAGCATTAATCCTCCTCCACCTCCTCATGCTCCTTCTCGCCTGTCTTTGTCTAATTAAGGGTCATCCAGTCTCCTAGCCACGCAGGACACTGCACAACAATCCAACCCACATTATTTAATGTTGTTTTGTTGTTTTTTTTGCACTAACCATCTGGAGACCTCATCCCTTTAAACATGCATGTCAAATTGATTCCTTAATAGTGTTTATGTTTCCTCTTGGTGCTTTATTATCATCCAGGATTAGCTGTTTATGTTTATTTTGCTGTCATCACCAGTACTCACTGCACACACCAACATCAGCACACAACAACAACACCCTTGAGGTAGCCGTAGCATCAGCACCAGCAGCCATCAAAACTAAGCATTTATGAACTTCAAAGCAATAAGAATATATCTTCAGCCATTTGCCCCTAAAATTGGTTTGAAAATGCAGCAAAAAGAATCCAACGCTTGTTTGTTGCAAAAGATATTTGCAACAAGACATGCAAGACATGGTTCAACAATAATCTCTTCGTAGCTTTTGCAGACAAATTTCATATAAAAAGTGACTAAACCAGGTGGAAAGTGATTTTTCTCTTTCACACATTTTCCAAGTGCGTCATCCCTCCTGTCTTCCATTTCCCCTTCACATGACACTGTTGTTGAAATGTGGACATATGCGCAGTCAAAGGAGCATTCTGCCTTTCTCATTCTCTTTCTCTCAGAGAGCAGCTGAGGGGATTAGCCTGTGCCTGAGTGTCAAGAATAATGATCACGACAGCGGAGAAACACATTTCTGGAGATAAGGGCATGCAATCTGCAAGCAGAGGACTTAACCAGCTCCCTGTAGCTTATTGGAGATGAACAAAACAGTCACCACCAACAACCAGGCAACATCTCATTCCACATACATCCAAAAATAAAATACAAACTAATCTTTTAGACCTCAATAGGAATCAGTGACGTCAATAACAAAATTCCAACTTCGACTCTTCTGTTTAATCTTTTTTACTGGTAAGTAATTTTCTACCTTTGAGATCAAATCTGGTCCCCACAGAGACCAAATCTGATATTTTAGCTCAAAGATAGCTGGATGAAGAGGGTCATTCTCAATTTTAATATTCTTCAAAAGTAAAGTGAGAAATGTAACGAAGGTAATTTGAAAACAGCTCAACGTAAACACAGCATTGTACATGAGCAAAGAAGCGTGCTCAAGCTGTTGTCTAATTCTTAATAAGAAATAAAAAATACAAAGTAATTTAACTTCTTTGAATTTCTTAAATTGAATTTCTCTAAATGAAGACACCTACCTTTCCCACATACTGTGGATCTGGTCCCATGTGTTCTTCTAAAACAAAGAACTGGTTCCAGATCCAGCCACGCTTCGGCCTGTGGTGTACTTCTGTCTCCCCATTGGCCAGTTTGGTCTGGTTTTTGGAGGGCACTTTGGCAGGACTGTGGTGACTCACCCCAGAGCACCTCTGGATGAAGCAGAGGCAAACCAGAAATGGACAAAGACAGGAGTTGGTGGATATCCGCATGGTGCTGGTGGGTGACTTATCCCTGTGTTCCGAGGCAGTACGGTCCGGCCAACACTGCTGCCACAGCTTCCACCTTTAGCTGCCGCAGGTCCACACGGTCGCCACGTCCAAAGTCAACACTAAATCCAAAGTGGGGAAAAAACTGACTCAGCAGGTCCTCCAAGGTTCATGGCCCAAAAGCCAAAGTTTGGACAAAAAACAAAAACAGATATTTACATTATGAAATTCCCCAGGAAGTGAGACACTGTGCAAATGGACAAAAACTTCAAGGTGGTTCTACCAAGATCAGAGTTTAATTCTGGAAGCCATTCTGCATTTCCTGAACGAAGAAAAGAGAGAAAAAAGATTAATGTGATGGATATTTGAAGCTAAATGCCCTCTAATTCCCTGTGTTTAAAGTAAAACTCATAAATCCTTACAGATGAGGACATGCACTCCAAATTGGTTGAGTGTGATAACAAGGCAGCAAGAAATCTCCTTAAATATTCCAACAATACTGGTAATTCTGGTTGGGAAAATGCTGTCACCTTCTGCGCTTCTATGGGATATCATAGACCCTTGCATCCAACCCAGATTGAAACTATGGACCTCCTCAAGAATAATTTAAAAATACACAAGAAAAAAGTATAAAAAAATTATCTGAGACCACACTGTATTTACAGCTTTGATGGGGACCCAGAGCAGAAGATGCTCTTAGAATTTAACTTTTAGATGCATAAAAATGGTACAGAAAGGTCATAAAGCAAAAGGTACAGTGGACACAAAAGAAGGTATTTTTGTTACTCCACAGAAGACCATGGTAAGAAACCATTACCAGGAACAAACTAGAATGTCAGCACATTTTAAACAGTGATGGGTGATTCTGCTCTGTGAGGTCTGACTCATATATCAGAACAAATTAGCACCAACCCTGTAGCCAAAGGATGGAAGGGTTGGATTTGGATGTTTTAATATGACTGGGCATGTGTGTACATGTGAGGTAAATACTAAATACAACGGAGAGAAGTGAAGTTACTGTGATTAGGACAAATATCTATTCACTCACATGTAAGACAGAGCTCAATTTTAGATGTCAGTGAAATGGAAAACGGAATGAAAAAGGAAGCAAAGTACAAAACACAAACAGCATTGTAGAATCATTGTTACTGATCTTTCTTGGACCCCTGTTATGGTTTGACAGAATATGCATTACCCTTGCAAGTGCAATTGTGTCACAATTATGGAGGAAATGTCAGAGGGTTTTCATTTTATTACTACTGAAGCATGAAGTCTGTCATCACTGCTCACATCTTTTTCCATTTGAGAGAATTGTGTCATTTGACCTTGGTGTTCCAAAATACACTTCAATGTGCTAAAACAAATAAAGAAAATCCATGTCTCTGATTTTCAATTACTCTAGTAGCAGTAAGATATGAGACCTTTACTCAAGCAGGGAACACTGAATTCAAACATGCATCAGCAGGATACATGATGTAGGATACTTGTAAATGAGCCAAACTGAAAAATCCTTGCTGACTTTATCAACTCTGCTGTGCGTTGCTGAGTCCACTTAAAATAAAGGTACACCTACTGTGTGGCAAAATACACTCAGTTGCAAGGTTATAAACATATCAATGTTCCCTAATATTCCCTCAACATCGTCCATCCTATTGTCAATACAGAAACAGATGTATCTAAGCAACACCAGCAGAAATCTGGAGCTTTATCAGGCAGTCGTGCAGGGCCAGGGGTTTTGCTTCATGTGGGCTACTGTATGCTATAGTTAAAGTACAGTTGCAGCATGTCTCAAAATGGTTCCACCTCAAGTTACAGGCATCATTGTGACACACATGATCACAGATCTTCAGAATTTTAACACTTAATCGGGTTCATGCTAGTCAATGCCTCACATGTTAGGGTAACTGGGATAGGAAATAAGCTGACAGCAGATGCCGCAGGTTAAGGTTGTTGGTACCTCTGCTGAGTAAAGGAGATAAAGATAAAACAACTTGGTTATAATTCCCTTCTTTTTAGAAGGGTCAGGGGGTCTAACATTAAGGGAGGGGGGCTCTTTTATTAAGAGGTCTAAAATTAACTTTTGTGCAGCAGCAGTGATTTGCTGATTTTTGGAGGGTTCCACACTGGATTATTCTGGGTCATAGTAAGGTTTCACTTTTCTGAGCATCTGCAATGGCAAAAATTGACTAAATTGACTTTAAAGATTAAACTCTTCCTTCCTGATCCTGACCTTTGCAGTTACATATTGGCCAGTAAACACTGTGCCACCCAGTGCAAATGACCTTTAATCCTGGGATAGAATATTTCCTTCGATAGCACATTTCCTTAGTTTAACCTCACACACATTTGTTTGGAAAAGTTGTGCTAAATAGTTGTGGCACCTTTGACAAGAATCTGATCAGACGTTCTTTGAGAGATTCACGAGCAGCTTCAGATTTTGATTTCTTTTGTACCGGAGGTCCAAATGCACAACAGCAGAGATACTCCTGAGACACAGCTGAATTATCAACTGTTCTAATATACATATATCTATCATATATCTATATATGAATGATTTAGTGGACTGTAGTTTAGTTGATTCACAAATCTTGAAATATCTAGAGTCTCAGTCATGAATTCAAAATTTCATAGCGGTAATTTTGATTATACTAAAAAGTGCCATAAGATAAGCAGTAGAGATTCATTACCTTTTTTATGTAGGTCAACCATAAAACATCGCAAATCTCTGTTTTTCAAATGAAATTTCACCAAATGCTTCAACCATTCAACTACATGAATATTTCAGCGATACAAACCACATTTGCTGAAATAAACACAAAGAAGTGAAAAGCTAGAGCTATTTTTCATGACTAATGCCGATAAGAAGTCCTAAATTCTCAGAAACTGTGTGTGCAGGAGAGCTGTACAGTAAAATAGCAGCTTTGTGGGGATTATAGAGAGGACAAACATGCATTTGATATTTAATAGGATCCTGTAGCTGACAGACTTCAAAGGCTCCTGCTTGCTGCTTTTTTACAATACTTTTGACAACATAAGAGGGGGACGGAAACAAGACCTGCATGCAAACAGCAACTGTCACAAACTTTAATGGATAATCACATAGTATTTCTCCGCAAATGTGAAATTGTCACATGGATTATGATGGTGCTAAAAATCCATGACTAATATCCATGTTTTAAATGAAGTTACATACAAATGGTGCTGATTGACTCAATTTGTTAACAACAATGCCTGTGCAGTGCTGGCATGTTACTAAGTAATACCTGCTGCCAGTTCAAGCAGGGAAAGAGATGTCTGCTTCACATTCCATTGGATTAAAGCCATTGAGGATAAATACTCAACCACACACCGAACATGTATAATCTGGAATGAAGGTTCTCATCTGCATGGCTAGAACGACAATGAAATCCAGCTTCACCTGTCCTCTTTCAGGTAATGAGAAAACCTGCAGTACAGCATAGTTGCTCTTTCACAAAATTCTGTTTCAGATGAGATGTGAGATTTGTCTTCTCAGCATCCTCTGACTTAATAACACATCCCTGCAGCAAACCTCCTCACACAGACAAACCATCAGTGAGATAATTCTGAAACCTCTTTGAGTCAAACTGATACAATGAGAATATTTCTCTCTTCATTCAATTTCACTTCCTGCAACTCCTTTCACTCAGCCCCGTTATTGGCTGATTATCATCCTGATTGGGTGCAAAACAATCCAGGAAAACATTCGACTGGCACACCTGGCTCAGTACACAGCTACTGAAAAGTTTCCGAGCACAAAATGTGGGTTTGGGAGGTCATATAACACCGTAATGAATTGATATCAGTGGGTTGAATTCCACAACATCAGAGAAAACTGATTCAGCACTTAAACCATATTGCACACATTCTAACACATAATACAGCCACACATATGCAGCATACATAGGTCACCACATAAATATCCTACTCTCCTTTCCCAATAAGTATTTTCACATTTCTTACAATTAGGACTTAGACAGGCTTTCTTCTTTCCCATTTTAACAGTGACACTAGAACAAGGCCATATTAGAAATTAAATAATACTTAATATAATAATACAATTCTTGGCTCCTGTCAAGCCCAACCACGTGCAATGTCACATCATCAATGTTCTGCTCATGTCAAAAACAAAGGTCACTTAATGCACACATGACCAACCTGCCTCACAATAAAAGATGTCAGAGAGACAGGGAATGAGACTTCATTTTTACCTCAAGAGTAAAGGACACTTTGTCACCTATAGTTTGAAACTCTGGAACAGTGACACCCATCACATCCTGTCACAGAGGCTCTATTGAAAGCAGCCTCAGCAGCTGCATCACTGAGCAGTTACAGAGCTGCATAGCCTCAGACTTCATGCCCCTGCAGCACACAGCAAATGCAGCTAAGAGGATGACTGTTGCCTCACTCATGATTCTTGGACATCCGTAACACCCACCTCCCACCAAAAAGCACTCTGTATCATTGTTGACCCCACCCACCTCTCCTCGGGCCTCTCCAGGCTGTTCTCCAACAGACCAACTTCTGAAACTAATTTTTAATCACATTCATAATGCCCTGTTCTTCACAAATACATAATAATGGAACATCATAGACCATTGATTCTTTGGGTCAGGGCCACCCCTCCCCTCCTCATGGCCCCAATACATCTAACCAAGACATTTCTGGACAGAGAGGTTGACATCTCAGTCTCAGGCTCATTAACATCCCTTTACTGAATGTTTTGGTTGTGCAATGGGCCACAATACCGTTTGAAAACTGTACTCAGTCACCAATAATGTTTAGATCTGTTAAAGTACTTTATCATTATGTCTCCTACATAAACACCAGGACATAGCATAAACTGGTTTATCTCCAAGAAAACCAATTCCAGGTTTAGTAAAGCTAGAAGACTAAAGCTAGAAGACTTGAATTACACTGAATGGGAGAATAAACCATTGTTAAACTTTTAGGCCTTAAGAATGCCATCTGTTTTAATTAGATAAAACCACAAATAATACCACTTTTACAGAGTAGTTGGTTGCATTTTCTTCTGTTGATAGTTCTGTTCTTCCATCACTAATTCTACAAATATTATCATTAATTTTCAATGTGTAAAGTTGTTTGAATGCCAACCGTAGGCTGTAGAATTGCACATTGAAAACACATTGAAAACTGCATGAAAATAAAATTGTTAATAAGGCATACAGCATAAGACCTGGTGGATGTAACAAATGTAAAAAAAAAAAAAGAAAAAGAGTTCTTGTTCTAAAGTTAAGAGATGCAGAGCCTGCTGGGTGATTAGCTTGATTAGCTTCCCATGTTGGGCTTTTCTGAGAACCACCTCCAGATTCTTCAAATTGAAGTGAACAGGTGTTGGGATTTCAATAGGTTTAGCCAAGCAAGACATAACACTTCTATAAAGGCTTAATCACAAGGACCATGGTGGAACTTGAATTTAGTAAAAAATATTTACTGTTACTGAGTCACAAATAATTTTCTACTTTGGGTAACTTAAGAAGAAATTAAAGGATTTTTTTAATGAATTTGGTTCATTTAGCTAATTACTATCGCTATGTCCATTTGCTCTGGAAAAACTAAAATCTTTCAATGTTACATATTTTCTCTCTTGTGTGTATTGTCATGCTGGGATTCACTTTTTTTGTTGTTTTTCTAGACATTAATATATATTTTTTTTATTTTTCATAATGTTTTCTCAAGTTGGGAAAACAATAAAGAATCATCATGAGAACCTGTGACTGAAGAGCATTGGGTCCTATGATTGAACACTTGTCTTACATTTTGATTGCTGCTCACTTAAAAATCAGGCTTTTTAGACCCCAAATGACTACACAAACGCAGATAAAGTTCAATATTTAAATTATATAACAGTGATCAAATGCTAAAATTATATTAATTTTATCAACATGAAACAATTACAAACACAACAATACAAACACTATGAGACATTAACCTAGCATTAACTTTTCTGATGAGTTGATATCTAATATCTAAAAAAGAAAACTTGATAAATATGATAAAGTTGTTCATTGTGTGTGTGTGTGTGTGAGTGTGTGCACACAGAGCACCTGTCTGAGTAAATGAAACTGTTAGCTGTGAAAAATAAGAGCAAAAATGTCAAGCTGTCAGAAGCATTTGCTGTGCAGACAGTCAAAACCCTCGACACAAAAAGAAACCAGGAACTACACAGAGCTACACTGAAGTTACAATTTAACATTTGAGATGTGAAAATATCCCATATTGAATGGATTTGTTCATCTCTCTCTTCTAAGAGAAAACATGCAAACACGCAAATGAGTGTATGAATCTTTCCTTTAAAATTCATGTTTTGGGGTAATTAAGAATGTTAAAAAAAAGGTTTTTAAACACAGATTAGCGGTGAAGGTAATTAGGATCATTGCACTAATGACTCCCACTGAGTCTTGTGGGCAGGATGTTGTGTCAGTCACCTCCTCCCACCATGTCTCCCAAAGTCAACAATGATTTGTCCTTTCAATACACTATCCTCCAACCACCATCTGTCCAAGCAATCCGCTTCCATTAGCCCAAATCCAATATGTGCCACTCCTCGCACATAAGCCCAAGGTTGGAAAGATGAAGGCGGAGAACATCTAACAGCATTTTTCATGATTAAATGCAATGTGAAGGAACCACGATTATATCTGTGGAGGAGAAGTTTTTTTATTTTTTCTCCATTTCCTGTCAAATTAGAGAACACACCAGCACTCATCAAGCTCGCTATATATGTTTTTGGCTGCTTATTGAGGATTGAGTGGAAGATGGAAAAAGTCCCATCTGCTGTGTGTTTAATGACTGGATTCTTAAGCTGTAATCATACAGAGGTAGTGCCAGGAGGGAGCAGACAGCACCCATCTGCTGGACACTGCAAAGAAAAACATTGTTTTTCAACTCATACCATCATCTTCGTCTCTTCTGGAGCTGGCAGCCATATTATTTTATTCTGTAGACACTGTGTGGTGATGAAGTTGCAGTGAGAGCCATAAAAAATGCACTTTACACTCAAGTTCCATTTAGAACAGCCATTTAAATTAACAAACTATACTTCTGACTACTAGCAACTTAAATGACAATATAGACATATACCTATAGACCCACAACCTATAGTCACTGATAACTCACAGAAAATTAAATTTTCTCAATTCCACACTCCTAACTCAAAATGTGCTATTCTACAATATATGCACATGTAGGTTACAGACATGATTCAGGTTAGAGGATTAAAAAAGTAAGAAATGTGAAAATTACTGAACATTAGTGTGACACTCTACTGTGAAAGCCAATCGACCGCGTGTTTGTGTAAATCTAACATTTCATATCACAGAATCAGGTCATGGCATGGTCTGACCTGACAGTTAAAACTTTCAGCTGTTGTGTTCTGACTAATTGTATCCATTATTATTGAGTGAGTGTACGGTACCTTTGACAGAAATCAAATAAATTAAGAAATTTAGAAACGACATAACACTTTGATACAGCAAATCCTCTAATAAATAAAAGAAAATAGTACTGTACTCACATCACTGTACTGCCTGATTAATGGCTTGAATAGTTAATCATTTGAGGAAAATGAAGGATGTATTTCCTATCCATCATTAATGAATGAAGTGATGAATTACTTTTTCATTGTTTTGGGGTTTCTTAGTGAAACAAAGGAAAAGGGAAAGGACACTGGATGGATTCACAATGCAAATATGCTCTTCCGACCCACAGTGCTGCCTTTTCTTTGTTTAAATTCAATCTGGAGGATGTTGGCGAGCCTCGTCTTTTCACACATGCTAAAACACACAGAGCAGGTGGCTTTTACTGCGATGAGAGGCCCTCAGTGCTCTCCAGCACAAAGTCAGGCTCTGGCTACTCGCATTAGCATTTTATACACAGATAAACGTGCTTTCTCACTGCCAGGTAAATTCCCTCATGAGAGGATGAAGTGCAAGAGATTTCCGCAGATGCTCGCCACGATCTTTTCCGAGTGCCCACAGAGAGTCGTGTGTGGGCATCTGTTTGTTTGTGTTTGTGTGTGTGTGTGTGTGTGCGTGTGTGTGCGTCTGTGCGTGCATGCGTGTGTTAGTAGCAGAAACAGACAAATCTGCAACCTCATCATCCAAATAAAGAATAAACTGCTACCACAGAGATTAAGGGAGGTACTGTTAGTCACTGGGTGTTGTGATGGCATGCTACCATATGTGAGAACATGGGGTGGGGGGTGGTAGAGTATCCTTTGGGTTATTGTTTATTTTTTCTTCAAATGTCACTAAAAAGAAATGCTGTGAAAATTGCCTAATTAAAGTCCATCTAACTAACTGACTGACTTTCTTGCATCAATTATTTATTATGATTTCCTCACAAACTATCTCTTTGCTCTAAGTCACCAGCAGGGATTATTTTCCTCTGAATAACTTTGTTTTCAGTCTTTTCATTCATTGATTATGGGGGTATGTTCCAGTTTTTCTGAGTGTGTCTCTGCTCTGGAGCCATGCTGTGAATGCAGGTCAGCATTCATGTATCCACTTTAAAGCATCACATTGAATAGATCTCTCTAAATAACAACAAATTCAGAGGATGACATAGAGGAAGGTTTCAGGGGAAGCTGTGAGACTCAACACCTGACAAACTGCTGCTTTAATGTCAAGTTGATTTGGTCATTTGGTTCTTAATCAATTTCTTTTATTAATTAATTTACTTAACAAAACAAAATAATGGCTTTCAGATATTTTCCATTAAGGGTGAATTAACCTAATATTCTATAGATTAATCATTTCTAATTATGGTTATGTAGGACACACACACACACACACACACACACACACACACCCCACAGTCTGTCACAGTCCTCTCTGGTGGGACTGAGGAGCAAATCTGTGATACTAGAATTTGTCTGGCTTACATTCAAATGTTCTGTCATGAAAACAGCCAATCCCATGATGCCTTGGGTGATGCATAGCAATATGAGGGTATGCTTTAAATAGAAACTGTAACGCAGCTGAAGGACGGCTCGTATGTCCTCATGTCAAGTGAGGGCTTGAATGTTCAGTAACAGCAGCGAGAGCTCAGTACAGACCAGAACAGTACCATAAAAATGACATTTGATTTATCAATAATTGATGCTAAATCTCAGGTGTGATGTATTTACATCTATAATCTTCACATTTAAAGCTCATAATGAGGCCTTCCTTGTGTGACCTTTAGATCACAGATCCCTGATGTTCTATACCAGTACAGAATAAGCTAGTTCAACCTGGCAGTGATTTGTGTTCATGAGCTAATGTGACAAATGATATCGTAAATGACAGATTTCCTTACAGTAGCAGGACTGGTCATGTTTTGTGTAATAAAATGTCGATAAATTGAAGAATTATGTTTTCATATTTCTGTATATAAACAGAAAATATACCTTGGTTATTGTAATCTGTGAGATAATTAAAAAATAATTTGCACAAGTGATGTGAATTTTTAGTAGAAATTATAAATCCCTGATATGGGAAACAATTTTGCACAACAGACTTGAAATAAACCAACCATGTTATGCATTTGATAGTTGCTCTTAAAAACATGATCTTACGTTACAAATTCCGGAATTAGCTGGATGTCAGGCTACAATTAGCCCGCCAGTGTTGGGTGGGTGAGTTGTTTAGGCACATCAAGATCTGTTCCAGTACAGAAAGAGCTGTGTGACATTTTGGCGCATTTCCTGGCACTTTGGCAAAAGCGTGCAAGTTCACAAGCATGGTCCTTTGGGCGAGAAGGCAGGCAGATGTTGCTACCAATGAATGGTTCAATCAAATTTCTGGAGTGCATTCTATGTGCAAATCTGCTTACACACTGCACAGTTCAGCTTGAAGATTAGCAGCAAAGTGAAACTTCCTGAGTCTCATAAAGTGAAATCCAACCATTAATCAAACCCTCACAAGTAATTTGTTAAAAAAAATCATCTACACAATCACCCCATTCTAAAGGAGTGAACACAATTTTGCTGTTTCCTTTGGACTTCTGCAGAAATCGATGTCATATTTTAACACAAGTAATTCAACCACACCCATACATTTCACTTTTGCATCAGTTACTTGAAATCTGTCAGAATTATTCCTTTAGAATGTGCCAAAATCTTCATTGATGCATACATACTATTAAAAAAAATGTCACAACCTGATATATTGGCTAGTTTCTTCAAAATGAACACTGAAATGCTACAAGGGGAAGAACATTGATATTCAGCAACATTGTCATGGTGTGATGTGTCTATTGGAAGTGAAGATTGATATGCTGCAACGAGATTTCTTTTCAAAGATTGTCTAAATGCATCCATGTTTTAGCAGAATCATTTTCATTTCTAATGCATGCATGTGCTCTCTAAACTGGATATTTTTATAGACATAACATTTTAAGCCTTTATTTAGGTTGGGCATTTAAAACTGTTTGCAGAGTTATTCAAGCAGCATTAAAATTCCAGTAGTCACTCTAACTCTATTGGATAGTTCCTTGTGGCTTGCCTCTCATCTACCTCAGATCTGCGAATCATTATGTACGCTCTGTCCATCTCTCCCCTCGCCATCTCACACTAATAAAGCACTAGCACGGTCAGACTAGCATTAGCATTCCCATTCCTGGCATTGCACGTGAAGGCTGAGAGAGCCTGACAGGCACCGCAGCATGCCAGTATTTTATCAGCACCACATATCAGGGTTTCTCTTTGCACTGTGACACTGGTAAGTAGATGACGTGACTCACCTTTTCCCTGCTGTCAGGATATGACAAGGCTTTTGAGTTAAGTGTCCACTGAAAGCAACCTAGGTAGTAAAGGTAAATCCCTGAGTAAAATGTAATAAAAAATTCATTTATGTCTTTCAGTGCATGTTTCGTCATTGTATTCTGTGAGCTACTTAAGATGATGGTCAAAAACTCCCTGAGCAGGAATCCATGTTTCCCAGTTTACTTTCTGCACACTGGTGCGCAAGATGCACAAAAATAAGTATGACATTTAACAAGTAAGATTTTCTTTGAAAGAAGCTGAATAAAAGGTGTACCCACTACACGGATGCCATTGTGCGGGGAAAGACAATACTCAGGGCAGAAGAATTATACAGTGATTAATGGCAATTCAAACTACAATGGAAGGATGAGAGCATCTGAACACTTTAAATTTGCATAAACTCAACAGCTCTATTTTCATGATTTGCCAAGACTTTCTATACCTGCGGACACACCTGAATATTTTCTCATCTGCAGAGTTTGTATACCTGATACATTCTCTTTTTGCAGTCCCTGCATCTATTTATTCTCTACATAGAAGGGAAGATGTTCAGTAATAGAATGTTGCCCCTGCCGTCCTGTTAAAGAAAATGGGAGCAAACATTGATTTTGTTTCAGCAGTCCCTTCCTTGAACGGCAGGCTCACCTATGCATTAATAAATTGCTTGGGTGCAGACAGTACCATTTATACTGTTTGCTTTAAAATCACAATAGTCTTTTTTTTATTGCAGCAGGCACATAAAATGCTGTGTGACTATGTAACTTAAATCTACTGCATGGATATTTGTCAACAACTGCAATGAATCATTCTTTTGCTGCTTTCACCCATACTGATGAAAGCTAGGAAGCAGTGATATCATTCATAACACAGGCAGCAGAGTACAACTTCTAAAAAAATCACTCACAGACAATCGATAGAAAATAAATCTCCCTCTGTGTGAGTTTCAAATGTCTCCAAGGTGTTTTCATTTTCTCACTGATTACTGGTGCTTGGACCACACCTGCCCCACACCAGCAAGAGTTAATGGGAAACACCTTTCGGCCTTTTTGCACTTGTTTCCTGATTGACCTGTTGTTAATCTGTCAGCCTATTTAACTGTCTTCAGTGAGAGGGTCTGTAAGTGGTGCTGAACAATGAGCACTTGTACATACACTGCTTGTGTGCAGTTTGCTAGCAGGCGGATTACACAAAAAAGTTAGAAAATGATAAGAATTCAGCATCATTAGGACATCAGTTCCTAAACTACTGTTTTTTTGTAATGTAACTTCAGGTTAAAGGTGTAAACTGCGCATTTTAAAGAAAATCAACATTTGCTCCAAATTGAACATAAATGCTAAAATAATGCTGTGTAAGAAGAAATGACTGTCAGTGTGAATGTTGACAGTAAATCATGTATATTTCAGTGTCTCTTGTATCCATAAATAGTGTTTGGAGCTGTTTTATTCACTATGAATGAACTATTGTCAAATTCCTGTATACATCAACATTCACTGACATCACAGAAGATTGTTTATAGTTTCCTCTGAAGTTTCGACATTAACATCAGAAGGCTTTCATGAAATAACTGACAGCCATGTCTCTGAAATGCCTCCTTTATGCTTGATGCTCTGTGTAAAAACACTATACTGACAAGTAGAATTTTGGATGGAGCTTAGTGGTGTAGAAACAGCAGCTATAAAGGCTTGGACTAGCAAAAAAGAGAGCGAGAGAGACAGGCAGAAAAAAATAAGTCCAAAACCCGATTATTATTCACTATACTCACTCATTTGGAGAAACCCCATGCACAATCTTGGATAACAGATGGAGATGTTGGATGACCACTATCTGTTTGCTGGTAGCAAAAAAGACTGTTGATGTTGGGAGGGAAGCATGATTCATCTTCTGAATGGCCCTTGGAATGTGCTTCTGGAACAACAATCCACATTTTTGGCCTGTCCAGGCTGCGTATAAACACATGGCAGTCAGGCTGCAGAAACCTGGCATAAGCCATTCCTGCATCCTGTTTTTGTTGATGTTCACTGTTTGCTACTTCATTACTTCATTTAAGTCGGAAAAAGAAAAAATAATCCAAAAAGATATGATTGCAGGCTATCTCTGGGATTAAATGTGTCTTGTCAGTGCCCGAGTCTCATATTTCTAAGATATGCAAGAAGACAGGCAGATGTTTTTATCTAGATAGAGGACGTTTTTTTCGAGAAAGCCTCTCTGTAACAGTAACCATATTTTTGTTTCTTCATTTTTGATTGTTCATCGGCCCATCAGAGCCTCTTCAAAAACTTAATGAACCAACTACAGAACATTCCCATTAGCAAGTGAACAGGTCCTGATCAGTTCACAGGATTATTTCCTCCCATCTACAAACTTGCGTAAAACAGTGATCAATGCCTGGCTTTGCACATCCTCTGATGTGACTGGTGCACATGCACATATTTATGTGCAATCTCAGCAGTGCTATTGTAAATACCTTTTAGTCCTGCACCTTTCAAATGTGGGGAAAAGTGAGTGATAATGCGTTGCACATGAGAATAAATTACCACATCAAGACACGACTGACATGATGGATGGATGAGCGCTCAGCAGGGGGTCCTCTGAAGCTGATTCCCTGAGTGTAAGCCATGAATGCTGAATAACTGTTAACTGTGCTGAAAAGACTTAGAATTTGAAAGATGCATTAATAATTTAAGGGATTAATCAAATGCAAAATGTTTGCAGTATAGAGCCTGGATATGAAAATGTGCTGTTTTGTCCTGTTTATCTTGCAAATTGATTTGATGGTGAAGACATCTTTCCTTTTTGACATAAAACCAAGAAATCAAGTAATTTTATGGTGAAATAATTGCAAGATGAATTGATAATGGGGATAAATTATCGTACCCCTGCTCCATTAACCATCTACTGGATCAGTAGCAGCTTCAAATATCCCGAGGCACCAGTTACAGAAAAAAAAACAAAAAAAAAAACAGTACAGTTACTGCATCAGAGTCAAAGCACATAGCAGACGAAGAGCTCCCATAAATTAGTCAGAATATAGAGAAACAAACCGGAATCAGCTTATCTTCACACTCTGTCCCACAAACACACCACGGAGTCATTTCCCTGATGGTGGACACGTTTACAACCACAGTAGATGACCACAGATGTCTCGCGGTAATATATTAACAAGAATAAGGAAAAAAAAATCAAACTGACATTCGAACGGATCTCTGATCCCACGAGAAACCGATCAATGCAACATAAAAAGGCAGCTAATTATGTGGCACCTGGTTTACGCATCACAAGCACAACTGTTTAAGCCTTTCAGACAACTGAGCGATCACGCAGCTTATCTTTCTGCTCAGATCATCTGATCCTTGCGGGAGGAGAAAACCTCACTTCTGGAGAAGCTGCAGTCAATGAATGGACGCCTGTTTCCTGCAGTGCGCGTAAAATTCAGTCTGGCCACAGTGGTGCGGCACAGGGATCGGATAGCCCCCAACTCCTACTCTATCAGGGAGGACACCGAGGCGCAGCGTGCGTAAATATCGAAAAACAGCTGTTTGTCGTTTCAAAATGGGCTAAACTGAGCAGGGTTTTTCATTTTCTCTGTCCTCTTTCTACAAAAAATCTCAAATACGCACACGGTCTCACAAGGGAGCGCGCACGCTCGCGCGCAGTAACACGACTCATATTTTATTTCCCAGATGTCTCAGCACCGTGTCAACGGGAGCGCCGCGGACATTCTTACGCACAGGTGTACATACAAAAACTATACAAACACACCAAGACCAGTATTAGGGCAGTAAAACTTAAGCACGGCTCTTACCTGTCCGCGCGCGCTGTCGTGGACGCACATGGCACCTGCTTAACGGCGAAAATGGGGCGCAAGTTTGAGTTTGGTCCTCATCATTTCTCATTTCCTCCGTCTCATCTTTTCAATTTTCTCGTTCTACCACTGCCATCCTCTCCAGGGCAGAGCTCGACTGCACGGGTAGTGGAGAGCCAATACTCTTTCCGTGTCTCTGTGTGCCTTTTGCATGTGTGTGTATGTGCGAGAGGGAGGAGAGAGACTGTGTATGTGTGCAGAAGACGGGACGAGCAAGAGGCGCCCGGTTCTTGTGTGCTGCAGCTCTCCCATCAAATAATCCTCCAATCCTGCCCGGCTACTGCTCCAGCTCAGACCCGAGCGCTGCACCATGATTGGTTGATTTTCACATCAATCTACGATGATCAGGCTCGGACACGTCTTCTCAATATTACCCGCCTTCTTTCTCTCTCTTCACTCTCCCCCTGTTCTTATCTAACTCTCTCCCATTACCCATCTCTTTCCCTGTTAACACGTGATTATATAAGATAGAGATCAGGAAGCGATAAATGAACAAAACCATGCAATGTTCAACGCACACACACACACACACACACACACACACACACACACACACACACACACACACACATACCAGATACATTCTGAGGCAATGGTGAACCTGCCAGATAGTGTGGTGGTGGACAAAGTGGACAAGAAAGCTTTAGTGATAGATGTGGTAGTCTCCAACTGTGGCAACATCAATAAGACGGAACAGAAGACAATGTTGAGTGAGTCTGAGAGAGAGGTTGGCGAGGATGCGGGGAGTGAAGACATCAGTGGTCATCAGAGCCCTTAGAGGAGTGGCTCCAATAGATCCCAGGAACAACATCTGAAATCTCTGTTCAGAGACATGCAGTGTTACGAACAACAAAGAACAGACAACCCAGGGGAAGCCAAGTGGGAGATTATATACAAGATTACAAGAGCAAGAAAAGCCAGGATCTACCACACCAGGCAAGATGTAAGATGCTAGCACATAAAGCTTTGATGGAATGTCACAACCAAGTAGCTGGTACAGTGTACAGGGATGTCTGTACCAAGTTTGGACTGTAAACTCTGAGGTCAAAGTAAGACACACCTCCAACAGTGGGGAACAACCAAGCTAAGACCTTGTAGGACTTTCAAATCCACCTTGACAATAAAGCCATGGTGAACCAGACGAACAGTGTGGTGGTGGACAACGTAGACAAGACAGTGACAAAAGTGACAGTCCCTAAGGACAACAACATCAGGAAGAAGAAACAAGAGAAGCTGGAGAAATATAGTGTGTATATATATATATATATATATATATATATATATATATATGTGTGTGTGTGTGTGTGTGTGGAGATATATAATGTTATTACTGTAATTACTCTCTGAGATGTTAGTTTTTTGACAAAAATAGTTTAACAAGGAACATTCTTTAAAAGCATTGAGTGTCCTTTTTCAGGAGACTTTTGAGACCAGAAGGGTTATGTCTTACTTTCATCCACCACAATCTTAGTGCTGCCATCAGCAAAGCACAGCTACCAATTATTCCAGTGAGGTCAACATCTAAGCAGTGGCAGTCAGAAAAAAAGATGTGCGATTGAGTAAGATTTTTCCAGGCCTGGTATGAGAAGAGAAGAAAATTGTGGACTTTTAAAACTAAAGCAATTTAGCATAATGAGTTCAAGGTTTAGCCTGCCTGTGTTCTCAACCTTAGGAAAATGTTAAGTGCATTATCAGGTAGAACTATAGAACATAAGAATGTCATCCTGTGTAACTTATGCACATGTCAGTCTTTCAGACATTTTCTTGCAATTATGTATTTCTCTGCCCATATTTCCCTCCATACTGTAGTTTCTGGAATCCTGGGCCTTAATATGCACTGTGTCAATCTATAAAAAACACTTGCCTTCCCCACACATCTGGTGTCACTGACACTGTGACAGGGCTTATTCCCAGGGGGACATTTTGATGATGTACGTCATCTGGCCATAATCTGACTGGGATTTGACAGCACAGGCTCATAACAACAGAATGGATCTATGCTCACTGGCTCAAAAAAAAGTGTATAGCAAAAATATCCTTGGCTACAACTATGACATGTGTGTCTGAGAACTCTAAGAATACTGTAATCCTGGTAATGAGCTGGGTACTATCAAAGATTAAGTTGAGTAGACTGTACTTAGGTTAGCTTGTCAACACTGATCACACACTAACAATGGAGGTAACAGAGAGTCGCCAGCCTTTGTCATGCTCAAATTAAATTGAACAAAAGGGTGAAGCTGCCAGCTGTATGTGTAACAAAAAGATTTTCATTCATTCATGAGATATGTTTGGTTCTTAAATTGTACAAGAAATGTTTTCAATTAAAAGCATTTCTATTCTCTGTTCCCACCTGACAAATTGGGGGACCCAGTGAGTGCAAAGAGTGTGCAGATGATCTAGATTCCACTGTCAGAGCTAATGTAGGATAATTTCCTGCTTTCACTCACACAGAATCTCCACTTCACATATTGCAAGTCTTCCTGTCACATTAGCACAACCAGGAAGCATTTAAATGCAGGCAGTAGTCATCAACTGGAGATGTTTCTTCATCCTAAGCAACACAACATATTTGTTCTTGGCTCCAACACATCCCAACATCACATTAACACTAGTCTAGACAGGAAGTAAGCAAACTTCTTCCCTGAAGTCCACCAGTCTTGCCCAAAACATTACATCATGTTTCTTTATTTCAAAGGTGCTTTTGTACACTGTGCATGCTTTGTCGATGCGTGACACCTCTCAGGCAATGTTCTTCACATGCTTTGTGTTTTCTTTATCATAACATGCTGCATCCCATCCAGGCAAACAGGGTGTACCATTCTGGCCAATCACAATCAAGCTTAGTGCACATGCAGTGTCAAGCATTCAGCAGATATCACAAACATAAATGTGCACAGGCATTCAGTGGACCGTATTTTTATGCAGGGTTCTCATCTTGCTTCTTGTATTGGTGCCTGAATTCATCAGTGCCCTTTAGTTGCTACAGTGTCAGTTGTGTCAAGAAAGGAGTTCAGCAGTGTCTGGATAAAATGTTATAATACATGACAGAATGTCAGGCTGTGACAGGCTTGGATGACACCTTGTGGAACCAGCACCTATGAGCTCATCTGCACTTTAAAGCTCACATTTCACATTTCTGAACTCCTTTTATTTCTCAGCAGGGTAGCCTAATTCTATGACTTTCACCTTTGGTGTTGCTGTCACTCAATTATTCAGCACGTCAATCAATCACTCTTCCCCCTGCATCTCTTTCATTCATGCATACATTCACATTGCTTAGGTACCCTTGGGCAAACTGTTGAGTCTGCCTGTGAATTCAGCCATGCTCTCTCTCACTCTGGATCCAAAGGGAAACATAGTGAATAATGAACGGAGCAGCAAAACGGACAGGAGGGGGATGAGTAGGATGAGTAGATGGGAGCATGAGAGTAAGAGCGATGGTGAGAGAGAGGTCTTGCAGACCAGGACAGGATGGAGGGAGGGTAACTTGTTAGTGTTCAGCCATCAATTAGGCCATGGAGGAGACATTAAGAGAATGGGGGGGTGATGTTTCATGAGCTGGCAGGGAGATGAAACTGAGGAGTGTGCTTGCAAAGGAGAAGGATTAGCCAATGGAGACAAGGAGGCAAGCGGCGTGATGAGAGTCGGAAGGAAGTACACAGGGAGAGACAGAGGTCTCCAAGACGTCAGAGGCTCCTGCCTACAGCTATATCTATCATCCAGGATTCATCCTCCACACCAAGATGTCTGATTCCATCATCCATGCCTGGAGCTGGCATTCAGTGAAAATAAATATATAATGTGAATAAGCTATCTGTAAAGTTCTGCTTCAATTAAAACTGTGCTTATGTGACAATATATTGTTTTAATGTTCTGTGACACATCATGAACCAAATAAAAATGGCCTGGAGGACTCTCATTTCTGCAGTCCATCCATGACAGACTCCAAAAAATTAGGTCTGACATCCATAGAGCTTTATGTAAAAATGTCCAAAGAACCAAACTGGAGAATGAGCATGTTATTAAAGAAAAAAAATCTAGCTTCAATATAGCCAAAGTCACCCAGACAAAGGAGCTCCAGCTCCAGCTGCTGGTCAGGGGCAGATCATGTGCACTGAATGAGGTGTGGGTATAGATGTACCTTCAAGCAATTGTAACACATAAGTAATCTCTTTTTTTCATCCAAGAAGAAAATCACAAACACAAAGTTTTGAACACATAAGTTAAAGTTAAACCAAGAGTATCCATATAACATAGTACCTCTATTTCAAGCTTCTCGTAGGTGGCCATATTTATTTAACACAAGGTTTATACAGAATTATGTCTTCAGACTTCAGTTTTACATTCATGCTAAAAGTTAATATAAATTCTCTGTGACACAAATACCAGGTTTATATGATATTGCTCGTTTCTCTTTCACGCCTGTCATCTTACAATTAATGCTGCTTGTAAGAAGGAAGCACTTTCTGTCATTCATTTAAAAGTAAAAGTCGGCATAATCTCTGCTTGTTGGATAATTCTGTCATGCTTCAATATCATTATAAAAACCCATCTTTCAAATGGATTTTATCCAACAATTTGATTAAAACTACTGTGTCTTCCCATATTTCAGGATCTTATTATGCATTGTTAATTTGCTTTTGAATAAAACCAGAATGGAGCAAAATAAACTCTTGCAAAGATTTTTGTGACTCACATAATGAAATGTGCACTTAATGTGCATGGTGCCATAACTGATACTGAAATTATATTTGTGCCTTAAAAAGTAATAAGATACATATATATATCAACATGAAGTTATTAAGAAACCATTTTGATTGGGAAAGAGAAATGAGTGCAAGACGGTCTCAGCTCGAGGATAAGTTGCTATGCAAAATGACAGCAGCCAATGACTGCAGTTACTTATAAAGTGGTTGGCAGGCAGCAGCGGGAGAGCTCTGCAATCATAGTAATGATTAGCTTTTATATAGCTATGTAACATTATTCTCACGGACATGTGGGCGACTCTGAAGTGTCCATTAAAAGAAGTAACAGTAAAAAAAAATATTTCTAGTTCTTTTTCAACCAGTCACAATAAGAATCCTAAAAATCATTTGTAATGTCCCCTCTTCCCTTTCAGTTCAGTTTTAATTCTGCACTTGAATCAAAGCATCCTGCAAAATGTTGCAGCCCTAATTGTTATTTTATCCACTTATTTGGGGAAGTCAGAGAAAAAAGAACATCAGCAGAAAACACCCTGGAAGGCTCTGATGGTATATGATAAACAGGGAAAAATGTTTTTCTCATATGAAAATAGTGGTGAAAACTAGTCTTCTCTGTAGTGACAGTGTGCACAGTGCTTCAAGGGTTACTCGAGTATCGATCCAAAAGCCACTTCTCTACATGATGCTCATTTCCCTGATGGTTTTATAATGGTTCACTAAGACTACCTCATCTTCTCTAAATAACGTGATTAATGTGATTAACTGCAAAAAAGATTATTGTGGGGGACTAGATTCTAAGATTTTTTTTAAAGGTACAAGCTGGTTATGAGGACTCTAATGTTTGGTCAATTAATCACCGTTAAGCAGGACTGAGGGATTAGTCGCTTGAGCAAATCTCATTTCAAGCTACTAGTTTGAGTGGGAATGTGCACAGTAAACGCTATGGACACAGACAAATGGTGTATCCAGTGGGCTGTGTTGGAGGTGGGAGACGCACATCAGCAGGCTGAGGCCAAGAATTTACCTGACTTTTGCAATTTATATGTGCCTGAAGAGCGTCAAGGTTAGACACTGCCCCACCATTGAAAATCCAGACCGGTTTAGTTCACTGGAAAATACTCTTATCCTGAAGTACCTACCAGCAAAAAATGCTGCTGATATCAGAAGAATAATGGAATAATTCTGTTCTTTTCTTAAACTGACTATAAAACACTTTTAAAGAGGTTTAATTGTGTTTTTTTTCTGCAAAACACCAGTTGTTTATTTGATTATTTGTCAGATCTAGTACGAGATAATGGAAGTAGATTATTAATAAGAATATTTATCAAAGAAAGAAACATGTGTATGCATATTTGAGGGACTGTTAACATTAACAATGTTTTAAATTGTTAATGTTTAACTATCAACTAATATTTAGTCTTCAGCTGTGCAATACCCATGAAGATAAATCAGAATTCTGTGGCTCTTTGCTTTTTGTAGACTGATGCCAGAATGCTAGCAGATTTTTTCTTTGTGCTGTGAATGAACTCTCTACTGAACATATTTAAACAAACTGCAAGCAGGGAGACTGACTCTGAGCCACATCAGTGGCCAAGTTCACTAATGTCTTAGTGACTGAATGTAATCCAATTCCCGCAGCCAACAGGTCCCAAATTCTCATGGACAGATTTCTGAGAGACTTGTAGCCCGTTTTTGTGCTCATCAACAGATTTCCTCTGAATATAATATCCAGCTATATTTAATTGATTTACTTTACTTCTGGCGCAGGTCATCATCATCATCATCATCAATCATCTGCATGGAATATAACCATAAATTCTATGGATTAATCTGAAAAAAGCAGAGGTCTGAGGATAGAACTTTTGGACATTTCAGAAATCTGAAAAACAAACAATAAATGTAAGTCCTGAATGTTCACAGAAATATTTCAGAAAATAAATAAGACTTCAGGAAAGTCAGTGCAAGCCACACCAGGAGTAGGCAGACAGCACAATTGATAGATTTTGGAAGTGATAAAAGCAAAATAATAACAGCCCATGCAGAGTGAGAACATGAACATAAGTATAGGGAATTATTGTTCAAGCATTCGACACAGTTAATGCTTTTTATGTAACCTAAATTCCTCTTTTCACACAGGACTAATTATTAAAATAAAAATGAAAAATACAAAACTGGTTTTAAAATTATTGAATTTTACATGATTGCATTATTTTTCTCCATTCCTTACTAAAAATAGAAATGTTGCTCTTTGTCTATGGCGTGATATCCAAAATCTTCATTCAGTCAAAAAACATGACCAGCTCAGCCTTTTTTTCATCTGACAAGACTTCAACATGGCTGCTAATGAATTATTTAACATTTCACATGGTGAGGTATACACGATTACACATGCACTGTTGTGTGAACCATGTCTGTGTCACACTACAGGAGGACAACTTTATTTCTGCAGTCAAGCTTGCACAGGAGTGAGGTGAGTGCAGGAGTGTTTGCAGCCAGAATAAATTATGATTAGTGAGTCTGTGGTTCAAGTGTGGTCAGTGATCTGTAAATCAAGAGCAATCACATTCATTGTGATTGCCTTCCAGCTTAATAAATCAAACAAATTAACACTCTTCTTTGTTCTTGTGCACCACAATAATGACACCTTATCACATTCCACATCATGTTTTTTGTTCTCTGTTCACTCACCCCTCAATGATCAGCTACAGACCAGTTCATCGGTCAGTTTTAAAGATACACTGATGATGTCAAAGCTGAATGATGTCAATAATATATATAGTCTTCTCTCTGTTTTATTAATTATAGCTATAGTTAGCTATTCTGCATTTGCATTCGATTGCTTCTACAATAGCATCAACCTTTAGTGTGAATAAATATTAAACAATTAAATAAACCTTCAAGTACAAACATTTATACATAAAATCCCTCAGTATGACACAATGTGCAACTGCTTTTCATCTGCAGGCCTCTTCAACAATAAATATAATTATGTTAATTATCAAATTGCTTCACAGTTATTTTCTTTTGGAAAAAATGAAAGACTACAACACAAAGGGTTTTTAGGTTAATTACAAAATGAGTTTATGATACAATTACAAGTGCTAAATGCACAGTGTCACAGCACCAGTGGTTGACACAGAATAAATTACAATTATAGCAAATTAGATTATATATATTAATAGCTGAGCTATCACCACACATGCTTGAACAACATTTGGGTTTTTTCTTTCTTTTCTTTCTTTCTATGAATTCATTTCTATGACAATTAAAGAAGGTGTATTCTGAGAGAATGATCAATTTACCATCATGATCCATAAGGGTCGGTTGATAATTCTGATTTAATTTCAATCTGCAGCTGTTGAACATCTATTGATAGTGCATGTGTCTGAACATCACTCCAGGTTATGAACTCATAACGAATCCCAGACTGACTGGTAGTTGATGCAATAGGCTGTTTTGTTTTTGACATGAGATGATGAAATAGAGCTTATTTATCAGGATGAAGTGGCTTAACACCTCCATCTAAAAGTGTGGGTTGTATTTTTTTAGGTCAGCTGTCAACAAAAGCAGGAAGAACTCACTTAAGCTGCTGTTAGAGCCATTGATACTGTGCTGCATTTATGTGAAGAATGATATCATCAGTGGGATTGAATTTACTTGCAGTGTGCACAGAAAACATACTTTATCAAGTAATTTCCCCAAGAAAGAAATAAACAGCGCCACACCATTTAGTCTTATATTTCACTTCATTACATTTAATTACCGTATCTTCCACAATATAAGGCGTACTTAAAACACTGAGATTTTCTCAAAAATCGACGGTACGCCTTATAATACGGTGCGCCTTGTGTATGGAAAAAAACCTGTTCAGACCTGGTTTTTGGCAGTGCGCCTTATAACCCGGTGCGCCTTATGGTCCGGAATATACGGTAATCCTCTAAGTGAAACATGTAAAACAATGTAGGTGTTTTCCCTTGCTGACACTTTTGAATGAAAGTCTTTGTGAGTTTAAAATACTTTAGATAATTATATGTTGGTTTACTCCTGGCATTTCATGGTTGCTTGCAACTCTTTGCCCTTTGCATCATTGATGTGATCAATACCGGGTGCTACCTTTGCTGCAGTGGATGAAATCCAAGTCAGTAGTTTAATATCAGAGCAGGCAAAGTGACCACAATGCACTGAATCATCCATAATAATAGCTGCATGAGAGACTACATGTCGGGTGATGGTGTGTATAATACAGCAAGTTCATCTTATGTATCATGAAACATGGGGCAGACAGTGAAGGAGAGGGCACTGGGCAGCTCTGCTCACTCAGGAAAGACAAATTCCCTGAGATTCATAATTTAAAATCTTCACAATTTGAACCTTCCCACATCACTTTTATTACAAGGAAAAACACACACTCACTTCCAGGCAATGGAGGAAAGGATTTAAGACAAATTTAGAGAACATTTGGATCAACAGACCTAATCAATGAGGAATTGAGATGAGATTGCTATTGACTATTAGCTAAATCAATTCAAAAGTATAGGAGCTCGGTAGTCTTGTTGCTAACCCAGTTTTATGCAAGAACATTGTGGAGGAAAAAAAGTAGAAAGGAAAAAATCCTGTTGAGTGAATGATAAAGCTGCCAGGTCTGAATACAAGATACACAAGCACTACTTTAAATTTCATGTCAGACTAAAAGTGATTGAGAATAGATCAAAGCATAAGACCCTAATTTTGCCCTGTGTCTTTCAGTTTGAAAAAAGAAAAACTTCAAGGACTGTTAAAGGTCAGGCAATATTTATGGATGTACTTCAGAGAAAATTATGGGTCAAACCTTCACTTTTGGCTCATTGTGTCTCCCACAGGCTGTCTGTAATTCAGCTTGCTACATTTAACTCTTTATGTTCATTCTCATTAAAGTTATGAAATAAAGTATGGATATTATAGTTTATGTTTAAAACTGATAACTCATAGCTTGTAGTATACAGTGTTTTAAAGATACCCTGTGGGGTACATTATGCGAAGCTCGAGGCAGTACCTGAGGAAATGCATTTTTTTGAGAATTTGAGTATGTGTGCTGAAGTTTCACAACTACAGTGATGCTGCAGTAGTCTAGGAACCAATTAGACTAATGTCCCTTGTAGCAGTGAAGTCCCAGTCAGCCTCTGTCTTAGCTTGTGTCCCACATGCACTATCACACACTAATAGGCCCCAGGATCATTTTCGATATCTCTTAAACCTTCTCAGTTGGTTAAACACGGTTCACAGCTCAGAGGCACTGCTGGATTCCAGTTACATTTTGGCCATAGCTTTTTTTTTTCATTATGCTGACTAAAGGAAGCTGGATGAAATGCAGAGTGACATGCACACTTCCTTCAGCAACCTCACCTCAGTGTCTGAAAGAGATTCACTCCAGATGAGGATTGAAACAAACAGTTCACTGGAAATCAACACTGCCACATGGCACTAACATGAACAACAGCCAATGCAATAGAATCAGTGTCTTTAAAACTGGCTTAGACTTCAATATTAGAGAGCCAAATGAGTGTCAGTGCCCTCCTGTATTAGGTGAATTTCAGCATACACAACAAGCTTAAATATTTAATGAGTACAATCCTGTTTCACATTTCTGAACACAAACATTAAAATGTTCACTTGACCTCACTGTTATGCAAATCAAGCTATTCTCTTTTAAGAGAGAATCCAAAATTGTTGGCAGACTAAAGTGCCTCTTGGTGAGAAACAAGATTTTTTACAAATGGTTCCATCTGTATGCAGGTCTGCTTTACCTTCTCCTCTGTCACACACTGTGTTCCTTGGAACTCATCATGTTCCCCAACACTAAATACTCTCTAAATTCAGTGTTTATACATCCCCTTTATCAGTAAAAGCCTGACAGTTTGGCCAGCAGATTAGCTGCAGAAAAAAACAGATGTCTTTCAACATGTGAATCACAAAATAATCACATGTAGGAACAGGGTAACTTTTGAAGATTACCTTCACTTAATAGTTTATTTTTCATAGAAACGTTCAGATTATATTACATAATTTAGGTTAGATTAAGGAGGTAAAAAGTAGCCTTACATTGAGGGAGACAAAATCCCATCAGCCCCTTTAGTAACAACATGAAATGTAGAACAAAGTAACTCTAAAACCTTTCTTCATTTCAGTGGAAATATACATGGTATTTGAAAAAACAAAACTTCAGAGTAAAATAACACTTGATTTAGCTTTTCTATTTAATTTGAGTTTAGTTTCCTCAACTCCTTCTACTACAATTAGTAAAATGTTTTATCACATACTCACTAGAGGAAGTTAAAAACACATTATCTATTAGAGGTGACATTAGATAATATTGATGATAATAATAATAATAATGATAATAATAATAATAATAATAATAATAATAATAATAATAATAATAATAATAATTGTAATAATCATAATCATAATAATACAATGAGTATTGGGGAAAAAAAGACTCCAGCAGCTATATTCTGAAATCTGTTTTCCTGTCAGTGGTTAAGAAAGGGTATTATTATATAAGAAAGGGTGGAACCAGGGTTTGTCTGGGTGGGGGAGGTGGTTAAGACGCGTCACTTCTCAGCCTAACATGTGTTACATTTCAGCAGTGCTAATCTTTGAGAGACAGATCTGGGATTAGGGAATCAGGAGCATATAACCCGATAATCCATTTTGTGTGGCTCACTGTCAGAGGTCAAGCATGTCAACGTCTGCCAGTAAATAGTGTCTTCCGGTTGGTATGTTGCAGAATGCGACAGTAATCTGGGAGGATGATCATCTGGTCAGTCAGATCAGTCAGACGGTCTTGTTGGTTGGATTGCCAGTAAATTTACAAATGTCCTGAAAGTGTGCATTGCACTTCTCCTGCAAACATTTACATTTGACCTTATGGGAATTCCATAAATCTGGATGTAAGTGCCTCTCTTTTAAGAGCTATTGGGATCAATAGTGAGGTTTATGAGGCCCATAACTGCCATGGATGTACACAAAAGCAACAGGGGCTCCATTAGTATGAGGACTGCAAGAAAGCTAAATTCTCAGCTCTAAGGTCATTCTGTCAAAGTGTCGCACAGCGCCCTTTATTCAAAGAGATTCAGACCTTGAGATATGACAGCCTCTCCACAAAGAACATCCAGATCAAGACAGGACAATAACAACTTGTTGGCTGTTAACTGCCATATAAGCTGCCCTTACAACTAACCAAATCAATACTACCCACCCCGTGACAGCACATTCAGTGCAGATATGGAGTAGCATCCAGGCCTGAGATATTGAAGACCTTTACCTTCCAGGTTAATGCAGATGCTGAAATAAATCCTTGTGTTGAGCTGAAGCTCAACACAAGCTCAACACAGGGACTTTTCACCTCTGAGCCCTCCAACTTCACCTCTTCATTGTGAAGAACAGTGACCCACTGCACAAATGAATGATATACTTTAATGTGATTCACAGAACCGAAACCTGCCTTTGTTTTCCTCACTGAAATAAGCAACAGGGGATTTTTTACAACCTTTACTTACATGTGTAAAGTTAAAAACATTCAAAACTTACATTTATAAAATTTTAAAAAATGTATACAAATTCTTAGTAGCAGCACGTCATCCTCATATAATTGCATCACACAACAACCTCTGACATAAATCATATGAAAACTGTCTGGTCAACCTCATGGGGTCAAATAAAATACCCACCTGATAACTACAAATTCCACACCTAGAAATTACTTCCATATTAGAAATTTATAGAGTAATCTCCAACCACTCCATCACTCTCACTCCAAACAATGTGGGCATAGGTAGGGACAGCTACTCATTTGAATCCAATGTGCTAATATAACCTTTCAAATGTGAGGGCAACATCTTAATCTCGTACCTCATTAAGCTGTATAATGTGCAATAAAATTCACATTCCAGCCACAGAAACCTGATAGTGTTGACTTCAGAATCTGGTATAACTGCCAGTGCTGCAGACAGTGAAGACCCAAGTTAGCAGCAGCAGAGCCCAAAATGCACCATTTATGGAGCTATACATGGTCTTACAACAATAACTGATTCGTGAAGGCAAGCATGTACAATCACAGGGTCATTTGCTGTACATGCACAGTGACCTTAGGATAGCAGAGGTGGCCTGTTATGTGCACACCTGAGAGTTACTGTAGGTGGGAATTGCGAGGGTCATGTTACAACAGACTGTGAGTGATTTGTGCTTCCCCTTTCTCCACAGATGTCACTAAAATTAGCAAATGGTTGAGCTGTGGCTGCCACGTTTCATTCTCCAAGGCCAGTGAAGTAGGACATTTAAAGGTGTTTGCATAATTGCACCAACTGAGCACAGAAGCCACCAAAATAAGACCTTTTGTTATATCATTATTGTTTTGTAGTGCAGGCACAAATGTCTGACTGTTAATCCCCACTGCTTCTGCACTGTTAGAAGGCTTCATAATAACAGCGGCATTAGGTTAGATTAGAAAATGATATGCAGACAACATTCATGCCAGATAACAAAAAGCTGGAATGCTTCATTGAGAACATATATATGTCAATATAAGTGTTTCTGTATTGTGGAGGCAGCAGTGGTAGAGTCACCCGATGCCAATTTTCAACACCAAACTAAAGACTTCTGTTGGTCACACAATAACAATCCATCCTGAGATCTGGAATCACATGTCAGATACAACACATTAGGACACAAACAGGACATTTCATTGATCCAGTCCCCAAGGCGCTTGAAATTGTTTACCCACCCCCACATCTATCTATCTATCTATCTATCTATCTATCTATCTATCTATCTATCTATCTATCTATCTAGGTCAACTTTTGGTCAAGGTCCCCCTGATTTTCAAGCTTGCATTGCAACCATCCCTCTGGGGGCTTTACCTGATTCAGAAATTTCTGTAGGAATGCCAATCCTTCTGCTCCGCCAGTCCAGTGATCTTCAGGAGAAATGGCCCAGGAGAGATAAGGCAGCTGGACAAAGAGCGTGTCCACTTCTCAAGGGGAGATGCTCCATCACATACCCCAGGGTTACTCAGGTGTCACTACCCATACTGATGCGTCACATTAAAGAAGAACTCAAAGCTGCCAGACACCTATAGAGGACCTCCTCTAGAGGAATACAGTGTCAGATCTTTATAGAAAACACTAAAATTAGAGCTGTGCTCAGCCCAAATGTTACATAACAAAGGGAAATGCAGTATCATCAATTAAAAATCCTCATTTCTCAGTGTCATACAAAACTCAGAGACTGTGATCAATGTAAAATTAATGATCTCACATTCAATGTATTATCATCTATATGATTCTTTTGTGTTTTATAAGCGAGAAATTATCTGGCACACACACCAAACAACCTAAAATCAAGTTATGTTGCACATTAAGTAGTATGTCTCTCACAAGCATGAATTTGCTGCATACTAATATTTATGTGGAATATGTTTGGAAACAAACAACAACAGAAAAAGCAGTTATTCGGTGGTGGTTTATAAGAAAATCTACAATAAACATTGAGATTGGGGTTATCTGGCAAGATGAAGGAGAAAAGAACTACACACCACGTTTTGCAGAGCCAAAAATACAAACTGTTTGATTTGAAGCCATTGTTTTTGTTTGTGATTTCACTGGCTCATGATCAGATACAGATAAGGATGTCTATGGGGGGTGAATAGTAACTCCAGCTACTCCAAAAAACTGCACTCAAATGATAACTACAAGGGAAGTATTTTTCCCTTTTTCATATTTTCAGTCACATTAAAATAAGAACTAGACACACAATGTTAATGTTTATAAAATACATGCGGAGTGTAATAATCTTTCTAATCTTTGTATTTTTAATGGCTACATTCTTTCAGACACATGTTTAAAGCAATATATATAATTTTGATTAAAAATGAAAAGCCACACCCACACAAATTATATAAGTATGTTTGGGTATTTATGCCATTTGTGCTCAGATCTGCTGCTTAAATATCACACGAGGTAGTTTACCCATAATCTGGATTTATGAAATCATATGTTGAATACAGGAGCATCTGCTGGTGCTAAAATAATAAAAACAAACAAATAGACAGATCTGATGTCATGTTAGCAGAACTTTGAAACTGATTTTACACCTGCATTTCTGTAACACCTGACACACACACACACACACACACACACCCACACCCACACACACACACACACACACACACACAAAACCATAACCCTAATTCTAACCGTCTCCGGCTGTTTTCACTTACATTCATGCTGTTTCTGCTCCAAATTGGCAGATTGATCAGAGTAATTTCTTTATGTCATAAGTGTTGTCATGCTCCTTCCCTCTTGACGAAGTTGCTATTTGTTGTGACAGCAGTAACACATAATCTTCACAGGGAGATGATGAGGGAGAGGACGTCATGTCACATTGACTGTGACAGAGAAGCTCCCTGATGATAATCTCTGTAGAAAAGCAACCTGTTCCATAAAGCACATGCACATGTTCACCAATGATAATGACCATTTTGGTCTCTTGAGATGATTTCTTTTATCGTCAGCTCTCAAAGAGGCTCTTCTAATGCAACCAGGAAGAGGCAGAGAGGCTGTACAAACCCTCACTTTGTTCATTTTAATTTAATTTAAATCTTCAGCTTTATGACTAATTAATTGTTAAGTGACTGAAAAACACAGCATCATTCAATTGTTTTCTTGCCCTCTCATCAGGGGAGGCGACAAACGCAAACAACATCAGCATTTGATCTGCTGATTTTAATTTTTATTTTAAGCATCATAATCAGGCACTTGAGAACAAAGACAAATAATTATTAGCAATCTCAGCTGTCAGACTCAGCTGACTGATTTCCCCATTATCTTGTAATATGGTGTGAGATGTTTGCTAAAAAAAAAAAAAAATACAAACAATGTTTCTTCCTCTCCATACTCCCTATACCTTTTTGGAAGATTTCTGCATAAATAATCTATGAACTACTGAACATAATCAGCACCTTCTTAATCCTCCCTTTCAAGTGGCTGACACAGGAAAAGATAAATGAATGAAAAGTCTGTTGATAAGAGGTGAAATAGTTTTCAAAAGTGAGATGTCAGATTTAGATAAAAAACACAGACACACAAGTATACGACTGTACGGAACTCACAACTAGAGCCAGTGAATCCTTTTACTTTCAAGGGGGAATCGGTAACCTGGCCACAGTCCAACCGCCCCAGCTGTCTCCAAGAACTCCGAAACTACCTCTTCCTGTGCTTGCCTTTATTCTTTTTTTTAAACAAAGACAGTGGGCAGTCTCAGGACTTCTCCATCTGCCACATGGGTGGACCACTTAGGTGCTTCCTACATACACGAGCATTCCTGAAGTTGTTTTCACATGATAACTTGCATACAATTTTTCCATCAGAGATGAGGGTAACACTCTATGTAATAACTTTGCCAACCTTTCTGATTTTCTTCAACACTTTCACTTTTCATGTTGTTCGTGATGGTTTTGCAAAGACTGATACAACAAGACCAGTGGGGAAGTAGGACCCTTGCGAGCCCAGGCGAGGGCGAAGTCAAGGGCAGAAGGCAGTGGGGTCGATCGTGGCTCAGGAAGGGTGTCGTGGTCAGGAATGGAAGGCAGTCAGGTTTACTGGGAGTCAGGCAGGATTGAGAAGTCATGGACAGGCTGGGTCGGAACCAGACAGGCAGGCAACTGGATCTCAAGAACCAAGAACAGACAGATTTACCAGGGAACAGACAAAGCAGGCAGGTCAGGAACAGGCACAGTCAAGAACGGGCAGACAGGCACTAAACGCCCTCTTGCAAGTTTTGCATCATACAACGGATAATGTGCCGATGAACTGGGGTAGGACGGGGACCTAAATAGAGCCCTTCTAATTGCCCTAATTGGCAAACCCAGCTTCAATAACAAAAACTTTCTCACAGCAGCCGAAGCTTCAAGTTGCTCGTGGTTCATTTCACAAAAGCAAGTATGTTTTGTCTCTTGGATCAACATCCACATGTTTGTATTTTGTTCATGTGCTCAGATGATTTGCACTCAGACAAGGAGCCGTTTGACAGGATTTAAAATCACCATTAAATGAATGCTCACAAGCAGCTGTGAGTGTAATAAATGGACAATATACCTGCTATTTCCCTCCAGCAGGATTGAGACTACAAATGTTTGAGGTTCTTCAACTGCACACATGCACATTTGATTCTCATGATGTTGTTTAATCTGTTTGTATCAGCTTTAAACACAGCGCTCGATGTCTCCTGGGACAGTTGAGCAACAGTTTGTTTCTGAGCCAAGTAACAGTATTCACCATTGGATACACAGTAACTGATTCTCCAAAATTAAACGATTTGTTTCATGGATTTCAGAATTGCAGTGTTAGTGTTAAGAACAGAAATAGGTTCATCATATGCTTTCATTGGTGAAGAAGAGTGGTGAATAGCTTCCGTCAACCTGTCAGCCAATAAACCTGATCCCATTGGGATTTTCAGGTTAGCCATCCCATGTAGGCACATGGAGGGCAAGCTTACTTTCCTGCAGTAAACAAACTGATGCAATTCTATATTTTAAATTGATTGTGACTTCTATATTTACAGCATGAGGGGCTGAGTGATGGCTATGGTATGCTACAACCTGTCAGGACCCAGACAAGAACCCAAGTATGACACAATCCTCAGGTCAAACAATGCCTTATTGATGGGGTTGCACAGAGTGATAAGACAAGACCAGCAGGAAAGCGGGATCCAGACGAGCCCGGGCAAGGGTGAAGTCAAGGGCAGAAGGCAGTGGAGTCCACTAGGGGCTCAGGAAGGGTGTCGTGGTCAGGAAATGAAGGCAGTCGGGTTTACTGGGAGTCAGGCAGGATTAAGAAGTCATGTACAGGCTGGGTGGGAACAGTGCAGGCATGCAACTGGATCTCAAGAACCAAGAACAGACAGATTTCCCAGGGAACAGCTGAAGCAAGCAGATCAGGAACAGGCACAGTTGAGAATGGGCAGACAGGCAGGCAGAAAACATTGGAAAGTCTTGTGCTACATGGAGTACAATCTGGCAATGAACTGGGGCACCGTCGCCTCACAGCAAGAAAGCCCTGGGTTTGAATCCCGGTTGGGCTGGGGACTTTCTGTGTAGAGTTTGCATGTCCTCCTGCGTGGGTTCTCTCCAGGTACTCTGGCTTTCACCCACAGTCCAAAGACATGTGCAATTGTCACTCTAAATTGCCCATAGGAGTGAGTGTGAGTGGTTGTTTGTTTAGTGGTTGTTTGTCTGGTATGTGTCAGCCCTGTGATTGACTGCTGTCTAGTCCAGGGTATACCCTGCCTTCGCCCAATTTGCTTGGATAGGCTCCAGTCCCCCTGTGACCCTCTGTGGAGGAACAAGCGTATGTATGTATGTGTGTACTCTAAATGGACAATATATGAAAATTTGTAAAGTGATGCAAAATATAAATATATATAAATTTCTCCATTTAAGTCTTTTATATCATCTACATCCACACAAACCTTTAAAAACTTGTCAGCACCATCCTGCATTTTAATGAATGGCATATTATTGACCTTTTATATTTCACCACATTATTTGTAAGGTAACCATCAGGGTCTGTTGGAATTGGCCTAAAGTTGACCTAAATGAAAGAGTGAGACAAAATCACTTTTACTGCTCTTTTTTTCTTTTCTTTGACAAATCTAAGAATTAACTATTTGCAGCACAAACTCGCTGTCTACTTTCAAACTTCACCATTCTATACACATTGTGTGGATTCAGCTGCATTCTTTTTTAATCTTTCACTATGAACCCTTCATGAGAGTTAAAGTGAATGCATGTCATGTCAGCCACAGATATCAATTTGGACCACGTGGATATGCTGCTAGAGGCTGTGACAAAACATTGATAATGGCTGAGCAGGAATTAGAATGAGCTGTTAAAATATGCAGTTTTTTAGCCTCAAACCTGGCTGGAATTTGCAGTTGCCTCTGGCCTGACAAATGTTTAACTTTGCAGACCTAATTAGACTTAATCCATGACTCAGAAATTAATTCAGATGTCATTATTTTAAAATACATGTATGATTGACAAACTGCATTTAAATCTGGTGACATTTGTAATGATAAAGTTCTGACAGTGTGTCATAGATGTACTTCTTTACTGACTGACTTCAGTGTTGCAGAGTAAATACAAAGAGGACAGTTTGGTCTGGCAACAACACTCTCACCCTGAAACATAATCTGAAGATGGCAGGCCATGAATCTTGACTGATGAAAACCCTTGGCTCTGCTCAGCCTTCTCCAAATGTACCGTCTGTGAAGCTACTGCAGGGCTATCATGTTTGGATAGCAAGCAGTGTGTTTCCTGACAGAGAAAGTGCTGTGTTGTCATTAAAAGTGAGTCATACTGCTTCTGGATATAGCTATCCATCATTGTTTCTGCTGTGATCAAGAATGCCTTTAATTCACTACTTCCAATGTAGTTGAGTGTTTTAAAATTTTCATTTATTAATTTATCTTTGTAAAGTCTCTGTCTGTTGATACATGATGAGAATGTGTAAAATGAGATTTTGTGTCCATGTTGCTGTTTATTTTTTCCTCTTTCCTCAGTGAGATCAGTTGGAATTGGTTTCTCAAGGCACCTCAGACATAACTGATATTTTCTCTTTTCTTTAAAAGCCACTCAGTTAAATTGATCATCCACTGTCATGAGCGTCCAGGGTATCCTCATGCTGAACACATCTGATGGCATCTCTCCTCGAGGACATTAATGCCATTAAGTGGCATATGCTTGAATTTTGTGATTAAAAGCTGAACAAGCTAGCACATGCCTGTGACCCAGTGCCCCTGCTGCTACCAGACAGCTACATTAGAGGTTGATGCAAGTCAATTTATGCTCCCTGAGGAGCTTCACATTGTATTGACAATTTGCTAATCAAATCAGTGTATGGAGTACGAGCTGAACATCTGGTCTTTGTAATAACACTCATTATTAACCTCCACAGCTTAGATGAACAGACTGTTGAAGCACCTGCAACAACCGTGTTGAGTTCCCACAGCACAATATGTGCACTTGTATCTAATGATGCACAACACAACCTTTTCTTGCACTTACCTACTTTTCTTGAACCTTTAAACTGATTCAACTTATGTGTTTATGGTAAATGAGTCAAATATTTAATTTACTTCCTCAGGCTGGAAGGTGGGGAACTTGAATCTCATGTCTGGTGAGACTACTGGTCGCTGGGGAGAAATTACCATCATTGATATATGAATGTGAGGGTAAACTAATGAAAGTAATTTTTCCCTCCTTTTGTACTGCCCATAGCTATTTTGCATTATGCTCAACCCAATTTTTTGGAAATGCAATTTCTTGCATTTAAGACCAATTGCCCTTTCTGGGGGGAGGAAGCTTTCTTACCGACACTCTTCTTCTAAATGGCCATTACTGTCTGTGTTCCTTTGGAAGGGTGAATTAGGTTTTTTGTTGACCTTCCCAATAACCCTTAACAATCACGGAATTTGTTTTCATTTAAGATTGAGAGAGCAAAGACAGTGACAGATACAACTGATCTAATTGCACTGAAATAGTATTTACATTCCAACTAAATTGCAAAGTGTTAAGACCCTCGAGTGTTAGCAAATATTATTTTGTTTGGGGTTGTTGGCAAAAATTCTGAGGTTACATTGGTAATTACCTGCAAACTAAATGAAGATTTAGAGTAATTAAAGTTTTACTGCTCTTTTTTTCTTATTCCACATTGGCAATACACACTGACAATCATAAGGGGACTTACAGCTGAGATTACTAAAGTAAATCAGAAAGCTTCTTAGCCTCAGGTTGTATAGCAGCTTTTGCACAGTGAAAATGAATGTTTTCATGTCTACTGGTGTGTCTGGTTGCGGCAGAGACCCATGCCATGACTTCAGTTGGAGGGCTTCAAATGAGAGGGTTTTTTTTTGCTGGACCTTTGAATTCATTCATGTCTTCCTGATAAAATATGCCATCTCATGCAACAACAGAGAATCAAGCATCAGCAAACTGTCATTTTTAGCATTGTTATATCAAAGGGTCTCCTAGTCTGTTTCACTCATTTTGGTCCCATTTCTCATGTAACATATGACTCTTTCATATAATGCATTTGTCAGAAAAAGAATGTCCAGTCCACTTCCATAAAATATGTCATTGTGTAGCTATTACATGATGTACAACTGCCGTGAACATGCTCCAAATAATATTATTTGCAAATGACGATCGGCTGCTTTATGCAGAAGATACAATTGCTCAACATTAAAAGCTGTTTGGAGCCAATGAGATCCAAAGTGAAAAATGAGAAAATTACTGACCCCTGTGGCCTGCAGACACCACCCTCCCTAGAGCTGTGTGGCATGGCAGATGATCCCCATCATCATTCTCCTGTTAGGGTAATAGGAGTCAGAGTGTAGTCCTGCATCGATTTGCTCTTCTCTGAGCTGCGTTTGCACCATAAACATGTCTGGAAGACAGGCTCATCTCTATTTCTCAGTGGTGTCTTAAACGAAAAATCCCACCTAAATCATGATTCATGAGAATGGCCACTGCTTGTTGTCATTTTATTTATATATTTGCAGGAACACAGGTGTAATGAGGAGTCTAAATCATCTGAATGAGGAGCTCCACAGTGGAGCGTATTAGCATGGGCAACCCAGGTTTTGCCTGGTGGTCTGGTGGTGCTTGTGCTTTGACAGCCTGGGGCCTTGTAACTGAGATGTGGGTTCTATCAACATGGAGCATGTAACATTGTTTTGACCGCCACTGCAGCGGAACTACCATCCCCACCACAGCATCACAGATGCCATGTCAAAGAACACAGCATGCAGTGGTGGTGATGGGGGAGGGCAAAATATAACCCACTGAGTGACAGACAGGACACAGTGGGAGAAAACACTGACAAATCTCTCAAGAATTTAAATTCAAGAATATGGAGTGGCGAAAAAGGTTTCTCGACAGCCATCAGGTGAAAATACAAGGAGGTACATGAAACTTATAAACAATGAACTGGCAGCACCAAATCAGGGGAGGCACTCTCTTCATAAAGTGGACTTCTTAAGCCTTTACATGGAGCATGAAAACTCTCTTGTAGCTGAGATACTGGGTCACAGCAGGGACAAATTAATATTGAGTGCATTTGGATTTTTACAATAGGATGCAGCATTTTATTATGATTTACATTTTTCAGTCATCACATACGTATATTGTTGTATTGATGAAAGTTCCAGCATCCAGTAGTCAGTGCAAACTCAACATTCCCTGTGTTTCTTTAAAAACGTATTGTGGAAGTGTGATATGAAATTGGATGCTGATCACAGTGTCACAGTAAACAGGAAGAAATGTCCTGTGAATCAGATTATAGCGGAGGATCATGGGAATTCACACTTTGTGTAAATATGTCGAGGTAACAAGTTTTATCCAATTCTTAATATAAGTACCAGCATAGAGTTTGTTGAAGTAGGAAGTTAACCCTCTCTTTAATGGCACAGCAGATTCAGAAAGATGGCAAGAACTCAAACATATATGTTTACATTCATTACTGTCAATACCATTTTATGATAAATTTCACCTGCAACATCCCACTGATTTCATCATCCCCAATCCTATCCATCTACATCAGAACCTCAACATTTTCATCTCTGCTACCTCCAGCTTTCCTTCCTGTCTGTTCCCCAGTCTAGGCCACACACCATTGTCTCAATACAGTGTTTCCTTTCATTCTTGCAGATATTCCTGACTCTCTTCTCCAGGTGTTCCAGCCTGCTTGCACATGCTTCTTCATCTCTCTTTCTGCTGTGGATTGTTGACCCTAAATACTTGAAATCCCTCGCCTTCTTTATCTCTCCTCGAGGTAACCTCATCGTTCCAAATTTAATCTATCTCATGCACACAAATGTGTGCTGTCTTGCTTCAACTAATCCACATTCCTCCTTCCTTCCTTTCTTTCTAGGAGGTACCTCCACCTCTCTAGATTTGCCTCCACCTGCTCCTACTACAGACCATGATGTCATCTGCAAACATCAGTCATGGTAATTCCTGTCAAACCTTATCTGTCAGTGTGTCCATCACCATTGCAAAAAAGAGGGCGCTCAAGCTGATGCAGTCCCACCTCTACCTTGACTCCTCTCTTATTCCTATAGCACACCTCAATGCTTACAGCTCTCAGACATATCCTGTACTCTAAAATACTTCTCTGTCACTCCTGATGACCTCATATAGTCCCACAGTTCTTCTCTCAACACTCTGTCATGTGCTTTCTTCAGATCTACAAAAGCAAACTGCAACTGCCTCAAACCTTTTCTGTACTTCTACGTCAATAATCCCAAAGCAAATACTGCATCTGTACTACTTTCTGGCATGAAACCATCCTGGTACTCATAAATGCCCTTTTCTGCCCTCAGTCTTCTACATTTACTTCCCTTTATATGCTACTTTGTTCCTATAGTGTTGTGGCCTTGCTTACCTTTCCTCTGGACAAAACAGAATATCCACTTTTATCTTTTGCATCATGTCAGCCAACTCTGCATCCCCGATCATATTCCCAATATTCAAAGTTGCATTCACATTCACATCAATTTAGAGTTGCAATTTAGTTTGCTCAATTCCCATACCATGTTCTGCAATTTAAAGATTCCACTATCTATTACCCTGATGTAATTTCTGGTTTAGCAGTGACTGCAGGGGTGAGGTCATAAAGGTTTTGGGATTTTAGCAGTAACCAGAATTCAAAAGTGGATTTAAATGCTATAGTTTGTCTGAAATCATACCAAACTGAATTTCTTAATCCTTGGCTAACACAGCACTCACTCACAACTTTACATATGTACATGTCTATAATTATTTTCTTTTAGATGAAAAACAAAGATGCACCTGATTAAAATATATTGCAATGAGATGCTAACAATGGGAATTTTATTAACACTCCTGTGATAAATAATGTAAAACTAAAGATGCAATAAAGTTCATTGATGATCATTTTTGGACAGTTTAAAATATTTTCTCCTTCATGCTCAATTGAGTTTAGTTAGCTTTATAGCCCAAAAATTCACCAGTGTTCAGAAAAGGTTCATAAATGCTGACCTGTGCTGACATTCACTGGGGCAAGTTTAGCATCAAACCACTTTTATATTAGGGCCCAGGTGCATTCTCACCAGGCCCTGAATATTTTCACAGTCCACAAACAAAGCCAGTGGTGTATAATCAAAGTACGATGTGCATCATCACGCCCGTGTTGGTCAGTATTGCAATCAATATTTCGTGGTGGTCAGGTGAGCAGTGAACCTTCACAGTGGGCTCAGGTGAAAATCATCGGTGGGCTGTTTAACTCAGTCAGCCAACTCAGGTAAAAATGGCACCAGGATTGTTTTGAAAGATCAGTGACATGTATACCTGGCAATGCCAGTATGATTCTTTTTTTTCCATCAGGTACAAAATAAATTAATAATGTAATATCCACATACTTCCACAACAGATTGCCCCTTAGTTGAGGTCTGCAACTTTGTCCTCTGCTGTAAGCCATGTGTTTCAGTTGATAAAGTATTTCCATCTGGACTCAAACTTCATTACTGTCTTTAAAGCATCTGTGATAACTGTGGGCAAAATAATTAGAAATTTGCAGTCTCTGCCACACATAAAACTCTGTTTTATGTCCTTGTTTTGGGGGAAATATGTAGCTGTTTTGAATAGCATAGATTCATCCATTCCATCAGCAATATGGTGAAGCTGTTTGATAGGAACAGATTTAGCCTTTGGAAACTTAATTAATTTTCAGTTTTTGTTATATTGATGAAATTCCCACACATTTCTCCCTCTTAATTCTAAATAATTGCTGTAGCATCTTGCTCAAATATGTCTGCAATACTACCTTATTGTAATTTCCTACATTTTATGCATGTACAAACACATTTCAGGTTAAATGTCAATAAACAAATGCAAATATGGAATTAATTATTCACACATTCACATTTTAATTAAGGAATACTGGCACTGTGAAGGCTTCATCTACACAAGCTTAAATGGTATAGTGGAATGGAATTCTATTTTTTCATCCTTTAAAGCACCACTTTCAGTTAAGCCAAAAGTATCAGGGTCACATCTATAAAAACTGTAGGACAGCATGTGTTGCTCCTTTTGCAGTTTTCAGCAGCCAGTCATTAGCCCATTAGCCAAGTCAATTGTTTTACTGGTTATTAGGTAAACCTCACAAGGCAAGCCAAGCTCTAAATTATCTTTAATCAGAGCATCCAAAGAAATGGACATAGTCAATTCTTTTTTTCAATTGCACAACCTGTAAATCCTGTGCATGCAGGGCAGTAATTCACTTGTTTTTTGTAACTCAGTGTTTGATCCTCAGCACTGCATTGTCTCCCCAAATTCCTATACTTCACTTCAGTCACTAAATTCCTCTAAAAAACAAGCAATTATAGCACGGATGGCAAAACTAAATTTGGCTACTACCAAGCAAATAAAGTTTTAGATTTTGCCATTGAATGTAAGATGATTAAATGCATGTTTGGGTTTTACTCAACAGATATTATATTATTATATGATTTTATTTGATATGTTTATAAAGTCTTTTGGTATGAACCTCTGCTCTCACACCAAATAACTCCTGTGCATCCATGTGTCTCCATTAAAAACTAATAATAATGAACTCCACTGGTCAAAAGATGATCATTTGTAGCTTAGAGAAATCTAATAATATATCCTATTTGTAGCTTAGAGAAATCTAATAATATATCCTATTTGTAGCTTAGAGAAATCTAATAATATATCCTTACTTCTCAGTTTACTGAAAAACAAGAGTTGAGCCTGAAGCTTATTGATTTCCTAAGAATAGATTGATTATAATATAACAAATATCATACATCTTCCTAAGATGTTGATGAATTAATTACATTTGTCTTTGTCATGTAAACTTTGAAATCACTAAATTAAATGAAAACTTTCTGCTTTCAGTTGTCAAATATATTGACATTTTCCCCTGTAAACAACTGCTTGATCTCACAATAATAATATGACCAATAGTATACAATAAAACTGAACAACAATGAATGTGTACAGCAGATACTGAGACGTGACCATCAAACCAAAGTCAAGAGGTGGATGAATGGAGAATACATCTGTGAAAATGTAACTGATGTAACTGGAGGGAAATGTTTTGTGAGTGTGTGATGACACTCCAGAGTTAAGGATGCTCTTGGACTCAGTTAGGGCTTGAATTTACCTGGATTTACCTAGTTTGCAATCACAAGTGCAAAGACAGTGGTGCACATACATATCCAGTATATGTATACATGCCACAGATGTTGTTATTATCAGGAAGTATGAATAAAGGTTTTCTTTTTTCTCTGTTGTTGGAATGAAATGTTATTTTCTTCAAAAATTGACAACATTGTGGAATAGCTGAACACCATAGCAAAATATTCTGTGCTGTCTGTTAATGTATTCATTATTTACATATTCATAGGAACAAATTTATTCTGCTTCTCTGAATTTTGTCATATGTCATGGTGACAAACAACTTGACCATAAAACTTAACAATGTGCAAAACATCAAAACAATTTGTTGAGATTCTTTGGACAGAATCTGCATTTCACAGAGGGCCAATGTTCCCTGAGGTGATCAAGTGATTAATAGTAATCATGCAGAGCTGATAAATATAATCTCATGAGAAGTGTCCACCACTCTAATTTGTAAATCTGCCACATTTCTTGAAGAAGGACAGATGTCCCCTGATAATACTAATCCCATGCAAATCAAACCATTGATCATTTTATTCATCTATTGTTCTGAGATGCTTGTTTTGTTTTCAGTAATATTGACGCACCCCTTTCACAACAGGCAGATGAGGTTTTTCTGGTTGTTTTTTGCATTAATTATGAAGCTGTGTCAAAAATGATGTGCATCACAGTAAGACTGGATCGGTATTAATAATATAGTAATAATATGATAGTATTAATGATAATGAAAAATATTTAAATAAAGATTCATTAATGTTGATGTCACATGACTAAGAACTCACTCTGAATTGCTGGTTGTGAGCTGGCGACAGCCTGGTGGCTTAAAATAAGATTTAATTGCCTGATTGGTGGAAATGCCAGCCTCCATGCTAAAAGGCAGATAAAAGCTTTTGATGTTCCGCTTTTTTGGAGTTATTTTCAAAGGTGGGAGGGGGGGAAATCGGAGACATCAGTCAGCAGCTACAAGTCCTGGAGAAAACCCTGATTGAGGCCTTCATCTGATCCTAATGAGCTTCACTAATGAAATGTGATGATATGACCTCCTCCTAATCATCAGGATACTTACCCATCATCCTGCTTAAATGTCAGTTGTAAACAAACCCCGAGCAGACTTCACACACACACACACACACACACACACACACACACACACACACACACACACACACACACACACACACACACACACACACAAACTTGTATATACATTTCCTGAAGTGAGATGTACATTAAAACCAAGTTAAAGTTAGAACCATGTCTGCTATCACTGCAGTACCCACTCTGAGAGATGTTCCATGTGCAAAATAAGCAGGGCATGGTGTTCCCTGCCACTTTCACTTAGATTCGTCTCATCCACCCCACAATGATTTCAGACACCTGAGTGAGACATTCACAATCCAAGTATCCTTTAGTGAAGCCTTGGGGCTAACTCTGATGGAGCCTTTGTTGACAATGATGGATGTAGCTGTCAAGCAGACTGACATTGCAGGCTAAATTATATTACATTATAAAAAAAAGCTTTTTTTGGGAGGGGGGCTTTCAAGGCTAATGTTGCAATGAGATGAGGCATATGTCGTGGGAATATGCACAACTCAAAGATAGAAGGGGACAGCCGCAGTGGCCAAATGCATTTTTGTCACTTGCCACTGATTTATGGAATAATTGATTCTTGAGCCTTATTGGCTGTCCTCATGAAGAAATTTGGCTCTGAGAGCTAATGTTTTTTTATTCTGTTAAAAATATTTAACATGATAAACAGATATTCAACAAAAAGAATATAAAGAATAGTAATATTTAATAAGCATTAATCATTTTGTTTTAATCATCTCCATTATTCATTTGAACATTGCCTTTAAGAACATGGTGATTGCTTTTAGAAGTCAGTTTTAAAACAAAATAAATGCATCAATTGTCACTTATTATTGCATAAGATTTTAGGTTATCTTAGATGATTTTGGAAGCCTTCAATTTGTTTTGTAGTTTTGACTTAAGTAGCTTTTGTCCTGTGAACCTGTTTGTCATTTCAGACATCATATAGTCTGGATCAGATTATTTACTCACATATAATGAGGTCTGAGTGGCTGCATCTTTCCATCTTAAAGCTACAGAGTCCATATGAAGCAATCTGACTTGTGGTTCTTTGAGTCAATTATTCACAGTCACATGACTATTTTCACAACATTTTCCTTTCTGAGTGCACATCATCCACAGTTTTGTCTGATATGAGCAGAAAAATAGGGTCACTGCATGTAAAAATATGTAAGGCTGGTAGAAGTAGCCACAGGGAGGAGAGAATTCAGCATGTGATTACACTCTTATCAGTAGCTTATCAATGTTCTTACGCAAGTGTAAGCAGTAATGTTTGGTGGCCTTTAACACAGCCAGCATATCTGATTAGAATGTTACAGCATCTTTTCCTCTCCTTTTCCCTCTGCATCATTTACATCTGGACTGCTGCTGTGCATGCATAATTCCTTAGGTTTGATGCAGGATTACAATATTAATAATTGTTCCACTCAGTTTGAGTCACCTAAGATGTCCAGCATGGCCCCGTCAGGGGGTCAATGCCCGGGAGGCTGGTTCGGGCAATTATGGGAGGCCATGTGTTGGCTTATGCATTAATCATGTCACAGTGTTACTAAGGTGTGTTTGTCAAGCCTGCAGTGAAGAGATTTTGGAAGGTGAAGATAAACACAGGTCCCAAAGAAAGATGACAGATATGTCAACAATTTAATTTTGTATGCTTGTTGTGAAACTGATACTTTCTATGTGCAAAACTTCCATTTCCTCTTACTCTTTCTATCGTCATCACTTTTTTGCCTTACACCAGCATTTTATTCAATGTGCAGATTCTGAGCCACGACTGCAAACCTTTCTCTTTGCCACATAAGTCTGATCAAAATGTTGCATAAAATAACAGCTGTCCACAGCTGATGTCCATCCTCATTTGTGGTTTTCAACAGATAAATTGAGAAGCAAGGACAACATATCTTCAAAGCCTCTTGCCAGAACCTGCAGGATTCTGGAGTACTTGGGGTGGATGTGGCATGTCTAAGCTTGTAGCTGTGTTTCTTTACCAACTCAAGAAGCATTTGTAAGGCTACAGACATAGTTCTCAGATGTCTGTGGATTTGGATATTTTCCAAACCCTCCACATGACTATAAAATTCACAGTTTAATTTTGACCTTGAGAGCATCTGACCAAACTGAGCAGTTACTCCTCATAATTAGGTTACCTGAAAGTAATCATAGTTTGAATTCTGAGGGACTACTGCCTGAAACAACTAAGCAACAGAAACTGTAATGTACCTTGGTAGTAGCCAGTATTTTTTCTTCTCATTTGAAAGGAAAAGCAACAATATTTCCGGGTCATGTGGGAGGATTAATATGCTTATTACTCATACCAGGCATGCATAAAATGGAGTTCCTGACCTTCTGTTAACCTGTCTTCAGCACTAGGTTGAGGTTGTCCATTAATTGAATATAAAGAAGCTTGTACGACATGCTCTTGCACTTCCCTTGGCCTTGCTGTAAATGTTACAAGCTCCCCAGTTAGTACTCATAATAGTCTTTCTCTTTGTATGGGCACTGATTCAGTTATATTCCTGAAATACAAGATTTTAGTCTTATGATGAAACGAGGCAGTAGATCCCATCTACAATTAAGCCTGCACATATCAGAATCCCAGAAGCAAAAATTGTTGTTTTGTTCTTCTCAAGTTTGTTTTTTCTTCAGCCTGCATCTAAAATGTCATTTTGTTTGTTTCCTCTGCTTCACCATCTTCTAGCTGAGGTTATATTTTATCCACATTTTATACAGCCTCCTGACTCAGTCCCATTCTCCTTTGTCTTTTTGATCTTTTACATCTTTTATCCTTTAACATTATTACTTAGTTTGAACTGTGTAACTGTGTGTGTGTGTGTGTTTGTGTGTGTGTGGGTGTATATATGTGGGTGTGTATGGGTATGTGCGGGTGTGCGTGGCTGGATGTGGGTGGGCTTGGGTGGCTCACACTATCTGATTTTATGGTCATGTATTAAATTTACATCCCACGTGTTTAACTGTGATGTGTCCAGTCAAGAGACAACATTTAATCAAACAATTGGTCTTTATATAAGACATAATTAGTCAATAAATCTGGTTGAGCTCAAGGACGAAACACACAAATAACAGCTGTGTAATGTTGCAAATTTGGTCTGATGCTAACAACATCATGGTATGCAGTGAAGACCTTGGCTTCATCTCATTTTCATTGCATTTTCATTTGACCCAAAAGGGTCTTGATACTCAAGTGATAATTACTTAACCTAAGGTCAAATACTTTCCTCTTTCCCATAGATTTCCAGATAAGAGATAAACTTGGTTCAAGACGTCACAAATCCAGCTGTCATTAACTGGAGAGACAGGTTTATAAATCATTAGTTGACTTAATGTAATGTCCACCAAGTCCCTTTTTTACTGCAACTAAACTTATCAATGTTGAAGATGTGAAGAATTATTTAAGTGGTGCAATTAACACGTTACTGCAATCTTGTTTTAAAATTGATGAACAGTTTAACTAGAATATAGTATTACTATTATAAAGTAAAATAAATTCTTTCAAAGTCATGATGCAAAGCCACAAGTTAGCTTGGACATGGAAAAGCTGACCAGTTGGACCTGAGATAAATGAAAATTGTTAATCCTGATATAAGGTATTACATATTATGTTTCAGTTTCAACACTCAGAACTCAGAATTTTCAGTTAGAGAAGAGCAAGTAAAATACAACAATTGTGTCACCCACACCTTTTTCCCATTCTGGTAAAAATAAAAGCATAGAGCTATAAGCAGGGGGGCATTATGATTGTAGATTTAAATATGGGTTAGTTTATTTGAAAGTGTGTCAACACCAACTCAGCCACAGCCTCAGCATGGCCACCAGCAACAGCAGATAATTGCCATCAATATTTCATACAGACAGTGACAGCAGGGCATGACCTGATGCAACTCAGGAAAAATCAGAATTTCTTGGCCCTGACAGATCATAACTCAGTTGCTACAATTTTTCACAGTAAAAGGTGAGACCCAGAGGGGAAGTTCCTGACAGTCATTTGACTTATCGCTGTTTGTGCGGCGGCTTGTTGAGTTTGAGCTATTAGAAATAGAAAGCCTTTCATTCAGATCAAATTGATTTTGCCAACATGTTGCTGCAAAATTCTTATTCAGTGTTATTGGGTCCCTTTTCTGATTTAATCTCATTGATACGATTGTACTTTGTGATTCTCTCTAGATGAAGAGTGAGGGACCGATGCTTTAAAGAGCGCAATTGATCAGACTGTAAAATATTCCTTACTCATTAGATTTTTTTATTTTCTTTGGTTATGAAATAGGCATTCACATTTAATCTCAATCTCCCCAGAGTTCCAGCTTTCACATCATGAGGAAAGTAGGAAGCAGTGTTTTGTTTTTTGTTTTTTTTTTCTGTCATGGTTAAGTGAAATGCCATAAATATGCCATAAGATTCTCACAAAGACCTAATTTTGTTTACACAAAAATTATTTTGATATTCAGCTAAGATATTTATATAGCTTTCTTTATAAATTCTTCTTTAAGCTTTATTTTTTATTATATATATATATATATATATATATATATATATATATATATATATATATATATATATATATATATATATATATATATATATATATATATATATATATATATGTTAGTGGTTGTTGTTGCAGAAAGACAAAATGTGATTAAAAACCATACAGCACAGTGCCTTTTCCTGATTAATGTATAATAGTGGATCACTGGCTGAGCCATAACCTTGTAGGTCATTTGTCCCAGTAAAAGGGATGAAAAAGTTTCATCAGGCAGTTTTTAACATTGAAGATCATCTTAAACTAGTGTTGAATGTAACAAAGTCATTCTCTTCATTTGATTCTTTGTCTTTAGGCTGGCTGAGATTTCCTTTATAGAGGAGAGCTGCACAAAGATTAAAATAAAGAAATCAATGTCTTTGTAACTGTGAAGTGTGTTCTACCATTGAGAAAGGCAGAAGTATACTCTGTAGCCCCATAACAGGAGATGGGCTTAATAAAGCAAATGAAACACAATGGCTCCTGATGTCACACTTAGGGCTAAACTAAAAATGAATTCATCACATCATTACATTAGTCTCCCTGTGGCTTCTATTCTAGCTTCAGTAGCTTCACTTTTAAAGAAACTGTGTATATTAAATAGATCAGCAATGATCTTTTTTTTGCTTTTGAAGGCTGCTAAAAGGCTGCTAAAAGCTATCGATGATCTGACAACAGTTTGTGAAATGTTCTGAAACTTTTGAAGTTAAACATCATTACATTGCTGAAGCCCTGTTTTTACACATTCACTTGGTATGCCATGTAATGTGTTATTTTCAGGACTTAAATAAAACAATTTTGAATTTGAAAGAGATTAAAAAATCCTCAAAACACCAAGTAACTCTTGAGATGAAAATCAATTTAAGAGATAACACAATTTCTTTGAAACCTTCCCTGAACACACCACTGACTGATGATGGAATCTAAATATGCAAACACTGAGGAGGTTTACTTCCCCACACTTGTGAAAGAACACAAAAATCACATTATTTATTTATTTTTTAGCCTTTTTAGCTTTTCATTTCCTGTGTACACCACCAGTAAAATGAAAATTGTCAAACTCCAGACACACCGCTAAATATAAATCAAAATAAACACGGTAAAATAATGAACTGTTCCAGCTCAGAGTGCAGGAAATGATTTACCATGTTGTTGTCGCCAATGTCTTATCAGTTTAACTAATACATGAATCACTAGAACAATTTATTCACAATTTTTGCATCCAAGAAAGTCAATTCCACTAAACACAGGACAGTTTGTCACCAGGAGACTGCAGTTACCAAAAAATACATCATCTATCCTGAGGAAACTAATTTACTGTGGATTTATTTTTACCAGTTTATTTCATCTTTTGGAAATGAAGACTGACACCAGACACCGAATATGAAACTGCTAATCCATCTTCATCATCATCATCACCTTTAAACACAGATAAATCTGATAAATCATCATCTCTGAAGCTGAATTCTTTTACTGGAAACGGAGGCCGATCACTGGTCAGACCTGCTGTCTTATAAACTACAGAAATATGGATTGATGGTTATCTTTTTAGTCTCTCCAACTACTCAATCCTAACAAAAATACTATATTGATTATCCCAGAAATCTAATTTCTGACACTTGTAACATTTTCTGTTTTTATTTCTCAGATGAAGCAGAACTATTTTTATAGCATGTTGTGCTTATTATGTGACCTTTGGCTACTAGCACAGTGGAGAAAACAGCCAGTCAGTCTTACGCTATGCTATAAAATGTTGTTCATTATTAGAGGAAAGGTCAACTCCATTTTTTGTGACTTGCTGACTGTAAAGGTCCTATCATGGAAAATCCTCTTTTATTGCTTTTTAAAAGTGATAGAGTGGTGGAGATGGGCTAAGAGATGATGCTCCCCCCATCTCCCCAAAATCTGAAACGCAACTGTAATTTACTTGTAGCAGAGTTGAACAGTCTCTCTTACAAGTGGCTTGTTTTGTCTAGAAGAATTAGCAGGTCTGAAGCACAACTTTAAATAGATCTATAACATGATGATGTCATTACAATCAGTCATTCTGCTGAGTCTGCAGAAGTTTTTACCTGACAAACTTCCCAGCTGATCTATGACATCTGGCTGAGTGGATATTTATAACAGTTCAACAATCCCTTAAAACAACTGTGTGCAGGTTGTCAGGCATAGTAGTGGAAATATTGTGATTACTTAATGATGAGAAGCACAATTAAATATTGTAAAGGTATGTTTCATCTGTAAAAGCTTATTTATTCCTGAATAAACCTGTTCTCTGTGTGAGTGCTCTTTATGTCTGGAACACAGCAAATATTTGAGTGTGTTTAAAAAGAGCTTCTTCCATGAAATATTGTTTTAACATCATGTCTGACCTTTGCCAGACATACCTGTATCAGTGCGATAACAGAAATCTGACTTTCCATTTAATGCTTTCAACCACAGTGAATATGCAGAATATTTAGTCATTTGTTTTTACTTATTGAAAAGATATATTTTAATTATTGCTCCTTTCCCTATTCAAACTGTAATTTCCACACTGAACAGAATATAAAAGAGAGTCCTGCTTTCTATAACAGTTTCCATGCAACCACTGAAGACGTCACATACTCTGAGAGCACAGTCTGCACATGCTAATTGAAATGCTTACAAATGGAGCTTTTCTCCATCTGAAATGTTGCGTAGAAATTGGGTCTGGATTCAAAACATCAGGATTTATCAGTGCTTTATTCAAATACAAAAAAAACAGTATAAAACTAACCCACCCTTATCAAACTACCTTATCATCTAGTCATTATTATTGTAATTATATGAAATCTGAAAATATTAGCTTAAGACAACATGTTCTTTTATTGCAACAAACTGCATTACAAATCATTCAGCAGCAGATATTTGTTCTTAACAAAGAGCATATCTGCACTGTTTTTATGGAGTGAAGCTGATGTGGCATTTACCCAAAGAGGAACATTATATTCTGATTCTTTAGGCATTATAATGCATAGTTTCAAGGAAATACAGACTGGCACTTGGCAAAGACTGACAGTTTGTGAGTACAGGCCTCTAGAATACCAATAATCTTTCTAGACATTATCTGTCAATTAGGATATGGTATTCTTTAGGCCAATTAAGCATATGTTATGTTTATGTTTTATATTTCAGCTATTAAGAATTTCATGAATAACATTAGATTAGATTAAGTTTATTAGATTTAGTGGATATACACATATATATGTAAGTACATACATATGTATTTATGTGTGTGTGTGTGTATAGGTGGAAGGTGGAGTGTTCCATTATGCAGCTATTTTTATGTGTTTGTATTGTATACCTTTCTGTTGTTTCTATGAAATCCAAAGGTGAGGAACACTCAGCTTGAAAGGAACTACAGAGTTGGTCTCCATTAGTCCATAAGTGATGCACTACAATTTGCCATCATGACAGCACAAAGTATACATCGCCATTTTAACGCAAACTTTCCCAAAGATTTCAGAGATTATAGTTATGCTAATGGACTAATTAAAAAAATACAGCATATAAATTAATAGGTGAAATTTTCAGCATGCCCACACTACACCACACACAACTCCTTTTTTACTATGTAAGTGGACAGTAAAGTGGTCAATTATGTTGTGTTAACTGTATATTACACAGGTGCCTGTGAACAATAACTTGTCCCAGAGCACAAATTACTTTCAAGTACAACATTTGTCTCCACAACTAGTAATACAGATCTCCATTTTAAAAAGAAGGGTCAAAAAGTCATTACTATGCTAATGTAATGCAAAGGCCAGCAGCAAAGAGGCAACAATTGATCTTAAAATTGACATGCTGTCACCGTGACTGGTCCCTACTCCACTGCGATAAACAATGCACCAGCTAAAAAAAGAAAAATCAATTTTGCATTCGCCAGCTCCAAACTTGGTAAAATGATTATATTCCATGAAATTATCAGATTGAATTAAAGTGCCATGGGAAAACAAAATGGTGGGGCTCTTCAAGTTAGAGTGAGATTCTGTATCAGTAAGAGTGGATAGAATTCAGCGAAGACAGTGCATCATCCTGACAAGTAAAAATACACTACATCCTGTATGTTTTTTAAAAAATTTATTTTCTCTCAGGTCACTTTGAGTGTTGTGTTTCACTGCATAAACTGGAGCCAGAAGCAACAATCTCATGTTATTAAAATTCATCTTCATTTTGCCTGTTTCAAGGTCAAAGAGATGGAGCTACAATCTCAAGAGATGAAATTATAAATTAAATATAGATATTGTCATCGTTTCAGAACGATAAGAACCTCCTCATGTTTTGCACAGCTATACGTAGTTTACACACACACACACACACACACACACGCATACATGTGTACATATCTATGTGTATGTATAGACTTATCTACACCTGCATATACACCTATATGCATGTGTATTGAAAGAGATGTCCAATTCACATGTCAAAAAAGGACAATTGTAGAAATATCTTTGAGATATTTAATTATATAGTACTGGATGAGGAAGGTCACTCACTGTCATTGGGTCGCACAGTGTTGGTTTAATCCCTGTGTCGGACACATTGACTTGCAATTTGCCTTGCAATTGCTTTTCGTCATGTTGAGTAATAATACCAAGCCACTACAGCCTGTTTCATTAGGCTTTCACTTCTGGTACTTTTAAATTTACATTTAATGCAAAGAATTATTTCAACTTTGCTTTTATAGATGCAAGTCTATAAGTCAAGAGTCTATACACAAGTCAAGATTAGTAGGATCATCATATATATCAAATATCAAAATCGAAAAAAAACATCATCCCTCCTCTTTTATGCACCCAAGGGGGCCCTTGTGAATTTCTCAACAATCACCATCTCTGTACAATATATAAATATTGTATGATACAAAAATATTCCATGTGGTATAAAGGGCTGTTTGATGACATAGTGAAGTGAGAACAATCTGAATAATGCAAACACTTTATAGTACAAAAATTCCTTTAGTGCAAGGTTACAAAACAGATATGGATCACTTGAGGCAGGCTGGATAACCAGGTTTTCAGTACTGACAAAATTTACAGGAGTGATAAAAGTTTTAATTTAAAACTACACAGGAAAGGACAAATGTGGGCACTACTGAAATATGATTTAGCTTATTATGATTTTTATTATCACTATCATTGTTAAAGACTTCATCTTGGCAGAACTTAATTAAATGTCACCTTTAGTCATATAAGGTGTCTGGACATTTGACTCATATTGCCCCTGACATGTCAAATTGAGACCCCTCTCAGCAAAGGTTCCAGTCAAACTGGAGATTCATTAAAGTTCCTTGGATGTTCTCAGGGGAAATCAGCAGTGATAGAGTCAAAGGGCTTTACCATAATCCAGTCTGCAAACACATGATTAATACAATCAGGTGTGGTTTATGAGTAATAAAGTTGGAAATATTAAAGCTACTCAAAGACTTAAGAATACAACTGCTGAGGTGGGACAAAAATAAAATTGACAAAAATGCTCTGCCACAGTGAGTGTAGCTGTGGTAAGAAGTACTGTTTATTTAATTGCTTAACAGTAACTGAATAATTATATGTTTGTTTATTTAAGCATAGTCAAAAGTCAAATAACAGAACAGAATCTTCTACTCTGTGGAACAGTATTGTTTTGTCCCAGATTATTTCTTCATCATAAATGATGTAACCTTGACCTTCACAGACATTTGTCTGGGACAAAGACCACTACTAATGACTCCATTTTATGTCAAAATAATTAAAGCCTGATATGACATAAAATAAATTGTTTGCCTAAACATCAGTTAAAAGGAAGTTAGAAAGTTTCACTTTGGCTTTTGAGTAGAACATATGGAGCTTATTGAGACCTCATTTGCAATTTTCTTTTCCTTTGGCAGTATCATTTTGCAAATGACTGCAAATATAGATGTCATGTTTTTGTTTCAAATACTCACTTTTGTTCTGAGGTTATTTGACTGTTATCATAATAGTGGCTTTCATATGAGTGTTTCTTCACCTTTAGCTTCTTAATTATGTGATATATTTTTTTTTTAAAAACAAATAAAATTGTGCAAGCTATCCTAAATTAATGGTTATTTGTAATGCATTATTTAAGCACATCACACTTTGATTGTTTTTGCCAGAAATATAAAATGTTTCATATTTTTTAAATCATTACATTATTACCTTACCTATGATTTCTTTCATTATCTTCAATGTTGACATTCATCCATCACTGATTAAATACTGACAAACATGGGTTGGAAAATGCATTTTGTAACAAGGTTTACTATTGTACATGAGCAGTTTGAGTGACTGTAAGTGAGGAGGGTAAAAAAAGACTGTTCAAACTAGATATTTATTGGTTGACAAAGTGCACAGCTTGCCAAGCACATTTTTCTTATTCCTTCTCTTTCCCAGGAGCCTCATGGAGTTTTCTTTAAATGTCATAAGCTCCAAATGTATGGTGTAGAAGCAGGTTTTCAAAACAGTATTTTTTTTCCTTTTTTTAAGCAGTTAGGCCTTATGTAAATATGTATGCTTGACATTAGTTTGATATAACTAAATATGTATGCTTGCTTGTTACATCATATTTAACATGTTATGAGAAAGAGAGAATATGGTTTAGAACTGGTAAATGATGCACTGTTAACATTCTGCCTGTTTCACAACAATAGTTTATCATGAACCTGGTCACAAGACAGAATGAAATTACAATAGTTTTTTTTTTTTTTGCATGTTCTCCCTGTGCCTTTGTGGGTTTTCTCTGGGTAGTCTGGCTTCCTCCTCAGTCCAAAGACGTGCACAACTGGCGATTAGGTTAATTGATCACTCTAAATTGCCCATAGGAGTGACTGTGACAGTGAGTGGTTGTCTATGCGTGTCAGCCCATGTTTCAGCACCATGGACAGAGACACAACGGGCCGTTGAAATCTTTCAGCACCATGGACAGAGAAAACAGCGGACCGTTGATATCTTTCAGAACCATGGACAGAGAAAACAGCGGACCATTGCAATGTTCAACACGATAGACAGAAACATAGCGGGCCGTTAACGCTTTCAGAACCGTGGACAGAGACACAACGGGCCGTTGATATCTTTCAGAACCATGGACAGAAACACAACGGGCCGTTGAAGTCTTTCAGCACCATGGACAGAGACACAGCGGACTGTTAACTCTTTCAGAACCATGGACAGAGACACAGCGGACTGTTAACTCTTTCAGAACCATGGACAGAGACACAGTGGACTGTTAACTCTTTTAGAACCATGGACAGAAACACAACGGGCCGTTGAACTTTTTCAGCACCATGGACAGAGACACATCGGACATTGCAATGTTCAGAACCATGGACAGAGACACAACGGGCCACTGCAATGTTCAGCACCATGGACAGAGACACAGCGGACCGTTAACTCTTTCAGAACCATGGACAGAGACATAACGGACCACTGAAATGTGCAGCACCATGGACAGAGACACAGCGGACCGTTAACTCTTTCAGAACCATGTACAGAGACATAACGGACCAATTAAATGTGCAGCACCATGGACAGAGACACAACAGTCAGAACATATGTGGTATTTATTTAAATGAGTGATCTGTCATCGTTGCTACTGTTGTCTGTTCACAAACTGTTTTTTTTCTTCTGCAAACATCAGTGTGATCTCTTCTACAGCACAGAAGATGATGTGTCAGAAGAGCCAGAACACTATGCACTATGGCCACATTTATGTTTATTGTAGCAGCACACACAGAAATGTGCTCTTTACATAGTAGTACAACAGTGAGAAAAATACATCTACTTTTTGACAGTTGAAGAGGTTATGAAGCAAATGAGCGAGAACAGCATTTTTTCCCCCAATAAACAGTTTAAAATAGATTGCTAAAAGGAAATTGTGTGGTTTTGGTTTAAGAAAAATCACTTAAATCATTTAAAAAAAAAAGCTTTCAAAGAGGAGGTCAAAAGTAACATGGTAATTACAGTATAATTCCATGCATCATTACACAGGAGTATAGATGCAGAAGAGAGAAGACGTAGAATGCAAAATGCGTGCAGTGGTTGTTAGGTTTGCCATTTTCTTGTGATAAGATAATAATAATGATTTTAATAACAATTACAAGTTTTCATCAAGCTAGCTTGGGAATACAAATGTGCTATAAGCAATATTTCACTCCTAAATACTGTAGCAACATAGCACAGCTGGGTTATAAGTGGGAAAACAACTTGTGCAGTTTTTCAGCTTGAATTTGTGAAATTTTGTAAAGTTTTAAGGTAAAACTGGTCTGTATACATTAGTTGGACCAGGACTGTAATCCTTGTGATATTCTACAGCATCATGAGCATTAATCTGATCAAGAATTACTCACTGCCACACAATGGAATTTATTAATCTCGGGAAGCTTCTGTGGTGTCCTTACTCTGCTCTACTCTCACACATTTTCTGAGTTTATAAACTTTTTATGATAAAACCAAATTCTTACATGCTGAGCACTTGTGTCACAGTACATTTGGGACATCTGCCTTCCACAAGAGGAAGTAATTCACCTCTCCCAGAGCAGGGATTGAAAAAAGAAGTATCTTGTTTGTAATATTCAGTTAAAACAGCAGAGATTCTGACTACCCTGCTGCTATTGGAATTTTTCTTTTCTCAAGGGCTTGAGAAATTAAAAACAAACACTATGCCACAACGAATCTTTGGCTCAGAATGGGGTGAGACCACAACATGGCCGGTGGGGGTTACACACCACATCCATGGTGGTAACAAATTCCTAAGCCCTGGTGGCTCTGCGGCACATAAAGCTGAGGCCGGGTTGCTGCAGTTGTGCTTTTGGCAGCAACCCAGGAGCTGCCAGTCAGTGGAGAAATGACTGAGTCTGCACAGAAATGGCTGGTTTATTCATCCTATAAGAAGGGAGAGTAATGTGCCTGGAGGAAGGCAACCCAATTGAGTAAGTGCTGATCCCTCTGTTGCATATGGTAGTGAATGTAAGCCTGTGATAAATGCATTTGAGACTGATTCTCAGACCCAGCCTGAGCAAAAGTTTTCCTGACTAAAACAATTTATTTATGCATTTTGGAAACATCATACCAGTTCTGCTGTGTTCATATTTCTCTGTGGTCCAAGATACTTTGATTCACTTGCTTTATGGTTATATAATACAATTTTCCCATTATACCACCACATTAGGCTTCCATTCATGCATGTGCTGCCAAAGACAATACATTGTAGCTTCAACATTAATGTGCACCCAATCTGCAGTGATATAGAATTCAATATTTGTCTGCAAAAGAAGCACATTAAAGTGTTCAAAATTTTGGCATTAGTGGCAACAAAGCAGAAATTCATTTTAGCCTAGAAGTCAATATTTTCATTTCACTTTTTTGTGAGATGAAAATATTGACATAGTCTCACTTTTTTGGTCACCTTGCTGGTGATGTGCTTTCGAAACAATTACTTGACATTAAATGTGCAGTATGCTGAGTATTGTCCTCTGGCATGCAAATAATTGTGTATTTGCAGGATTTAATTGGGTTGTTTATCAATAACCAGGGATAGATGTGCTATTGAGGTATCTTATTTCTTCCTGAACAGTTCGAATAACCTCTGTCTTTTTAGTTGCTAATGGGCCTATGAGCTGAAAGGATCTCTCCCTTTAGCTGCTGTTTCTGAATCAATTAGTGTGACTCCGTTCTATGCCACTTACAGTTCAGCATCAGCAGCACTGTGAGATGTAACAAGCATTGACAGACATCCCTATTGTTGACATTCCAGCACTTTTGAGAGTAAGATCTTTCATGCTCCTGTCAAAACATGTGCTCTCATACATATTCAGATTGACAAGTGCCTTTTCTCATTAATGCTTCTTAAAGTATGGCCACATTCTCTCCTGGTTGAATGGTCTCTGTGCTAGCTGATATTTATCAAAAACAAAGGCCCAAAAAAGGCATCAAGGAAAATGTCACATGGAGCCATAACCTTTTAGAAGTGCTAACCTTTGAAGCTCACAAGTCAGATACAGAGGGATTTATTGGCAGTAGAGTAGCTCTGATTTGTAATGAGGGCCATTGCTGTGTTTGTGACAGAAATTAGCTTTACATTAATGATCTGGGAGTGTCTCATTGTATGAGTACTGCAAAGTTTAGCAGAAACATGTGCTGACACACTGTCATATCAGGCTTTTCTGTAGCACATATACATACATAAACATCAGCTTATGGGAACTGTATCAATCTTTGTCAATTAAAAAGAAGAAATTCATTGGGCTGATTCAGTCAGCAGCAACTCTGTGAAATGGAGAAGGAACTTATATTCTTATCACGTTTTCATGAGATTTTGCAAGTGTATTAACAGCAGATTGCTTTCGTTGGTTTTCACAGTTCTCTCTGTAATACTATTAGAGTGTGTTGTTCTCTTCAGCATTTACAGAAACACAGTAGGATTAAAATTTTGCATCTGTCAAGCACTGACTGCAAACCCCTGAGACCAATATTAATGTTAAACTTCACTATAGATGTCCACATAATAATGCTCACTGGGCTTTACCTTTCTATCTGAACAGCTGATAGTTAACACTTTAAAGAACACCACACTATCTATGAGCTCTGTATGTAGCTTAGTCTGCACGATGAAACATCGTGCCTCAGGTTTGAGTCATAAAAATGAACCTGGTGGGCTAGAAAACCACATTTTCTGAACAGGTAATCATCACCATTAATCATGTTGGCACACTTCTCTTTCCCATTGGCCACAAAGTATAGGTCATGGCTAAAGACTGTACCCTCGCCCCACACAATGCTAATACACACAACCACACACACAAACACACACACACACACACTTACATTATTACGATGAAGGTCCCCACAAAGGTAGAAGTGCATTACCTAACCCCTAACCAATTAAGCCCAAACCCTAACCTAAACCTAGTTCTAACCCCAAACTCAAAACCATCTTTTGATCCTCAAGCAGTGCTTTGACATTTTGATGACCAGCCAAAAGGTCCTCACTTCCCCAAAATATCCTGATGTTGATGGTAGAATGCAACATTTTGTACTCAAAATGAATGAATCAAACACAAGAATGTGCACACACACACACCTCTGAATAACACTTATAAAAGAGGAAGAAGTATTTCATTGGATTTATTCAATTGGTCTTTATTTAAGAATATTGTGGTTTTATTTGTAAATGCACTTTGCTAGGGTTGAGTGTTGTCATGTGTCTTTTGTTCCTGTTATATTTGAAAGTACTTTCTGTGATATTATCATTCACTCTTGCTACAGGTGTAATGACTTCCTGCCCTTGGATGTTTCTCGCCGGTCCACCCCTAATTCTTATCACTGTTTCCACAGTCACCTCATGAATGTTCATGAAAACTATTTCATTTTCTTATGCTTCACATTAAAGTATGATTTTTAGCTCATCCTTACTTGTGAGTTGTGCTTTTGGCAACTACAAGAACCATTCAAAGTCAACATTCTTCTGCACAGTTGCTCACTTCTCATTGCCACCATCTCTCCATTCTGTTTTCAATTGCTGATTTGCTGGGACATGGCCATGGATTTTAAGATGCTTGGCAAACAGTTAAAAACAGCAGAGCCGCATCTAATTCTTTCATACAAATGACAGTATAATGTTGAAACATGTTGGAAAAAAAAATCTTGCCAGCCTTAAAGAAAAAAAGGGACCTCCATCTGTGAGCTGGATAAAATGGGGTCAACAGCTCACTTAGATAAGTTCAGATGCAAACATGCTTTAAATGTGGTCATTAATTTTTTAATATCAATTTGAAAATAGACAGGTAGCCATTGCCAGGTGTCAGGGGTGATGTGATGTTGGCTGGTAAAATCTGCAAGAGGGACAGAGATGCCAGATAGAATGGAGTTGGATCTGGAGAAGAAGAAGGTGTCAGTGATTCCTGCAGGTGAGACTGTGACAGGATTGACGGTGAGAGTTAGCAGCAGCAGCTTACATCACTAGGTCTCAGTAAGAATCATCTGTTATCAATGACGTCAAAGGCTGCACTCACATCTAAAAGGATTAAAATTAAACTCTCTCCTTTTTCAGCCAAGAACAGGAAGTCATCCATGACTTAACCCTCCTATTATCATTGGGGTCAAGTTGAACCCATTACATTTTTAATACCACAAAATAAATATTTAATATCATATTTCCCCTTCATATCTGTTTTCTTCCTAGTTTATTTTAGCTACATTAAACATATAATAAATATTATTTTACACACGATTCTTTTAGTGTTTTAAGGGATATAGAGGTCATTATAAGAATGCAATTTTATAATCTTCAAAGGGCTATAGGGCTCTAATATAACATAAATGTAGATTTAAGAGGTTGAGAACCATTGACAGTTCATGCAACATGGAGAATGGGAAAACATAGTTCTAGAAAGATCATTCATACTTCCCAAACTGTGAGGGTGGAAAAATATGGTTCCTTTGAAGATATTAATACACACAATACACACAATATAGGGGAGGAGCAAACATAAATGTTTGCACATCCGGCTTTTAAACTATTCTCTTCTTGGAGCTCTATATCTTTTTTGTGCCCTGTTAATGAAAGGTTTTCTGTCAATTACTTGGTGTCTTTGACCATGAAAGAGAAAAGAATGATGTTGAGGACCCTGATTATGAGACATCCTCCTCTGATGAGAATGAAACCAGTCAGTGTTGATCCTCCTGTTGTCTCTCAACCACCAGCAAGCATGTTATGTTCCTCAATGGAAAGCTATTATGGTCTAGCTCTCTTCCACAACAGGATAGACCTTGCTCTGCGAATGCCATCAAAATGGTTCCAGGCCCCACCAGTTACATTACCAGCCATGCCCATGACATGACCCATTCATAACACCATCAATTGAAAAGGATCTTCTTGAGATGACAAATTTAGAGGAAGTTGTGTAACAGTTATTCTGGAAGTTTAAAGCACTGGATGGGGGTGTTCTCAAACTAGTCTGAATTTAAGACTAGTTTGTTAAACTAAAGTTACTAAAAACTGACCAAGATTTGGTTAGCATAACAGAAACGTGCTTAAAAGCAGCATGAATATTCTTGCTTGTATGTTAAATGCAGCAGGAATAATTTGTTTTTGTAATCATCAGTCTGCTGTCTGATGTCTGGTGTCAAGGTTTTTGGTGGCCACAGTGTGATCATTTGTGCTGCCAGCCAGTGCATCAGTTTTATTGATGTGAATATAATAATTACCTTTACCTCTTTTACCTTGACCTTGTCCTCATGCCTTGGACAACTTGCTCTCTTGACAGACCTCCAAGCCCTCCAGTCCTCTCCAAACAAAACACTAATCAGGTGCTTTAACTGATTATTTGTTATTTTCAGTTTAAATGAAACTGACTTTTGTCTACCTCTGGCTTTTATGCTGATTTAGAGACCCCTGATCCACGAGAACTCTTTACACAGGGGTAATTGCCACAAATACAAAAGACTCTCACCCCTTTGTAAAAACATATTCTCCTCAACCCAAGAGCAGTACACAGTAGAGCCTAAGATTAGTAGATTTTTACTCCTCACCTTCATTGTGTGTCATGGAATCTTTTGGGAAGGTGCTGACTGCAGGATAAATTATGTTGAAATTATGTCACACCAATACTGTAAATCTAGAGTTTTTTTTTTCCTTGAAGCACCCTGCAAAGATCTCGGGAGGGCAGAACAAGGTATACAAATGACCCCGTGGGTCTGTTTTAGTCTTTGAAAGTGAGGAGTGATTGCTGACAAGCCCAGGAGGTGTCTGAAAGTCCCTGAACTCATACCAAAAACTGCATTGCTGCTCACTCTCAGAATCACTTATACGCTGTGTTGAGAATGGAGAGAAGAAGGATAACATACATGCAAAGACATCAGTAATAGTTTGTCATATTGGAGATTAAGGACTGAGAGGGTCAGTGAGGCAGCAATTCTGTCAAATTAGGAGAGGAGATATTTTTTCTACAGGCTGGATTTGATTCAAAGTAATGTGAAAACTTACTCCATCAACTTTGCTGTCATTAAAAGCCTCATTTTGAATTATGGTGGGGAGCACTTATCAATATACACATAATACATCAACAGTATTTCAGGTAACATTTCAGTTGAGCCATATTGTTTTATAATATCACAACAGCCAAGATGCCAGAGTTTGTTCATATATTGTGTTTCATTTTAAATGGGAAAACTCCACAGTGGACTTCAGCCATCACTTTCAAAGCATTAACCCCCCCCCCCACACACACACACACACACTCACACACACACACACACACAGCTTTGAGGAACGTGTTTACAGATCAGCCCAATATGTCAATGCTATAATTAAATAAGCAGATTTGAGATCAAAATATTTCCACCCTGTTATCTTGACACTCTTTGTCTCTTCATTGCTATTTTATATATAGAATGTTTTACTCTTGTTAGGCCAATGGAGATGCGCAAAATACTACTCAACCCAACAATGTTTTCATTTAGGATTTTATGTACAATATTAGCAATAAACTGTGATTTTCCTACCAATGGGTTCATGTGGAACACATCCTGGAGTCTGTGATTCATTTGGCAATTGTGATTTGTGAATTATCCCAGAAGAAGGAAAAACAGTGTTGAAAGGAGAGAGAATGTCTTCTATAAATATCTAAGAGTAGATCTTACTGGCTTAGCAATATCTCATATTTAGACCAAGAGGGGATTAGCATGGGCTGCCTGAAAGGTGGCAGAAATTTGTATTTTCCCCTGATGCCCATTGATCACATGAAAGATGCTCTGAGAGGCATTCCATGTGGAAGAATCAGTGAGATCAGACTAACAGGCCACAGTCTTTAAATATCAAAGGTTGATCTGCTGGGCAAGAGCGATTTCACAGGGACTGCAATCCAGATGTTCAGAAACAGAGAAATTACTTTTATTCTCTGTACTAGAATCGCAAATGTGAAGATGTGGTTTGTAACATTCAACAAGCATCCTTTCCCTTTATTGCACTTCTAACTGACTAAATCACATCTTGCAAATCCAAATTGATGTGTCAAATCAAGATCTTTCTCTTTTATGTGAAATAAATTAATATTAAGGTCTTTGAAGAAGATAAATTTGAATGATTTTATACAAATGAATGAAACAGAAGAGTTGAAACAATGTGGTGTTACAACAATGTGGAATTTGTGATCCCAACAATAGAAGGAAAAAATAATCAAAGTAATTTGACCATACATAACCATTATACATATTAGATCCTCATATCAGGTAGCAGCTGGATAATTATGAATATCTGCTGCAGGCAGTTTTAATCAACAACTATGTAGCAAGTGATGAAATCCTGTTAATGCAGAAAGCCAGATGCAGCCCATCCTCCGCAAATGGCCACATCCAAACAAGAGCAACATTCCCTTTATTATTAATGAATTACCTCTCAGCCTATATGTTTGCCAATTTAATTCGCATAATGACTTTTGCTGAAGCTCACCTGGCTTGGATGCAATTGCACAAGGTCACAATGGAGCAATTTGTCAATCGTTGATTAAACAAAGGAGATGTTACTGTGTTCTCCAGATGTGCTTCAGAATTTACAGCATTACTGGAAGTCCTGAAATATTCCCACAAATTCTAACTACATATTGAGTACAAACATTTGCATTTTACTTGCATAGTGAGGACATGTGGAAGTGACAAGTGCTGGGTCCAAAAACCCACTGGTTCCAAATAACTCCTACTAAATTTCATTTATGAAACACTCATATAATGAGTGTTTCATAAATGAATATATATTATATATTCAATAACACACAACTCAAAATGGTCAACAGCTCAGGCTCATCATCTGAAAATATAAAAGATATAATAGATCTGGTGGCCCATCTTAAAATATTCTGATAATTAAAAAAATATAACTACTGACAAACAGGTCTGCTGGAATTGGGAACATCTGCTTTCCAAATCTGCAGACATAACTCCACATAATCTGTGTGTTTTCCTACCAAAAGGGGGCCCATGTGTGCATTAAAAAAAGCATACAACAAACATAGAAAATAAATGGGTGTTTACAAATTTGTGGGTCCTTGCAACTCACAGTAACATATGCAATTATAAATAAACTCCATGGAAAGAAGCAACACTTTTCCAGCCAACTCATACATCTGTTAAAAGATGTGAGGAGACAGAACTATTTATAAATACAACATTAAGAAATTCATTCTTCATACATCCTGTTATTTTTCAGAAACTTAGATGCAAAGGTTTTAATTCAGTAGGGATAAGCCTGGGCAATGAATGGCACCAACACTGCTTTAGAGATAAAATCAATTCCATCCACATCAGAGAAAAGTTCTATAAACAAAACAGGTTATATGTTCAAAGATTAAATTTAATAGTAAGGGTGTTTTATATAAATCAGGCCCTTGGGATTCTGATGGCTTAAAAAAAAAGCTGAGAGAAGCTCATTTCAAAGGCCTGTATCTTGAATCAGATTTTGGAATCAGCTTGTGTTTTCTCACTGATTTTCTATGCTCATAATTAGCATGCTAAAAAAAGGCTAAAGCAGCACAATACGAAAAAAAAATTACCTTTTTGTAACAACATATTGGGGTGCAGGAAGAGTGCTGTTCTGACTTTATTGACGACATACATCTAAGTATAGTAGTAAAGTAATTATGGCTCAGTTTACTGTCTATAATGAGTCTATGGTATTTGAGATCACTCAGCTGCTATTAATGAATGTAGGAATTCAGTCCTCCGCAGGCTTGACTGCAGCTCCACAAGGGGCTGGTAATCAATTGCAGCTAGTTTGCTGTCTTGAATGTAATCCATGTGCAGCCAGGATTCCAACCAACTGATGTAGATAAAAAGCAAAGTACTGTTGGTGGAAATTCTGGTGGTACCTTTAAACCAAAACTGTCTTTACCTGTTCAGCAATGTGCCATTGTGAGCACAAGCTTTATGAAAAAAATAATTTGAGTCTTAAAACAAAATGGATGTGGTTCTGAAGGTGACAGAAATGAGTCATTCTGTCAGGAGTGTAAAAGTTGGAAACAGAAGTGATCAAGTTTCCTATTTAGATTATAAGATAAGAAATAAGAATTTAATTGTAACTATCCACAAGTCCATTTGCACTCCTGTTTTTTAGATAAATTGTCCCCGTAGCTATTTTATCGATAAAGAACATATTCTTCTTTTTGTGTGTGCTCAATGACTTGCAGGTTGTATTTTCATACTAAATTACCTACTTCTAAGAGCAGTTAAGCAGAAATCCCATTTGGGCTACTTGTGTCACTTTCATATCATATATGATGGAGCATGAGTCTTGAGCAGTAGTGAAAGTGGGACGGCACAAATGTCACATAAAACAAAGACATTTGTGTTTGATCATGTTAAACTCAAAATTAAATTTAGCGTAAAGTGTATTTAAATGTCCTGTTTGCACCCAGAAAACACTACAATCCCATTTTGCCCAGATGAAAAATCTCTGCTGTTCTAATTGAACCTGCTTCTTCCACCTGTTTTGACAGTCTTGCATCAGGCTTCAGTGCACCTCAAAATTCTCATGTGGCAGAACCTGAGCCTGCAAAGTTGTTTTCTGTTTCACACCGACTACATCAAAAACAAAAGCCAATACAAAAATGAGACTGCGAAATGCAGCTAAACAAATCTCAGCTCAGGTCAGCCATATTTCTCTGAAAGAGACAGATGCAGACCTCTGCTCAGGCTTAGACATTTACTGCTACTTGCATGGATTTTATTGATTTTAAAACACAATAAATATTTGACTTACTTTTTTTACTGCACAAATAATAAATGAACACATTTAGATCTCATGCAATAGTATAATTAAATTATTTATGCTGTCAAATTCTAAAATTCATATTCCAATCATATTTTTTTCAGTCCCAAACTTACTATGCAAAGATACAGTTTGAATATGTATATTAATTGCCAGTTCTGACTAATGTATACATTAATTCCAATTATTTGCATATTTATAGTATATTTGGCATTGCTATGTAGATTTTTACTTGATTGTAGCTAAAACCTACAAAGAATGTTGCAAAGCTGTTAAATAAATTATAAAAGAGTTCGTTTTTTTTTTTTTTAAGTGTGTGGTCCAAACATGACAGAAGCAGCAGAGCCTACTAAACACACTCAATGTACAAGAATTAGCAGTGGAACAAATGCAGACATCCACTGGGATCGTTTTATGCTTTTAGTAGAGACCCATAGTGCTTTTGGCATCTCACAGTATTATTTGGAGAAACATGCGATTAATATATGTAAGTGGCCATGCATGAAAAATGCAGACTGCACACATAAATGCATGTTCAAATCACACTATCTGTCCTTTTGAACTGAAGTCATTGCACTATTCTCTCTGAGTCTAAGGTATTAAACAGACCACTTTTTTGGGGGAGATCCTGGATTAAGTGAAAAATGTGTTATGTGCTGATATCCTGAATTTCAACAATTTCTAACACCCCACAGATGTATTAGACCAAACCTGACTTTTCACTATATCACCAATTGATGCTTTAAATAGTCATGGAAATGATCTCTTTATTGTATGGACAGCATTTAAATAAGATCCTCCATAAGTCACACTGAGTTGCACTTTCATCATTTTTTCACAATACCTGTGTAGCTTGTTATAGCTCAGGGTTTCAAGTATGTGCTGTAGTAATTAGAAAATAGTACCAACAGTGGAAGGAAGGAGTTGGCAGTGGGGAGAAGGCATGAAGGCACAAATGCTGAATTATGGATGTGTGTCTGTATGTGTTGGCGGGGGCTCCATCGCCTTCATTCCCCAGATCACAATGTGTGAATCATCCTCTGCATGGATCAAATAGCACAGACCACTGACGGGCCAGTCCAGCAGAACAGAGGATATCTGCTGAAGTCTGAGATATGAGAGAAACATAGTGTCAATGTTCATATGTTATGGGAAATGGCATGCTCTACAGAAGTGTTAAAAATGGTATACTGAGGTATTGCACTGAGGAACACCGTCTGATTTCACACATATACAGAAGCAACAGTAATGTATTTAAATAGTTTATATCAAGAGCTGTGTGTCAGAATCTTGTAACCAGATGGTCAATACCTCATATTCAAGTATCACAAATCCTCTAATGCTGCCACCCAAACCAAACAAATGAATGAAACACTTCTAGAGAGCGTTCAAATAGAGTCCATGGTCTTCCATCTACCTTAAGGATATACTGTAGATCAGGATGGCATGGAATGTTTTTTGGGTGAGTAAGGCTATCTATCCACACTTTTGGAAAAGCAATAAACAAAGCAACATTTTTTAATGAAATAAGACTCCAAATAAAATCTGTCACAATCCACCTGCCATCCACTTCACTTCTCTGTAATTTTACATTATCTCACCTCTCCACCCATGACTTGCCCACCAATTAGTCACACCTGCATCCCATTCACCTGCAATCAGCCATAGTATTTAGGTCACAGCTCTATGTGGGTCCATTGCTGACAACATTTTTGGGTGAAAGCATAACAATGTCGTTCCATTTTGGCTGTTAATTTACGTTAGAATACCTGAAAATGGAATGATACGAATACCAGCTCCAGAGTGGAACAATCCAGATACACGATAGCATACACTGTCCTGCAAATGCTAAATGGAGCATGTTAGCATGCGCACGACAGACGCAGGTTACCTGTTACGTGCTGTGTGGGAAATCTTTTCCAGAACTTATTATATTCAGCCTTCATATTACAAGCAGTCTCTGAATGAATTTGGCTCATTTGATGCCCTTTATTCTTCAGTTCAGTCTCTTTTGTCATTCATAAATGCCTCTCCTTCAGCCTCTTGAGTAAACTTCCATTTAAACCTCCTCAAACATCTCCCGAGTTTGTGTGGATCTACAGCCACTCAAAAGTGTCATTTACGCCTGCAGAAGCCTTCCCTATAAAGTAGTTTGGACTTGGAAGTATTTGAGAGAAATTCACCTGTTTGGCAGCAGCTTTGATAAGTCAAACTTCCGACAATACATAATCTGACTGGAATCCATATCCAGTCCAGACAAAAAGGTTTGTGGTTTGCAACCTGAAACCACTGTCTTCTTCCATTTCAGCATCTGTTCCATTACATTGCATTATTATGTAGCTTCCCTGCCTCTAGTCTGCTCTATGTGAAAGCTTTAATATATTAAGAATAAAATAAACTGTTGAATCACTCAATGCAGGAAGCAATTGCTTGAAACAAACTCAACAGTGCATTATAGGAGTGCATTCTGAGAGCTACAACTCACTGTCTTTCATCGCACAGCTTTGAGAGCACAATATTTTATAGCTGATGTGGAACTGATAGCTCACAGTGGTGTCCAAGGACACCACCACAGTGATGGGAGTAAAAGCAAAGTTAAAAAAAAACAGCATTTAAAAAAAATGGCTGGTGACATCTTCTGTGTGTGTGTGTGTGTATATATATATATATATATATATATATATATATAGCTACTGGAACAAGAGCAAGACATTCATGGAGCAGGGCAGAGAACGTGGTACTGATGGAGTGCTACTATGGGAGTAACCCCAGCGAGAGAGGGTACATGCAGAGGATGTGGGAGAAATGGGTGCTTACACATCCACACGAACTAAGAAGCAGCTCGTAGCTCAGTGTTTGAATATCCGCAACAAGAAGCTGCTATCACAGTTAAAGATTGATGAGGCACGGCGATGTGCCTCTACCATGGTACAAATATGCTACGGCAAGGGGGAGCCAGGACGCCAGGTCAGAATAAGGGTGAATTCATCATCACCCCCCAACATCGAGATTGGGTACAAAGCCCCAATAGACGGAATCGGGACAAGGGCAGCTGACCTGAGAGAGAGAATCATCAAGTCCTGGGGGAACTCAACTACCTCCCTGCCAAGGCTGACAGACAAAGTACCAGACCAATCTGTACTGGAGGATATCAACACAGCGCTGTCAACCATCCCTACCACTACCATCATTGAGACCAATCAGTTGATGTATGCAGTGGCAACGGTAATCCTACAGATGCTTGGCTATAAGATGAAGAGCATGAATAGCCATAAGGAGCAAATGGCCCCATGGAGGAGAAGGCTAGAGGCAAAAATCATGGCAACATGGAGAGAAGTCAGCCTCCTAACAGAGCTGAGTAGAGGCGTGAACCCAAGGACAGAGCTGCCCAAGAAGTATAACAAGCTGTCCATACCTGAGGCTGGAGACTGCTAAGCAAAGGCTCACAGCCCTGGCTACCCGACTAAAGAGGTACACAAGAGAGGTAGAGGAAAGGAGAATAAATAGGGTGTTCTCCACCAACCCGGCAAAGGTCTACTCTCAGTGGCAGGTCAACAAGATGACAACAGACGCCCCCCAGGATTGAGACCGAACAAGAGTATCTGGGAGAAGAGTATCTGGGAGAAAGAGGCAACACACAACACTACTGCCCAATGACTGCAAGATCTACAGGTTGAGCACAGCCAACTCCCAGAACAAGACCCAGTAGTCATCACCTTAGCAGACGTCCAACAACGAGTGTCCAAAATGAAGAGCTGGACAGCACCAGGGCCCGATAAGATCCATGCCTACTGGCTTAAGAAGCTGACTGCACTCCACGAACGTCTGGCAGCACAGATGAACCAGCTGCTAACATCAGGGAACCACCCAGAGTGGCTAACCCAAGGCCGGACAGTCCTCATAATGAAGGTCCCCCAGAAGGGCACAACACCGTCCAACTACCGGCCCATAACCTGCCTCAGCACCACATGGAAGCTCGTATCAGGCATCATAGTGGCTAAGATCAGCAGGCACATGGATCAATACATGACCAAAGCACAGAAGGGCATCAGGAACAACACCAGAGGTGCCAAGTACCAGCTACTGGTCGATACGGCAATTGCCCAGGACTGTAGGATACGCCACACCAACCTGTGCACTTCCTGGATTGATTACAAGAAAGCCTATGACTCAATGTCGCACACATGGATACTGGAGTGCCTAAAGATGTATATCATCAACGGGACTCTAAGAGAGTTCATCAGGAACTCCATGATGCTGTGGAACACGACTCTGGAGGCCAACTCCAAGCCAATTGTGTGGGTGAACATCAGGTGTGGCATATATCAAGGAGATGCCCTTTCCCCCCTGCTGTTCTGCATAGGCCTAACAAGCCTTCGAGAATACATCAAAAAAAATGGCCCCCACTGACCCACTGCTGAGTGAATGCCTCAGGCAACAGAAGCCCACCAAGGAGGAGGAACCTGAGGGGCTATCATGGAAGGACAAGCCCCTGCATGGAATGTACCACCGACAAATTAAGGAAGTGGCTGATATCAAGAAGACATACCAGTGGCTGATAAAGGCCAGACTGAAAGACAGCACAGAGGCACTAATCATGGCTGCACAAGAACAGGCCCTAAGCACCAGAGCAATAGAGACCAGGGTCTACCACACCAGGCAAGACCCCAGGTGCAGGCTGTGTGGAGATGCTCCTGAGACAGTCCAGCACATCACAGCAGGGTGCAAGATGCTGGCAGGAAAGACATACATGGAGCGGCATAACCAGGTGGCTGGCATAGTGTACAGGAACATCTGCACTAAGTATGGACTGGAGGTCTCTGGGTCCAGGTGGGAGACCCCCCGAAAGTGGTGGAGAAGAAGCAGGCCAAGATCCTGTGGGACTTCCAGATCCTGACTGACAAGATGGTAGTAGCCAACCAGCCTGACACCTCGTGGTGGTGGATAAACACCGGAAGACAGCGGTGGTGATAGATGTAGCAATCCCAAGTGATAGCAACATCAGGAAGAAGGAACACGAGAAGGTGGAGAAGTACCAAGGGCTGAAGGAGGAGATAGAGAGAATGTGCTCATGCTTAATATATTTGTAGGTGGAATTTTTAACCCAAAGATCTCATTATATGAGGGTAAATACTCCTTTATCAAATGTCCTTTTATGGAGTCACTGACCACAGGGGTATGTTCTCCATCCACTTTGATTAGTTTCATATAATAACATGTTTAGAAGCTCACGGCCAGACAAATCTGTGGTTTTTGCCCCTACTAAGGTGATAACAACACTGGGCATGGTACAGTCGTGCATGATGTTACTGATGCTGGTGAGAAATCTTTCCTCAGTAAAATTTATCAAAAAAAGAAAGAAAAAAAACTGCCAGCATTCAGAAAGGATCTCCAAACTATTCCCCTTATTTAATTTATAGCCAGACCACTGAAGCTGTCAAAGAAAAATAATTCATCACAGACTGACACTGGCTCACCAGTGCATGCACTGGTGCTGCATGAAGATCAAGAAGTTTGTGTCAACACTCTTTGCTGAAAATGTTATAAAAGTTCCAATGTTCTGTTTTATGGCTATTTTTGTTCTCTTACACTTAACAGTAACATACATAAAAATGCTTTAAAAACAAAACTAAATCTATCAAACAATCAGAGAGCATCTTTATCATTTTAGTCCAACAAGCAGGACCTGCAGACAAGTAACAGTAGCAGTAGTAGTAGTAGTAACAGTTGGGAGAATTAAAATCTGTGGATCTAACACTGTTTGTGGGTGAGAGAAATTGTCCCATTGAGTGAAAAGTTAATCTCTGGATTAACTATTTTAGCAGAACAAAGTCATTATCTACTCCAGCCATTGATTGAACTAATTAAAAACTCCCTTCTTGCCTGTCCTTTGTAGCCAGAGATAACTGTTTGTGGTGTGCTTTTCCTAGAAATGTGTTGCAAAGTTTGGTGAATGAAAAATCATGCCAAAATATTTTTAAATTAGTATTTATGTGAAAAAAGAAAAAATAAATGTGACAAATTTCTTCTAAATTTACATTGTCATCAAGATATTTCTACATGGACTCATGCCCTAAAATATCTGAGATAAAGTTTTACACCTCAGCTAGTGTTGAGCCTGTTCTCATTGTCACACCTCCTGTGTTACACCTGCTACAGCCTCTTCCCCCATTAATGTCAGCTTGTTGGTGGACGAAAGAGGAGCTATCGGGTCTTCTGTTGCTCAGGCCAACCATGTCTGCAATCATTCGAGCTGTTGTGTTGATTGGTACTTGGATGTCAGGCAGTGCTGTAGGTGAATGATCAGCCATTCTACAGGATACACAAGTCTGCCAGTGATCAATTGCCCCATTAATCCCACAGCAGAATTGGTAATGCACAGTCTGCAGGGTTGCATTCTCCAACAAAGCAATGCCGACATGTGTGCTCATTTGGCAGACCTGGCCAAACAACCCCTCAGGTTGTCTGAGGCAAAATCCTCTTACACTAAAGATCTCTTTTGCATTTGGCTTCAAATTCCTCCTGTATGCCAAAGCAGTAATGCTTATAATTAAGATCAATATTTGTTAAAATATTGATATATAGAGTTGATATATAGAGTAACCTTCCCCATTATTTTTATTTGTCTTGTTTCTATATTGCCAGAGGGCAGTTGAATTGCAACAGCAACTCAATCTGAGAATTTTCATCCTTTCTTTCTTCACAATTATCACACCAGCTCTTTAGCATGTCTAAACAAACAGTGTCATACGAAGATGCACATGATTGTCTGTTCTTGTTCCAAACCTGTATCCTCCAATTAACCATATTTCTTACCATCACAATAATAAAGCTAGTTGCTTTTAAATCACCATATTTTGAACTCAAGGACATGAAAGTCAAATGCATGTGATGGTGGCCATAGCAGCAGTGAAGAGTCCTCAGATGCTTTTGTCCACATACATGAACATGAGGCCCTTTTATTATAAATTCGATTTGTAAGCAACCCAACAGTGTTTGTTATTATATGAGGAAGCTAATTAATTTTCTTTAATGTAAATTTTTGTGAAGTTAATACAACATGCACTAGTTATGAAAGGTCTGTGAAGTCAAACTATATTGTGAAAAGAAAGTTTTTTCCCCTTCTTTGCCTCCCCATACTGATGATCACGAGCATCATTGTTACTGTTTTCTGTTTACATGCACAGTTCTGCTGATAATTAGGTAATGTAAATGTTAATGAGCAAAAATAATATGCTAATTTTTAACCACCAAACCAAAATATTAACCTGCAAATTTACATTTCAATGGGAAATCTGAAAATAAATCAGGTCCCTTGAACCCTAAAATGACAACTCATTATTGTTTGTTTGCAAATGAAAAACTTCTGTTATATAGGATTCAGGTTTGAGCCACTTCCATGATTAATTAGTGAGATGAAGCTGTAGAAATGCAGTTAGTTGCAGAGTGACTGATGAGTTCTGTGTTCTGCTTGCTGCTTGGACAATATCAAGGCCACCATCTGCACCACTTTTATTCTGTTGGCTACATTTTGTGGGCAGATTTTATTCAATCAAGTAGGTAACCACCCTGTATGTAGAAAGTGAGTCACTGCAGAACAAACTGTGCTGGTTCTAGAGGTTGCACAGCACATTCAGTCACCCGCCCAGATTTATTGCTCCTCTTGGTATTGACAGGACATTTATACCCGCCTAAGACTACAAAATGTAACTTAAATTGCTTTTGTGTGTCTGTTCCTGCACGTCCACTTACATTATGCCTAGTGTCTCTGACACAAATAAATGCATCCATGCAAGGTGGATGAGTGAGCTTGGACTGCAGACTCTCCATCATGCTGTCTACCAATCACCCCAGTGATTGAGAATGATCAGCAGCATCAGCTTTGCCCCTTCATTTGTGACCTACTAAGGATGCATCAGTCGTCCACAGCAAAGGCAAATCTTCTACACTACACCTGCAACTTGAGTTTTTTTAATTCCTCTCCTGAGTACCTGTCACTCAGGTGTGCCAAGATTGTATCATCCATAAACATTGTGAATTATTGCGTGTCTGTGCGTGCATGTGTGCATAATAATCCTCTTTCCTTGAAGAAATGCTTTGCTTTGGGGTTTGTTTTTTACACCATTTCAAGATTATTGCTGGACTCAAGTTTTCATGGCATTTTCATAGATAGAAATTGTTTCAATCTTGCTTTGTTTTCCCACTCTTATGACAATGTTGCTCTTCAAAACCACCCTTGAAGCCTTGTTTGCTATAAAAGGCATGAAGTTCCTGTTTGAGCTATGAAGGCACCTATCACGATAGGAAATACCTGGCTATGACTCAGACTTTGGGAAACCAGCTCTGGATTAGTCTCTGGGTTTAGCAGCATTTCTCCCAGTGAACTGGTTTAGAAAGTGAATAAGTTTGATGTTTCCGATTTTTTACTTGCACTTACCTCGAGCCAAAGTATGAACCAAAATAGCTACTGGGAAACACTCAGTACCAGCTCATCTTCCTCTGTCTGTTTTGCCTGCAGGAGAATAAACCATTTCTTAATTCTGAATGCATTAAATAAACAGCCAGTGTGATGAATTTTTAGTTCAATGTAAACTTCTTCACCTGTACATTTTATGGAAGACAGCTTTATGATGGTTGTCTCAACAGTTCTTTGTTTTCCTCAGCTCTCACTGACCTCAACAAACCCTAGCAACAACATGAGTAAAAACATTACCATCAACATAAATTATTAATATATGCTAACCCAGCTGTAGAGTACTTTTCAGCAGCACCTGAAGTGCTAATGTTAAAATTGAGTACCATTCAACGGGTGTCTGACATGTTCAGTCTACAGTTGATTTTGGATGCTTATCTTATACACCTCTGCATAGGAGATATAAGGAAAGACGCATCCATTCATCACATTTACAGATTGTGTCTAAGTTCACTTACTTAACATGATTATTACAATTATGTTAGTTTACAAGCAAATTAGTAAAAGAAGAAAATTGATGAGTTAGAATGACTGGCTATAGATAACAAAATGTGTGAATGAAGATGCATGCTTTTTCTGTCTGTACGTTTGCCAATATGAGTGTGCCCTATATATATATATATATATATATATATATATATATATATATATATATATATATATATATCACTACTTTAACACACTGCAGAGAATGAGGGTTTTCCAGTAATTATATTAAAATTAGTCAGGAAAAAAGCAACAAGCCTGTATTTTTACTCTTGTTATTTAGGAGGCAAATGACAATGTCACAAGTTCCCAGCTGTTAGAAGAATTTCTCCAACAGACTGCAGGACTAATATTTAAATGTATTTGTTTGTTCTCAGTCTATGCTTCAAACAGACTAAATGAGCTAGGTTAATGTGTAATTTAAAACAGTTTACACTCTTCCATTTTGTCTCCACCAATCGAATAGTCAGACACCCAAAGTAAAAGCTTTGCCAGCAAAACACAAAAGCAAACAGTTCCAAATGCATGAAAAAAAGAAAAACACTATTAAACTGATCAAACCATATGACTCTAAAAAAACAACTCCTACACACAGCAATCACGGGAAAACACTGTAACCAAAAGACCCATTGTCTTTTTTGAGGCTATTTCAGTATAATCCATGAAGAAGTAAGTATCAAAGTTGCTGAAGTGGATCTAACCTGCACTTAAACTTGAATTTCTGGAGGGTGTGGCAATAACAAAAAAAAAAGAAGTTTCCCGAGTGATCATCAACTCAAAGTTTTTTACTCTTCTTCAAACTACAATTCTTACCCCAGAATGAAAACATAAAAGTCCAGTATGTAAGCATTGACCTTTTACTATGACACTTGAAATTTAGCTCAAGGGTCATTTCAGTTCTCTCAATCATGACAGCTGAGATGTTTCTACAGCATGATTGGATCCACCTGTGGTCAAGTCTTCAAAGATGCTCACCTGTGTAGGTTTATAAACAGATAGAAAAAAATGTGAAAATCACTGTGTTGAAACCTGACTCTTTTTTTGCTCCTTTTTTAACCCAATTTTCATGACACATTTTGGATAAGAAATGTAAATACCCAAACATTTATGCTACCTTTGGTGATTTAGTAGCATTGGCATTTTCAAGTGCCATGATATTTAGGAAGAATTGGGCCGGCCGGATTTGACGAGGATGACTGTAATTGAAAATGGCATGGAGAGTATTGCTCTAAGCCTGTTGTTCTGTTGAGACACAGAGAAGCTGCAGGAACTGACAGCAGCTGTGGCTTTCCAGACAAATTTCACATTTTCCAAGTCAACTTGCAAAACATGGCAGCACAGTTCATGGAGCATCATAAAGCTAGAGGATAAGGAAAATAAATACTTGAAGAAATGGAGTGTATGCTGATAAAGTTACTTGATGTTTCAATCAGCAGTAACAACTGAAATAATCCCATTTTTGATGAGAAACACAACTAAAACATCAAAGATTATGTTTGAAGGATGTAAACCTATGGTCTCCTGATAATGTGTAATTAAGTACAAAAGTAATTGATATGACATTGAAAGGAAAACTTCGAGTACAGTTCCAGGAATTTAAATTCATGGAGACTGTCTGGAAATCAGAAAATGCAATGAGTCATGAAACCCAATACTTGCCTGTAGTTTGATTGGAATTAAAGATAATTATATTGACCTTACTCAACAAATTAATCAAGTGAAGAGATGTTTTATGTTATATGAGATTCTCACCTCTCTCCATGTGAGGGTATGTTTGATTTTTAAATCATTTGGCTTACCAGATGATGCAGATATTTCACAATGAAGCAAGTGTAGATTCCCTCTTCATCTTCTGGACTTCCCTCGAAAGCAATGTGGGCAAAGTGGATGTGACCATTTGAGAAATGCTCAGGGTAGGTGGGTGCAACTTCCCCTCCTAATCCACACCTGCTTCCATTTGCTCATTATCTGCAGAATGATAATGTTACATGTCAACATCAGCTCCAGCTTTTCCTCTAAAATTTCTGATTTGCTTCCTGTCTTTTACAGAACACTCTGTTCATATTTTCATCACATACAGACCAGAAGTCAGAAAAGTTAAGCTTGGAAATTACCTGAAAGATGTTAGTCTGAGCCCTGCATTTCTTCTGCAAGCTCAAATGTTGACCTGGCATCTTGTGGCCAGGTTGGAGATTTCTCAGAGTTTCCATACACTGTTGTCAAACAGAAGCAAACATTTCTACCAAGCGGTGAAATGTAATTCCAAAAACTGTTCTGAGAGGAAAAATGGCTTGTGGAGACAAATATCCAGGAGCCAACTCAAATTAGGTCAAAATCGTTCCCGGAGCACTTAATCCATTTGTTCAGAGGTGATTAAAGGAAGCACATAAAATGGGTATTAACTCAAGAAATAATAATGATGTATCACAAACTCCCTGCTGTATTGATGTTCAAGCAGGTCATGTTATCTTACTAGACACATTTTTGCAGTAAAATATTTAGAATAAATTGGTCTAAAGGTCAGAACTTGATTTTTAGGAGTTTGCTTAGAATGGGAACAATGAAGGTTATTTATTGGGGAAGTCCCTTGTACATATGCTCAAGTTCCTGAAACTTGCAGGGATGAAAAATAAAATGTGTCATTCTGGCCAGATAAAGAGCTTCAAGTGAATTCATTTTCAAATTCAGATGGATAGTTATGGATGGCATACATTCTGATTGATTGTTGGAACTTTGAGATAGATACATATATTTTTTTAATGTTTAGGTGCATGGTTTGCACATAATTTTTCATCTATAGTTCTACTTCGACATAGAATTGAGCTTTGATCACCATACTCCAGTCAGTTATCAAATGGGGGCTCTGTGTACAATCTGATATTTGTATATTTACTGGTAAAAATCCACTTAGGTTCACTTTTGTCAAGAAATTAACATGTCAGGATTAAGTTGACCTTGTAATAACTCATCCTCAGTCATAACTGACCCTCATCCAAAGCCAGATATCCACCATAAACTGACTGCCACTAAGTTTTTGTGTAGTGCAATACTGAAGTTAGCCATTGATTTTAGCAGCTCAACAGTTTATTAAACATAAGAGGTCTTGTGTGGAATGATTGATGGCAGGACCATGGTAGCAGTAAAGTGGACACCCATGTGATGAATAGCTCCCCAGATTTTTGGTTCTTATCTCAATTTTCTTTTATTATCCAACCATGAATTAAGATGTACTACAAAACCTGTCTTGTTATTATTCTATAGCTACTTATTCAGCATATTTTGAGTTGAATTACATTACACTGTGATGGATCAAATAAACAAACACTTTTTTTTTTTTTTACCTTGCTCAGGATTGTTTTCTTATGTGTTTAATCTCATGTTATTGATATTTTCCCATGAGCTACAGACTAAGTCTCAACCACATCATCCCTTTTTTATTCCCAGTATTTTCCCATATAAACCTTATTTATGATACAGAATTATTTGGAACCTCACCTCTTTTATCCTGAGTGCAGTTTACCGAAATCAAATGACATGACTCCTGGGAATTGAATTTATATTTTCAAACAATTACTGCACAGAGCCTTTTAAAGCTGCCAACATGGGTCATTGCAGTCACACAGAAATAGCAGTTAAGTGGGGAAAAAAAACAAACACATGTATTGGGATGTGATGGTAAAGCAAATGGCAGTATTATTACACCTTTGCCAAGAAACTATAACAATAACTGTTCTTTATTCAAATTCGGATTACCTTCATTTATATGGTTTACATGAACAGATTTAACATACTAAATGTGATGAGAATTTACATGCATAAATCTTGTTTTAAAAAGTGTGTATTTTCATTTGAGAGTGAGAAAAATTGTTTTCCTGTTCTGAAACTTTCAGAACCCTGCCCACAGAAAATGGATTCACATTAAATGATTCTAAAATTGTTCTGAGGTTGAAATTGCTTCATTTCACCAAACTAATGTCTCACAGTTTACATTTAAAAAGAATAGACACAATATAATCATTCCACTCATTTAAACCACTTCTTTAGTCATCTCTATAAAAACATTTAAACAACATTTAAAAGATATTTGATTATATCCATTTACCATTAAAGAATACTGAATTTGATTTTGAGCAATGGGTAAATAATAAAAAATAAACTGAATAAAAAATATAATTTGTTTTTTTTCTCCTTTTACACCATTTCTTATTATACAATGTTTTACATTTCATTTACTAGTCCAAAGTTGCTGAAAATAAAACCAAAGATATATCAGTTGACCTACTATATATTTGCAGATGCATTTGTGAGCTCCAAACAAGTGTCTGCTTCTGAACAAATCCACTTGAAATTCAGTGTTTTTCCTTCGCTTTATACTTTTGACCCCTTTTGTATTTGGGCCATCATAAATCTGCCTCTGAATATCCCCCCTTTCATTCAAAATCAATCATTCCTGTAGGTGTGTAAGCCCTCATCACACTCTTCTCTTAAATGTTTATGGGGCTTGTTAAACATTTGGTGTGAATAGCCACCATGATTATACAGAACTGGAGTGAAAACTCTACTTGGGAATATATGTTTTTCTGTAGAACTTGACTGAAAATCCACCACCTGGGTATGTGTGACTTTGTCAGTGTCAGTCCAAAGCAACATGAGTATGTGACGCTGACACCAGCCTCAAGTCAAAGTAGAAAGGACTCAGGCACTGTGCATATTTTTGATCACTATAAATCAACACTCTGGCATTATGAGCACCTATTAGTCACTGTGTGGAAAGCTTTAACTCCACTTTTGATTGTGCTTGTTTCCAAGGATAATATGACCCAAGTGAAAAAATAACAGTTAAATAAATTTAATTAAAGGTTGATACTGGGTAAATCTGTCCAATTCAGCAACAAAATCCAATCTAATAGGCAAACACAGTGTAAAGTCCAAAACTATGTCAAACCATAACAATGAAAACACAAATGAAGAACACAAGCAACAATTTCAATGTTTGAGCACAAGACAGATTGGTACAGAAGTGAAGGAGAACCAGGTATAAATATACCTGGAATGAACAATGGGTTCATTGAGATCAGGTGCAACACATGAAGGTAATTAGGAGGGAGAGAGCTGGACAGGACACAACATACAAATAATCACCGTTTTACAATTATAGACGCTAGACACTTACAATTCTTATTTTACAGAAGCTTGGTATGTGGATTTTATCTGTAGTAAAAAAAATAAAATCCTGCTAAATTATTATTCAGGAAAGTGTAATTTTACACGTTTGATACTCTGACAAAGAAACAGAGTTTTAAAAAGATCATTCTGAGATAAGTCTCCTCAGAAACATATGTATTGATCGGCGCTTAAAAAGATTTAGTGTCCTGCACAAGGACACTCCAACAGGGACTTGGCTGTCACGCGTGCTTGAATCTAGGCCGTCTAGGTGAAGCATGGTCACACCAGTTTAAAGTGGGTCTTTTTGTAATATTCTCACCAATGTGCTTCCTTCTCCTTCTTAAAACATGCTGGTTCGGGGTTCAGAAGGACAGAGTAAATATCTGAGTCCATGTGGGGTTGCAGAATTCATCTCAAACCTCAGCAACTAGCTGCTTATTGAATCAGTCACTAAAGAGTTCATTAAAATTACTCCAGAAAGGTGCCAAATTATCCATCCATTTCATTTTAACCCTAATAGTGTTCTGTGTAGGGAATGCTGGAGTCTATCCAAGCAGTCTGGAATTCATCTTGGAGAGGTCACCAGTATATCAGAGGACAAGCCCATTCACTCCCACAGTCACACTGAGGGGCAATAAAAATTGACTCAATTTCTGATCATTTTCATGGTTTGTCTCATGTAAACTCCTAGAGTGTGAGATGAATGATTGCTCTAGTAAGTTCATGATTACTATTACTGTGCAAGATGACCAACTTGGCCCCACATAATCTCATGTTTTCTATCTCCAATTCTGGTCCAGCCTCATTAACTAAATATTAACCTGTCAAGGTGTCTTTAGAGAACAAAGGCACTCCTGTTTCTTTTGATCCCCCACATTTTATTCAAGGATCAAAACCATCATTAACAATATAAATCCCATCTTTTTCAAAATAGCTGCTGTTAAAAAAGCTCTTTACCCAGGTTGATTAAAAAATGTTAAAGTTCCAAATAAGATGAAAATCCACTTCACTGTAATGCAACAAAAAAAATAATCAAAACCTGAAATCCATGTTCAGCATTTCCCCACACTAAATCAGAGAGGACCACATGTTTCAATGTAGGAATCAGGATTTCTGGCTGCTTTATGAAGCCTGGTGAGGCTGGGCGTTAATCTTGTCACTCCAGCCAGAACTGAGAGTCTTTGTGAAGCTCCTCTGTATCTTCATCTCCTTTTTATCACTGCAGAACAGGCCACAAGCTCAGATTCCATTGCCAACAAAAAGAAAGGCACGCTGTATATCTGCCACCATTCTGCTCTCAATTTATTATGCACCAAACAGCTTTCAAGGAAATGAAAGAGAGGTTTATAACTTTAGTTCTGACTAAAAAAAATGAAAAGAAGTGAAACAGAATTAGAGAACTATGTGTTGGGTTCCTTTGTCCATTCTTTTAACTATGTACTTCATCATAACCATCATCACAAAGAACAACTTTAGTGTTACATGTTTTCTTTCCCAACTCACCAAATAATCCTGGCTGGTCTTGTATCACTGTAGTCCAACACACACACAATCACTTGTCATTCCTACCACATTACCATGAAATAGGAACTGATTGGCCCCTGATGAACATGTTCTCAGGGAATGGCTGAACACACCAGTAAAGTTGTAATGGAAGCTTTTGTTAAAACTCATAATGTATTCTAGAGCACAACATGTCTGAGTTGATGTGAAAGTTCAATTTAATGTTTCTGAAGATCAAGACAGGGATAAAATGAAATTAGCATTTTCTGCTGTCTGGATTATTTTCTTACAGTGTTGTTGCTGCCTTTTCTTATTTATTTCATGCCCCCCCCAGATCGTTTCAGATGGGAACTACCAACATAAATGTTTAAGCAGCTCCTGTCTGTACTTCAGATACACAGACAGAAAATTTCCCTCTGCTGTTAATCTACAACAACAAACAAGAGCAGTTTAATTGAAAAATGACACTGAAATACACCAGGTTAGCAGCAGTGACAAGAACATTAGTCTCATTATCAAACAATTTGATGAAATAGTTTCACAGAGTTTTGGCACAAGCTCAGTAACTGTGTCTCATCATCTCTGACCATAAACACAAAAAAATCTGAGTGATTTATTGTGAACAATTTTGGTAATGCATGAGACTGCACGGTCATTTAGGTTTTAAGGGATGAAGATATCACTTCGTTGGACTATCAGGCCGCCAGTTGGATGAAATATGAACAGGTACACGTGGGTTATCATTATACCTGAAAAGTGGAGCAGTTATCAATTCATGAAGCAAGGACAGCAGCCTGCACAGGACCTAATTACGATAAATGGATGAAACAGCTGCAGTCTATTATAAGTTATACCAGTGCTGTTAAATTTAATCAACCTCTCGCTTCCTAATTTAACTCTGTTATGAGTTATTGTGCGCACTTTCATTTGTTGACTCCTGATCTCTTGAAAATTGAAGTAAGTGAGTCAGAGTAAGTGGTACCAAAGAATCAGTTGGCGTCACAACTTTGATGCAAGGCCCTTTGAGCTATTTTCTAATGTGGAGTTGCCTACATTTGAAATCTTGCTGTTAAACTTGATTTATTGGCCATTGCATGTTAAATTCAAATAGAAAATCCAAAACCAAAATATAAAAGAAGTTTGTCCTTTTCGAAATCTCTGCATTATTTAAGCAATATTAGCAGCATCTTTCTACCTAATGTGATAATCAGCAGTGTCTGCTGCCATTTTTTACATTTTTACTTCCATACAAGCACACATAAATATACAAAGCTAACACTATTAATTCAGGAGCATCACATTCATCTCCCTGCTCAATACTTTAAACCAACATTCCACCTCAATGATATTGCCCAGTGTTCTTCATCATACTGTGGCAGACACGTCCTCCATAACAGCCTAGTCACACTGTAAATCCACACTTGGCTCTGCCCACGTGCCATATAAGATAACATACCAGAGTGAATAGCACAGTACTGAGAAGGAGTGCATCATCTATATTTATTCATCACTGGTATCTGATACTGTCTTTTTTAGGGTTTCATATGATATCTGATGTTGAGGGGAATACTTATTTGGTGCAGTGGAATAATACTAAACCTGTTTTTCTCTGGAAAGGCATGTGTAATGGAATGCTGTGTACACCTAAATCATGATAAGTTTAGAGGGATGTACTTGGGCTTCCAGCAGGGGTTGAAGGTCAAATCTGAAAGTAAATCCATAGAGGGATTCTTCTTGCAGGCTGCCTACCTCTCCTATGCCTCTCTCATCTTCAACCTTGTCCTCTCATAACTGCTCCTGTAGGAGTCATGGCCGCATAATTTCATCCTCATGGTGAGACTCTGCATTTGGCTTTGAATTATGATATAGATGCAGATGCAAGGTGCATGGTTTTAAACAAGACTAATCCAAGAAATAATCCAAATCAGAAGTACACTTTTCAAATAAAGTAGGACATTAGAACTGACTATTACTTACTGGCTATCCGGTGGTATGTTAACAGCTGACATGATTATCGATTTCTTTGTGATGTGTGACATCCAACATCTCTGCATCTCCTTTATTATGTATTATGCAAGTAAGCAAACAAACCACATAAATAGCTCAAGGATATTAATTGGGACATTAAAGGATATTAAATGTGCCGGGATTTAAAGGTAGAAGTGAAACTGTAGCTCTCTGTTTTTCTCCTCTGGATTTTGAAAAGCAACTAATAATTAAAAATATATATATATTTTATTAATTGTTAAGGTTGTGAGCAGCAAAGGCACAGACATGTCATCCTCTCTTCTAAGAATAGACACACTGAGCATGTTATGCTGCTGGTTTCTTTCTGGCAAATAAAATACCTGAGTGAAAGATTTTTTATCCCCTAAGTAATACAGGACATGTCTAATTAACTCCCCTTCTGACAACAGTGGTCTCATCCATTTACTGTGTAAGGCATTTTGCTGATATAATAATAAATTGCTTTCATAAATACATGTCATGGTAAATGTAACATGTTTTGTGAACCAGGGTCTTTCATGTGATCCCTGACCAAGAAACACATGAGTTTAGTTATTATAGATAACAGCTATTTATTTTTTGTATTATAGTCAATTTATATGGTGATTAGATTTATTGGGATTCAGATGCAAAGTCATTCATTCTTATTTAGGCTTATTAAAATGGCATAGGGAATGTTAGAATGCTGGAATGAAGCCATTAATTGTCATTTGAAGGTTTTATGTGTCCTGAAGAAAAGAACAAAGTTGGATTTTATTATATCATTCATTGTTCTTGTCACAAGACCCAGGTGGTTTAGTTCAAACCTGGTTTAGTGAGGTCAAAGCCACCACAAATAATATTTTTTATGGAGGATAGTTCTGAAAATTTTGCATCACCAAGCTGCAGACAATAATTTAACAGTCAGTGTCAACATTGGCTTCTGGGTGCTCAAGTGCAGTGACCTGATTACTGAAATGACCTCCAAATGTGAACTCTGTCATAATTTAACACATCGCTAAGGGCTTTGGCTTGCTGTTCAAATATTGTTTATTGATTTCAGGCTGGAGGTGGAAAATAAGAGAAAAGAATGACAGTGTTTAGAGTACTTAAAACCAGAATAAACATAACAAATCACATATTTCCCCAATGTCCACTTAGTGATGTTTTACTTTTCTGAAATATATTGTGTGTCCGATATACAGTATTATTCAAAAATACTTGGCCCAGAAGTATTGACGTCAACTAATATTGGTTTTGATTTTTGTCCGTAAAATTAAAACTCCAGAGATTAAGGTTTTAATTTAATGAATAAGGCCTAATGAGTCACATGCTCTTGAGTGTTGATTTGGGGCTGATTCACCGCCAGCTACATGCTACTAACATCTGCTCTCACTGTAAACCCAAACCCTCTCCACTGTTGATGAGTGTCCCATCCCAACGTGCAGAACTAAACCTGATTATTTGCCTCTTTTAGAATGTAAACAGCAAACCTGGAGCCTGTTTTGATTCCATGAAACACAGCACATGAAAAAAGGCTCCAGTTTGAAGGAGAGTAATTTGTTTTGTTGAGACACTGTGCTGCTGCAGGAAAAATAAATCACATGAAAAATGTATGGACCTTAGGTCTCTTAGAATTACCTGCCAAAATGCTTCATGACTCACAGTATGCAAACAGCTTAAGGGAAGGAATAACCGACATTAGGGTGCTTCTTTGCATATTGTCGCTCAAACGATGCAAGGCATCAAATGTGTGTTGATCAGTCAGCCAGACGCTAACCTTGCTCTTATCCCGGCTTTGGCTCTTGATCTTTTTATATGCTGCCAACCAGTTTGGGAGATTTGGCTCTTCAGCGCACATGCACAGGCTGTCCATCAAGTTCTCATGGCACATTGCTCATCATATTCTGTGATCACTACTGCTTTCTGACTTACAGCACGTCCTTGAGTCAAACTTCTGTCAAAGACAACTGAAAGGCGATAAGAAGGTAAGATTGTTACACAAAAATGTGAAACCATTATACTTCCTTTCATGCTCATATCAGATTATTAAACCCATAAGTAGAATAACTGTGACCTGTGAGATCTGGTTATCTTTATTTGAATATAAATGAATATCTCATCTCAGTAAGAGTGATCAAGATCAATGTGTCAGCGCATTCTGGATTCTCTAACAGTTCAGAGAGCTTTAGCAAACTTCTATTATTTCCAAAAGCAGAGACATGTGGTTGCCTTTCAGGTAGAGGAAAAAAAAAAAAACATCTGACGAGGGGAGATTGTGCTTTGATGCCAGCAAGGTGCCAGCTTTAACTTTTTCTCCTCATTCTTTAAGCTGATTCTTCAGGGTTATGCAGCTTGAGACTGCTCTGATCTGCTCCTGGAGATTCCTCTTATTTCTCCATACAAAAAAGCATATCAACCTCACCGAGTCTTCTGATATCTCATTGCAACACCTTGATGTCGCTGAACTCCACCACCTTCCCTGCAAAATTGTTTTGCCACATTGCAGACCAGGTCAAAAGGAATGAGGCAGTGAACAGATGACTGCCTACATGTGCTGAAAGTATATGGAATCCAACCATTTAATTATGATTGGTAAATTATATGAAATGAATGTGGTAAAATATATGAATGCCATTGGACAACATTTTGAAATGTGTTTGAATACTAAAACAAATCTATAAAAAAAAATGGGAATCAAATTTGCTGTTGAAATGTTTCATTCATTGAGAGTGATGTGTTGCTGAAGTTTCAGTGATATAAAAAGTTGGAGGTAAATATAATTGTATAAGTCTTATCAGAGTGTGAAATGTGAATAGCCTAATTTCTATTGACTGCAATTTTCCTTGCCATGGAAGGAGTGTGAACATCTCTCTTTAGCTGTCCTGTGGGAACAAAAGTAAACCACCCCTTTAGGACAGGAGAGGTCACCCTCGACAGGTAACCCCCCACCATCTTTTCTGGGACCTCCTTAATTCCTTTGGACTTCTCTTCCGATCACTCTATTGTACAAATAATGCATCCTGCCAGTGATGGTTTCACCTGGGACTTGTGTGTGACCTCATCCTTCTTGTCTCAGTGCACAAGGACAGAGTCAATACAGTTTTTCCTTTGGAAAAGCAGCCACACACCACCCCCTCCATACACAGATGCAGTCAACATGTCCCTGAGCTGCCCAAGTATCATGAACTAATGAAATGATTTAGATCAGAAATAAAGAGTAAAACACCATGCCACTGAATAAATGTACATATTCGTTTTAATTCTTTCAGGTGAATGCTATGAATGGGGTAAACAGGGTTAAAAATGGATGAATTTGTGAAAGTGGAAGAATATTTGTTGCCCTTGGATATAAAGTAGTGAAAAGAGACTAAAAACAATGACATAACATGAAGATGAATTGGTTTTGGGAAACACTCTTACATGTACAAATAAGAATCTGCAGTGTTTCCTTGAAGCGTTCAGGGATATGAACAGATGTGTAATGACATTCAGATAATGTCACACCATGGTAAAAGTTCAGCCTAAGGCCATTTTTTTATTCTTGTGTTTTTAATGAGATTATTGAGTTTTCCATGAAAATGTCTTAAAGGTGATTCTTGTTAATGTCGCTATTTGCAGGTATCAGATATCAGTGACACAAATCTTTCATACTACTTTTTGAAGAATTGTTGTGAAGAATTGTGTTGAAAGTGCTCACTTATCAATCATCTTCTTCTACACCAATGTGCTTTAAAGATTTAGCAAGTTGCCTTTGTAATTTTTGGCATCTTTTTTTTTCAGGTAGGAGCTCTTTAATATTCAAATCACTGCTGTTGTTAATAGTTAAAATAATGCAAACATTTTCAAACTTGCATCATTTCAAGATTCGAAGTTGAGATCTTCACCATAAACTGTCAAGGCAACATTGAAAACTATCGCATAAAGGAGATACTTTTCATGTCATATTAATGACCTCTGGGTTTTACCTGACCAGTACGTCATGTCTTTTTGACAAGTTTTGAACTTGTTTGTTTGGCTGTAACTCCACTTTTTGTGTTTTTGTAGTCCTTTTGGGTCTACAAAAACACAAACAATGTTCACCAGTATGTTATTCTCTGTTGGTCATGCCTTTAGCTGATAAATGGCTCTGCAATGGTTTAACAGTGTTACCACCATTGTTAAAGATCCATCAGGATAAACAAAGCATCTTTCTTAAGACAGGGAAGGTTTGTTAAGTCTACAGCACACAGCTCACACACTCTCCAGGTCCACCTCCTCACTTTGCTTAATAAATAATGTGTCTTTTTCTCTTTTCGACAATGTTTGGATTTTTATTGTCCCCTATACATGCAGAAAAGCAAAATTACTTTGTGCATTTGAACATGTGTTCATTTTATGTTGCTTTTAAAAATGAAACAAATATGCAGCTGTGGAAGGTATTGGGTGATGTGGTGTATATGTGCTTTTGTGTTAAGAACCATAGCTATGAAAAGGATGTGGAAACATCTGTCCACTAGAGTTGAAGCAAACCTGTTCATTATCATTTAAAACCAACTTTTGAGTTTGCTTAATCTGCAGCTAAGCAATTTATCAGCATCATCTGCAGTAAATGAAATTACCCCAACATCACAACAGGTCTGCAGAAAATCATGTTTGAAGCTGCTGGGTAGGTGGGCTATGCACAATTTGATTGGCTACAAGGGTGAAAAACCTTTTTTCACATCAACATCAGTTGATCTTTTAATTTGGTGATGTGGCTCAGTGTTTGCAATAGAAACTATACAGATGCTTCATTTGAATCAAAAAAAGAGAAACATCTGCATTTTCTTTTGTTCATCTAATCACACATGAACAGGTGGGTCAAAAATGTGTTTACAACAAAAAAACAAAAAAGAAGAAACAGAGTTTCTTGGTGGGTAAGTTGCAACTCTGATAATGTAATATATAAGATTATACGTTCCACCAAACTGTCAAAACAGTTAAAACAGTATGTTTTGGTGGCTGATGTTTTGAGGAATCCTAGGGCTTTGGGGTTGGGTGCTCATCAATACTCTCAGTAGTGTAAGATATGTTCAGTCAGTGTGCACCAATTATAATTTGCTTTCAACCATTTGCTTAAGAGCCTTCTGTTTCTGGGCTATAAATGAGCTGCAATTGTGTTAATGAAGATGTTCCATGTTGCTTATGACTTTGTGAAAACTTGGAAATCGCATCTGCTTTTCAAATAAAGAAGAAGAAGAAGCTCCTCTCATCAGGTGAAATCAGAAGAGAAACACCTATCTGTGACTCACCCTCCATTTTCAGAAATGTTTATCTTTGATTTTGTGAAATCGATTTCGCAGGCCATCCTCAGCACCTTGGGAAGATGCTCTGTGACTTATGAATTCACACAATGAAAAGTGCAAAATGTGCTTAGTCCATGTGGTTATCTGTCCTTCCTGAAAAATGAAGGAAACTTCACTTTTCTATTTAAACAACAAATGATAAACATTGGAGAAAATAGGACAAACATAACTTGATGAAAAAGAAAAAAAAAAACCACAGCATCACAAAGATTGCATAATTCATTTGGGTAATCTTGTTTAGACAAAGTGACAACCGCATGAGCTGCGATGATGATGACACTTTCATTGGAGAGATTGCTAAATTATTCAATCAGATTAATGAACATTCATAAAAAATGTAAGCCTTTGACATAGTGCCGCCATTCTGACAGACATATCTGAGCCAGATTAACCGTGAAGCGGCTCTTTGAAATAGTGAGAGGCCCTTCATTATTAAAGATCTCCAGGGTTTCACACTTTGAAAATGAAGAAATACCAAGTCTAAGTGAGGGACACATGAAGTCATGTCCTCATCCAGTCTGACAAAGATCTAATGTTGAGGGATATTTTTGCAGCTTTAAATGAAATGTGGAATTTGGGGTCAAGACCAAATGTATGCTGCTTGTTAACGTATGAAAATAAATCTGAAGAGATTTCCTCCTTCTGCAGCCATGAACACAAAATGGGAATCTGTCTCATATCTCCAGGCAGCGTACTTCACCTGGTCTCACACCTTTTTCCAAACTATATGGTCTCATATAAAAGTCGTGGTTCCAGGATGATGATACCAATCTCTGGTTTTTAATGTACCTGAAGACCGGTGTCTCTTGTCCATCTTGTGCAACAGCTGATGTGTAAGTGACTTAATTATTAATATTTTCAGAGATGAACTCATAGAAGATAAAAGATAATAGAGATAACTATTAGAAAGTGCTGTTTAACTTTGTGATTTTCCCTGATTTAGCATGCTGAAGATGCAATAAAAAATTCTAATTGTGATGACCAGCATATGGGTTCAGTGGAGTGCACATTCATGCGTGTTGTAGCAGGCTGTCTGTGTGCATATGCATAATTCAGACACTCTCAGTGAATGTTATGAGCAGCAAAGCCTCAGGCAATGCAGGTACGTCATTACTTGTGTGCACAGACACTAATTCCAGTGTGAGCACAACTACTTCAACTGTGGGGACATCAGGCCTTGTTGCTTAATTATTGAAACCTGTTCTCCCCCATGACTGTAATATTCTGGAAATTCAGCTCATGTCTGAGCCTTTATGAATTTTGGTGTTCCTTGTATGACTCCATAAGGCCACGCCTTTAAGGGTGACACCCCGCATGCACACAAACATAATTTATGGTCTTTGTGTACAGGTGTTTAACATGTTTATTTTCCTTTAAGCAGCTTTGAGACACCCGTGAATTCGCAGGGACGTCAGTCCTCTAATAAACCCCAACATCCACCTCTCTCAACCTGCACTGGGTCATCTCTTCAAATTATCTCATGATAACAGGTATGGATTTAATATTGTGAGGTTATTAGCACAAAATTCTATTTTATACATTAAGGCCATTACCGTTAATATGTCTGCTCAGCCTTTTCAAATGCATACAAATGGAGTTTTCATGGGTTACCTCCATACTTCCTAGACTTAAAATTTGTTGTTTTTCAAATTTCAACACAATTCTCAGCTTGTTGCCTGCAGATCTGCTACATCTGCTGCTGAGGTTTGGCCACTTCACTGCAATGTTGCACATGTATCAGCTGTACAAAACAGATGAAAACGGACATTGCCCTGTTTCATTCATGCATGAAAAGTTAAGATCACTTACGGTTGTGCTGTACCATCTGTGACTATTTCAGTTCAAGTGTTTACTTTTATTTTTTTATATATTTTAGAACAGCAGATGGTAGTCAGACACACATGCTGAACAGAACTGCTGATACTAATGTGTTAAATTAGCTATATGTTACTAAAGTTGTCAAATGTATATTGAAGTGAGTTCATAGGACTGTTAAAAGAGATCTCAGGAGCTTTAGATTCTAGAATGCATTTAGTCCACATAAATGTGTTCAGAAAAGGAGCATAACAGATTAGTTGAAAAACAAAAGTAAAAACTGGTTTTGGTGCATTCATAATTAAGGAATAAGAATTTTTTGTGTATACACTCTGAAGATTGTATATGCATACTTAAAAAATAAAAATGCAGAGAGTAGCTCTGCATTTTTTTTTCTGCCTCATTGGTCTTTAGGATTACTGTCATTTCACAGCATTTAGCCGCCTCTTGCCCCTGAGCTTTACTCTTTCAATTGTGTTCCCTCTCTGCTTTTCTGTTTCTTTTTCTCACATGCACTCCAATGTGCGCACACACACACACACACACACACACACACACACACACACACACACACACACACACACACAAATCACATATATTGACAAAGAATATACCAAAATGTTAGAAGCAAGGGAGACTACTTTTCTCACTACAGTAGATGTACACTGAGGCCCTCCTCCTCCCATTGTTCCCACTGGCATTCCAGAAAGGGCTGATGTCAATGTTTTATTAAGCAGACACAATGAGGACTAAAATTATTAGTGGTTGCTACAATGGGTACAACATCCAGGGTTTACTTTCTTATGCCAGATCTATCACCAGTTCCTCATGTTTCTTAGCGATTTACTGTTCATTAGGCTCATGAAGTGGCCATGTGTTGACACCCTCTGCACAATATTAAACTAGACCCATATGGTGCAGCAATGGATATTATCATGTCTGAATGACAATTAGGCTTCTCCACATGGCGATGAAGAGAGTGGAGGAAGCTACACTCTGCTGCATCAAAGACTGCATATTCAGTAGTTTTCATGTGAACATTATTATTATTAATAATAATAATAATAAGAAGAAGAAGAAGAAGAAGAAGAAGAAGAAGAAGAATTCCAGCTCAAGATTTTTATGTATAGACATAGAACCAAAGACATCACAACAGTATTTTGTTCAACTCCACATGTACAATTGTCAAAAGGCAAGGAAAATCTTCTCTGTGAATAATTACAGGCTGGCAAATTTTAATGAACAGCTCTGTGGAGAGATCCATTGTTCATATTTTTAATAAAAGCAACAAGAGAACTAAAGTATACATAGAACAGTCTAGAATCCCTGTCAAATATATAGTGCTAATAGATATAGGAGCCCATTTCCAATGGAAAACATTGTCTTTGGTGGCCTTGTTGCAGGGCTTCATTCAATTAGGCAAAGAGGACAAGCTGATCTTGTCACCCAATCACTTTCTTAGCCTAATTCTGCTCATTATACTCCTTCTGTAATGGCCACACCATAAAATGACACTTGTCAGAGCTGTCAGGCTGCCATTGTTGTTATCCAGTTAAGTGAGTCAAATCTTTGAGCTTCTTCTCCATGTTCACACTGCTTTCTTAATAAAAACACTGAAAAAAAAACTCGAGCTTTCATAATGACTCTGTCAGTCTCACCGTGCTAATTAAACATCAAAATATAATAAATCGGATCTAAAAAGTCACCTCAGCTTTTATTCATATTTCAGCTTTAGAAATGACATTATCTCAAAGATCAGTGCAGAAAATAAACCTGCACAAAAAACATAAAGAAAACAATTTAAGACCAGACAGTTATTGTTATGTGATGCATTCCTTTTGTAGGGAATCACAGCTCATCCAGATGAGATGCTTGAGATGAGGCCCTTTCTGTGGCCCCACCAAAGCTGTAGAATGCACAGCTATTAGAGAACCTGTGAGAATTCAGCCCATTTCCAACATCTCATTAACTACAATAGAGAACACTGGCAGTGTACTCAAATGTTGCGTGCTACCTGCGTTACCTGCGTTCCTTTTGAATTATTCATTCTTTGAAACAAAGTTATCCAGTGCAACGAGTGTGGCAGACAGTGGAGCTTAACTGAGCTTTTCTTCTCTTGCACCGCCCAAAGTGAAGGTTGAAAAGAAAAGAATGGAGATTCCGGGGCTTTCCTTTATGTAAAACGCCTCTGTGAAGCACTGCTGGCTGATGATCAGAGGCATGAACCTCCTGCAGATCTGGATGTTCCAATTCAACAACAGTGATTTTCATATTCATTAGGAAACACAAGCTTTTACTTTTCATTAATATTATGGGTTTAATTATTAAGGGTTTAATATTTGCGCTGCAGCATTTTTTTAAATCACAAAGCTCAAGTAATTGTAGCAATGGTACAATGAATTGGAAATGTGCATGTGCAGCACCTAAAAAACATTATACACTCACTCACACATTCAATCCCAATATACAAACACACTAAATAAGTTAAAGGAACATGCAAACAAGAAGAAAACTGAAACAGTAAAAAATATTATTTATGTATACTCATATTATGGAGTTACAGTTCTTCACTTATGAGACAAAATACAACCATGTGTATCTGTCTTTGTAAAAAATAAATCTATGGACGTCATACCACAAATATATTCTCAAATCCTGATTTCAAACAAATCATTTTGGAGTTCTGCTCTAAATAGTTATATGTTGTGATTCCAGTATGTTTTGGACCCTCACAGAACATCAGATAACCCCACTGACCTACACAGAGCTGGAGGAGATTCAATACTGCACTCTGTGCCCACACGGGTGCACGTTCCTCTGTGGAACACCATCACAGTATTAACCGACAGATGGTTCTGACAGGAATCAACAGGGGAAATTTTATTGTTGCAGAGGGAAGTTGGATATATTATTTTACCCTGTGGAGAGTGTAAAGTAGCCGGCAAATCTAAAAGTGTGAACAAAAACCGTAGACTGGGAACTTTCCTTCCATTCAAAAAGATGTCATCATTTTAAATATTACATTCTAAGTTTTAAATTGTTATATGAATCCAGGGAAAAACAAATGTTGTCTAAATGATATTAAATTTTTATTTCATTAGATGCCAATTCTACATATTTAAACAATAACTAATTCCTGAGGAGGAGCATATTCTCATCATTATGTTGCAGTTTCCAGCTCCATGACTCCTGTCAGTCAGTCAATGGTTAGTACCGGTGTTTTTCAGCATCTCTGTTTCTATATTAAACGTTCCACTTTCTGACACATTTCTCCATGTCATAAAATCCAGGGCTGTTAAATAGTAACTACATGCGTTTTTGTGCAGAAACTAGCTTGGCACAGAAAGTTACAGGCAAACCCTGATGGAAGATGACTTCAACAGTCCTCTCATTTTTCTGTTGTTTTTCTATTTTGTCTGCCTCCCTCAATTTCTGTCAAAAATCTAGCTGCAGAAAGGAAATAATCTGGAAAATGGCTGTAATCCAACCTTGTTTACAAATTTTAATTGCTTGATTCAATCATAATTCAGTTCCTCTGGAAGAATTTCCATCCACCCACAGCTCCCAACCCACCTTCAAGACTCACATCAATTTGATCCTTCCTGGACCTATGAGCCCCTCACAGACTTCCCTGCCTTCTGCTACCCTTCCTTCCTGCCCACTTGTTAGTTTTTCCATCTGCCTGCCGTTCAGGCCTCTGGTTACCATCAATCACGTCGATCACTTTTTCAGTAAACTCTCAATCCTAAATCTTCCTTCTTCTGGTTCCGGAGCTGGGCTGTCCTGACTTCTTAGGAAAGTTTGTAAAAGCAATCACAGAGCATTCAAAATGTGGTAAAATATGCTAAATTAATTCAATGAAGAGCTGATTTAATATCCATTAAACTGTTATAACTGCTCTGTTTGATGCAGAAGAGGAGGCAGATGATAAAGGGTTTAAGTTAATACAGATGAGGATGGGTAAATCAAGATTGTTTTTTATTCCAATGATCTGATGGGTATGCATGTTTGCCATCGATTTATCAACCCAGTAGAGGAGAAGAAACATTATCTCCTCATTTTGTTAAGGCTACACAGATGTATCAGAATTATTTTATTCTTTCTTTACTTAATTAGTGTTTATGCAGTGAGCCATTTACTTCAGGATATGCACTTTGACTAAACTTGATTTCATTAGAGCAGAGCTTTGACTAGCATCACTGGGAATATTGCTCAATATTCTAGTTAATATTGCTGCTGCGTTGGTGTGTGAAATCAGTCAGTGTGTAGGACAAGTTAACAACTTCCAGCCTCAGACCAGTGCTTTTCATCTGTTAAAGGTGTCTTTGGGAGATATACATATTCTTAAAGCTAATCAGTGACTCACCTTGAGTCACCCTAATGAAGATCACAGAGGTCTCTACAGATGCAGAACAGGCTGAAAAAGAGACCCTCAGTTTCTGTTTAGCTGTTAGTGAATGCAGAAGGCAGCTGCTAATTTGTAACTCCTGCAGCAATAGACAAGTCGCAGGCTGCATGCAAATGCTGGTTCAAAATGTTCCAAACGTGAAATAGCAATTTGAGGAACTCAAACTATCTTTATTGGTTGGTACTTCAGACTGTTGTGTTGAGTATTATTTCAGCAACATCATCACAGGTAGGCACAAGGCTAGGGGACACAATGATGAAAAGTATCCAAAGAAATAGAAATGATTCATTCTAGTGTATTTGTTTAAGAGTTTATGTTCACAATCCACTTGCCATTCACTTCACCTTCCCTGTACTTTTCCACTACCTCACCTGTGCACCAATTATTCACACCTGCATCCCGTTCACCTGCAATCAGCCATAGTATTTAGCTCACAGGGCCCATTGTCAGACTGTCCTCAGTGGTATGCACAACTTTCCAGCTTTCTTCCCACATCCTGCTCATTTGATACTAACTGTCTTTGTGACACATCTCTGTCACCTGATCCTCAACCAGCTGCCCATCCCCAACCAGTATGTGCCTCAGTCATTTCTCTTGGATATGTTTAATAAAGACAGTTGCTGATTTTTAGATTGTATGTCTGTCTGTATCATTTATAAAGCTGTTTAAATTTCCATCTCTGCCCCTTTCCTAAAATCAGAAAGCATACTGCTGCAACACTTTATTTTAAATGTTGTTGTATATGAATGTGCTGAAGTCAGTTTGCTTTGTACTGCTGCCTGAGTGGACTTCACAGAGAGGGCCTGCTGCCCTTGGCACACACCTCTGTCTATAATTACCCTGTTTAAAAAGTTATTTTTTGGAAACCAAAGCAGGGGGACTGCTGGTAATTGTATCCTTTACAAAGAGGCTATCTGTGGGTGGTCTGTGGTGAATTACACTGCAATAAGGTGAATTCCACACAAGACTAATAAGGGGTGACAACAGGTGAAGGTTTTGGAGAGGACAATGATGACACATCAGAAAACGTTCTTTTGCTTTCAGCTTCATTCCAAAGCCTTTCCGAGTTTTCCCTGGTTACATGTGAGTGTTTGGCAGAGAAGCACACTAAATCATATTATACTTTAAGCTAATATTGGAGATGGATGAAAACTCCACTTTCAAACAGTCAGGTGGGTGAGGGGATCCCTTTGTGATGCCTAAACTTTATTGAGACTCATCTGTGGGATGCTCTGAGTGACTCAGCACCAGCAAACTCACGACTGACAAAAGCCACTTTTTATTGTCTCAACACAAGACCAGTGCATTGTTTTCTTTTTTTATTGTCTTCATACTGCTCCCCAGCCTATCTTGTCACTGAAATAGGGCAGCAGCAACAGACACAGTTGCTTTGAACATTCTGACAAGATTTCAAGAGGCATCTTAAGGGAACAGAAACATAAGAAATTATCTCTCAAGTGTTGGAAGAAAAATCTGTTCAGGACTGATGAAAGTTTATTGCTCTGGAGCCAGAATGTGACTATTTTCAGCGTCTCAGTGGCTGACTCTCAGTAGATAAATGACACACACAGACCTGCCCACAAGCATAAACACGGTATCTTCTCACTGAGACTGACAGTTTAACTTAGTGATCGCGACAGGACGGCATTGTATTGGCGGGTGAAAAATCACTTGCCATGTGAAATCAGGAGATCTAAACTGTAATTGTATAGTATAGTGTATAGTCCCAGGGTTAACACCTCTGGGTCAAATGATCTCGCTCACTTTAAGAAGCCTGATTCACCATCAATTGTGTCATGTACATTAAATATTATGGGTGTAAAGAAACAAGGCACAGCTTTGCACTGTGAAGTGAATATCATTCAGAATGGCCCAGTACAGTTTGGACTGTCCTCTTTGATCGAGCTGGCTAGTTCACTGCAGGGCCTGGATGATGGTCAGTGATAGCTGTGTCTGCTACATAAATAGCATGAAAATAAAGCACAGCTGTGTTGTTGTGCCACAAATTCAACAGCGAAGAGCACCACATGGGAAGGTTTGGTATGCTCTGAAAGTATTTGTTATTGCTTATTCATTAACCATAGTAGATGCCTTTCCCGAAAAAATATATTTCTGAACCTTAGCGTATACAGGCTATACAAAATATTTTGCACACCTTGGCTATTGATGCCTGTTGTGCATGAGAAATTATTGACAAGTGATGAGTTAATGTATGAAGTCTATAATCATACCAGTGATATCAATGTCCTGAATAGCTGCAAATACATGGAAATATACAAGATAGTTGCTTTATGCCTTTATCGATTCTTTCCAATATATCAACTTAAATTTTGTGAAGTAGGAGCCATGCTTCAGACACATCCTGTTTTTAACAGTGTTAAGATTTAATACCCCACTTTCATCTCCCTCATGCATTCTTCCCTCTGTGCTTCTATGCCTCTAGCTTCACTCCATCCCACATCATCCTTAGTCTTATACCTTTTTCTTTTGAAACAATATCTTCAGTCTTGGCTCTTTGTTGCCAATTCTTAAGTTCTGTTTTTCATGATAACTTTTGCCATAGTCAGATGCAATTCATAATCATAGGGATTATAATCCTTTAAGTTATCGTTATTTGGCAAAAATCCAACTGTATATGGATGAAAACCTATTTCTGAACAGTGGAGATAAATATTTAAATGTTTTGTCGGGCACACAGAGCAGCATAGTTAGATTGGAAATGGAAAAAGCCGGTGTGTAAAGTAAAAGACTGCCAGTCATGGATGACCACACTGATCTCCGTATCTTCTAAATGCAGCCTCATTCTCTGGGGTCACCTTGTCTGACTAGGTTGCTGCAAGGGGCTTCATGCATAATCCGCCATTTACTCCCTTGCACGCTCTTAAAGCGGGAGCTAACAGACGCGGGATGCTTGAGCTGCTCCAGCCAAGCAGTGTTCCCACTGATCTTCACCTCCAACACTCAGTTGAACAGATGATGCTGGAGCAGCTTCTGGTTTTACAATGGGATGATTTGCATTAAAATAAATTCAACAACAGAGAACATGATTGTGAGTCAAAAATAAAATAATGTGCAAAGTGGTTTATCATAAACTCAAAAGACAAATGCTAACAGAATAGACTTTGTGCAATTTGTTTACAGATAATAACACTGCAGGGGCTGACAGGGCCGGTTCGTGGGCCAGCTAAACCTGTGTTTGTATGTGCTTAAAATGATCCTCTGGCACACAATTTAAATTAAATCAGCTCATACAGAATATTTACAAGAATTATGCAGTATGAATTTAAAAAAAAGAATATATATTAATATCAATACTTGATGTAACAGTGTTACATTGAAGAACACAGATGAAAAGACTGAATACACATGCAAAATTGAATACTTCTCTTAACAAAAGTTTCAAGATGAAAGAACATAGTGAAAAATAATTACTGTCGACTCCAATAACAGTTAATGTGAGACAAGACTCAGTGTTTTCTATGACCTCTTTCAGGCATTTAAGGGTTAACATCTGCCCTTTCCTGGTACTGTACTTAAATACTCTCGTACACTTTTTTCAAAAGCATATTTCGCCTCATTTAATTTTCAAAGTTTCTTTTCCTCAGCACTGGCTTAACGTAATCATGAATCCCAGGAAGACTTCTATTATATTAATGGCATTTTATTTCATAAACCTGTTCAAAATTAGTTTCAAAGTTAGGCAATGAACTGAAATGACTTTTATATTCCCCCTGACTTGCAATCACGCCACCACAAATCTCATATGTTGACATTAATGACATACCTTGATGGATTACCATATGTTTTGCATAAATTTGTGGTTCTTACCATAAATGAAATAACTTTGGGGAGACAGGGGTTTCCACACATTGGTCCTAGAGAAATATTGCAAGCATTGAATGATTGAGGTGAGATTTTTATAGTCGTCTTTAGGCTGATTAAAATGAACTTGAACTGGTTTATAGCTCCTCTAAACAAAGATTTGACTTATTATTCTTCAGACAGAGTGAAACAGTAAAAGGTCATATTTGTGTGACCTCTATACTTACTTCAAACACAAGAAAGGCACACTTTTAATGATGCTTTAGAGCTCACTCTGGAGGATATACTGTCAAACATCAGCCATCAAAATTCTACAGTGCAATTATTTGATGACTTGAGATTTGAGACACTTCTTTGCAAACCTGTAGGGAGGAAACAGGGGTCAGTCAAGTGGGTTTATTGCTCTTTATTGCCATATCTTTCAGACTGCCAATAAGGAGCCTCATATAAAGGATAAAATAGTTGGTTCGCTTTGATTTTGGTTTCTTAACAACAAACTCTGAATGCCACCAAGTCATGTATCTGAGCAAAAGTGAACTGTAAATTTAGGTTGAATCCATGACTTTACGAAATAATCAGGCATGAGTTTGACAAAAAGTATAATTTCATTTTAGCTAATTTATCATGCTCGAGATTTATGATGAGCATCATTAACTTCATCTGTTGCAGACTTTGTAAGAGTAAAAGTCCTTCTAAGTGTCTAAATATCTAAATACAATGAAGAGGCATAATATGTGTAGGTTTTTAGAATTGTCGGTCTGTTAATTTATTCTATGTAGTTAAAATACATCCCAGCTGTTTTATTGCACACATTTCTGTCTGAAAGCCTCAGAGGTTTTTCCTTCACAGGAGGAAAAGTGCAGAATGCTCACTTCTCTCACTTTTTCCTGCCCTGGGCACCCGCTTCACACACTTGTTATGATATTGAATAATTGCGTATTTGCAAATATAGATGATGTTGCTTACAGTGTATCTCCAGGCAAGATTCGTAGGCTTTATTTTTGTATTTCTCAGTTATTTTACACAAACTCATTCAGCATTCAAAGAATGTGTCTTTACACCATCTAGCTGTGTGTGTGTGTGTGTGTGTGTGTGTGTGTGTGTGTGTGTGTGTGTGTGTGTGTGTGTGTGCATGTGTTCTTGTGCTTGCTACATCCTCAATGCCAAAATATACAATCTACTGGCAAATTGGGGACATTTTTGGGAAGTGAGGACATTTTTACTGGCCCTCACAACATCAAAGAACTGTTGAAGGACAAGACATGGTTTTAAGATTGAAATTCATCAGTTTGTGTATATGTGTGTGTGTTTGTGTGTGCATGGGTGTGTTTTGGTGAGCATATATGCACATACTTTGCATGCTTTGATGATATTCTGTCAGTTTTATCTTTCTCTGAAAAACAAAAATAGGTTTTATTCAACTCTTGGAAACAATAAAGCATTCTTTATTTGTAGTTTTGTTTTTATAACATTATGATAATAAAATAATAATATTCAATTTGTCAAACTTGTATTTAAACATCATAAGAATATAAAAGAGGAGCTGCCAAACATTTATAGAAATATGTTATATATTCATGCACTGGAATACCAAATAAAGCTTTTGAACTCCTTTCAAATATCTCGAGAAGAGACTGTTAATCCTCATAATGTCCTCATTGAAGGTGAAGTTGGCCTTGCTCACACATTCCACACAGATACAACATCATGGACAGTCTCTCAACCTCACTCTTATTTTTGTTGCTGAGAAAAAGTGGTTGATGGAAAATGGTTGATTTCTCTAGACCTGCCCTGCTCACATCAAAGAAGATTTTATTTTAAAGTCCAAACTTGGGTGTGAGGGTTAGATGAACCGTTAACATCACATACACGTGTAGCCAATTCGGACTTTGCTTGCCCAGGTTCCATTCAATAAGTGCAACAGGAAGAAAAGTGGGCTGATGTAAGAAACCAGATTGTGTTGAAAGGTTCAACCCTGTGGAACATTGACAGTCACAAGGTTACTCTGTTTATTTACTTCTAGAATTAGTACGACCCAAACATCTTCCAGCTGGTTTTATTTTAATGATGATTTGTTTTTGTCAAGTGAAACTGGCTGGTTCTATATATATATATATATATATATATATATATATATATATATATATATATATATATATATAGAATATATAAACAGCCTTGTATAATTCTGAGCAATTTTATTCAGCCTTCTTTGTTGAAAATTGTTCAGACTTCTGTTTGTGTTGAGAGACATAGAATTAAAACCGGATGTTTACTGAGGCAGCATGTGTGTTAAAGAGATAATGGCAGCCATGCAAAGTTAAAATTGCAACCCTTCAAACAACCTCAGCGGAGAGAAAATACCATTGTTTACCCAAATAATCTCAGCAGTCCTGATTCTTTATTCGGTGGAAGGTCGTATTTCCAGATCTGTCCTGAGTGTTTGATCTTTTTTATGTCCAGTAAGAGATAGATTCCATGCACAGATTCTATTCTTCTGACAGAATAATCTGAGAAATTTGCAACCAAAACCAACAAGAAATGTTTTACAAATATATTTTTAAAATATATGATCATCATTCTCACCACTAGATTGAAAAAAGATAATCAAAATTGTTGGAATGATTCCTGTGAATACAGCAGCAAAGTTGTTTCTGCAACTGACATTTTTGATTAGTTTCTGCTCAACCTGGTCCCAGTGAAGGCGATGTAGAACTAATATCCATGTAAACTGCACTTAAAAATAAAATATAGCTGAAATTCATGTTAGCTCAAATTTAAAATGTGCACTTGGTGATATGTGTTTTCTTCATATGCTTCCATGGTTCTGTCTTTTTGTAGATTATTAGAACCTTTTCTGTTGTGGTTAATTCACTGTGGTGTGTTTCAGGTCTAGTTGCTTCTTTTGTTTTTAAGGTCTTTTACAGTTTCCTATTTTCATGAAGCTTCTTTTCTCTGTGTCCTCTGTGAGTTGCAGACTGTTGATATCCCTGATGTCTTTCACCTGTGTTTACCTTCTTCCTTTCTGCATTTAGCCCCTGTCTCTCTTTAAGTTTTTTTGGCACTTGTTTGTGTCCACAGCATTTTAATTACTTCTGAAGTCATTTTTCTGAGCTGACTCCTTAAGGCTGATTTAAAGTTTTGATCTAAGCAATTTGTAGGTCTGTCTACCTGTATTCACTTTGTCTGTTGTCAATCATGAATAATTTACAATCTGCAGCTATCTCATTTAAATTCTGTGTTCCTGCATTTACACATATTTATTTGTCCATGTATATTGAACACTTGCCTAAAGATGGAAATCGGGATTGACTTCAGAACCATAATGACAAATACTGCACCAGCACCCTCAGCATATATCATTTAACATGAGGTTTGGTCCCACATCCTCCCTAAGCTTGTGTCCATGTGTTGGATCTCTCAGCAGTTTATATTACAACAGTTTATTTTAGAATTATATGAAACTACAGTGACAAATGCAGAGATAAATTGGCCAGTGATGAGGACTGAAGCTCTGTGGTGCACATCTTTGACTACGAAGGTCACAGTGATATTGGAACTACACCGGATTAAGATGGAATCATGCAGATCAGATCTAAATCTGCTGCACTCTCACCTCAGGAGTACACAGCTTATCATTTCAGTGTCAGGATAACCTGTAGGTCGACACACAAATCTGGTATCTCACACAAATCAAAATAAATATGTGACATTTGTCACTAAACCAGAACAGAAAAAAGTTAGGACAGATTTAAAAAGACTTTTCAGTCCAAGAAGGTTGATGGCATTTTCCCTGTTGTTTCAATCATAATCAATTCATCAACATCACTGACACAGCCGCAGCTTGAATACTGAGGAGAAAAACAGAGAAATAGCTTGAATTGAAGACATAATTACTATTATCAAACTGAACAATGTACAGTAGAAATCATGTCACTTCTCCACCAACCAGATTATCAGGAATAACAAAAGCTGAAACCTATTATGTTTTGTATGAATATTGAAAAATATGAATCTGTTTGTACTACCTAAACCTTGTATAACTTATGTTATATTTTCACTGATTCAATATTTAGTTACTGAATTTTATTTTTGTTAGCTTGGAGCCTATCAAATGTGTTTGTACTAAAATAAACCTCCAAACAGAGCTCTAAAGACGCTTAGATCTGGTGGTCAGAACATATTTGTTAAATAAAAGGATCAATTTGTAACCATATAAGGCTCAAATTAGAATCAAACACACCTTTGCCTGTTTGATTGTTGTCAGCTGCTCACATCAGCTACTTTAATTGTCCAATAGCAAAGCAGCACACTTAGTTTCTTACCTACATGTCTTGTCGCTGTCTATTTAATGATTTTCTCTGTCTTCCTTTCTTCCTATCCTTGTCGTCTTGTTTTATCAGACCCATCACCAGCAGCGATAGAGCCTCCAAATGGGGAATTTAGTCCTGCTTTTTACAGTCAAACAGTCTCCATCACTGACATCCAAACACCAGATATGTTATCACATTCAAAGCCCATCAGAAGTTCCATCTTTACTGGATAAACCAGATGAAAAAAAACATTTCAGCGTGCATCATACTGAAATTATCTACATGGTACGTGTCTACATTTTGTCCAGTTTTGTGCAAATGACATAAAATCAAAATCACAATCAAGAACAAACATGTATGTTAAAATTCATATGTGTCAATTCACTGCAGTTGCTCATTCTAATGAAGATTAATCGTGGAGTCAAAAATCCTCAAATGCTGTTTAATCTGTCTATTTTTAGCCTAATTGGGATTTCCTTTCCCAGTCTATGGAAGACTGAAACATGATGTCATAAGACTCCTTTTCCCAAAGTCCCCAGCAACCAGAGACAGCTGAGCTGCTGGGACACTTGATATCATGCTTGGCCTTTTTCTTTTCCACACTGTGGACAATGTATGATGGGACACACATCAGAGTATCATCAGTGACTGAACATTTTAATCCATTGCTAGCTGAATAATGGAAAAATATATGTTGTTGGCACCTGTCTACAGTGCTAGCAATAGCATGAGAGTGAGGTTCCTGTTCCTGCTCTCTGATAGTTTAATCAAAAGGCCAGTTTAATTGCTACACATTTCATGAGTGCTGTCGAGTGTTAATCTGCAATTTGCTGAACTTCACTGCAGATCTACAGTCAGATCTTCCCAATAATTCAGGCAGTTTTACGCTGAATCATTCCCTCCTCCACTGGTGCATAGAGAAGAGCTTCAGGCAGGGATGCTCTGTTAAATTCAATACTCTCCAAACTCTCACTCTCTGCAGACCCACATACAAATTAGATGCCACACGAATGAGGCTAACATGCAAGCGCAAACCCAGCTTCAATAAAAAAAACTTTCTCACAGCAGCCGAAGCTTCAAGTTGCTTGTGGTTCATTTCACAAAAGCAAGTATGTTTTGTCTCTTGGATCAACATCCACATGTTTGTATTTTGTTCATGTGCTCAGATGATTTGCACTCAGACAAGGAGCCGTTTGACAGGATTTAAAATCACCATTAAATGAATGCTCACAAGCAGCTGTGAGTGTAATAAATGGACAATATACCTGCTATTTCCCTCCAGCAGGATTGAGACTACAAATGTTTGAGGTTCTTCAACTGCACACATGCACATTTGATTCTCATGACGTTGTTTTATCTGTTTATATAAGCTTTAAACACAGCACTCGATGTCTCCTGGGACAGTTGAGCAACAGTTTGTTTCTGAACCAAGTAACAGTATTCACCATTGGATACACAGTAACTGCTCGCTTGCTTTCTACCGCTTGTTCCTCCACTGAGGGTCACAGGGGGACTGGAGCCTATCCCAGCACAATGGGCAGAGGCAGGGTACACCCTGGACTGGACACCAGTCAATCACAGGGCTAACACACAGACAAACAACCATTCTGTCTCACATTCACACCGATGGGCAATTTCGAGTTTCCAATTACCCTAATCCCCAATCAGGCATGCCTTTGGACTGTGGGAGGAAGCCGGAGTACCCGGAGAGAACCCACGCAGGCACAGGGAGAACATGCAAACTCCACACAGAAAGTCCCCAGCCTCCATCCCAACCGGGATTCGAACCTCGGTCTTCTTGCTGTGAGCACCGATACACAGTAACTGCTTCTCCAAAATTAAACGCTAATGGATTTCAGAATTGGAGTGTTAGTGTTAAGAGCACAAATAGGTTCATCATATGCTTTCAGCCAATAAACCTGAACCCATTGGGACTTTCAGATTAGCCATTCCATGTAGGCACATGGAGGGCAAGCTTACATTCCTGCAGTAAAAACAACTGATGCAATAGTATATTTTAAATTGATTGTGATTTCTATATTTACAGCATGAGGGGCTGAGTGACGGCTGTGGTATGCTACAACCCAGCTTATTGTTTCATCCAATGTTTTATGCATCTCCTTCCACTCTCCCCGTTATTGCCTGAAGCTAAAACATCCAGGCCCTTCCTAACTGCATTGAAGTCAGTGAGGATTAATGTCAAGATCAAAACTCATGGCTGAACACATTCCATTTTGATGCAATCACAAAATATTTATGTAGCAAATTGTTATTGTGCTTTCATAAGAATGACGTGAGAGAAATATTCCCACAAAATCTATTTTATTTACCTCTCTGCTTTTTTAATCGATAGATATTGCACCATAGAGCTCCTCATGACTTCAGCTCCTTTGTGTCTTTTTGCATTATTAAAGTTGTATTTTTTATGATTTGCTCTTCAGCAAAATCCAAAATAAAGTAATATAAGAAGAGTTGTTACAGTTTCTCAAAAAATGTTTGGATAAGCTATCTGTAACCCAGTGATCCATGTTGTTTTTGTATTATTTGAAATCTTGTCCATTTGCTCCGAGGTAGTTCCTGTACAGTACAGAAGGATTGCATATTATCACAGAGAGAAAATTTTGAATTTTTCATGCATGCTTTTGAAAACTGGACAGATTAAAAAAGTTACTTTGCAGCTTAAATTTGATGTAATACCTTCAAAGAGAAAATACAAAGTTTTTATCTGTTTGACTTTTTCACCCTGTGTTTTTCAAGTCTGTCTCTGGTGTAACAGTACAGAACAGCTATGGTTGTATTTGGAAGCTGAGTCTTTTTAAATATATGGTCTACACATATTGTACCATCATAGGGACATACAATACATTTGAATAGCAATTAAACTGTGGTTGTTAATTCCTTTTGACTGAGACCTTACTTTACTTTTCTTCCTTACAACTATGAAAAGAGAAGATGAAATTTGTGTCTTCATCACTGTTTAATAGTGTTGTGTTTACTTGCATGAACCCCTCAGGTTTTGTTCTGTTGTTGTTGGATAATTACAGAGTAACAGAATGTGATAGTCACAAACTTGCACACAAAGATCTACAAATTCTTGTACTGCAAACCTGTCAACTTAGAGAGCAGCCAGCAGAAGCTGTGATGGCTTTACATGCATATAAATGCTCTCAGAAAAGATTCAGAATAATACAAAGTGACTGGTTTTAATTAAAGTGCCCGAATGTGCTTCACTGTAATCCCCGACCTCAGTAGAGAGCTGGACAAGGGTTCATTACAAAGGGGCACAAATATTTGGCTTAAATCTTGGACTTAATGTCTCCATGAAGTGGGTTTTGAATACGCAGTTAGAAACATCTAATAAAAAATTCAAATTACAGTCGATAGGTGAGATGATCTCAATGCCCCAAAAAGTGATACCAAAACATCTGAATCAGTCCTGGTGGTTGGCAGCAGTATCAGGCTGCAGAAATGATATTTGGCTTTTGCCCTGATCTCCTGGGGAATGTCAAATGAGATGATGCAGAATCTGGTGAAATGAAAATGCATGATATTTATTGATCTCAATGGTTTAGGATGCATAGAAACTCCAGAAGATGCAGCATTATAGCATGAGATATTAATTAAACATTAAAAGGCTTCTATGTTTAGTATCAACAACAACTTCTATTTGAAGCTGTTCTCTCTTTTTTCAATAAGATACAGATTACTAAAGTTGGTGCCACATTAGACCATCCTCTAATGTTACCAGACATGTGTTTTGTTAGTCTTGGCTGTTCCAGAAGCCATGCTTTGTAACAGGTCTGCAATAAGGTGGATGGAATATGCCCAGCGTATTGCCGGCAGAACATCACAACTTAATGTGAAGATTCACTTCAGTTACCATAACACCAGTTTAACTGATGTGGTTGCCCTTTTTTGTTAAGTACATGAAACAATAAGTTGCAATGAAGAGCTTTTTGTGTTTTTATGGAGTGACTGCACTCATATTGCAGAACTCTGGCTGCACAATGATGCTGGACAATGAGACAACAGAGAGCTGAAAGTGGTCCAACACAAACAGAATCAATACCATCAGTCCTTTTTGTGCTTTGGCTCATGCTGATGGTTTCCTCTGAGCTGAGATCGTGCCAGTTCTCTCATGTTTATACATCGGATGGTGCTGCTTAATTCTCTTTCTGTCTCAAGTCTCTGTTTGGTCTGTTTCTGCTGCCTGACACCAGCAGCCATGGTGAGTCATGAGCAGCACAAATGGTTTGTTGTGAAGATTACGCAAAAATTTGCCAAGCGTAGCAGTCAGGCAACTGACAACTATTGTTTCCTCTTACTGATATTTCTTTTATCAACCAACTGTTTTAACAGAAAACAAAATCAAGATACATGGCCTATTACAATAGGGGTATAGTTTATGTGAAGGTGATGTCTCACCCATATAAAAACTGGAGACAATTGAATTTATTATTAAGGGATTATCAAGAGTCAATACAGTTTGCTTTCCTAAAACCCCCTGAAGAATTTTTCTCCAAGAAGATATGCTTTGCCAGTAAGCCTCTGACCTTCCATGCAGCGTAAATGGTTCATGCAGAAGTTTTATCATCTGACATCTTTGTGGTTTCAATCAAAACTGTTGGCCCAATCCGTTGGCACAGAAACATCACACAGTTTCTTCCTTTTCTTCAGCAGCAGACGAAAACATAAATATGGGTCATTTACTTGAACTCAACACTTTTTTATGTTTTCCTGCTGTCGTTGCCGTAATTAGACAACTGGAGACTGTGGTCACGGTGATCAAAAGATACTTTTTAGTTCTAGATCTGGTCCAAGTTTGACTAAAAGCATCACTTTTAGTGATCAGACGACTCATCATCTTCCTAATTTCTCCTTTAATATCAATTCAAACACTTTTCCAAGCATCTACCTCAGCTATTTTCTGAGATATAGAGACAGGAAGTAGAACCGCTTCACACCCACTGGATGTCACTGCCTGTGTTGGCTGAGATCCAGACCTTCCATTATGCTGTCACCAGACCATGGCGAGGACAGTCTAAGCCACTCTATTCAATGACTTGGAAAATTGGCCATTTTGATAACATACCCGTGTACGTGTGTGTGATTCTTACATCACAGCTGCCACAAAGGGACGTTCTGCCTTCATGAAGTTTAATTTTTCAGGTTTTTGTCCTATTGTAACATCAGGTGTGATTTCCTTTCTTCTGCAGGTTGATTGTTTAGTTCTGACGCGATTCTCCTTTATTAAGGGTTAGACATGATCACATCCCCCTTAAGAGTTTAGCATCAAATGTGACCACCTTCTGAAACACACGCAAAGTTAATAAAACAACCACAATCAAACTCATGGGGAAAAGTTTCTTTTTCTCCAAGTGTGGTTTATTTAAGAAAATTGTGTTTATTACATGAACCAACTGCTTTATTTAGCCCTAATATTTTTACAACTCTAGTACAAGTCTATTCACAGGACCCACCTAACAGAAACTTACATTATCATGTGGGCCTTGATTAATTACAAAATTCATCGAGTGTCTGCAAAAAATAAAAAATACACATTGATGACTGAGTGATAAATAGATAAATAGACAAAAATCCAAACGATTTCAGTCACCCAATAAATAAATAGAATAAATAACATTCAAAACATCTTTGGCCAAACTGGGGCCACTTTATTGTCTCCAAAGTGTTGACACTAGTCTGCAGAACTCTGACTGAGTTAGTGCCACCTGTGGGGCTGAACAGCGGATATGTGGCATGAAACAGCAATTAAAAGTAATTATATTGAGGCACTTTTAAGGATGTTATGGGAAATGACAACATTTCCGTGCGTGTGTCTTACTGAAGGGAAACAGCCAACAACGTTCAATTAGATGACAATTGAACATCTGTTTCCTCATAATCATTAGACTGTATGCTCCCAAGTTTCATTTTTAAGATTTTGGAAAGATGATGAAAAGAATCACAGAAAATCTAAAATTTGTTTAAACAGAAATGTGTACAAGGTCGACAAAAAAAAAGAGATGAAGAGTGTTACATGTTTGCTTTTTGAGTCTGTGAAAAACATCAATGCGTGTTGTTGGAGGAGTTTGAGTCTGATTGAGTTTCGGACTCTCCAAAAATCCCTGCCAGGGTCTTAAAGCGGGGCCCCCACTCGCTGAGGTAATCATAGTTCTCCTCCAGGTCTATTGCAGGAGAGTCGATAGAGCTTAGAGAGTCAGCCACAGAGCCGTTGCCCTCATAAGCATACGTGGCCAAAGAGTCATAGGGTGGGGCCGAGTTGTCTGTGTCATGCTCATTCAGGCGCTGATTGATGAAATCCCGGATGTCAGCACTGTCCTGAGAAACAGGCGGCCGGGGACCTCTCTTAATTTCAGGTTTGACATCCCTGCGGTACAGCTTCTCTTCCACAACCTTGGGATTGCGAAGTGTCCCCATGTCAAAGGCGTGTGTGTCTTCCTCCCCACCTCCTTCGTCATCGTAGTGAATCACATTATCTCGGATATCTTCTTTAGATGACATGAGGGTTTCCTTCTTCTTCTGCCTCCTCAGACCCACATAGAGGACCACGATTACTGTGAAAGAATCAAGACAGTTCCAGATTAAATCACCATGAAGGCACAAACTCATTTTCAATTAACTTACCAATTAAGAATTGTTTTGGTATTTTTTCCTTTTGGTCATTAGACTTTAATGAAACATAATTCAGTGAAAAACTTCATAAATGTATTTGGTGACACTTCCAGATAAATATCAGATGCTGCATAGAAATTTGACATGGATAATTAAGCCTCTTTCAGCAATAATTGGAAAGACTTTGAAGAGTTTTAGACAAAGTCCAGAATTATAATTTTTAACACTGTGGTTGGTTCTACACTTCACAGTAAATAATATTCTTATGCTTATACTTGATTTATTTTATGATATAAGAGCTTATCTGTGAAATGCATTTTTCAAATATAACCCCCCCCCCCACAAATACTCAGATTTGTGAAAGGGGAATAATAGCATTGTGCATTTTTGTGTTAAAAAAAAACTCTGAGCAGTTAATTTTCTGCAGACAAATGATAATTGTTCATGCCATGAACACAAGGGTAACTGTAACGCCATTGGATTCAAGTGTAGCCCTGAGAATAAACTTGAAGCTGTGGTTTTGCTCTAGTACCAAACATCACGGAGAGGTTCCTCACCTCTCCATCACCTGCGTATCACAGTGTGATTTTCAACACATTACCATAAATTTTCTCCTCTCTCTTTCTCCTGCCAGAGCAATCTGTCTCCCGTTCCATCCCTTCTCTCTGTCTCCAATGTGAAAAATGTAGCCAGATATTATTTTCCTCTGTATTGAATGCATGAGGCTGACTGATGGTCAGAATGAAACTGAAATCGCTCACGTGAAAGATTCTTATAAATATATTCAGACGGGATGGAGGGGAGTCTTAAGTAGGTCTCTTCCTCCCATTCTACCTCCACTCCCACGTGACTTTTATTATCCGGTGTACAGAGTGCCAGCTCCCCTTAGTGGCTACTAGCAGGATTTTTCTCACAGCGTTTTCACGGTTCGTCACTAGGTGCAGCCAATCAGTCTCACGCAAAGTCTCTGCACTGCTCTGTTTAATTTACCTAATCATCTCTCCTCACAGGGTCAGTCTGCCAAATCCTGCTTGAGAATTAAAGTGGCTCGATGGAAATGCTCTTGGTGTGTGTTCTCACTCTCTCAGGGACTCTGTCTGTGACAGCCTGGCATCAGCCTTTTGGGGGCTGGTCGAGCTTTGAAGAAATTCTCTCCAGATTACGTGAGCACACAGCTCTACAGCACACCATGACAGCTCTATTCTTTTTCATATTGGTTTGCATGTTAAACAGTTTAAAATTGACAGAAGAAATTCAAGTTTGTATTTAAGAAAATGCAAAAGCAAAAAAACTACACACTAGTAAAAAGTGTAAATAAATATCAATTCAATGTTCATGTACATATATATATATATGTTCATATATTTTTATGATCCATGTGAGAGAGGAGATTTTTACTGTCTGGCATCGAGGATCCTACCACATTTATTCATATCTCCTTAAACCAGTTTGAGAGGAGACAAGATGATGGTAGACAATTAAAGCGGACTATTACAACCGTGACCTTGTATAGAATCATAAATGTGTAGTCACAGTGCAGCAAAATTGGATTGAGTTTATAGAGCTAAATTTCCAAGCCCTGAAAGCAAAACATCTCATTAAATGGCTGCATTCATAGAGGTTCTGTAATTAAATGACAGGAAATACATCTGACACAAGCCAGGGTGGGAAAAGTGAGCTTGAACTTGTAAGGACTGAATTGTTTTCAGCTGTTAAGGGAGCTGTCACATTCTCAATCAAAACCCACAATGCAGCCAATTAAGTTCAGAGGAGCAAGGAGCAGCTGAGATTAATGATGATAATTATCTTTATAGCCAGTGGGATACACCAGTGCCACCACCTTGCACTGGTGTGTCTCTAATCATGGCTGTGGCACCAAACATCTGATGAAAATCCATATTCTTCTTCAAATTCTTCTTTCAATTTTAATCAATATTATACTAACTGTGAAACCATTGGCAGGCAAGAAGACATTTGCTCTCACCTAACAGGATGACGATGCAGAGAAGGATGGCGATCAGAGCTCCTGTGCTGAGACCCACAGGGAGAAAAATGGCCTCTGCACTGCAGGTTAGCAGGGAACCATCTGATTCACAGCCACATACTCGGATGGTCAAGGTGCCTGTGCTGCTCTTGGGTGGGTAGCCATTATCTTCAATAACCACAGGAAGTAAATAGATTTCCTGTAGACGGCGTCTGAAGCCGCTCCGCTTTGTGACGATTCCGGCCGTGTTGTCTGGGATAAGAAAAAGTACATTAAAAAAAGAATCTTTAAAACAGTCATTGATTTATTTTCTTCTTTTTTTGAGTATGCAGTGAAGAGTATGGAGAAGATTAAAAGGCTCTTCTAATGTGCAAAAGGCCTGTGCATTTCCTTGATCTATAAAGGTTGGACAGTTTGCTAGCCTCTGGAAGTCTCTCATCCACTAAAATCGTGCATCAATCAGGCAATCCTCTGAACTACCTTACAAATCTGAAGATCCACATCGGAAGAGATGGAAGCAAACTTTCCAATCTTGGATAACTCTTCAGGTATGATGAGAAAGTGTCATTTATACAAGTTCACTTATCAAAGCACATTTGCACTGCTCGGTTCAGACAGTGATAGAACTTAACCATGCCCTGTACAAAAAGCAAAAAGAGGAGTCTGAAAACACTGCAAAGCATTTTCTGTCGACCTGTGGCGTGACAACTGGGATGTGCTGTTATTTGTTATCTCTCTGTGCAAGCAGCATCACACAGGAGACACAGATTAGCAAACAGAGATAAGGGATGAAAACAAACCCCACATACAGGAACCAGCGAAGACAGCTGAAGGTGTTGAGGTGGGGAGCGGAATGGAGGTCGACAGTGTAACGGCTGGAGAGGGAATGTGTCATGTTGGACTTGCGTGGTTCTGTCTGCTACAGCTAGACTGTCTGACCCCTGTCAGGCCTGGTTTGTTCCACCGTTGAAGTCTTGGTACTTCTTTTTGACAGGGGGTCAGGCGTTTTAGCACACCTTGCATGTTGTGCAAAACTGTGATTGTGTTTGTCCTCCTTCACCCTGCTGTCCGAGGCGCCTGCGGTCTCTGTTTTTCTGTCCCATCTGATCTGTTTCTGCATCTGGAGAGCTTGCTGCAGTGGCCCCTGGCAGCCAGGGAACTGCACAGCACTGTGCTCACAAGAGAGAAGTGGATGAGTGGTTCAAACCTGGGCTTGTCAGGAGCCGTGAATGCATTCGCCTCCCTGACTTCATCCCGCCATGCCCCACTTTTCATTACCCGACTCTCAGGTTAGACTTCAAAGACTCAACTAGCAGTGTCCTATGTGCCCTTATTATAAGACGGTGGACTGCCTGTGGTAAGCTGCAAGTTATTTTTACCCCTGAATCACACTCTTATTAACCATTTGCATTCCATTTGATCTCAGGATGAATGTGGTCCAACCTTTGACTGCGTTAACCCTCAGCAGCAGAATGTGTCAGTGGCCCTAAAGAACAGACATACTGAAACAGCCAGCAGCAGGATGGCAACACTTGCAGCTGCCATAGCTGATGTGCATGGGAGCAAGGTAATGGACATTTTCCACACCCTCAAATGCTGACTTTAAACTTTATATCTATCTATTCTTTTGATTTCTTTTAAATGCTTCTACTTTCTCAGTCTTAGTTGCACATGTTCCAGTTTGTACAAAAATATGCTGCTGGTATAAAATATTTCATATAGAATATTCTTACATATTTTTTCATTATTATTGAAAAAAGTGGATTATTCTCTGGGCTTTTTAGTTTAATGTAATGTTGGTGCAATCACTGATACATTATTGCCACATTTAAGGCTTTTTACAAAAAGAAAATGACCCATATCTTATTACTTTCCCTTGTCGCCTGTAAAAAAAAAAAGGTTTGTTCTCTTCATTTTCTTTTGCATTCATTTTTACATGAGAGCCATTCCGAACTGAGTGATAAAGAGTTGTCACGTTTGATGATGTGAATAAACTTTGAATTGTGGCATCTCTTCTTCTGCATGTATGTGGCTCTCACATTTATTTCAAGATATTACACTCACTTCCAAAGTCGCGAACTGTAAAATTCCTGTTTTTTACATCTTCTTTTGGTGATTTGAAGGCAAACTGCTGTCCTGCAGATGGTAGATCCTGGTCCTTTGCGCTGAATATCTGTATCACCTGTTGAAAGATTTTAAAAAAAGAAATTATGTTCATATATGTGTTTTACTCAGCTAAATGAGTTTTCCTGAGGGTCAAATTGTATTTTTAATTAATAGGTTTGAAGGGCCTGCATCTCACACTGTTCTACCAGAAAATGTGATATTATTCCCCATCGACCTACTCCAAAAGTGACTGCACATTCAGGTAGTAACAAGACTGAACTGTCTCTCAGTAGTCCTGGATACAGCTGCTGAGCACAAGATTGATGGCTTGTTGAAATTTCCACAACACCTCAGCATGATGGATTATACTGGTTGGAAACCGCTGGAGCTTGTTCAGCGGTCATGATGAGAAATTGCCTGTTTTACAGTATGATGTGTTACACCTCCTCAAATTTTAATTTACAGTAAATTCCAAATGTTGAAAATTACCTTTTAACTCTGATTATCAGGACTTTTCCAAAGCAGAGCATTGTTAATATCGTCATGCTGTGCTGAGGTGCAACCAGTGGGTGAACTGATTTGATACCAGTCACTAATCAGACCATTTACTTTCCCATCGAAATATTTGAATAAAACTTGCACTGAGGGACTAATCCTGACATGTTCCACCATGTTCCTGGCAACAGCTGTGCACTATTGATTTTTCAGTGCCCCAGCTATGGTAGCAGTGAATACACCCAAAGGTGCAACTGCACTTGATGTTTTTTTCTAGTTAATCTGTTGCTTTGATGAATCACTCAGGAATAAGACCTGTGTCCTCACAGTGGTGTATGTTTACAGACCAGGCAGGTAAAATTTATAGCATTTATAGTACATTTTATATAGAGAACTAAAATAATTCCCCTATTGTCACAGCCATATCTTTAATGAAGGTTTGCGTGTTCATATTAATCAATATGAAATAGAACAGCAGACAGGATTAAAAACGATTTTGTTTTTGTTCGATTTTTTATTTCTTCTTATTCTTGAGACCTTAAAGACTTCAATTAAAGTGGACCTTTTGCTGCTGTAGGTGCCCATTACTGAGAGCTTTTACATCCCTTAAATGCTGTCACTCATTCTACATGAAGCTGGATAAGACTGGTTGCTAAATATAAAGATAATTACCCAAGCTGGGTCAGTTTTACTGTATAATTTTAAAACACACACATACAAAGCTTGTCTTGGTCTTGGATGCATCATGACATAAGAATCTCTGGTTCAATGATCCTCTTTGAAAGGTCATTTTGAACTTTCTTCCAACATCACTTAAGTCTTGTTTGTGCTGCTAAATGGCAGTTCTGGAGCTGCCTAAAGGGACTCCTGCTTTTCAAAATGAGCCATTTTCAGTGAACAGTGGAAGAAGACTCATGTCTGACCCCATTAGAATAAACCTGACTGAAACAAACTGCCATCTGTTGTTTTTCTTATCTCAATCATGGTAGGAAAATGGGACTAGGACTGTGATGCCTTCAACTGTACAACAGAGTTCTTGTTTTGATTGCAGGGGGCCTGAGGACCAGTGAAACATCCTCACTGTGATGACACCTCTGCAATGATTTGATCAACTGCTACCGAAGCTGGTCCCTCCAAACACTGACTGCATATAGATGCTAGTTAATGGGCTAATTTACAGGCACAGGTGGTTTACAACACACACAGGCAAATACGCCGCTGCATCTCTAATACATCATCTCAACTGCTCTCAGTGGCTGATGTGCATAATGAGGCTGAGTTTGATGATTGCTGGTCCTGCTGAATCTGACACAATCAGTACAAGATATGGATTCGTTTTCTACATCAACATCACATTTAACCTCAAATTTAAAGCTTTATACAGTTTTAGGATATGTATTATTACTAACTCTAACCTTATTCTTGTTCTTCTATCTCTGTGAGGACTTTCATAGACATAATGTAATACCCAGCCACTTACCCTAACACTAATTATCTCACCTCATAACCCTAAACCTCACCCAAACCCAATTCTAACCCAAAATGTCCTCACTTCTCAAAAATGGCCTCAATGTGATAGTAGAATGCAGATTTTGGTACTCAGTATTTAGCAAGCGCAAGAACACACACACACATATACACACACACACACACAAACATCCTTGTACTTCTATCTTTCAGAGAGCTGTGACAGATGGAGGAGGTTCCTCCAAGTCCTGGTGCTGCCTGCTGATGAGGATGGTCAGGCTGGCTGCTGGCTGGGCGTGGCCACTGGGCCGCTGCAGTCATGCTCTGCACAATGTTGGGGGTTTCTCTCTGCACTTCATCTTGTTTGGATCTCCAGCACATTGTGTGGGGATTTTATGTAGGGCCTGGTTTTCTTTGTTTAGCAAATTATGTCAGTTTGATTATAAATTGTTTCTCTCTCTCACACACACAAACACACATTCAGCCACACCACTTGCATATGCACATACACACTGATTACTGATTTCTACTTTCTGAGTTGTTTTTTTTCTTATTCCCTGACCCTTAACATCACAACAAACCCCAATTCTAACCCAGGACTTGCCCCTTAAACAGTCCTTTGAAGTTGTGAAGACAAAAACCAAAATGCCCTCACTTTGTGAGTAGAATGTAGATTTTGGTGAACACACACACACACACACACACACACACAAACACACATATTCAAGCACACATTCACATTCACACACACACACACAACACAGAATATATATTTAATGTGAGCTACAGCTCAGGCCCACAGTTGTAAATTATATTTAAAATCTTTTAGCTCATTTAAAATCCTTAAGAAGGGCAAACGTCCCAGTCATACCTGCCCCACTTTGGCATTTTCACACACAAAGGTTTCATAAGGACTGGCGAGTTCAGGGGGGAACTCATTGATGTCCAACACGTGGATGGTGACGGCCACCCGACTGGTCAGGACCGGACTGTCTGGAGGAGAAAGGACAGCAGAGAAAATGTGGTAAATACACGAGGTCCTGTCTTTGGAGGTTCTCCACCACCAGGTCCTGTTCACTTCCTCCACTGACACTATGTGGACATCTGTGGTACTGCTGCTTCCACATGCAGCAAGGCAGAGTGATGAATGAAACAGTTGGCCAGAATATTCCTGGGCAGAGGCCACATATCCCAGTTGTTCACCCACTGTAGATTACTGATTAAACACATTCAAGCATGTTGGTCCATGAAATGCACTTGGTGACTGGTTTTACAATGCTTTCACTGGTCATTGAAAAATGAGAAATCATGTAAAAAAAAAAAAGAAAAAATACTAATATTTCATATTTATACCATCCTATACGGCTCTATAGAGCATGTATCCTATTTCTTATTCTTCTATTATGATTGTAGCTATAAGATGCAATGCCAATAAGTACAATGTGAAAACCCCTGAGAGAGAGATAACCAAGATTATGGACTATGTGTGTGCAGAAACGCGGTGGGGGAATGTCTTTTATGTATGAAAAGCCCAAGCAAGGCAAACTTTATGGATTTAATGTGGGAAAAGTGTGTGTGTGTGTGTGTGTGTGTGTGTGTGTGTGTGTGTGTGTGTGTGTGTGTGTGTCGAAAGGCGGGTGGGTGAAAATAATGCAGGTGAGGGGGTTCATAGAGTCTCCTCAAGAGGATTTGGGAGCGAGAGCCACAGCTGAGTTAGCAACCTGTTTCTGACCTTGATGGAAACACACACACACACACACACACACACACACACACACACACACACACACACACACACACACAAACACACACACACAAACACACACACACACACCAAGGTGAAAATGACTCTGAGCATGGGCTTTAGTGTTTTGCACGGAATGAAACAAACTGACGCTCAGCTCAACAATCACATTGAGTTATTTACTTATTTATTGACAACCCATCAGAGTTCTCTATCATCTGACTTCCATCTATCTTAAAATCTATATGAATGGGTGCTGGGTTTAGATTTAAGTCTTTTTAAATCATCCTTGCCTCCTCAGAAAGCGCGTCTCAGCAGATGCAGTGTATCTTCTCAGCCACTAGATAGAGCAATGGTACGAGGGTTGCATTGACATCTGCGAGAGCTCCTCGCTCCGGAACAACTGCTGCTGTTTTTATTGAAACGGAATCCTCTCTTGCAACAAATTGTTTGCTTGGTCAGCCAGAAAGTTCCATATCCTTTACTGTTTTCTAAGTGGATATTATTTTCTATATATAATTATAGCCATTGTAATAAAAAAGCCCCAATCTTTGCAAGCAATTTACAAGAAAACAATAAAATGAGATACAAAAGAGAAGCAGAAACATTCCTTGTGGAGTTTAATCTAAAAAAAAAAAGTGCAAGTGCTGACGGAATAATCAAGAAACTCATAAAACAAAACTGAATACAATTGTGGGGCTGCAATGAATTACTATAAGAAGCTAGTATCATATCCTTCTGCCAAGGTTATTATTGCATTTAATAGATCTCCTCCCTTTTTCCTGCAAAGAACAGGAATTGCCAAAAGCAAAGTGTTAATCTAGCTCCAGCTCTTGGTTAGCACGCCTTCTGCTCTGTACTCTGTCTCTGGAGAGCCGCTCTCATTCTGCTGCATGACTGCAGTGTCTTCCAATGACCGGACAAACCTCTGAGGTTTTGTGAGGCGCCAAGTCTCCCACTCAAGTCAAATCACTGCAAAAGGTAGCTTTTAGTCAGAGGAGCAATATACCCAAAGATCCAGAAGGGATGTGCTAAAATGATAATACACAGTAGAATATTGCAGACAGTTTGCAAATGTGGAATTTTTGTAAAAAAAAAAAAAAAAAAAAAAGATGAACTGTTTCATTCACAATTTAGGAAAGGGACCGTGCAGTTGCTTTTCATCCTTTACTATTAGCAGTAATACTGGAAGAAAACCAGAAAAGACAGAGGGCCAGACCACAGGGTGAAATGGTTAAAAGTAGCCTTCAAAGACAAAAGTATACAGTCACTCTTCTGAATGTTTAACGCCCTTTTTATACTCCCATCATCCTCCCACTCTTTCCTCCCATCTCTCTGCATCCTTTCAGCCCACACTACATCATCCTCCAGTTCCTTGACACTTCTGCACAAAAGCCAAGCAAAGAAACACGCATGCATGCATTGAAAACCAAATTAACATGTCACTGCTGTGACCTTGAGGGGAAGTGAGTAATATCAGTTTCCAAGGCAACAATGACTCAAGTTTTAACAGCCCATATTTCACACTCTGTCCTAATGAATATACAGTGTGGATAATTTTGATTGAGCACTAGCCTGCCTCTGGGATAATGACTTTGACGGTTCTTAGCAGATTTGATGACTTGATGACGATGGATTTGCTTATTTATCCGGAAATTTGCTCCACTTTCTTCATGAAAACATAATTAGCCTGATGACATGTCTTAAAGCCATAGATCCCACATTCATTTCACTCTTTCTGAAGCTCATAAAGTGATGCATCAGCTTGCTGTAACAGTCTTGATGTTGTGCTGCAGTATAAGTAAAAGTTGCTTCAAGCACGATTGATGCCAAACTAATGAAATGTGCTATAAAAAAAAAAAAGTTGAAGCTGCCGAGGTTAGGGAGCCAGTTTGCTAAAGATACACCCCTTCTGGAGAGCCATCATTGTTTATTGTCATCTATAAACCTTTGCTGCAGAATTGCATTGAGTATTGACTTGAGTAAAAGCATTTTAAACCCTTCATACAGATTATGCTGAGGGAAGGACGGTGCCACCCACATCAGTCATGATCGATCTCGTTGTTATACTTACTTAGCTTTGTTGCCACAATGGAGATATTATGTTGGGCAATGCTCTCTCTGTCAAGAAGTTTGTTTGTGGAAATGGTTCCCTCCACTGGATCAATGTCAAAGTAGTTGTCCAAGTCACTCTTCCAGTCAATGGAATACCTAAAAGAAAATGTTTGTTAACTACTATCATTTCTACTATAATAAAGCACAGTGATTCTCTCTCTGAGCTCATGTATATGAGTTAGGCCTAATATGAGTTGTCATAGTGTTCATTACTCAGTTTGAATGGTCATTTCCAGAGAATGTGCTGAGGATGGCATATGCATTTCAATCTAGAAATGGGGCATGTGTACTCTAGTTGTGCTGAGCAAACACTTTTCTTGGCCGCAAATGGATTTTAGGCACCATTGGAACCATATCAATCTCTCAGCCAATGAACAACACAGACATAGAAAATGTTGGTTTGGTGTCTGGGAACAGAAGATATGCTGTGTTCTTTGAGAAATACATCTCCACGTCAATCTGAATGCAAACTTATGAGTACAGGGGAGATCTGAGACAACACTACATCCCAGTGACAGCATCATTCATCACGCCATGCTTTTTGATCTTAAAAGGGTATTTTCCATTAATAATTTTGTGATCCTCTGTGCAGTGCTGATGGGAAAAAAATCTGTTGCTACTGCTCATTTCCTTGGGAGGGGGTCAGGGGTTGCGTCTGGGGTTAGTGCGATGCTCCCGGGCACTTCCTCAGAACAGATGCTTAATTTCTCATGGGCTTGAGTTTGGACATGAACAGCTTCTCCAGGCCAGCATTCTGTTTAGCTATTTGATCTTGAAAGGCTATTTGTTATGAATATTTATTTAGCTTGTTTTTCAGACCCTCAAAGTGGACTCAACTATCTCATTAACAAAAATAAGTCACTTAAACCCTGAAGTCCCACAACTATAATGACTTTTCAATCCCATATATTTGTTCATATATTTCCAGTATGCAGTCTTTAGTTCCATCACATTTCCAGCTCTGACTTATTGAGTTTTCCCTTTAATGTTGTGTATTATGTGGCTTTGGGACTGAGCACGAACAGATCCATACAGTTAAAGGAGACCCTCGTGAAAGTTACAGCTGGACCTCATTAACAATTCAGAGGGAACAGAACTTGCGTTTTTCTTTTTTAATTGGATGTGGTGTTTGAACATTGCTGTCCATCAGTGTGATGAAAAGACAAGCCTCATTAACCAGCATATCTGAAAGTTGAAAAATTTCACTGAACACGACAAAACAAACAAACAAACAAAAAGCAAATGCACATGTAATCTGTTACAGAAACTGCATTACTTCATTTGAAAGGGATAGCATACATCAATAGCAACTTGTCACTGGTTTGATGCTGAGTTATCAATGGGAGCACAGCTCATCAACTGCTGTGAGGAAGAAATCACAGATCTAAAGGGTCTTCTCCAGCTCAACTCAGGGCTGGGAACAGCAGATATAAAATTAATTACTGCGCTATCTCCTACTTTATTTTGTCCAGTGAATGTTACACACAATGAGGTGCATGAGGTTATTTTTAAAAAGAACAAAATTTGGCCATCATTTCTGCAGATGTGTTAAAGATCATGTCCATTCTCAACAGTATAGTATATGTAGTACCATTTTAGGCTGAGACCACCACTTTGTGCATTAAAACTAATTTAGGAAGTGCTATAAAATTGATCGTCCCTGCAGTATTCATGAAGCCCTTTTGTTTCTCCAGCTACAGATAACACGGCTCTATCTGGAATCAGTTGAGTTTTAAAGTCTAAAAGCATTATTCTCTATGCATGATAGGTCATTGGGTCTATTGTTCTGATGTGAAGAATGCAAGGCTGCTCTCTGAAGGCACACAAATGAACGATGTCAGCTCTGCCATTGATGAATATTTAAAGTTCTTGAGACAAAGTGGAGATCCACAGAAAATGGGTGCATAAGCTTTTTTGTTGTATAAATCCGTGCTTCTTCCATTTTTGTTTTCTCTGGAATAAAATATTCATAATGAAACAACATCAGCCTATACGTGAGGTATTTTTGTCATTTGTCGTTTAACTTGACTACTATAGGCACTCGTTCTGTATTAAAAAGAGGTGGGTGAACAATTCAGTCAAAAGGCTTCTCATATATTTTTCAACATGCACTTCTTTTGTTGTCAATAGCATTCTGTTGTTACACACAATCAATGTGTGCACACACAAACACAATGTGTGCAAGTGTTTGCATGTGACCAGTTAAGACAAAATGAAACTAAATATCTAAATAATAAAAATGATAAAATATAAAAAATATTGATAGTTGCTGAATTATCAGTGCTGTTATCATAACACCAGTGGCTCCACAGTGTTACAAGCACTGGGTTTTGATCAGCATCCTGACCATGCAAAGTGGTGCATCCACATAAAAGTATGTAGATTATGAAGATTCACATGGGTATCTTTATTTAATCAATAATTTGATGACAAAACTCTGCTTATAGTAAAGTTTAGTTCATGTTTCACATGAATCCATTTGTCAGCAGGTTTATGCAAAAATGTACAGGCAGAACACAGAAGTCACCGATGAGTTTAAATAGTTGAAACCTAAAAACACTGAAACATTTTGTTTGAGAGTGAATGGTGTGTTTTAATTGGCATCAAAAATAAGTTAAAAAAATAAACCTTTCTATATCATCTTCCATCAAAAACTGGTGGAAAGGACTTTAGCACAGGTGATATTCCAGTATTACAGCAACGATGGAATGGCTGAGAATGTCTACAATGCTGTAGCCAGATAATGAGATTATGTCTTTACATTAATGAGATTTCTGATCCTGATCTCATTCTAAGAGTTTTAAATATACTTACATGTGTGGCCACTAATAAACCTGAGGTCCATCGACGTGATGCTAACAGGATTTTACACCAGGATACCAAACGTTCCATAAAGATTGATTAATTTTCAAACTGATAAGTAAAACTGACAATAGCCACAAGATTAAAGTCAAGATGACACTGATGAATGGAGACAGATGATTGATGAATGGATTAGGGTTCTAAAACTTTCAATCACTGCAGGATCACAGTGCTCTCTCTTTAGCTGCTTTATCCTTGCAGGAGTTAGAAAGGATATTTGGTTCAAGAGTAAAGCCTATCTAGATGAAGATGGCATTCAGTTACTGTTTGTTTTCATTCATGTGTGGTCACAATGAATCATCCTGAATGATCCAAAAAAAAATACAGAATGGTTAAAGGGCATGCATTTCTGAACTGCAAGTTGAAATGTTACACTGATTCTTTTGCACATATGTGTAAATACACATATGCATATCTACTCTAGTCTACTAGTAGTAATGGTTAACTTGCACAGTTAATTATAAGTTGAGCAACCTCCATTAAAGAAATACATCTCATAATTTTTCTGGCTTTCTGGGTTAATAATGGATCTGAAATGTGGTTTTGGGATGGTAATTGACTGGTTTGATTAATAGGTTTGATTAACTAGGTAATTTAGTTAATTACCTCTGACATTTGTAAATACATTTATTTTTTACTGTAATGTAAAATGTGTTTACCAAAATAATGTGCTTATACTTTTATTAGAATTAGTTTGCTCAGTGGGACAAATATATGTTGACAAAATTCCAAAATAAAACTTGGCTGTAAAGTGTTTGTGAAGATGTTGTGATGAAATGAAGATGCTACCTGACAGGACTGCTGCCGGCATCTAAATCCTGCGCAGTGACTGCTCCAATGATGGTGCCTGCAGGCGTGTCCTCGTACACATCCATCACATACGAGGGTTTATTGAACACCGGGGGCTCGTCCACATCCAAAACGTTAATCTTCACCGTTGCTGTGTCTTTGAAGGCCCCAAAGCCCTGAAAACGCTGATCCAGATGTGCATTGGTGGCATCTACCTTGAAGGTATATGCCTTCTTGCTTTCAAAGTCCAACGGCTAAAATAAAGCAGAGAACAACAAACAGATTAAACAGATTATAATTCATATCATTCCTTGCTGAGTTAAAGTCAGCACTGATTTACTTTGGCTTCTGCTTGTGTGAGGTAGTCAGTGAATGTGAACATCATAAACGTTATGCAATACGTCAACACCAACAGCAGTAAAATATGTAGTTAAATTTCCAATATTGTCATTCAAAAACACATTCAAATAATATATTTTCATATGCTGTGAGGTCTTAAATTAAAACCTACTGAGAAGTAAATACACCAGGAAGCACATAAAAGTGTGCACATAAACACATTTATACATCTTCCGGTATAAAGAGTTTTAATGCATCACAATAAAAAGGTGTTAATGTCACTCTACAGAACATGTAAAATACAGAAGGTCCATTACAGATCTTCTGAATAAAAATGCAGCACAATTAGAATAAAGAATAACTTTGACATTCTCGCACTATAATTTGAAGTGTGCCATATTAAATCCCCGACCCCTGAAACATCTGTCAGGGATTTGGGATTACAGTTGAAGCATTTGTAAAATGTTCAGAATGTTGGCAGACTGGGTTTTAGGCTGTTTTGCATCTATAATGATAGTGATTCCCTGTAATTTTTTTTTTTTTTAATATGTTTGTTTTTGAAGATTTGACAACAGACCAAGCACATCAATGTGACCTGACCTGGGATGAGATTGGAACATACTTAAGTGGTAGTAGTGCGTGTGAATGAACAGAAATCCACAACAAAATGTTATACATGGCTTCAGAGTTTCATCCCATTTCAACAACTCCTGACCTGAATAACATCTTGTACCCTCAGTGTGAATAAGTCAAACTACACTTTCTTGGTTCAACAGACCAGTGTTCTTCCTCCCCCAAGCAACAGCTGACCTGCTCATGTTCTCCCTCTTCACACCTTTGACATTTGAGCCCAGAGTCAATTAGAAAACTGCAGGGAGGAATCTGCATCCTCACTATGTTGACTGCTAAGGTGTATGCATTCGACAGCAGTGACATCCGTGTTCGTACTTCTGCCTGTCTCCTGCTTGCTCATGTGTGACCAACCATAGTTGGCGAGCTTGCAGTTGTTTACGCTCTACTGGACTGGAGTCACATGAGAGCGAGATTCCTTTCAGTGTATTTTGAAATTGACTAACATGTGTTCACCCTGGTACCAATACTATCTTCCTGCCCCAGGCCTTGTGCTTCCCTGGAATGTTACTTGAAAAGGCACCAGTAAAAGTAGCTGGTAATAGCCTGGCAGAGTGTGAAAGAACCAAACGAGGTGTGATAGAGTTCATAGAAGCACCTTTTTTGTGAAATGTGCTCTTTAATCTGTGCAAATTAACTAACTGGAATCCACCCAGAAGTGACCAGAGACTGTGCAATCACAATTTCACAGTTACAGCAGATGCTTCTCAAGCCCTCCACCTCACCTCCATGGTTTCACAGCAGTGCTGCTCCAGCAGGTGTAGGTACAGGGAGAAAAGCGGGAGCTGTGTGAAGGCAACCCGATCTGAAAGCAATCATTGACCATCAGCCACTGTGATTGGTTTGATTACAGTGTGCCAGATGCAACTGGCAGGACTGTGCTATACGATTCTTCAACAGAAAATACATCCTGTCCCTTTCCATCTCCTTCAAAGAGTGAAACCACTGAAAGCAATTCCCCAAAGCAACAGCCCCACATAAAAACTGAATTCACCACAGTCATCAGTCAGAAGTTGCCTCCTTCAATCTGCTAAGTTAGTCTAAGTGCACTATTAAGTACAGTGTTGATTCCAGCAATTCAAGAGGACCTCAAAGAACTTCTCAAAGACCACATGTATTTTATTTTTGTCAATTGTGCCTAAATTATTATGGGCAGTCATGCATAGTTGAACTGAAATGTGCATGCAGGTTTTGGAAGAGGAAGAGGTGGGCAATAATCTGGAGGTGGACAGCAGGAGGTGCACACCAGGCCTCATTAGGAAGAGTCTCACTGGGATCAGAAGCATGGCTTTCAGTCTCAACATGTTCTACCACCACAGTGTGGGTATCATGTAATCCTCTGCAAGGAGAAGACAGGGACTTGTGGCCACTGGTTGGGGTTAGACTGATGGCACAGATCTGACATGCACGCTGGCACCCTGTCGAAGCATTAAAGCAATGACATGCCTAGATTTTTAAATTTATCACAGATAAACATGACAAATCACATAAATGGACTAAAGAAATTAACTACAGTGCTCCACCATTTATGCAATTTTACTTTAAGCCTTATTGTGAAAAGTAGTAGTAAAGTATGTCTGTAAGTGCTATAACTTCAACCCAACTGAATATATAACCCAAAGCAGCTAAATGAAGCTAATACTGGTGCATTTCTCTCAAAACCTCACATTTGCAGCAGTTGGTGAAATGGACAGCTGAATCTTCAGCTGAAAACTCGCTTGTGATAAATGGCTGCTGTTCACTTGCCAAAAACTGGATGCTACTTTGCAGTTTTCTGCAATTAGAGACAATGTACAGACAAACCATTATCCTTCTTTCTGTCATTCCACACAACAGCAGGGAGACATTTAAACACCTGATCATATCACTTTAAGAGTGCCAGCTCAGGGGGTGATGTATTAATAGCATGACAATTGAAGGTCATTAAGAATTTTATTACACATCATCAACACAGAACTTTACACACTAAATCAACACCGAAGGTGACTTTACATCAAAAATGTAGCGATAGTGGCATGAGCTATACTGCAGCTGGGTCATCTGTTTGTAAAATCTGTAGGTAACAACATGACAGACATTAATGACAAACTACTGAATCCATGTCTGTTGTAGGAATGTTGAGAGTGATATCTGAAAAACTGCCATAAAACATTTTTAGCTATCTTAGTGGAAAATCATTGTGCTTGTCGTCAGCTGCCATGCAGAGAGGAAAAAGCATGAGAAACTGGATTGTGTTGCTGTCATGTTTTGGCATCCTTCCACTTGTTTAGAGAAGCCTGTTTCAAATTCATGTGAAATGTGAACAATATCTGGAACCTCTGTGTATTTTTTTCAATTTTGCAATCTTTTCTAATCATGGTACCTACTAACTTCTCTAGGATTTTTGTGAAAGAATCTCTTTTTGGTCTGATGAATCCTCGAGTAATTACTCAGCACTTCATTCAGAGCCATATGATTAACTGTCTAGCAAATCCCATAGAATAATTTACATATTCTTGACTGGATGGAAAAAAAAACTGCAGAAAGTTTTGCTGCCTTTGTTCTGTCTAAGAAGCACAATGTTTGAAGAATGCCTGGGATATCTATTGTTAAACAGGAATAAGATGGGGCCAGGAGGGTCTAATGAGAAATCCAAAGTTAATGAGAAGACGTGCTAATGTGTCAATGCTTGACTTGGGGAAAATCAAATCAGATCAGGAGGCCATGGGGAAATATTGTGTGTATCATTAGTATTTTTCCTCCCTTTCCTCGAGGATGACCTACTTTTACAGTCAGGATCAGTGCTGTTTGAGCACCTATTACTCATCTTCATGCATGTATTTTGTTCAATGCATCATTATATGGGTTACTGTGGACACAACCGGGAAATGTATCAACGTAAGAATTTGTAAAAAGGACAGACAGAGTTCCTCTCATGTCAGCGTTGCTGCTCTTCAACATCACAACAGAACACACTTTAAATTCTAGACATGGGGCTGTGCCCTTTGATATGTAAATGTGCACCTTCTTTGCACTGGTGGTGATGCTGAATGGAGGAACTTTTTCCCTTGCAATTGAAAACGTAATGTTTCAAGGGAATTTGTTCATTTAAAACAGGGGACTAATCAAGCCAACCTGGCCTCGTAGGCATTCAAAATGCCTTACATCATCCCATTTATGCACAGCAATATAAAACAATGGATGATCCTGACGTATGAGGTCTAACATGAGTGAATCTATAAGCTAAAATCAGACACTACATTGATATGTCAATCTGTTTCTGGTCTCTCCCCCACAGCCTGCTCCCTGTAGAGAAAAATGTTAGTTGCAGCCGTTTTTCACCTTGTTGGAAGAAACAGCAAATTCTTGTCAGTCTCAGTGTGGTGTTAACTACTACAATAGCAGAGCTTGATATTCTTCTCTTACTGCAGTGGATCAGATTTGATGACAAGGATGAATCTTGCTTTTCCTCCAGCAAAAATCATTACCATGCCTCGGCTGGTCATTAGATCCCTGATGTCAATTGTTTATGCTGGACATAGGTAGCACTTAACTGGCTATGGATTAAATAGTCTGGAAAATACTGCAAATTCTCTTAAATACAGTATTATATATCTACAAAACATGATGATAATCATTAACACCCCCCCCCCATGTTATCTTCTGAGAATTAATCAGACCTACTCCAAATACACCTAAAATATTGCATATCTCATAATGTAGCTGCATGAGCCACACTTTTCTTCAAATGACAACATTAGACCACATCTGGGTGAATCTGCAGGGGGAGTGTCCATCAACCAAAAGCCAAAGATTTAGTAGCCCATAATTTCTCTCAAGTGAATCTACTTCAAGATGAAAATTTCACCAAGAATTTGAAATAAATAATTATGATTCAAAACCTTCAGGGTGATTGCCTGATATGTGCATTGTGAATGGTTGACTTCTTTATAAGGTCAGTACAGGAACGGCTTGACAGTTTGGCAAGACTCTGCCATGCAGAAGAATGCTAAAGATTTCTAGCATCCATGAGCCAACGACTGACCGCAGAGCACAATGAGCTTATCATCACTAGACAAAAGCTTTCATGCCCCAGAGAGCCATTTGATGTGTCTCTGAATACCACAGGGTTCTAACACTGCAGAGAGAAGATGCTCACTTTATTGTGCTGCCATCAGTCACATCAGTTTGTGTCCTTGGCTGCCTCAAAGCATCTCCAACTCCCCCTTGCCTGCTCCCAGTGTTCACAACAGTGGAGTGCCATGTGAAAGTCTGGCCAGCAGCCCTGTCCATTCTGCAGAGGAGTGGAGAGTCTGTGAAAAAGTCACACTTAATAGGACAGCATTTGCTATGGGAAGAGCTTGGGGATGCTAGTTTAATCTATTACACCCATATCTCACAAGGCTACCAGAGAAAAGGCATTCTATTGGCTCTGAGTATCACCTCACGTCTCTCGTTCTGCTTTGCCCCTTCTTTCTACTCACTCACACATGCCTAATGCATACACAAAGACATATACACAGGCATCTCTCCCTTATTGGTCGCTCAGTAAGGTATTATTCATCTGTGTTTGGCACCTGGGTCTCCTGTTGCTCTGTATTGTTTCCTATCTTTTGACTTCTTTCACACCAGGCTCTAAATGACTCATTTCACCTCCCACTGGAAGACTCGGCAGTATAATCAATAGATTAGCTTCCACACCTGCATCAGGCCTCAGTCTGCTTCAGTCTGAGCTTTTATGTTATTAATTTTAAGCTATAATGTTCTGTTATTGCCCTGCGGCTGTATCAGGCTTAGCCTTCAAGTTGAAGGTAAGGACATTGTTTCATGATGTTAGGTTTTTAAGCTTTAAAATTCCATGTTTTTGAATGATTTCAGTGCATTCTACAGCGCTTGCAGTTAATTATTTTTGTCAGGTAAAAGTTAATCTTATTTGTTGCTCAGCTGTATCTCATGAAGCCTACAATTTTGAACAGAAGTGATAAACTGCTCAACACTGACATTTTTTTTATTCAAGCTAATTTCTGAGAAATTAGACCACCATCACCATCTGCCTCCAGTGAAAGTACATCTTTACTTGATAGTAAGAGGGAAGGAAATGATTCTTGTCCCAATACTGCTGATGGTTCTGACTTTAGAAAAGTAGGAATAGGGCAAGTTTTACATAAGGTAGTGCGGGCAATTAGTGATTTGTCAAATCTGCACTCTTTGGATGACAAGACCTTTCTTTAAATGTCATGCAACACTTACATCAATCACTCAACTCAATGGTTCTTTGAGGAGGAAAAAAAAGGTCACCTTATGTAAACTATATGAATTTTCAGTGTTGTCTAATTTAAACATTGACACAAAACATTTTGCAAAGATCACTTGCTTGTGTTCACAACGACCGATAGCTGCTTTAGAATCACTGTGCATGGGAACTGATGGATAATGACCCATATTATATTTTTTGCAACAAAATGTGATGTTCTTCAATTACCAAATAGATTATCTGATCTCAACCAAGCAGAGATTAGCAACTGAAGCAATCAGGTCGAAAGCTTTGAAAGGGACATGATACAATCATTGTCAATTTGTAAAATTAAGAAGTTCAGATTATGTTTATAACAGGACAATTTGAACTCAAAACTAAACTAGCTTATTCCAACCCAGGCAGCCTCTGATTGACTTCCTGAAAATCATGGATACAGCTTGATTTCTAATACTCATGAGTCCTTTTTGGTTGTACTTGTCTCTGTTGTGGCATTCATAAAATTCAAGTGATCAGGCTGCACAGAAGCAAGCTGGAGCTGATTAATTTACCTGCTAAAATTAATTAAGAGGGCAGGTCAAAATCATTGTGGAAATATATGCTGTGTTCAGACACATAAATCAAGTTTCAATTACCTATTTGATGTTGTAAAAGTTACAGAGAGGTGATCGTTGAATGTGATTGAAGTAGTAGGCATATGGCTCAATACTACAGCTCTATTGCACAATGTCCAACACAGATAAAAATAAAAAAAAAACAACATATGTTATTACATTAGCTCCTGAATCCAATAAGATACTTTACATTTATTTAGGAAAGAGATATGCAACACATCTCTGTGGATCTACAACTACAGTTACAGTATCCTATCAATAGCAGCCTCAACTGGTCACTGGGTAACCATTTAAAACATAATTTCAATAAAACTGTCCACAAATATAATTTAATTGGCAGCACCAGGAAAATCTGATTCGTAACTACAGATAAGGCTTCATTTAAAAAAAGTCCCTAACTTTCAATCATCTAAATAAAGCTCTGTTAAATGCAAAACACTAGATAAAAGCTGTGGTTCTGGTGCGTGCACACCAGTGCATATCACTTGAAAGTATTTTATTTAACTCCTCTAATACTGTAGGTTAATGGATTTGGAGGCCATGCCTGAGATCTACAGCAAAAACTCTTTATTCAGTCTCCCAGCACTGAAATGGAATCAAATATCGCACACTGGCTGCCACAACCCAGAGCTGTTCCCCCAGACACACGACAGGACATTTCAATTTGTCCCTGTTGGGAAAATCTAAGTAAACATGCAAACAAATGCATGTAATCTGAGTAAAATTACCTGTACCAGCAAACCTAAGGTTATAATACTAATAGTCTTCGTGTGACAAATAGAATATGAAGTGTGGAACATGAACTCTAGCACTACTTAACTTTTTGAAGGCATTGCTATTTCCTTCATCTATAGAAAAATGAAGCCAAAATATGAGTGCTGATGACACAGTTTTCACTCAGATGATGAAACTGGTCAGTTTGCCCCTGAGGCCTCACAAAACTGATGCTGCCGATGGCATCTTGCCTCTGGTGTCTGTCCATCAGTGCTGCTTGATAAATATCAATGAAACACGATATAATTATAATGTGTATCTGCTGCCCTGTGTATGAAATACTGTCATTGCATCAAACATCAAAATTCTGTTGGCTGAAATTACAGACACGCTAATATTCATCATTACGATTGTTAAAGGGGTACCTACAGTGTCACTGTCTGCCTCATAAGAGTCTCAGCAGGCTTGATTATTTGCCAAGATTGCAAAGAGAACTGTTTGGGAGCCATGGCACTGATATCCCTGTGACTCAATCATCTATTTTTTAGAGCAAAACAACAAAACAAACTAAACAATATCAGATGCAAACACTTCATTTCATTAAATAAAATAAGTAACAAAAATATTTCCCAACTTAAGGCGGGTGGTATTTCTGACTCATCCTGCAGTCAGCAACTTGGGGGTTTATTTTGGCATCACTTGTGTGAAGCCCTCATGTGGTACATCTTTGTATAAAGTCAATGGTGTGCACACAATTTTTTTATGCACATTTCCCTGGGATTTCATTGTAGGATTGATCTATTGTCTCCCATAATCCTATGTTCTGCAGATGGGTGTGCCAGCCCCCTCCATGCCTCTGTGCCTCCTTTTTCCTCTGCTTCTGTATCAACAAACCAGGAAACAGATGAGCGTCCTTTGAACCCATTACTCAGTTTGATCCTCTTATCATAACCAACCTTTCAGAGTCTCTAATTTGGAGTCTGCCAAACTCTGCTCTCTCTGTGCACAAGGTTGGTTTTGCCTCAAAGCAGAAAGAAAGAAGAAGACAAAAAGACAGAGAGGAGGAGAGAAGGTAGAGATGATCATCTGTACACATTTGCACACCTGTCTCTGGGGATCTCAACCCAATCTGAAATAAAACGGGACTGTGGGTGGGTCAGTATTCTGGGAATGCAGTGATGGACTCATAAAGGCTTCATCTCCAGTGACCTACTACAGCTTTGAGATGTTTTCCTCCTCTCCCTCGTGCCTCACTCTGTGTTCTGCTAATATTGCAGTCCCAGACAAGTACAGACACATGTTGCTGCTACAAATTGCACTGTTGGGTGGGGGTGGTGACTAAAACAATCAGAATATGCTCCATCAACAAAGGATTTGGAAAGGTTTTCTTTATGATTGTAGAGAAATTCATACTAACTCATTGTTACATAGAACACAGTAGTGGACTCAGGTGTCTTCAGCATCAGGTCAGGGTTACACAATGGAAAGAAACAAGTCTTTATTTACATCATAACTGTCATTTGAGTTTTTATCCTTTTTTTGTTAATGTCTCACACATCATTGCTGTTCAGCTCAGATGTGTGTGCACATGACATCTCTATATCCGCATGTGTGATGTATTGAGATTGGGGTTTCTGTTAGGGTTAGCAAAGCTAAAAATGCATAGAAATTCCTGAAATCCATCATCACAGAGTCTACTTTTAATGTAGTGCAGCAATTATTGTGAAACCCAGCCCAACACCCACCAAATGTGAGCATGATCAGTCAGGTCGACGGCTGTGCAGGGAATCAATTACTCGCTCAGTCTCCTGCATATTTTGGGGATCAAAGGGCCTCACCTTTGCACTGGGGCATGTACTAAAAATGTACCAGTTAACTGGGTCTGAAAGATCAGAAAAACAAAGGTAGATTTCCATCCTACCTAAGTGCATTTTAGACAGTTACATCAGAAATACCCCACAAGGCACATAACACATTTTTTATAATACTTTTGCAATAAAATGAAATAGTGCCTGAAATGATGAAATGATGTTTTACAACTCTCTTAAAGTGTTTTACTGCACTGATTTTTGCCTTCACAGAAAACGCAGTTTTTAATCCAGCAGATGTGTATTTGCATGTAAATCTGTTTTGGAGAACTTTAATGGATTGTTTGAGAAATTAAATTTTAGACAGAAGATTCTTCATTGTAGCTTCACAGGCTTTATTAGTTTGGTTCTCAGAGAGTAGCAGAAATACACAAATGGATAATGACAATGACTTGTCTCAACAGTACTATTATACAAGCTGCACTTTTATTTTTTTCTCCTCTTTCTTTGATTTTATCCTCAAATAACCCATCTCATTTCTCCCATCCAGCTTATTTTCTTGAGTCACCAGAGTAGTAAAACCAATGTCTGCAGAGCACCCAGACTTTAAAAAGCCATGTTTCAGATGGATAAAGCAGTTGTCTATTTACAGTATTTTGTTCTTTCACACTATAATATACTATATATATTATATTTTGTTTTATTTGAAAGGTCAGAGTAAATGTTGAATGCTAATAGTCATTCTTCTGAATTAAATATGTATTTTTGGGTCATTTTCACAGATATTAAAGGTCACCACAGCCTTGTTATGTGATCACAGTGTCCTGAGGGATTTTATTTGTTAAATTTGGTAACAAATTCTACTTGACAAAAGTACTTGACTTTGGAGGTCAGTCAGTCATTACAAACACTTTCCTTGTGGAAATTAATTTTGAATTAACCAATCTAACATGTTTTTGTTAAATGAATAGTATGCTTTAATTTTAGCTTCCTATTTAACCACTATAGTTTCAGCTACAGTTGCCATTTAAAGTCACTACAGGGGGCCTCAGCATCCTGGCAAAGGGTAACTCTCCAGAGGTTGAGAGAATCAGTGAGCTTATATGAGTCAACCATTTTGTATGGAAGAAAATTGGCTGCCAGCTTCTAATGGTGAATGTTCATCTGCATGTGTGAGAATACAAAAATAGATTCCATAACTGTGCATCTGTGTAGTTTGACATGTCAGCGAGATCTTGTTCAAGTAATGCTCCTCTTAAATGTTAAATGACATAGACAATGAGCCTGAACATTTTACCGCTGTCCAAATGATACTGAGAGGGTGTATGTTAACCAACAAGCTGGCAGAGGAGTGGAAGGGTGAGTGCTTCTGTTATTCAGCCACAGCTGTAAATGGCAGGGAGAGCTATCACTGTCTGAACTGCACATCGTTGTTTACTCAACCCGCTCACCTGCTACGTTACATTCTACTATGTGCCAAAGAGATTAAATAAACATCTCTGGTCCCAGATTTGTCTTTACTATTGATTAAAATTACTAAAAGTGTAAATACTAATGACATATTTGCCTGAAGAATAGGGGAATAAAATAAAGAAAACATAGCTTTGAAAGAATTGGACATTGAATGAGACCCATTTTTTTATATATAAATGCAGGACCCATTAATGCAAATTATCTGAGCTGAATACACCACAGAAGTAAGAACATAATGAAGAATCAACATTCTGCTTTCCACAGGCTACAGTCACAGTTGTGGGTATTATATATGTAGAGTATATTATTTGTATTTTATTTTTTTGGAATTTGGGATTTTAATTTCTTTAACTAGGCATGCCCTCAGGAGAGATGAAGAAAATGAGAAAAGGCTTTTATCAGGGATATTTTCTTTTTCTCATAAAATAAACCTAGACAGATGCTATAAAAGTTGATTTCATCAATGGGCTTTTTTATAAACCTGTTTTAAAAGTCTACTAATGAATGCACTATTATTCAGAAATGACATTTTATCTTTTTTTTGGAGAATTGCTACTAGTTTGGATTACTGGTTCTAATTTTAGTCCTTGGCAAAAGTGTCCAACATTCTCCAGCAGTTGTAGGTCTCTCCTGGATCATGAGATGATGGACCTCATGGGGATTTTCCCATACATTACTCTAATGGCTGCTCCTTTTTTGGCCTTTTTGTGGGAAGTATTGTGATGCCACCAGTGTTTTCTTTGCGCTGCAGGCTTTGAGCAATGTGGGTAATGAAAGTGCAACCAGCAACCAAGGTCTCTTACTCAGAGTCACTATGCATTGAATGATTCAATCCATTTAGTAAAGAAGTGCATACGGTATAATCAATTATCCCTGCTGTGATGAGTAAATGCTTTGTAGAACACAAAGCAGGCTGCTGTAAAGACATTGATAGAAACTAGAGAAAGGACAAACTTCACCCCGTTTTAAATCATATATTCAACTCCCATATCTGTCAGTGGAACAGCAGTATAACACAAGTATAACTCATTCTCCCTTATTTCATCAGTATTTTGCTAATTTCTTTCTAATAATCAAATGTTTTGTGGTGTAAATCTGGTGAAGTTTGCAGTTTGTGGATAACAGCTAAAACATTTACGTGTACAATTAATTGTAGATGATAAATATTTAAGGTTTAAAGTGCACATGTTACAGAATTAAAACTCTTAAGATTTCAGACTCGTATAGGACAAAGTGATAGTTATGGTGCTGTAATTTCAGCTAGCTGAGTCAGTAACCTCAGTACTATGTTGCTGATGAAAGCTGTGGAGAAGAGAGAAGCACATCTAAATATGTTTTTGTTTCTTTGGGTATTATCTTTGCTATTGCCTGTCACCTGTGAAATATTTTATAGTGTGTGCTTCCATGTTACTTTCTATAGTATCTCATGTTGATGTATTTTCTGTGCCACTCTAGCAGGAAAGAAACACGGTTGCAATTCAATATTCCCCCAGCTCTGTGCAATACTTCACTCCAGCTTATGATAAGACCCAGCTTTACCTACTACTGAAACTCCATACCCTTTTGAGGATAATGATGCCCTCTTGAGTGTGGTCATTGGTTGTGATGTCAAACATGTTGCCTCCATCTCCTGGCACGATGGTGTACTCTACTTCAGCGTTCCTCCCGATGTCTAAGTCGTGGGCTTTGATTCTGCCAACAGCTGATCCCACTGCTGAAGACTCAGGGACTCGTAGATGAAAGAAACCTGGAAACAAATACATATCAGGCTGAGCTCAGGCTCATTTATTATCACCACTTGACTTGTGGTCTCTAGCCTCCTCTGCACCTGCATCTGATATGCTGAGCTGCATCGCTATAGGCATGGCATTAGTCAATTTTAACTTGTTAGGATATCAACACTCATCATCTCCTTGTAATTGGCTTACTCTACCTGTGTGATTGGCAAACACTAGTGTTTAGAGGCATTTGGTGCTCCCAATAGCAGAAATCTGCTGAGAAACTTATAGAAATAATGTTCAGCAGTTATTTGCATCTCTTGAAAATAGGCAGTAATGAATTTGTTGCTTCCTGACTCTGAGATAAGAAGCTGTTCCAACAATAGCATCTGTTTGTGTCAGTGAAAGAATGACTACAGTGACATTTCTTGTGCAAATGTCAGATGGCAACATGGAGCTGCCATGGGCAAGTCAGCAAATCTACCAAATAATATACCATTGCTGTATCACATAATGCTTGCAAAGGCATATCAGTTCAATCATAACCTCCATTTTGTTATTAGAGCTACATCTCTCTAACTGAAAGCAACTTGCTTGACTGACTTCACCGTTTGTTTCCACTCCTTTGCTCTCAAAACTTTCCTCAATCTGATTAAACAAATACCTCATACATTTCTGGGCTGTGAGTGGCTCCTTCTGAGAGACAATGACAGGCCTGAGACAAAGGGGAAAAAGGAGTCTCTTAGAAGTGTCTTCTGAGGATACTTCTATTTGACACATGATAGCATCAAACCGGATAGATGCACTTGAACATAAATGTCGGCAATAAGTGTGGAAGGGGGAAAGGGAAGGCTGTTTGCAAGAGACTTCTTTCTTTGTTCTTGACAGAGAGCTGAAGTAAACAAAAAAAGAAAAGAAAATGACCTTTTCTTCTCAGGCTATTGAAAAATACTGCATTAAATATTCACATTTAAATGTTTTCTGTTTAATCTTGTGCTCCTATTGCACTGGTATTCCAACATATTGCAGTGGAGGCTTGCTTTTCTTCCTCAATGGCAATCCTAGGATTGAGCCAGGGGAACCAAGGCATATGGATGACTTTGCATGCTATAATTCAATAAATAATCAAGTACTTTTGAGGACCTGCATTCACTTTAAAAACATTTAGAAGGGGGTGTCATTGCAAGGATGGAACAAAACTGTTTCCTTCACTAGTTTTAGTAGCAAATCAGAGAGAGCTGTCAGGGAAGGTAACCAGCAGCTGTTTTATTGCACCCCTACTGCAAGCTTTAAGGATAATTCCGCAAAGCTATATGCACTGCAATTAGTCATGACCATTCCAGGATTTGCTGTTGTGACCACATCTGGTGCCATTATCACAGGAGTTCATTTAGAAGATTAATGGTTTGAAACATTTTAATCTATAATAACAACTGGGGAGGGGAGAAATATTTTCTGTAAGACAGATGTGCAATTGATTCATGCAACATTGTTATACATGAACAAAATGAGTGTCAAGGTTTTCAAAAATCAGCATTTTGTTTTTAGGACTTGTACGAAAGGGAAAAGAAGTAGACAAAGAGAGGCTTTGGGAGAGGGCAGAAGAGGCACCAGAGTGACCCAGACCCCTGTGCTGTGACAGCATTATGGAAATATCAGCTTTCTTCACAGCCAAAGGAGATCCACCATCTGAGTGTTCATATTTACATTCAAAGGACAGCGTTCACTGTCGCCAGAAAACACATGAAGTGACTGCAGCAGTCGAGAATAACTCTTTTCCTTTCCTGTCAAACACTTGCTGTTTGGAATGGAATCTATTTTGCATCCACTTTATTATTAATGGATGGTGTACGCAGATAGGCTTTCAGAGATCAATGTGTTTGCAGGATGAGGTTTTTCCCCCTTTTCTCAGGCTGGCTTTTTACACGACCTTATGAACGTACAATCAAATAAATCTGGTTCAGCAGCTTATACAAAATACCGGATAAAATGCAGTGTTTAAATACACCAACTCAATCCCTGTTGCAGCACCATCATCAGCTCAAATCAGATCTAAATATAGAAGGATGCCCCATGTGCAGAGGAGCACCAATCCCGGTTTATTTGTTGGAATTGCAGCTGTGGATTCAATCCTACTAAATAAACAGGCTGTAGTGTTTGATGAGAAATAATGAAAAACTATTCCATAAAGCTGACATGATGAAAAGCCATTTACCAGATTTAATTTGTCACCTCTATAAACTTTGCTGCTTAAATAAGATGGAATTGAAAGTTCTGCTGCTCACTTTTGGAGAACCTTGGAGGATTGTCATTGACATCACTGAGGGTGATGTTGATGGTGGTTGTCCCAGCAAGGCCCCCCAGCTGCCCTCCCATGTCCTTGGCCTGGATTAGTACCTGGTACTGTTCCTTCACCTCTCTGTCCATATTGGGCAAGGCTGTCTTTATAACCCCTGGTATAAGACAAAATAGACAGCAAAGGAGGGAGAAAAAGACATTAATTATCATATACAAAATTAATATACATAAACAAAAAGAAAGGAAATGTCTTAAAATGCCAGGAGAAAGAGGCAGCACATAGGTTTGTACTCAAGGCTAAAATAGAGGTCATTTTACAACTGGGAAACACTTGACATTCAATAGGGAACTCTGCTGAAACGATATAATGATTCACTTGAGGATCAGAGACCCTGAGATCAGAGAGCGTTTGTGCTGCAGAATAATCGCTGGGTCAGTGGGAGGCTGGAAGGCTAAAAGGAACCTGGAAGCGTAGGTGTGTCTCCACTCTTTTCTCCTCTGATTCTGTTTAATTTGTACGGATGTCCGATTTGATTCACAGACCCCTGAGACCTAAATGAAAGATTTTCTTGAAGGGTCTGTCCATTTTCCTGAGAGAGAGTGTTTGATAAATACTTAGATTTGTTTGTCCCATTGCTGGGCTTATTTTCTCCCAGGATTTCCTTTTCATCTCCTTGTGCAGTTGAGAATAGATGCAGGGCTAATACTCCCATCAACTATCTAATTTATCCTGCCATTATTTCTGAGTTCAGTGTGTCACACCGTGTGTGCACTGTGAAGCTGAGAGAATCAAAACGATCCCAGTCCTCATGTATGATATGCATGAATGTATTTTCATGTGCTTTCAACTGTCCCAGATAGGATGCTAAAACCCTTCCTTCCTAAAATGCTGCTCATATGAAGGCATTCCTGAGAGAGTAGTTATTTTTCATGCATGTATCATTTCCATTTCTCTCCATTTCATCCACAGACCTATCCAGCACAGGGCCAGTTGAAAAATACTTAAACACCAACAAGAATTAAGTGCTGCCTTGTGACTGGTTTTCAGTGATGTTATGTGAAGTTGCTAAGTGCACAGAACTGTGATGACTCACTACCCTTGCAGCAAAATGTAAAAAAAAAATCACAGGATGGTTTTGAGAACAGAGAACATTTTATTTCCCCACACTGGGAGTGTCTTGTTTGTCAGGTCACCTGACAGTTTGAAATGTTGGGGAAAACACTGATGGTATTCCTGCACTGCAGTACTGCAGTTTTTATATTTAAAGATGTCAGCATTCAGAAATATTGTGCAGTCCTTTTTTTTTTTCAGAAACAAAGTCACTTCCCTTAACCTGCTTCTTTTTTTCTTGATCTGAGAGCACGAGTCTCTTATACTGATTTGTGGAGGGTGAATGTTTTGACATTCCTGCAGACTTTTGTTTCTGGTCAATCAAATTTACACACATGAATAAACCATAAACTGATTATTCTCTCACCTGTTTTGGGGTCGACAGAAAAGTACGGCTGACCATGGAGGATACTGTACACCACTCTAGCACTGTTACCGTAGGTGGGGTCATCTGCATCTGTGGCCGTCACCTGTGTCACGTACGTCCCTGTGAGAGAAAAGCAAGGCACACTGAATTCATTTATTTTCTCAGGAGACTGAAATGCAAATAGTTTGAGGTTCATCAGTTTGCACGGCTATTGCACTGGACACTAATGAATGAATGAATCACAGGAGAATAGAGCTGCACCTAATACTGAGCAGAGTCCCCTGTGGAGAACAGTGAGGAGGACTTTAAGGGATGATTTGAAATGATTTTTTTCCTCTTGTCTGTTTTAATTTATCAAATTTAAGCATTACTAGATGGGCATCCATTGAGAGAACAATGCCATTGTTAAGAAAACAAAGAGCCATGGCAGGGACAGTATTAGGGTGGCAGCATTTCAAAGTCCTCCTGGAACAGGCACAGAATAATTACATGTTAGAGCGTTGACTCATCCAGTTTAACTAGCAGGAATTGGAAGCATCATTCTATTAAGAGCAACCTTGTTTACTGTGTATTTAAACTGAAAAGATTCAATCTAAAGTTTCCAGTTTGAGGAGAGTAGCCAGCAGAAATTGCTCTGTCTGACTGACTCTTTTATTACTGTGAAACACAAGGCTGCACTTTCTCAGGGAGATGGGCAAATTCTTTATTTGCAGACAGTTTGATAAGGATACCTTGACAAGACAGTTCCAAGCATAGTCATTCAGCTATACCTTCTGCCTATAACTGAAAATATAAAATATTTTCAGATGCAAAAATGACAACACTGACCACTCTGACAGATTAATGGGATTAAAGTATATGTAATATAGGCTTTCCAGTGTAATCAGATGAAAAACATTAGGAAGACCAAAAAAAAAAACACATACACCCAAAGACCTTTTAACACAAGTGTCAGGAGTTGATAGAATCCATCAACACCTTTACACCATTGGAGTAAGTTTAGTGCTGAATGCAAATAAAATAAAACTCTGAACAGTAAAATTCTCTGACACCTCAATGTATGTGCAAGGCTGTAAATGTGGAAAAACTAATTGTGTAATTATGCGATCCAGCTGTGTATTTAATACCAACACAATGGCTTTAAAGTCACAGCTGTTAACTACAGGAGTAAGTACATACCAGAGATACTATATGTCTGACTTTATTAAATTTTTATTTAGTACTGTATTATAACCATAAATGACTAATTACATACAAACCCAATAACAAAATGACAACACCAACATAAATGTATGTGGATCTCAGAAGAATTCAATAGAATTCAGTTCAAGACTGGTCCAACCAGAGGAAACTAGCTGAAGTTGAAATCCACATTTGCAGAATTAAAAAGAGACATAAAACACTCTGTGGTAATTACATTTTTATGCAAATCTGTCACTTTCTCTCAAATATTCAGGGATAAGCGGATTGCAACAACTCTAAGGGTGTCTCAAGATTAGTGTTGTGATTGATTTTCCGTTTGTCCATAGATTATTAACAGCCAATATTGCATATTTATGTTCAGCTTTTCCCCTTTGTTTTTCCTGCCTGCATAAATCCAACCACATGAGGCTCCTAACAGCCAATCAGCACAAAGCCTTTATTGTGTAATGTTGATGAAACCTTTGTGTTTATTTAATATTTACATCCCAGACTCTGCATAATCAGAGATATTTTTGCATCTGTGGTAAAGGCAAGCACACAAACAGGTTGTGCAATCTACAACTGTAAGAAAGTTTTTCATTATCCAAGTGGAATTTTTCCACTTTCTCATATTGCTGCTTTCCTTAGAATATGTGCTATAATTTTACCATCACAACTGTTCACTTCATCTCCAGGCTTCATGCATCCTTGAAAAAAACAAACAAACCTAGAAACTCTTTTACTCTGACTCTGTGTATAGTAAACTCTTGCTACAAGAATGAGTTTGTTTAAATGTACAGAAACAATAAATTAATACAAATCATTCAGGGAAGCTTGTTTTATGTGATAATCAAAATTAAATATACCAAATCCACTGCCTGTTTTACAAGTGATGATTTCTAACAAAAACATCTGCTGAACTGGAAATTAGTGTAACTGCTTTCCAAACAGTGAGACCAAATGGTCACACAACATGTTCAGAACTAATTCAGTACATCACCGGAGCAGCTTACAGGCAAACAGAAAAAAGAATATATTTATTGCTATAATGTCTGTACATGTCTTTTACTTCAGCGTTTTCATGTTATTAACTGCTGCTTATGGGAGGGTTGAATCAATCCATGCATCTTTTATTTAACACATCACATTTCGCAGAATTAAACTGGACATCCACTTGAGTCAAAACCACTCTGGTAAGATAATTCTGATCTTATCAATATTAATTCAGAGATGATTTGATGAGCTTAGGTGGCCCTAAATGTCTTTGATTCAGCTCTAATTCTGGGAGCTTTGGGACACTGAATGACTAATGCAGACTTTGTATTATCAGAGATAATGAGAGGACGTTCTTCCAGTACAACTGAAGATAAACTGATATTTGCAAATGTGCTTGTAAATTCCCCATAAAACGACTGATAAATTCACAAAATACAAATCAATCTTGTTGTGATACGAAGGCCTTTTGCTATATCTAATCACTAAAAGATGGTCTATTTTCTACTTACTGATTCTTTATGTGGCCAACAAAAACCCTCTGTGTCTCGTAAACACAGCTGTTGAGACGCTGATGACTGTGAAGATTCAAGACTACGTTATTCCTGCTCTGCTTTCTACTAGCCCTCTGGAGATAAATGATTTAGAGGTTCTAAAGTCTTCATTGCCATTCAGATCAAGAGGAACCATTCTGCCTGTGAATTACCTTGATCTGTTCTCCTGGGGGGGTGGTGTCGAGGGATGGGGATAAAGACAACCCTGAATGGAATATAGGCAGAGCACACCAAGAAAAAAACAGCTCTTTGAAATGTCAAAATCTTTGGAGGTGGGACAGATTCGCCCTCCTAGTTGTCCCTGTCGTGCTTCTGTATTGTCAAACTACAAAGCGCCCGGTGCAGCTAATCCTGACCAATTAGTAAAAGCTGTAAAAGGTATTTTCAGTGGACATATCAAGTTACTGCATGAGGTCACATACCTACTGGTGACATTTCAGGGACACTGGCCCTATATGGTCCCTCTAGGAACTTTGGCTCGTTGTCATTGATGTCCTGAACCTTGATCACAAACTCAGACTCGGGCTCTAAGGGTCTATTGGTGTTGATGTCAACAGCTTGAGCACGCAGGGTGTAGTAAGGCTTCTCCTCCCTGTCAAGGCTCCTTAAGGCGTGGATGTCCCCAGTTGTTTGGTCGATTGTGAAAATGGAGCCAGCCCCGTCCCCAGAGAGAGTATACTTCACCGCACTGTCCCCCTTATCAAGGTCGGTGTGCAGCTGAAAGACAAAAGAGGAGCAGAAACAGCAGGTTGAGAACAAACTTCAGCATAGATAACGATTCCAAGAAAGCACCGGTTTGAGCTTTCACTGAATACAATTACACAGAGAAAGCAGAGAAGCTGACTGTGCATCAAAGAGCAAATTTATGTCTTCGAAAAGATCTGCAAAAACCCTCTTATGTGATGAGAAAAATAATATAATTTTGCTTTCAAAATGTTTCACAGATTAATGAGTCCATATCTCTCATAAATAATGTATTTTCTGAGTGTAATTATGCTGCAATGATAGCTCCTCTACACTGTGATCCCATTTTTATTCAACCGTGACTCTGGCAACTTCTCTTATGTGAGAGAACAGAGAACTGGGAGGTTTTAGATCATTTTTAGACGACCTGAGGTAAATTGTCCAACTCTGGAATCACTTCAACCAACAGTGCAGCAGCCGTAGAACATCTTTGTTGGTAGAGATCCACGACCAGCTCTCTGTACAAGACAAACACATTCTGGGCTGCTGGTGGAAAGCCTATTGACATAGATTAGTTTACCTTCCCAGGGAGCTCAGGCACACAATTCAAAGCTTTTTAAATATTTAGAGGCTCTAATGCAATGTGATCATCAGCATGCATGAATATAGATTTTTTTTGCCATCTGATCAGTTGCATGGAATTTCTACCAACACTGTTGAGTGGCAATATCATCCGACATGACGGGAAAACATATTTTAAGGAAGTGAAATTGAACTACACAAGTTGTCACACTGTTAATGGTACTGGGATTTATTCTTTAACTCCTGGAAATCCCCCTTGTCACAAATCTGGAGTTAATGTTAAATATAAGCAATATTAATGTGGCATTTTCCAAATGTAAATGTTTTAGTTGCTCTGCTCCAACCATCTTAAATGCATTTTATGGACCATACAAAGCTCTTCACTAACTTTAATGCTACAAGCTAATGACTGAATAAATCAACGATTTTCTCCTAATTTAGTTTGTCTCTATCACCCTATTGCTGATTAAAGACGTCATTTGCACATCACCAATTCTCCATTGAACCTCCATGACAGTGAAAGAAACAGAAGTGGAAATATGGGCTGCAGCTATAAATTTGCTCTCATTTAATGTTCAAAACAATCCCAGACATGCAGATCCATACATAAACACACTGGGGTTTGTGTAATTGGTGATTCAGTGCAAATTGCACAGTTCACAGAGGCATAACTTTGCATTATAATAATTTCAACCATGGAATATTATTCATTGCTGTTCAAATGAGTGAGAATTGTATTTAGGACTCACCATAACCCTTGCCAGGAAAAATCCCACAACAATTTGATGAACACAACATCCAAAATAATTATTTTCTGATCTACTGAAGGTAATAAATAATGTATTCTTTACAACATGTAGAAACACAGCAAATAAGTATTTCAGCACACAAGATATGCAGATAAAACATTCTAGCTCATGTTTGGACAGTGAAATGATTTACTTATTTTCTTGTACATCATCTCAATTCTTCAGGATGCTTTAAAAGAAATATGAGTAGCTGATAAACTGGATTTATAAGTGGAAGTATATTTATTACCTTTATCAGATAATCTTATGAACTGTCTTGAAATTTAGTTTACTTATGATGCTATTATTATATAATTAAATAAATGAAATAAATAAATAAATAAATAAATAAATAAATAAATAAATAAATAAATAAATAAAACCAGACAAAGGCAAATATTATTTTTTTCTCCATTAAAAAAACAAACAAAAAAACAAAACGTGATATGAAGTCTGAGAAGCAGTTGTAGTGAAATTCCAGGCTCGAAAATCGGCTGCGTCGCACATTAAATGTACTTAAGCCGCACAACAGGAATCGGTGAGCCTGAACTTCACCTGGAAGCGGAACCTGAACTCCATCATTGGAGCCCAAAAGCCAATGGGAAGCCAGGGGCCCAGAGCGCATCGGTTCAATACATATTATTTAGTAAAAATTGGGGCAAAACTGCACTTGAATCATGATTTAAAAAGTATTACGATAATGTCTTATTTTTTTTAAGATTTAAAATTAAATGCGTAAAGCAGGAATGATATGCGTTTCTCCAGCCTCGGCTACTGTGGCGCAGGAACGACGGATTGGCGTCTGAGGAGTTTGGACAAAGATTGACAGAAGACCTCGAAAGGTAGGGCATACATTCAGGTTTTAATCGGATTGTGTGACGCTTTGCGGTGGAGCTGGCCCTTCCTGTTTCTGATTAACGGAAGAGATTGTGTGATTGTTGATGAGAATGTGCGTCAATATGTCAGAATGTTTACAACTTTTCTGATCTGCGGTCCCCTGCTGTTCCACCTGAGCTGTTTTGCTTTTTGATGTTTACTTCCATAATTTGTTGCTTTGTGTATGGATTGAGTGATATTCTGTCGTGACAAACCTTGTTTTTCCACTTTAAAACTGTGTGAAATTATTTTTTCTGCACTCACACACTGAACTCCATAAATCATGTTACACCAACAACATTTGGCATATTTGTACGGATGACATTATGGACTGGATATCAGATTTGACACACATCTGAGGCCAGGCCTGAATGCAGGTAGGAGATAATTAAATTCTCTTCTTTGCTGTTTGTTGGTGGCTGTACCACCCTGTTTTCTTTTGTCTGGATATAATGTTTTATCTGCATTGTTGTGTCTTGTAAATTATTGGCATTACTCTCAGAACAAGTTGGGGATTACTGTACTGTACAGCTGAAATGTATGAACGTCTACAGGATTATAAATAGTAACTTGTAGACTGTACTTAACCTTGGTTTGTAGTAAAATGAAAAAAGCTTTGGCTGCAATTTGGAACAACTTTTTAAACAAGGTTTCTTATATGCACGTTTCATATTTTATTCCTGGCTCTTCTCTTTGGTGCTGGGCTCCAGATCTCAATGCCTTTATCATTCTTGGCTTTTGAACTTCCGTTTGTGTTTTTCAACTGTTTGCAGAATTATTTTTCGAAGTGGTCCCTTTGCACTAACTTGGGAAGAAGAAATCCATATCTCCACATGTTTTTAAAGGATAACTCCACTGTGTTTTATGATATTTTTGTGCATAAAGAGAGTGCAAGTGGCAAAAGTGAAGGTAAATGCCAAGTAAAAGGAATTCTCTGCAGGAAATTGTTACACATTTGGGATTGAGTGAAATTGAATTTCTTTGCACAATATTTGTGTGTAAGCTTTTCAGTGGTTCATTTTTAACATTCCTGCTGCTGTCAGGTCAGTGATATTTGCTGAGAATTTGTCAAGTGTTTATTTATTAATGGTTTCAAAATGACCTTCAGATATTAGTAATGTGAAAACAGCCTTTTGGTTGCTCGCATTTTTACACTAAAACGTGTCGACAGCTAAGACTGGGAATGAATTCTGTGAAGCTAATGTAACAGTTCAAGGAAATGTTCATTAAAACACACTGTGGACACTCTTAGAGTTTACTCCATTTTTGCATCAATGTTTTAAATCTAAACTCCAAGAGTCTTAGTTATTAGTTGTCTAGATTTTGATTGGTACATCAGATTTTACACAAAAATACAGCACTTGATCCACATTTGTTCAACAGTTTCAGTTTATCTGAAGGGCTTTGCCAGTTTTTAGATTTGGTGTCTGGGGCTCGTCTAAATCTTGTTTGTTGTAAAGATTTATGAAAGACTACAAATCCATGGCAGAGTTGGGGTGATCACAGTTTTCTTGTTGTTGCCCCTCAGACTATCATGACCTCCCCAAAGTCTTTTCGGGTTTAGCTCAACAGAGTAATCATTTTATGTAGCTGTTCATTTATTATCCATCTTGTTTCCTATTGTTTTGTAATCCCATAATCTTTTTGTAATCCATTCACACAGCATCATTTGTAGTAGATTAACTCAAGATGCATTGTTGCAGCTTAACAATTTGTGAAAGGGATGAAATGACGGCTTGAGCGCGCAATAAATGCTGTTTTGGATGGTATCATGTGGTGCTCCTTTGCTTGTTGCCTTCTTGAGATTAAAGCTGCAGATGTACCAGTGACATAGTGCAGTCACAGTAATGATGATAATTGATTATTAGGCTTCGCTGCATCAATGCATTCACACCTGGGGTCTGATGGAGCACAAATCACCTGCAGCCCGATGTGAAAATACAGTGTAAATATTGATGTCTCACGCTTTGAGTGTTTATTACAGTAAGAACTTCGCATACACCTACAGTAAACTCTACTTCAGTGACTATGGAGCAGATAATGTAATCAATGGAATATGAATCGCAGTCTAATCAACTGTTTATGAATTAAAGAAACAGGACAGATTGTTTAGTACATATGCTGAAGGACAATAATTCTATGTGGCTTCTCAACATTCCAAAAAGCAGCCTGGAATACTGGTTATTCTATTTTATAATTCCTAACATGTTTATCAGCCCATTAGCCCATTAATTTCCAATATTCCTTAATGCACTATTTATTCATATGGGACCTTATTGTTCACTCTGTGGGCTCTTATGTTATACCTCCTTCATTTATGATTTACAGGGAGTCAGCCTTTTGTTGTTTTTTGCTGATAAGATGGTAATAATGCTAATAAAAATGCTATTGTCCACATTTTCAGTTTATTCAATAGTCTCAGGGGAGTCACCTACAGATTGATTCAGAGGTGCACAATTGGAGACGAAAAAAGGAATGCAAATGCTTCTGGAATAAAGAAAAAGTGCCCAACACCATTAATTGTAAATGGGAACAGTGACTGGCATTAATTAAAAATTCCATTACATGAACAATGGTAATCAATTATATTAAAACATTCACTAATAGAAGCAGGCAGAGACTTCTTTTTAACTAGAAAACCCCCACAGGTGCAGCACTGCAGTCACAATTTCTTGGTTATTTCCTGTTTAACAAAGTCTGGTAATAAATAAAGTTCAAATCATTGTTTGTCAAATTCAACTGATAGCCCCAAGTGTAGAGATTGTGAGATAGTGTCCAGTCCCAGTGACTCTTTATTTCAGACAGTGATGATCATTGGAGACACTTCACTCAGAGAACCTGTTGCCATAGCAGCTGTGGAAAACAAGTCATTGGACTACCAAGTGTTCAGATTCACCATCTGTTTGAATAATTTCTCACTACAGTTATTTGATCTTTGTTTCTCTTCTGGGTTTCCCGTGTCACTGCATTTCAAGGTACTGTTGGAGGCTTTGCATTGAAGATCATTTACATTACATTTTTCCAATCTAGCTTTGTGTGAACATGTATCTGCTTTCATACTTGCAGCTGTATTATCTATGTCGTTGTGGAGAACAGTTGCTGAAATACACAGGCCCGCTAGCGCATCTGTGCTGTTGTCAAAAGAAGCATCGGCAGGCTCATTACTCACATCTTATCACGACGAACTACTATTGAATGGAGCTACTCAACTACTGTTACAAATAGGGAAAAGTGTGGCCCATCTGTACTGGGTGTAAACAACATTCACATCCTTAGCCTTGTGATTGTGCTTTGCAGGGATGGTATTCCCTTTTACTTTGAGGATTTGCAGCATGTGGTCCCCTCATTGGCTATGCAGTAAACCCTCATATTGATTCATTTGAGTGATTTCAGAGGAAAATGTAACCAACCTCTGTAGAAAATGCTGTAATTGGATTTCTGCAACCAGGATTATATGGAGCTTCCTGCTGAAATGCATGTGGAAGCCACAACTCTTGGCTGATTGTAAGCCCAACAATGTCCCATGAATGGCCCAGCAGCCATGCAGCTATAAGTACGACTCCAAATCAAGCAAACAGGCTGAAAAGGTTTAGTGTGCACTTGACATTTCCTTTACGTAATCATATTTTCACATGTATCTTTGTTTATTCTTCTACCCTTCTACTTCTGTATTAGCCATATTTCAATACAGCTGTTTAAAAGGAAAACTTCAGGAAGACCAAATGGTTGGCAGGCATATTGTAGTGTTAAATAACGTATTTTTATGTTGGAGCTAAAATATGCTTGAGCAAATTACAGACCAAGTGGGGGTCCGTGGACCAACAAATCCTCAAAAGAATTTTTTTTCCCCGCACACAATGTTAATAAAGGCAGCCTTATGTAAATGGATTTCAAAGTGCAATCTATGAAAGAGAAGACCCCAGTGAGGGCGCACACTTGCATATCCAAATAATCCACATGGAGTCAGATTGTTGTAGTTTGTCATTTACATTATATAGGAAAACAAACAAACAAACTTCAATTCAGTTAATGGTGCATCACTCTTGAGAAGTCACAAATATATATCCCATATATATCCCACCAAAATTCACACAGCTTCAGGTTGATCAGTCTAAATCATGCTATGTCTATTTTCAGTTTGTATGCATCCCTGACCTGCTGCTGCTTGAAATTTAGTTTTATGGTACATCTTATTAGCCCTGAAATTGGCTTTCATTCTATGGCTGTTAAGTCATTTTTCTATCAGCATCAGCATTAGTGCCCAGATGACATACTGGCATGCTGTTGGCATAGAGAAAAGGTGTAGATGTCTCCAGCACCCTGTCATACCATATCAGAACTGGTGGTTGCATGTTAACCATCTTAGACAATCTGATACAGAGGGGAAGAAGTGCTGTCAACTGCTGCAGGCTTATTATAGCTGATCGATATCAGCCCAAGAGCATTTTTTTGTCTTGTGACAGCTGGGAGCTCCCTATCCTGATTGTGTCATGCCTCGTTGAGTTAATAAGGATGGGCTGGAGTTGCACACTACTCTGAAAGATATGCAACTACAAAAACATACATAGGCTGGCTCGTGTGTGTGTGTGTGTGTGTGTGTGTGTGTGTGTGTGTGTGTGTGTGTGTGTGTGTGTGTGTGTGTGTGTGTGTGTGTGTGAGAGTGAGAGTGAGAGTGAGAGAGAGAGAGAGAGAGAGAGAATGTAATGCATCATCGATGGCATTCTTGTAGTCCTACACTTCTTTTTCCTGGGTTTTTGTACCCAAACAACCATTTCTCATTTATAGATGTGTAAAATCCTGCAGTAATTGTGGTGGAGTTTCTACCAGGAACTCCCATAATATACAAAGAAATCATTTTATCATAGCTTCACACTTATCCTTATATAATAGATATTTTTTTTCCTGTCTTTTTCTATCCTCTGACATATCGCGATAATGTACAAGATTGTTATTGATCTTGGAGACTGGGGTTTTGGCTCAAATCCCCTTTCTCATATCACACTTGATTAAACACTATAGTCATCTTGATACAATGAGCAGAATGCAATTTTCTACCCAGAATCACAACAATATTAGCCATCAGTGTCAAAGAACAAATGGAAAATGTTGAGCATGGTCATAAGTGATACTGATTGGGACATTAACGCAGTGTTTGGATATAGGATCCAGGCATGGAAAAAAAAGGCCATTACCCATAAGGACGAAATACAGGAAATGTATGACTTTGGTAGGACAGATTTATGGCATCATTAGTTTTCATTTCATCTGTTCTTTGCAGAATTTCCTTTTAGCAATATAATGTATATTACAGCTGTCCCCAACCTCTTAACATCTACCAAAGAGCAGCTGAGGCACAAGCACACCTCATGAATAATCTACAAGAGAGCAATGCACATTTTACATACCTATAACATACAATTCATGCCTTTGCTTGCTTTACCAGCATTCAAACATCTATCTTCAGGAGCAAGCAGCATCATTAAACATCGACTCTGGAGTCAAGAGAAGTGTGGTTACTGTTCCATGTGTTCATCTCAGCGATTACAGTACTACTATGTCAATTATGGTACCATGTTTTACACAGAGATGACTGCCTGACTCTTTGCTTATGCTTCGTGTGTAGTCACAATGTTATCAGGTCACTGAACAGACCTCTGCAAAGCCCAGTGGAAAGCAATCAACTTATTCAGCTCATGATTTTTGCATTGATGGTAATTAACTGCTGGCATGCATTAAACTTCGATTAGGTGTTTAATGTCATGTCATCACCTGTAGTGTATGAAGAGGTTTGCTGCATTTTATATGGTCATCTATCAAGCATTTCACGGCTAGATTCCAAAGCCTTTAAACTGAGCCCTATTTAATGACGTGGAACGCACTATAAGGCTAGTGGGTTTCATATGGTCAGGTGATGGAAGCTGCTCGTTGTTGTGCCTGGTGCATAAGTCTTGTTGAAAAGGTCTTTATGTCCTTCTCATAGAGCCTCATTGAAAGATTAAATTGCGGGCTTCACATCAGTAATAAATCTCAGCCAGGCGTGGGGTGGGACTACGAAGAAAAGCCATCAATAAAAAGGATGGTCACTCCTTGTCAGGAAGGAAGAAGGGAAATAAACAAGTTGTAGGAGAAAACCAGGCTGCCCTTTCAGGGACTAGTTGTGTATTGACTTGTATTCAAATGAGCGACCTTTTGTGTGAGTGAAACAGCGCATTGGAGCGTACCATTTCATACTGCTGCCTGCACTTTACCAGAATGAATGGCATTGAAAGACATTTTTCCATCACTTTTCATAGGTACAAAGTGTGACTCTATCTAAATTGATTAATTTTGTCTTTAACCTTCAGTGCATTGGAGGATGCAAAGTAACCTAATAGCTGCAGTTTTCCCAAGCTGATGTTGGTACACAGTGCTTTTTTAGGGGTTATTGCACTGAAAAGGGCGCATTCAGGGCTTAAGTGCAGTGAAGAGATTGCTGTTCTTCCTTTAAATTGAGCCAAAGGTTGGTGTACCACACTTTTTTAACAATTAAGGGTGTTTTTACTTATTATCCAAACAGATTTACCATTTAATGATTCAAATAGCCAAAATAATAATAAATCATCTTACTGGTAATTAAATACCCTGTTAATTAATATAACCTGTTATAATTAATCACACACATATTCTTTATTTATTTTTGCATGAAAATATTTTGTTTTTAAAGATGCCTTCCTAATCTTTTTTTTGCTATGTGGAGTAATAAATTCGAGGACCTGTTCTTGCAATATTGCTATCAAACATTGTTGAAAACCCAGTGATTGTCAGTGGGCATTTAACTATAACTGTAAAGGTATGAAAATCCATCCATCCATCCATCTTCTACCGCTTGTTCCTCCACTGAGGGTCACGGGGGGACTGGAGCCTATCCCAGAGCAACGGGCGGAGGCAGGGTACACCCTGGACTGGTCGCCAGCCAATCGCAGGGCGGTATGAAAATGAATGCTGTATTATTATAATAGGAAGTAAAAATACATTCTAATGGACATTTGCCATCTCTCGAAATAAGTGTTGTGGGAATTTCTGCTGAACTCAGCTGAGAGAATAGTGAGTGAAAGCTTGGCTTGATCTACAGCCACACTGCTAATGGCAGATTTTTCTTGCAGATAATCACTGTGCTGCATAGGAGCAGCTCGGTCTTATCTAATTGTGTGAGCACAGGGCTGTTCCATCAGCTCTCTTGGGTCCCCTGGGCTTTAATTGCTAAACTGCAATAATGTGATTGTTGTCAGAAATAGAAGATTTTATGAAGATTGTAATCTTTGCACTCCAAAAGTTCAAAATCAATTATTTTGTAGCAAAATGATCATGAACAGCTCTTATTCTGACTACTACAGTTATTACTATAAATAAATTGAATAAATAATTTGAATGACTTCTCATTAAAGGTTTATTTCCTTATGCAGTCAAAATAAAGGTGATTAGTAGGATTCTTATGGGACAAGGAAGTCCAACCCATCATCATAACTGGGTCCCTGGGTTTTTACTAATGTGAGGTGGTTTTGACTTATATGAAAAGATTTACTGAACAATTGTCTTTGGATTTAAAGCTGCGTTTTTGTGGCTGTGGACTTGGCCAGTGCTAGAAGGTGAGAACTACCTGTACCATTGAAGTTAATTTGGCCAGATACTTTCCATTTTCCTCTCTTCACTCTGTTTGACACCTCCTCTGATGTGTTTTGCTGTCTCTGCTGGCAGTCAGACCTTGCAGGCAACAAAAGTTATCTTGCTGTGACTGTTCATTAAATGTCAGACTATGAAGAGCTCCAAACTCACCTGCTGCACAAGCACTCATTAAGAACATTGTAGATTTTGTGAATGTGTAAATTGTGATGCACTGAGGCTGCATACAAGTTTTTTTGTCCTCTTTGTTAACTCTAGAGATCTTATCACTTGCTGTAGAATCTCCCCTGATGACTGTAGAAAACCAGTAACCAGTAAATACACTGGAACCAGTTCAATGTAAATTTAATTCAGTGGTATAACAATTGCTTTTTTCCTGAAGATGAATGGCCCTGGCATGAGCCAATCCTGTGTGGGGTATGAAATATTAATTTTTGTAACAACCGGAGCCATGTTGCCCTTAAGCAAAGTTCCAGAATATTTTATGATTAATAGAGGTTGTGATTATTTTTTTTCTTTGTTTTCTTTTCTTTTCTGTTCACTTTGCATGGATTCAATTTTACTTTTTTTTTTCCTGTTGATAAATGCAGACAGGGTCTGTTTTTCTACTGATTTCACAGAAGAGTGATTTTACTTTCCTACCTCTCATTAATCTTAAATAAGCTAAATTGTTTGGAAAAAACTATGCTTTTAGAAATTCTCTAATAGTAGTTGATTGATCTACAATATAAATCATGTAAGTTGCATTTCACTTACATGCACATTCAAAAACACTGCATTAGATAATGTTGAAATTTGTCATACTTATTGATACTTTCTTTTAAGATTTTGTTCTTTTCCTGGGTGGCTTAATGTTTGAAGTAAATTAATTTCCAAAACTGCCTCCATAAGGGCATGTCCTGATGATGACATTTTAAGAGGATGCTAAATTAATAAAAAAAAAAAAAAAACACTGTCAGGAAGCAACAGTATGTGCACACGTTTAAATGTGTCTTGACCCCATCCACCTCCATCTGTGTCACTCTAGTTTCTTTTATTTCTGTCTGCTCTCAAAGCTGACAAAATTATACCATCTTATTAGCAATATGAATTATGTAAATTTTAATAGACAGTGCTAATTAGCAATGATTTGGCTGTTGCAATTACTGCCGGCAGTGATGCATTTAATGCCATGTTTTAAATAGATGGATTTTATTGCTGATCTGGTCTGATACTGGTTTTTCACTTGTTCGGAAGGCTTTCTACACTAATACAATCAAAAACAAACACTAATGTTCTGAGCTGTGTATACCAGCCCATAAGTGGGAGAGTCATGTTAATTTTTAATACGTGATACATGATTAGAATTTCTCACACACACACTCTAAATCTCCTCTAAATCCATTCCTGCAGAATTTATAATGCTGTTGCATCTTCTTAGACTTGAGATTGAACCATAAGTGTAGTTTAGTTGGTTCTGCTGTGTTTTTGTGTTTTTTTCTGCTGTCAGTGTGCACATCACCCCCCTGCAGAGCAGTTGATAGGCACTGGCACTGACTGATACTTAACTGAATGTGGACACATTGATGTATGCATGGAAATGATGTCCAGAAGTTTTGTCTTAGATTTATTTATGTATATTTGCTCCCAATCAGGACTGTTCCTCGACCTGTTCTCGACTCAGCTCCATAGTGCAGCCTGTGCTACTTAACTGGTTAAAACATGCAGGGACAGTGTCATAATAGTATATATATATATAGTATAATAGTATAATAGTCATAATAATAATAATAATAATAATAATAATAATAATAATAATAATAATAATAGTCGTATTAGTATTATTATGCCATGGACTTGAATAAATATTCACCATTAGGCATTACTGTATTGAACAAACATTAATTGCATTGAGGTGCAAAGTCCATTAGAGTTAATTTACAGGAACTGGAAACTAAGCTGCCGCCTCTTACGGACCTCTGATGGTGATGGTTAATGAACGTTAACCTCGTCCTGCTGCTTTATCAGCCTTACAGGCATTGTGTATTTAACTCTTATCCCTTTAAACTAGCAAAGGAATCTAAAGGCAGAACTGTTGCTTTGTCTGGACAAAATGTCTTGTGATTTCATCTCCAAATACATTCCGTATGGTGAAGAATCAGTCAATTATTTTCAGGCAGGATTAAGTGACTTAGCGGTGCAGCGGACAGCAGCTCCCACTGCTTTCAGCCTCAGAGACTTGCACAAACAGCACGGCTTGTCAGGGCTGATTGCAGTGACACTGGGGCAGATAAGGCAGTCTTACCATTATCCTGTGTAAGCCAGGAGTTCCAAATTACAACTTAACCCGCACAACCCGAGTTTACTTACGGACGTCTTAAGCCATTGCAGAGAATAAAACTCATCTACTAAAGTCAGAAGTGACAGATTTGAACTAAGGTCAGATGACAGTGTCTTTTAGTTGTGTGTGTCTGTATTCATTTAAGGATATTGAGCCTTGATTGCTGTTCCTGTCTTCCCTGACTCATAAATATGTTGCCCGTGCAGGTTTACAGGGCCTGTAATCTAAATTTATTTCCTCTGTGTTATCCATCCTCTCACCAGTTTCGTGATGGGTGTGTGTTTGAGACCAGACTCACATAGACACATGGCACGATTTGTTAGCTTGTATAGATTTTTTCTCTTTTTTTTAAACTGCAAATAGACACAGTTTTACAACCAATAAGAATAACTGGTAGCAGTTTGCATTATTAAATCTCAAAGTTTCCTGGTATATTAATGTTCATATACTTGCATCAGTAATAGATATCCATTGTATTTTATTTCAAGTTGCATCCAGAATAGATTTAGAATTTTCTTAAATATTTCTTAATGTTCTTTTCTTCAATCAATTTAATCTCCTTCGCATTTTATCTGTGGCCTCCATTTACCACCAAAGCAGTTTCCCCAAACTCCTTACTCTGATCAATGACTCCACCACACGATTAAAACAGATAAATAAGCCTTCTTTACCTTGCCCACGTACTGTGGATCTGACCCCATGTACTCCTCCAGCACAAAGAACTGGTTCCACACCCAGCCCCGTTTGACCCGTTGAAATCTATTCGCCCCATTCCTCATCAGGCCCGCGGAGCTCCTGGCGTGCTCCCTCCCCTTTCTGCTCTGTCCCAGAGGTGGACGCGAGGAGAAGACAGAACCTTCGTCGACAAGAATCCAAAGGAACAGCAGCAGGCAGTTCCTTGTTAGCATTGGCGATCTGTGAGGGTTTGGTCCCCGAGTTAAAGTCCAGTGACAAGAGCTGAGCCACACTGAAACAACTTGCGGAGGTTAATTCCAGGAACTGGATGAGGCTGGGGGCGCTGCCGGGAGACACAAACCCAAAGAACAGTTTTCCCTGGACTTGTCAGCATCCGGCTCAGAGATTTACGGAGCTCATCACCTGCAGGGAGGAAACACATACAGTATTTAAAATAATTAATGGTATGACTTTCCATCATCTAAATACTAATATACATGACAGACACATGACGTTGTCATACAGCAGGCATGAGACCCTAATAGTTTGATGAATATCCCAAAAAGAATAATTCCATGTAAAAAAGTTTTGAAATTATTGGCCTGCTAATGGATTAGCCTCATACTCTTCTGTTAGAGCATTAATTACATTACATTTGTATTGTCTTTGTCCAGAAAGCCCTAGCTCTGCTCTCCATAGACCCCCATCTGCTCTGCATTGGCTGCCTGCAGAGACTGAATGTCAAGTTTAGATCTTTGACAGTTTAATGAGGGGCTGCTGATGAGCATTCGTTTTGCTTGACAAACCTTGTCTTTGCAGGTTTAATCAAAACCTCTAGAAACCTCCCCATACACGCAAAAAACAAAACGTGTGGTTGCCCAAGCTATGTAGCATGACACATTTGCAATTTGTCTCAAACTGACACATATGCTTAGTAAAATGTCATCCCAAATCAGCATGCCCATGATGCCAATGCTTTGCTTTCAGATGCTTCTCCTGTTAAGAGCTCAACATATTTGATAAGCCGGAGCCATGGGAGATTATTTCACTTGTCATGTCACGTCATGAGGTAGACAGGGACTCTATGGCAGAGGCAGGTCCTACAAAGGATAACTGAAATACATATAAGCCATCCCATATATCTTCAGATGTTCAGCCAGGTTTTCTCTCCTCTTGCACATCAGCAGAGAAATTAGCTGTATGTACTATCACCAACAGAGCATTGCTGTTGCTCATGTTATCTGTTATTGGGAAATCAAATAGCTCGCTTCAGCACATGTAAACACAATTTCTAAAAAAATAACTTTATTATTTGGTGTTCTTTTGTTGAACAAGCAGATTAAAAGGTACTTATTTAGGTCTGATCCATCATTCACATGTGCAAACAAAACTGAAAGCTACAGTTAGGGCTGCAACTGCCACTGTTCAAGCAGCCAAATCATAATGTATCTACATATTTATTCATTACTTTCCAATCAATAATTTCTACAATATTAATTTTCTTAAAAATAAAACAACAAAACTAATGTAATGAACTATTCTTGCAGTTTTAAACATCATCTGGTGCACTTGTAGAAAAACAACGTAAAGCTGCTCTCAATGTGTGTGAATTATATTTAAGCTGAGTTATAAATAAATCTTTTAAATCATGATGTTTGTAATTCAAATATCAGTTATAACCCAAAGACATAAATCAGATAAAAAAAAAAACTAAAGTCTAGAATTGACTTAATTTGTCAAGCCTCATTCATTATGTGTTAAATAGTTTGTTTCCATATTGACAAGAAGCACCATAAACTTGAATGAAAAATTGAGCTAATGACTTCTGCACCTGCTATTTTGTTCTTGTCTTCCTGCTAATGTGCTTCTAAGCTGTACAGTCATGGAAGACATTGTGCCTCTAATTTCACATAGCTCTCGCTGACTCATAGCCTTTGATTAATTAGACCCTGGAATCCTGCTCCAGGAGTGGGCTAAAGCCACTCCCAGATCCATTTATTCTCTGTCAGCACACTTTCTTTAAAGTCAAAAGTATCTGCAAAGTTTTCTGTACAAAATTGTCAGGAACTGTTCTGACATGGGTCAGACATGCACCTCCCTCAGGTCGCTACTCATTTAGCATTGACATAATGGAAAATGACTCGTACCCATAATTTCTGCAAAACTCGCACCTCTGCCGGAGTCTCTGCGTGGCAAGGCTTGATGCATATTTAATGAGATAAGTTCATTAGCATGTGTCAGGCTTCAGTTGTGTGCCTTGACCCATGTGTCTGCTTCAGATAGCACGACGCAGCGGGCTGACAGCAGTCTCACACGTCACCTTCAATAATCAAAGACCATATGGCCAGACGATCTGCTAGCGCAGATTACCAGCCACAAGAGACCACCGCACAGCGTTATTGGTTGTCAAGGCTGCCATAAACATGATGTATAGGTTTGTAGGCATTTACTCTAGGCAGAAGACGAGAAGTTGGACATATGAAATAAATTCTTGGTTCAGTTCTGTCTGTAGAATAAAGCTCTACAAAGACCAGTTGTCACATGTTTATTAAGAGAAACCAGAACCATAAAAGAAAATCAATGCTGTTGTTCAAAATTTGAGTGTTTCCTGTGATTGCCTCGACTATCAGTGCAGCCAATAATACAATAAAACCCTTGCATTTTTTTTTTGTCTGCAAAGCATCTTATTCGACATCTGTGCCCTTTACCATCACACTCGCCCTCCACACATCAGAGGTGAACCATAACTCTCACTCCAGCCTCCACGTCCATTTCCACTGGCTTTCAGTCATCATTATATTGTATATTACTGTCTTATATAATATCTCTCTCTCTCTCTCTCTTGTTTTTATTGCTTATATGGAGTCTAAATTAAATCTTAAAATGGGGTAAATTTCTTGTTTGACTATCAATGTTTCTGACCAAACGTGTGAAAAAAAATATTTCTGCAACTCTGTTTCATGCTTCTTTAAAGTCTCTCCCAGATAGTGATTGTGCTCAGTTATTGAAACAGTAACCTCGACTGAACTACATTGCCATCTCATGAAAAGATGTGTGTGCTGAGTTCAAGGAGATGAAGGAAAGGGATGTTAGTCAGGGAAATCACTGTGAAGACTGTATTTCTGCAACACTGAGGCTGGGAATCATGCTAATATCACTGAAACCCTTTAGGGGCAGCGTGGGAAGACAGAAGTGTAGGTGAAAGCACTGTAATGAAAATGGGAATAGCAACACAGCTGGCCAGCCAGGTTAGATTATAGACAAACACCTCATATTTGTGTTCTAATGTAAAGTCAAGAATAGCAAATATTTTAAAGTTCCTCAACTTTAATGGTGCTTTTATGCTTGAACTGCAAAAAGACACACTGCCAGTCAGTTATTGGATTTTCCGCTGCAGTAATTATCCTGTTGTTTCAAGACACGATACTTTTAATTATCCTGTTGATTTTTATTGGGGGTTTTCCTGTATGTTAGGCTTTAAATCACACATTCCTGTGCCCTGTGTGCTGGAAACATTAATATTGTTTGATGACTCACCATCCTCGTCTTTTCTTCTCTCCCACACAAATTATGTATGAGGAGACTCAAAGAAAGCCGCCTGCTCATATTGTGTCTGTTGACTTGTTTAACTTAGTTGTGGATATTAAAAGTGACATGATCCTTTGACTAAAGACCCGAGTGTGTTGAGCATGGGCAAATGTTATGGTCATGGTGATGATGTGGGTCTTGTAATTGCCACTAACCTTGTTTCATGCAAAAAACAAAAACAAAAAGCAGCACTTTATTTGGTCCTTGGTGCCTAAAGTAGTTTTGTGTGACATGGAGGGAGTAAAAAAAATGTTGCTGTTGATGAGTGAAATAGGCTGCTTCACACTTTACTATAATGTTTAGGTTTATCACATCAGCTTCTTAGCCATCAACCATGGATATAACTTATCATACATGACTTATCATACTATAACCAGTATATTTTTTCATAACAGAACCAGACTAATGCAAATCTGAAGTAAACAGGTTAATTATACTGCTACATCAGTGAATATTATGAAAGAATGAATATACCAGTTTTGAAGCCACATATTTACCTCATTGAACAACACCACCATTTATTAAGATTGTTAGAATGTAAGATGGAATAATTTCTTTAATAGCGACCAATGACAGTTAGTCCATGCGCCAAGGCTCCCTCTCTGATAAATATATTTTGAATTTTTATTTCACTAAAGTGTCTTCTCAGCACAAACTGGTTGGTTCCTGTCAGAAAACTGCTTTGACAAGGTCTTACAGGCTTAAATTCACAAACTGATGCAGCTTCAGTGGGAAAATGTAGTTTTTAAAGGTGAGAGCATTGATCATTTAATGGCAGGTTAATTTGTTCTGTTTGATCTGCTATACTAGATAGTATCACATTATTTATCACTGCCTTTCTCTTCATAATTCATCTGCTTTTTTGCAGGTATTCCATACTAGTGTACTTTCTATGAATATATGGATAGATACAAGGAGGAGCAAAGACAAAACATATTTTCACATTAATAAGATATCTTTTCCCGGTGGCATCAGATCTCCAATCAGGAGAAAACAATTGTGTTGTCCTTTAAATGCTGGATTCTGTTTTTAGCTGAAGATTTCAGGACAAACTGTCTGCAGGGGAAATATGTTGTTTTTGGCTCTCTTTAGATTATATTTTGACTTTTTTCTTTAATATCTTCATTTTATAATTGACTGTCCAGTCATCCTGACAATAGGAGCTCTGAAAGACAGAAGAAATCACCTCCGGGAGTGTGCCTGAACTTATTTCGAGAAGGCTGGAAAACAATCAGCTGAAGAGATGAAGTGGAGTAGCCCCAGAGCTGTTGGGGTTAGGAGCACCACTGAAGATGCTTTTCTGTTGCTCTGGCACTTCAAAACAGTTAGAAAGCCTCCATTTTCCGTGTCCAGCTGGCAGGTTTGGTTTTATATTGAGTCAGAAAGGTGGAAGCAAATAGAGAAAAAATATTTTATCTCACAACTCGGCTCAAAATCAAAGATAAATGTGTTTTCAGTGTAAATGGCTGTGACCAGCGAATGACAATGGTGATGGATATTTTTGCTGACCATAATTAGTATTCACAGATTCTACTGACAAACCGCTTCAATAGCTTATTTACAGACCCTTCTCACTCTTGTTGGAGTGTGATACATGACTATCACCCAGTGCTGATCAAAAATAAACCAGCTGTATGTTCTGCTGAACGAGGGCTTGTCTCTTTTTTAGAAAGTGAACTTTTCCCCCCTAAAGATATGGAAGGTTTAGCTGTAGAGACAAAACGGGCCTGAGGCAATAAAGCAGCACCACACTGACTCATGTATCCCCTGTGTGCACAACTGAATCCATTGCCAGCAGAGTCTGTAAAGCAACAGATCACATTGAATGAAAGGTTATGATGGTTTGAACAGGAATAGATGGATCTTCCCGCCCTGTATTAAAGCCTAACAGTAATCTGCATCCTCTTCTGTGCACACATATAAACATAATGATAAATTGCCCCTAAAGATAGAACAGTTCAGATATGTTAGTGCCTTTATTTGACTCCCAGGTTCCACTCAGATCTGGCATGAATGACTGCACATTAAAATAAAAGGTGAGAGTGTGAAGGCCTGTCAATGCGCAGCATGAATAGAAGCCCACGAGCCATATCGTCTGCAGGAGGGGATCTTGCTTTACCAGGATCTGCAGTTCTAACAGAGATTGCCCCTGCTGCTTCATTTTGAACTCTGAACAAGCTCCGAGGCAGAGTTTTGAAATTCGTTGTTGTGATTCGTTGCGTGTCATTAAACTCTGCCGAAGGATATGTTGTCTGTTGAGGAAGAGGTTACAAAAGGTGAGGAAGATAATATTAAATAAGATAGTACTGGGCAACTGGTCAAGTGCCTGCTCTGTTTTTAACATGAGCATAATTGTATTATTTTTCTCTGTCAAACCCTGTATAGCAGCTTGGCATGCACCAAGCAGCTTTGGATCTTGTTTGTTTGCTTTTTTGGAGAGATGAGAAGGAAAGCAAGGATAGATCATTACCTGAAACAGGTGAATGCTGCCAGCCTTTACCATTTTAGCAATAAGAATGTGTTGTTGGTTGCTCTGAAAAAATGTGTGTAGGTGGTTGGGTGTTGGCCTTAGTAAATACATGCCTTCCAGCCACTGATATCAGGCCATTAAAGTAGCAGAGGAACAGTTTCTATTCATTTGCTGCCTGTAATAAGCTTTTCGCATTGCAATGACAATTGCAATCCCTAGACAAATTGTGGTGTGTCTCATTGACTTTAAGCGTACCTGGTTTCCCATACCTGGACACAGCATATTGGATTGATTCTGTCTCACTTTGACTCAGTATGTAACAGAACACTAAAAGTTCGGCTGTTTAACAGCCAACAGCTGTTAAATCAAATGCTGTCTCCAATCACATGACACGGAAATGAGTATGCAAGTGAAAATGTGTGCAGCAAGGTGGAGAACTGATGTCTTGTTTGTGAAGTTCTGTGGAAGTTTTGTGAACACTGCTAATCAGCACTCAAATGTTCTCTACCAGAGCACTTATCTGGCAGATCTTTCCATACTGCCTGTGTTGAAGAAAAATAAACAACTTTAGGTCTATTCTGAACAGCTAAAATAGTCACTATAATCACAGACAGGCATTTTTTGACCATGATTGAAGCTTATTACCACTGTCCTCCCATAATTACCCCCATCTAATAACTACATTTGCTTACTGTGACAGGCATCTATCCCATAATATCTTGAAAGTCTTTATCTGGCTTAACTGTTTTCAGCCAAATTCTCTCTCGGTTTTTTAATAATTAAACTTTGCTAACTGTTAACAGATAAAGCTTGTATGAGCAAGTCAGCATCTGTATACTCTCAGGTGGAGCAGATGGTGATAAATTAGCCATGAAAGAGTGAGTGTACTATAACGAGGTGTTGCCCTAGGCAGTTCTAGTATGCCATTTAGAGATTGAAGATGAAACTACACACATGTTTCAATCAGCATTCTAATTAATCTTTTCAGAAACTCGAGATTTTAGAACTGTATGCCAAATACAAAGACTCAACTGTTGGATACACAACTACATAAACAAGAAAGCTGCACCAACATCTCCACTCTGTAGGGGCATGGATCCTAGTAGCATTGTTGCTTTGTCTTTTGCATTCATGGAACTTCTGTGACATCCTGTGCAGAAATGGAAAATTCCTCCTCTTCAATTCACGACACACTTGGTACAGCCCGTTTTAGGCCATGCTGAGCTGTAAATACCAAATTCTGTCTAAATCATTCATTCTCTTCTTTCATTGCCATTTTCTACACCACTTATCGGGGGAATGTTCACCCTGATAATTGTGCTATTGTTTGATTGTTTTAGACAAGTTATAATTATATGTATAAGCTCAGCCTTGACTATGCTTAATTAAGAGGTTCTGAGGATGTGGAGACATCAGTTTCCTGCTGGGAGTAACAGGGATATTTGGAGACAAAATCAACCCTTTTTGTTGGACAAACAGTATTGTGTGTGTTTGCGTGTGTGTGTGTGTGTGTTTGTTTTCTTTCATCAGGACTGACATTTAATTAAAATTGTTCACTGTTTTGTGTAAATGCTTAATGAGCACAGTTTAATTTGAAGCACTTCTGTCATCTTTTTTCTAGTTCTTCTGGCAAGTCCACAACTTTGGATGAATTCACTGACTTTGTTACTGATTATTTATTTACTATTTTCTTCTCCAGATTATTTTTTTCTAAAAGAATAATCTGAAACAAGTGCACATTAATCAAATACATCAATCATACTTAAGATTAGATGGAGACTCGGGAAGCTCCTTATGGATTCCACTTTGACATGGATAGAATGCTCATTACAAATGGCACTGACAAGCCTTTACATAAAAAAACCCAAAAGTTCAACATGCACGTCAGGTGTATTTCTAATTATTATCCAACTCTTTGCTTCTTCATGGGTTTCACCTGATAATAACTGCATTTTATTATTGGTTATCTGTGGATCTAAAGACTCTCTTTATATAGATTTTCTTTAAGATGCTCCCACATTAGTCTCTCTTTCAGAACGAGGCACATCACCATGGTTTTCTATTACCATGGTAATCTAAATGCAAATTTTAACTGTGCCTTTTTCACTGGGATGATGCTCCTGGCTCAGCATGTGAACATGAATTGAGAAGTTGTTTTTTTTTTTCTTCTCCTGTCTTGCTCTACCTTTCACATTGAACAGGGGCTACTGATCACATTGTCATATTGGAGAAGAAAAAAAGCTGCTAATTGAGCAAAATTACAGCCTTGCAGGTAAATTCTGGCACCCTCTGTCTGGAGAAGTGGAAAAAAGTGTCAACAAAACATTCTTACTGCTTTCATGGCAGCCGGAATTGGAAGAAGTAGCACACACACACACACACACACTCACACACAAACACACACACACACACACACACACACACACACACAAAATGCCTCAACAATACTGAACATGCCGTTATAGATTGTTGGCTGTGAAAGACTTGATCATTCCTGCCTTCGTTCCTGCCCCTGCCATCATTTTCCCTGAGTGACATCTGGTGAGCTGCTTTCTACTGCAGCACTGCAAATACATCCATGGAACAGGAGCCATCTGGGTCTGTCTTCATGGAACTTTAAACTGGGCTGTTGGTGGACTGATACCAATTATCCTCTTCTGTTTGTGGCCATGTTGCTATAATCAACTTTTTCCTTTTTTTTTCCTTTTTCCTTTTTCCTTTACTTTTTTAAATCTTCCATTTACTTGGAGTGAAAGGAGAAGATACAAGGACTCCTAATGTTCGGTTCTTTTGTAAAAAAAAGACATTTGCCATTTGTGTTTGAATGATCATGAGTTCGGGCGGCACAGTAGTGTGGTTATTCTATATTATATATTTATATAGTGTGGCTAGCATTGTCGCCTCACAGCAAGAAGGCCCCAGGTTCGAATCCTGCTTGGGATGGAGGCTGGGTCTTTCTGTGTGGAGTTTGCATGTTCTCCCTGTGCCTACATGGGTTCCTCCCACAGTATAAAGACATGATTTTACAATTGGGGATGAGGCTAATTAGGAACTCTATGTTGTCCATAGGTGTGAGTGTGAGCGGTTGTTTGTCTATATGTATCAGCCCTGTGATTGACTGGCGTCAAGTCCAGGGTGGATCCCACGACCCTCTGAGGAGGAAGAAAGTGATGGATGGATCATGAGTTCTGGTGCATGAATCAGATTTAATGCTGGGATATAATCTAAACTCAATTACAGGGTGTGACTAATTTGAGCAGAGGATGAAGAGATGTTGCAGCTTGGTGATTGGCAGACAAAATTTAGGTTAATTTCCACAACATTCATATTCCTCATCACATTTTTGCTTCGTTCATAATCATTGTATATTGACTGACTAATTTGCTGACATTTGCTGCCTTTCATTCTGTCTATTCCATTTATTCTATAAATTTCTTCCTTTCATGTCAGCTGTCTGAGGATAAGAACTTCAGATTCTCCAGATCACATTTGATTTATTTGTTGTATATGTGTGTGAACATTTTGAACATTGCTTTCTGCAAATATATTGTTTTTGGAACTTTTTTTTTCATCATTTAACAGTTGAAATAATCTGCACCTTCCTACAGTTTTTGGTTTTGTGAAAAGGAAAAGTGGGTCTGCTTAATAATTTAATACATCAAATGGATCCAGTGGAGAAACATCAAATATGTGAACATCAAAAGGATAAGAGATCACGATTGTCCACAGAATATCCAGGCAAAATGAAATTGAGCTGACTACATCCAGGGTAGATGTCTTTGTTATCCTCAGCTGAGTATTTTAGCTTGTGGTCATCATATTTAGTAAGGTTACGAGATGAAAACCTGCAAATACATGCTTACCTTTTCACATATGACCGCACTATTTAAGTTAAGAAGTTAAGAATCAACGGATTAACAGTTTAGAGGCAGAATAATTTTAAAGAGCTAAAATTAACAAATTCTCCCCTCATTTGCATTTTACACCTGTAAGTGAGCATGTTGTCGTACTCGTCTGGTGTTAATGAAGCAGCTAACACACTAGGCTGATGGTGTGATGCCGTCTGTTTGTGGCCAATTTTACGACTCTTCCCATGTCTCACACTGATGCTGGTAATACAAATCTCTCTTGCTGTTTTCTGTACCCTTATTTTCACTAACTCCTCTTCTGATATGCATCAATTGAAATTGCAAAAGAGTAATTGAATCTATAGGTTTACATATTGATAGATTTTTGCTATAGAACATAACAATGTCATTAAACTATCACGTTTATTTCACATTAAGGACTAAACTGATCGATGTGAGACCACAGACTATCTTTGGGTCAATCACGGATTGCCTAAATCACCATTATAATCTCAGTTTCAGCGATCAGAGCCAATCAGAGCTGTTCTAGAAAATGTCTTTTCTGAGTTTTTTCAGAATGAGTTTTTACACCAGGTGAGACCCACAAGCTCTACAGGAAATAGGCAGCTAGTCCATTTTTGATGTCAATGTGCACCCAGAACATCATTCCAGACACCACAGATCTTTACAATTTACAGACTAAAACATGTTATGGAACTTAAAATGGTTAAAAAGAAATTATAAAAGAGAAACAAAAAAAAAAACTAGCATAACTCAGTAAAAATCATGAAGGAAATATAGATACTCCACAGATGAAAAGGTGTAAGAACTGAAACTGGATGATGAGTAAATCTGCGACAGTCATTTCAGGTACCCACTGGAAACTTGGACTTACAAAATAGCAGCTTGATGACACAACATTTCCAACACATTCCACAATCACAGAGAGGCAAAAATGATATGAGCAATTTGAGGATGTAATTCTGTAGCCCTGTTTTTATGCAGCCATTTTTCACTTTCAAAGCTTTCTGGTGTCAGTTGCACAACTTTCATCCCCACTTAGAGTGACAGTCATAAAAACTTAGTCATTTGGAGGTGTTTCATGCCCCAACGTGCAGGTTGCTGCAATTTCTGTGCACCTAGAATAAACTATGAATCTGAAATTAGCACCTACATGTTCATGTTTGTCAGCTTACGCTGAATAATGGGAAAAGAAGGGCACAATAGAAATGTCCTAAACATGTCTAAAACCATATACCATCCAACTTGGTTGGCTTTGGTTGAAGAAAATTGTATTTATGGTGTTTCCGAAGTGGTTTTCTCTGTCAACTGGACTGGGTCCATTTGGATTGAAATTTGAAACCCAGTCCAGTTGACAGAGAAAACCACTTCAGATACGATGACCTGGATGACTGAGAATCTACACAGATATTTATGGGGTTGTGGACATGAACGTAAAATGGCTAAGACAAAGCTGAGGCTGCTGTTATGAGGCATTACAGGATGAAAAGCTGTAGTAGTAATAATATTAAATAGTAGTAAATCTTACAGTGTTTTCTTTTCATGATGACATGTTGAACACACATGAGATTAGTTTTATTGTTGAGCATTTTCTTTTAAATAGCAAAAAAGAAAACAAGCAAGCAAAACTGGAGGTGGAAGTGTGCAGAAACTGGGCTGATTTTTCCTTTATTGCAATTCCTCCTGACGAAGCAATCCTGACCTGATTTCATTAAACGGTGGATTTTGCCAAGTCAGTGAACCTAAAATGATGTAGTTGAACTCTTAGGTCTCGTGTTTCTGTCAAGAGGTGGGTCGTGGAAGAGGAGGAGGAGAGTGAATGAACCTCTGACTCGGTTGCAGCTCTGTTGCCCCCACTAAAACTCCTCTTCAGCTGCCGACTTGTATATCTGCTGTTATCTCTTCCAGTCCTTCCTGTGTAGTTTCCATTGCCTCCAGTTGTGGGGAAACATAAAATGTAAAGGACTAACCAAATAATTTTTCCCCTCTATATTATGGGTTATTAGGCACACACTGAGGCTCATTATCTGAGTGAATGTAAACTCAAAAAGCATTAAGGATAGAACTCAGTGATGTATCATCACATTGGTTATGCTAATGCTCCTCTTTCTTTGTTTTTTTTTCCTGTGGGAGTGGGCTAATGGTCATCTTTATTAGTGTGCACATGTGGCTCCAATGATAGAAAACAGGGCCATGTTGTGCAAAATGTGGTGATGTAAAGAAGGACACAGGTTCTCTCAACAGACTTGATGGTCTGTGTGCTATCATGCACGGAAGACACAAAGAAAATTTGATGTGCTTAATTAGTGTGTATCAGAAGATTGTAAGCAGAGTTGAATCTGTCAACATGTTTTAGGCAGGAATGCATTAGCAACTCAACAACTGACATATTTTACTATTGCTACCACAACAAAAAATAAGGTTAAAAAATAACAGTCATAATAACAGGGGAAACTGTGATAGAGTTTTTTCCACTGCTTCAAGAGCCATTTGTGAATCAAGTGTTTGCGGTGGATTTTCTGCAGGATAATCTGCTAGAAATGGTTGTGATCTCATTTTATGAAAACAGATGCTGACGGAGATAGCAAGGGTGATGCAGTTTCAATTAACGTGGACTGGAGTATACAGAACAATTTCATATTTGTAAAATAGGTTTAGAGCAAATAAGGTTTTATAACTGCTGCTATTTATTGAACTCGAGAACCTGCTCCTCCGTGGATGGAAAAGTTGCTGCCACAATGCCTTCGTGTCCCAGGAGTCCTTACTCAGGCTGTCAAGACCCCATTTCAAATCATAGATAATCTAATGGGCCCCCAACTGAACCTCACTATTAACATGGAGTGGTATGACCTCAGAGGCCTTTAGAAAGATACTGAACCACTCGTGTCTACAGCACTTAATTAAAGTGACACTGGTTGTATTCCTGGAGTGTCCAATCAAAGCTTCTTATAGACAATGTCTTTATTTCACTGAAGTTGACTTCTTATTTACCTGCATACTGTCTTTTTCCAGCGTGAAGTGGTGTAGAGTGAATAGTTTTCTCATATTGTCAGACAGTATATGAACAGAGTTGTGTTCATTGAAGCAATAACAAAGTTAGAATTTACACCTGTTGGGATTTAAGAATGGGATTGTATTTAAATCAAAAATAAGTGGAACTCGGGCACAGTTGATGTTTTTTGGTGCAAAAACAAAGAATAATTAATTTAGATTGTTTATTGATTCATATTGGAGGGTTGTGTAGACAGTTATGTCACAGTGGGCTCATCAGCATTTGTAATCAAGCTTTGCATTTCTGCATCATTAGCCTCAAGCAGTGGTGCCATAATCAGACAGCCAGGTAATATTAAATGGTGGACACTTACTGCCTCTCAAGTGGCATAAAAGCCTTAATCAAACAGTTATCACACTTGAGGCCAGAGGGAGAACGAATAATGGGAAAGCAATATCCTAGATTAGAAATTAGTCTTCTCTGCAAAAGTGCTGCCTCACTCGGTCAATAGTGAAAAATTATGTGGCATCCAGAATTAGCGTTTAGTTTTCAGGACAGCTCACTGGGATTTCAGAATATGAACTGACGGGATTTATCTCACATACCACTTCAAGAAGTTCCTTCTGCCAAAAACACAAACGTAACATGATTAATTAGAGACCGTTCCAGCCATTGGCTGCCGTGGCTGAGTTTGTCACGTCACAGTGGAAATCACCTTTTCAAATGTCTCCCATCTCCCTTTGAGGCTTCAGAGTGGATTCTTTTGTGCAAAACATCGGGCAAGTGTGGCATCAACCCTGGCCTCAGAAGTCCCAAAGGAAGACTTTTGTCATTCTCTCCAGTTTAACTGTTTTCTTTTCAAGCTGTGCTGAAATATTGAATTGATGGAGTCTGATGCTGACAAAAGCTGAAGAAGGCTTATGAATAACTTCACATTCTGCCTCCTTTATTCCAGCCCTCTACATTATTCAGTTTCGGTTAGTAAGTGAACTTTTAGATGTTCTTGCCAAGTCCTCTGCAAAAATAGGAGAAGCCATTTTTTCTGTAATTCTAAGAACTAAAGTGAATATAAAATACATTCTAGAAAGAGTTCTTTTTAAAATTTTCTCTCCAGCTATGGAGTTCATATCATGCATGTTATATGTTTCAGAATTTATTCAATAAAAATCCTTGTTAGAAACAATAAAATATTCAGCTGCCCTCAGAAAGCTTTAAAGTGTTAAATGTCACAGCAAACTCAAAATGATATATAAAAGAGACACAGTGGTAAAATGGCTTTCACTTGTGTGGTATCTTTAATCCCGGCTGTCTGCAGCCTCTATTTACCAGTAAACACAATACATTATCCCAAATATTCACCCCCACATTCCTGCGTCTGCCTTCCTCTCCCCTCACACTACATCCAATTCATCATCGCCACCCTGCATGCTGAGCAAAACACCATCCTGCTGACCTTGAGGAAGTTGCCCATAAGAAGACTCACCCAGGCCAAGACGTAGAGTCTGTCAGGATGATTTCTTATTCCATTTAATGGAAAAAAACGCAACACTTTATCACCTTGGGTTCACAGTTTAGAGGAAAGAGAAATGCCACCTCTTTTTTGAAAATAAGAGTCATTTTAAATGGATACATTTAAAATAACAACAAAATTAACTGACAGCTGGGCCTGTATCTCTTCTAGTGTTTTCCACTGAGGCACTGGTTTGAAGAAGAGAATAACCAACATTTCTAAAGATCCAGCGGACATTTATCACCCATCTTCGTTTCACATTGCAGTGGAGTTGGTAATAAAAGAACGTGGCCATTATTTTAATTCAGAGAATTGTTTGAGCTGATTGCAGGGCCAAGGCTAATTTCAACAGAGTGCATTAGCAGCACGTCCTGGTCGCACCACCTTCGCTGGACTTCATCCATGCCCAATGTTTGATTTCCACTGATGGCATCATGGGATGACTAAAATGAAATATATATTTGCTCAATAATATCAAGAGAAGCAAGCTGTTCTGTTTGATCTCTCACCTTTTTCTAAATCAGCTCAGGGTGTAGGTTACCACTTGCGGTGTTTCACTGCAGCCAAATTCTGCAGTTCGCTCCCGTCCACACGGCCACCTGCTGCTGTGCTAGCTCAGCCTCTGTTCTACTCCGGTAAGTTATGATGTAATTTTCTTCTCTGCCGTGATAACGATAAGGGGAGATTGCAGGACGAGTGACTTTTAGGCATAAATATTTAAAATTAAACTTCAGCGCCCATGTTAGCGGCCATGTGCGCATGAACCTTGAATTACAAGCTGGATGTTGTAAATCCTACAGAGCAGTTTTCTAACACACTCTACTGTTTTTCAGTCTTTAGAAGTAATGTCAAAGAGTTAAAGAGCTCACATTTTATTGTTTTCTTCTCTCTTTCTCCAGGACTGAAATTACTCTTTACATGCATTTAGATATTATGGAATTACTGAGCAGGAAAAAATGTGCTGGCTGCATTTAAAGTAGCCTGCATGCTCATGAGGAGTGCCTGCTCAAGTGTGTTAAAATGTGAAATGTTATAGTTTTTGAGAGGGGTTTCACAGCGAGGAGTTGTTGCCTGTGCTGGGAGATGATGGCTTATAAGGAACAAATTCTACTTTAATGGAATGAAGATGAGTTTTGATGTCAATGAATAAAAATGAAAATGTTATGTGGCATGCTGCACAGCACAGAATAACCTGCACCAGCTGTAGACAGATATATGTCTACACAAGCACTTCATACAACTTTGCTTGCTATTAACTGATATAAAAATGCATGCATGTATTAACAATAAAATTCTATTTAACAAAAAAAAAAAGTTGTTTATTGTCATTTGTTTAAAACATTTTTATACAATGTTTAAGAGTTTTATCACGGATGAATGCTACTTATTATTTCAAGTTACATAGTTGTATACATTTTCTATATTATTTTCTTCCAGTAAACATGTACCATGTTCCATCCTGATACACAGCAGCTCATTATCACTATTTCCTTCACTCCATCTTATTTTCCAGCTTATTTTCCTCTGCTGGGTGGAAAATTCAGGGATTGGCATGGGCAGTCGTCCAGTGCACAGAATAAAATTGACTTTTTGGATAATGGCCAGGTAGCTTGTAATCTATTATTAATTGTTTAAAAAACAATTTCTTTAAAAGGGGCATTCTAGCTGCATCGAATAGCATTGAATCAACCCAGCAGACTGGAGTATTTTCCTTTACCTTTACACTTTCCCGCAGTGCTCCTGCCCTGCTTAGTTCCTAATGAAAGGCCCCCCAGCGCCTTCTCCAGAAATCATTACAATCTCTCTCTACCTCTAGGGTTGGTAAACTAATAGTCATTCACCTATGTGACAGGAAATCTTTCCCAAGTTGCCATCGGGGGCGAGTGAGGTTGTTTTTAAGGTTATAAAGTCCAGCCCGGCCAGTAATGACAATTTATTGTTTAGGTGTGACCTAAGGTGTATTTGTCAGGCCAAAAAGCATTCAATCTTAAAGACAAAGGAGGGGGTTAAATTCTCATAAATCAGACTAACAAAGAAACCCTCATCCAGTTGCTCATCCAGTTATCCAAATCAAACGATGCTCTCACCTCTTTGAACAGTAAATATGCACCCCAAAAACTCTTTTATGTTGTTCCGCTCTGAATGTTCAGACAATTCAAAATTGTTAGATTCATTTAAGGTCATAATTTCAGAGTGCATAACATCCTAAGATGAAAGAAAAATTATTTAAAAAAAATCTATATATGTAACATGATAAAATTTGTAAAACCTTTGTAAAATGCTTCCTTCCTTCTTTCCTATGACCTCTTCACGCAACAATATGAAAGATGTATTTGTTGCTTTTCAGAAAGGAACCTGAGAATTCCTAGTCTGTAATAATTTCAAGGCTGCATCTCTGTGGACTATTTCTGTCACAGAAGGGAAGAAACAGCATGTCCAAAAACAGCTAACAAATGAACGGAGACAAATCTATATAAATAATTGCTGAGTGGAGCGAAGAGTTTCCCATCATTCAGAGCAGAAGTGTGGGCAATATCTCCTGGAGGTTGAGAGTCATCCATCACTGCAAGACTTTAATTTGAGTTGTTTAGGACTGTGGCTGATGATTGTCTGAGAGCTGGGGGAAGATGTGAAAGGGACCTGCAGTGGGCTTTCAGGGGGAGAAATGGCTGGCACACCAGTCAGGTGCTCTCCAAACTGCAGACATCATAAACATGTCCAACATCTAATTAGCAGTCAAGTGCTTTAAACATTCCCTAAAGGTCTTACTTACAAATAATCTCAACTCTAAATAAACAATGTCTACCTTTATTTCTGGACGTTTTAAAGAGCGGTGATAGATGACAGATCCAAAAGACTCCATGTAGATCTACTGAGGTTAAATCTTGCTGGCTGTTCAAAAATAGCAGCTCACCTTAATCAAACACTGCACTGGATGTGCAGATAGGAGCACAGCTCAGTGGAAGCCAGCTTTAATTTAAAAGCAGTATTTGACCTTTCTATTGAATCTTAATAGAAACTGTCAAACTAAGAGTCAGTGACTACACAGCCAGTGACTACAGGCAGTGTTTGCATCTAATGATGTTTCCTTTGAGGGTGTCTTGTTCAGTCTGAGCGTAACAGACACCACATGAATGTTTGAAAAGAGCATAAAGCTCAAATGTACATATGCATACACACAGGACAATCAACAAGTTGACCACCATTATGTCCACTTCACAGCATCAGAAGATGGTCTGTGTTGTTGTCGTGATATTGTTCTGAACCAGGTGGTCTGTCGTTGCTCCCACGACCGCAAGTATGCTGCATTCATTTTCATTTAGTTGACTCTAATGTATTTGTAATACCTGAGTGGCTGGCCGCTGCATGTCCGGAATGCTTATTTCCTGCACAGGAGATTCACTGTGTTCAAAGGGGCCGGCTCCCCTTCTCCTGTGGAAGTGGACGCCTTGGACTGTAATTTGATTATTCCAAAGCAGGTGTTTTCAGTAGAATGTTGATAAGGAGACTCGCTGCATTTCACTATGGAGCCGGTTACAGGTTAGATCTATTTAATGTACTGAAAGATGAGGCTCATTATTAGTTTTATTTATTACTGAATGATAATGAGACAATGAGGAACTGGAATCTATGAGGCACTTTTTTATCAGTCAGACTAGGATCCATGCTAACTACATTTTCAGTTCTTCTCACAGTAATGTTGAACTTTCTCCAAAAAGTGGCGGTTGTCATGATTATGCTCGTCTTTTGTGACAGCCAGATGCTTGGCTTCCAGATGCATTTGATGCAGGCACAGCACTATAATTATGCCTTGAACGTTTTGGAAGATGCAACTGTAATGACGGGATAACTTATAGTGTGTTTGCTCATGTGGCAGTCAAATTTAAGTTCACAGATGGAGTACGTTGCTGCTCAAGGGTATAAGTTCTTTTTTTTTTTTTTCCCCATCCGAGCAAGCATCTGCTGCCGTTGAACCGGAGCAGGGTTGCATCTCTGATCCCGTGTTTCCCAGCAAATCACACTCTGAGCAAACCTTTCAGATTGTTTTCTCTAATCCCTTTCCATGCCAGAAGAATAGTCTTAGGCTACTAATAACATTGCTCATATACCCTTTGTGCAAACAGCTGGAATAATCTCAATTTGAAAAGAGATGCTGATGTTTCCAGCTGTAGACCTGTGGCTCTCCCCAGTGTTCTCACTTCTTTGTGAAACACATGATTCATTAATCTCCTGTTCATTATGAAGAAATTTCTTCTTGTGTAAACCACAATGTCCCACTTCATATGCAGATTATGTCTTGGACAATGCCAATTTAAAATGCAACCCAGCCTTTTATCTCCAGATTGTGTCTTCAGATGTGCCTTGGTCTGCTTTAATTAAGACTTGGTGAATTCTCGTTTTATTCTCCACGTTCTGACTGGAAACACCAGAGACACGCAACAGCTTTTTATGTGCTCTGACTTCAAACTACAACTGCTTTGGTGCAAAGATTGTAAAGGGCGCAACTGGAGCACCTTTCATTTCACTTTAACAGTAACTGTGTTGTGCTGAGGTTATGACAACCATAACATGATGGAGCATCAGCAATGAGCTCCAAAAGGTCTGTGCACGGACCAAACAGAGGAGTTGGTGAGAGCCAATTTAAAATCATGAATATGTGTAAAATGCCTGCAGGCAGAAAGAAAAAACACTCTTACCTTCAGTGGAGGACTTTGGGTTAGTGATGAAACCAGTAAAATCCAAATATTCACTGAATCAAACTGTCCTGTATTTTTTAATTTAAACTCTCTCTTGCTCCTTCACCTTCTTTCTTAATTCTCTCGCTCAACCTGCTTTTGTCCTCTTTGCCTGTCTGTCATTATCTCACCGTTGTGTGAGCCTACACCGTTACAGAGCCGATGCCTGCGCCACTTAACGGAGACGAGACCTTGAGACTAGCTGCAGAATGCACGGGAGCCGCACCAAAGTGGAGTGTGGCTGCTCTGTTACAGAAATGACGATCGAGGGAGGAAGAGAGCGAGAGAGACAGAGGGAGAGAGAGAAAGAGAGAGAGAGAGAGAGAGAGGGAGCTGCAAAGTGAAAGAAAGAAGCCTGTGTACATGCATCAGAGTGAGGGAGGAAGTGCATGTGAACGAGAGAGAGAGAGAAGAGAGAGTGAGGAAGATGTCATGTGAGAGAAGTGTGTGAGTGCTGCTGGCTCCGCGGTGAGCGGCGGTCGTGATTGCAGCAGTGGTAACCCCCAAACCTGCTTGTCAGGTCCCCAGAGCCCTGGAAGCGCTTCATTGTCAAGCAGCTTAACGACTGGCCCGACCCCCAACTCCCCCCAACCCCCTAATGACATCCACAGAGCAGTCACGTCCACAGTGGTTACATGGGGTGTTTGACTCAGAGACACCCACAGATGAGTCTTTTGTCCAGAACTCATGATCATATTGCCTGAAAAATAAATCGAGAATTAGCTATATTAGATAATGGCAAATATCCTGGTGCCATCAGAGATGTCCTGTTGCAGGGAAACGACTGAGAAGAGATTCCATAAAATTCCATAGTTTTGTCAAAACAACAGACTCAAGTGCTAGATTTGTAAACTATATCTAGGTCTACACTATTCAAAAAGTAAAGTAAACATGGAAGAAGATGAAGGGAATGGTTGCATCGTTGTTGATGGGGGTGGGGGAATGCAGTTGCATGAGGCATCAGCTGGTTCCTGCTAATACCCATAACATCTCAGAGCGAGAGAGCTAATAAAAGGAGCGCAGCGATGCCTCCCTTCCCCGCAGAGATCAGCTCAGAGAAAGAATTACATCATCTAAACATCAAACTTTCTCTGAAGTCGAGCACTTGTCACTTATGTTGACCCAAATTCTGCTGTTTTCAGACTGTGTGGTTTGATGCACTGGTACTTTTTACCTAATGTGGAAGACAGAGAACCTGCCTGCCCCCCTCACTGAGACGTGAGAGCGACCGCAGGCCTTAACCTTTGAAATTAAACCTTAGATATGACGGGGAGAATCAAAGGTGGCACACATCATTCTAGGGAAAGGTTATTGAGGCATTAACATTTAGTTCTTTTTAGCTCGCCTTAAGATGAACGGGCATCACAACCAAGCTTATTTTTTTTACTTTGTTTTAACATGAAATCCTTCTTTAAAACTATTAAACTGTTTATTTTGTCCATTTAATTTATTTCAAACGAGATTATTTATTATGCTATTATTTAAAACAATATATATTTGTGTTTAAAACAACATTTCTGCATTTCTCATCCACGTTTTATCAAGGGAACATGGACAAGCAAACATTACATAATGTGGTGATGATTTTTGAGCATATGATTCTCAGAAGCTGAAAGTTGTGTTTTAGCGTTGTTATTGAGCTTTTCTAGACTCAGCAGCTCTGGCTGGCTGCGCTGCTCCCAGATCAGCCCTGTCCAGATGGCATGGCGTGGCCCTACAGGACTCCAGTTTTAATCCTCTTGGCACAGGCTTTGCAAAGCAAGAGGTGGAAGTGAATGCTCAGAGTCAGACGTCAATCAGGGCATTTCGGATTGGCTCACCACTGAATAGGACACATCAGTCCTGGCATGCATGTCCACATTTACCATGGGATCACTACCAAAGTTCATGAGGGCGCAAATGTAAAAAATAAAATCAGGTATACAATAAAATGTATCAGCATCTGTTAGTATATAGCAGATGTGATTTGGTATACAGTAAATACAGTATACAATAAATTTGTTCAAGGATGCATGTTCTGTTCTTTCACCATTGACCATGATAAACATTGTATCTGTATGGTCACAGTCAGGATGTTTACATGCTCAATGCTATAACTCCATGAGGCCATTGAATTTTTCAGAACACTGTCCTTCTGCATGCATGAAAGTGAACAATTACTGATGTCGCAGAGCGAATAATCAATAAACATATTAGCCATGTTGTTGAGTGCTGAAGCTGAATTAAGTAAAAAATGCACAGGTCTTACACGCTGTGTTGTTTTGATGTTCTTTGATTTCTGTTGCACATTCACTCTGTTGCTCTTTCAGGTGGTGCAGTGCTCCTGATGCAGTTCTGAGTGTCCTGAGTGTGTTCTGCAGATACATGCAGGATTTAAAAGTCACTTTTTAATCAGGCTAATGAGATTAGCCTGACGAATAAAGTGCCACACATGCACACTCAATATATACTGAAGGACGCTCATCCCAAACATGTGTGACCACAACTTTAAGCTGCATGTTAGACATAAAAAAGTTCATTTTCAGACTTCTGTGAGAAAGTCTGATCAGATTAACAGAAATTTTCTCTCCATCTGTTTTGTCTTTGTTTGTTGATGTAGATAAGTTATCTCTGGAGTCCGGTGGGATATCTGGATGTGTGGGAGAAAATTACAGTGTTTTTCAATGTTATGTTGGCCAATGAGTGCAGTGCGAACCATAACAATATGTAGAAAATTCAAATTGTTGAATGTTTGTATATATGAATAATATTCTTTGTTTGGTTTGGCACATTTTGCTTTCACAGTCTGTTGTACTCAGCTGTGGAAAGTAGTTTTTTGACCTTTGTTGCTACTTTCCACAGAAAAATTCCTCCTCAGACAACTTAATATTATATTTTAAATGTCTTAAAAATAAAACTATGTGACTAAAAAGAGAATAAATAAAGTTAAACTTACCTGCAACATGTTTTTGTTTTTTTTCACAAGTTCATGGGACAGGAGCCTGTCCATAAATTGATTTAAATCATTCAACAATTGCTTAAAGATGCACTATGAAAAGACAACAATGGACTCCTGTGAAATGTTAATAAGCTATGGGATATACTGTAAAACTAATGCGCAGTAATCATTCAGAATAATTGCCTTTTGTTTTAATTGGCCACTGGAGGAGTGCAACTGCTCATTCACTCTGTTTTGCAGCTGCTGTTGTACTACAGTACAACTTTATTGAAAATGATATAGAAATGACAGGAAAATGGATTTCTTTGTGCAACAACGAACCTTCGAGGCTCATTTAAATCCATTTAATGTGATCCAGAGATCTGAAGTTCACTGTGGGTGAAGTGGGAGGTGAAATACTGTGGTGCTTGAATGAACTTAGGTATATTTTGATAGGGAATATACAGGAAATGCAAATGTTTTTGCATGATTATTGATTTGTTTTAAGTGGTTCTGTCTTCTCTAATCCTATGCTGTTACACTGTATATCGTCCATATGAAAGTGATGAATAAAGGCCAAATAAGATTCATGCTGGGACATTCCCTCCTTCTGGTCATCTTTTTGTGTGGTGCATATCTTGGATGAAAGAGGAGCGAATGGATGACCCAGGTGCACTGCTCATTAGCTGCTAAGCTAATGGAATCATCGCTCTCCCTGGATCATACAGCTCAGGACATGACCACTGTGTCCTGAGGGATGTCTTGCCCAGAAGAGGGCATCTGGTGCTCTGGTCCGTCTGCTTCTTCCTGAAAATTACCAGCAGGAGAGACTCACATGTTGTCCAGACACACTGTCACTCCCTTCTGAAAGACCTTAAACAAAGCTAGTTTTAGGTATATAACTCTATATTTATACAATGGTAACCCATGTCTTTACCTGACCCTGCATGACCATATTTACACACCAAAAACATTGTTTCCAATATTTCTCTTACTCTTTCCTTCAGTGATTAATAAATAATGAGCAGTTGCTCTTTTCTAGATTGTTACTGCATTTTAAAGCATTTCTTAGCGTTAATACATTCGATGTTTTGGAGAAGACCATTTCATGCACAACCTTTTTCACATTTGTCACTTTTCAGTCTACATGGTAAACTGGATGCACAACAAAAGCAGTTTTCATGTCAGTTAAACAGAACAAAACCTTTTGAAAATGGAGCTGTACTTTGTGGAGGTTGTGTTCCAGCAGTGCATGCAATTCCGATAAGCAGAAATGATTGGCTAAACCTGCTCAGACTCTCAATTACAAGATCTGTCAAGATGAGACTCTAAAGACTGTGCTATGTCCAGTAGAGAAATTAAAATTTAGGAATCATGGCCATGACATTTGCAGAAAACACCCAAACATTCTAAGATGGTTTGAGAAGAATTGCCTGCATCTCAGAGGCATTGACACAAAAATAAAGTGAGGTCAACATTTTTGCTCGACAGGCATGACAAATGTTGCAAAGTTTAGGCAATTTGACAATTTAATCAGCAATTTTAGGAAGTAATTCATCCCGGCAGACACGCGGCTCGTGTCTGTGCCGCTGGCTGCGACAAAATGAGCCCATATTGTCTGCTGCGAAGACTGAGAAATGTGATGTCAGGCAAGCATTTGGCAGGTTTGGAGTGGGGCTCAGAAGGAGCAAACACATTAAATACTGTGGAGAAATGAAGCAACTAGTTTATGGGCTTTAGCCTGCAGATGTGGAGGTATATTGAATGAGTGAATGAGGACGAGCTGAAGGACCAGGAGGGCTGCAGAGACCGCCTGAGCCCACCGCAGGCTGTGAATTGTCATCTGCAGCTACAGTATATTACCTCTCTGCTGTCCACCTGGATGCAGCCCACAGCTTTGTTTTCCAACATAATGGGACTATTCTGCTGTTTCACTTAAGCTGAAAAATAGTACCTTAAGTTTGCTGTTGTGAAAATGGCTCTTAACGTTATTTCCTCGTTTGAAAATGCGACACCAAGTGTGCATCTGTAAAGACCCAATTGTGGGGGGCACATTTGCTCCACTGTGTTTCTGTTTTTCAGGCCACTGCAATGTGATGGGATAAGTACTGAGGTCTGTCCTATTAACGGTAGCGAGCCAACTTGGATGTTATGATGAAAACGAGAGACATGTAATCTGCGAGGGGAGGATGATGCCAGGGAAACAGCTTTTCTGTTTGTCCACATCGTGGATTTAGATCCCTTTATCCCAGCTCTCCTCCACTGCCTTCACTGGGTTATTATTTTGTGAATTCCCACAGTGTGGCCAATCAACAGATGTGTTTAAACAGAATTTGTCTTCTCTTGCAATAAGCCTCCCCCTGCGGATGGTGGTGTTCTATCATGTAACAGAACATTGCTATATTGTCACAATTGCCAGAGTATTGTTTGCAAATGAAGTATGACTGACATTGACCGAATGCTTTGTCCTTCACATAAGATTTAGTCACAATATTTAGTTTTATCTTTTATTTAAGTTATTATTTGCATGATAATGCACTAACATTATTTTTGTTCATGGTAAAAATATATTTTTTACAAATTTACCTAGATTCAAATGATGGTGTGTTTCTCTGAGCCATCTTGGTGATGCGCTAGCAATTTACATATTACATTTTTTTAATTTAACGTGCTAACATTTTCAATTTCATTTCTGCTACTGCAGCTCTAAACAGGTATGACTTCCTTAATATGAATGTATGTTAAAATACTTTAATAATTACATACATATGTATGTATGGATGTATGTATATATATATATGTGTGTGTGTGTGTTTGTGTGCATATTTGACAGACCACATACAAATCCTGTATCACTCTAATCCTCTATTAGTAATATTATTCCTTTATCCTGTTTCCATTGACTCAATGAGAAAAACGTCATTATTTATGCAGAGTTACAAACTGTCCCAAACCATTACCTCTTGAATGTGCCTGTATAAAGTGATGATGCAAGAAAGATGTCTACTATCATCAGTAAATGTCCTTCTGTGACAGGCTGATATAGTTGTGAACAAGTGATGTGTGTGTGTGTGTTTATTTAGTGACTGTGTTCAGTGAAGTGGGTAAATTATTGGTGTGTTAGAAAAAAATAAATAAATAAAACACATGGAATCATCCACCCGTCTTCATGTCTGGATGCTTTCTGCAGGGCTGCTCATTTTTGTTTACCTTCAGTGAATGCCTAATGTTTATCATCCTGATGCTAAAGTGCACCTTTTCAATGTAAATGAGACGGCAGAGGACAAAAACAACTGCGCTTGACAGGCTGAGAATGAGATACACAGGAGGGCCACAAACATGGTGAGAGGGAGATTAAATGTTATACTGCTTCATATTCGTAACGATTTTGAGCATTATTGAGCATATCACAGTTTAAACAAACTCCTACCCAAATATCTACACACAAGAGGAGTCAAAATTCAGTTTAAAATGACACTGCTATCAGTGGAAAGCATTTAACAGAGTCATTAAAAGACAGAATGTTACTGTTTCAGGCTGCCATTCTGGATAAAATTAACATTCAGCCAGTTCCGAGTGCAACCATGCATGCATTCACATTCAGTGAGGATTAGATAAATATTGTAGGGGGAGCAGATTATTTTAAAATATAGTAGCAATAAATGCACATTTGCAATCTCCTCCTCCCCCAGGAAAACGAATAATGAAGCTTTCAAAACTTTTGGGATACTTAAAACTTCACCTGTTGTATTTCATCAGCACAAATCATAAACACACCGGAGGACCTGCACTTCATACTTTTATTGTCTGGATCCACCAACTTGCCTTATTTCTTGCTTTATTTTATTCCTGACTTTATACCATTGGTGCCCGTTGATTTTGGTCCCTGAACATATTTTATTCACGGATGCAGCAAAAGGCTGTGTATCATACGGTGCATGTTATCCTCTTTTTCATGTAACAGATTGTGTAATGAATTGGCCGAGTCATTTTGCCAGATGTTGCTAATCGGTGGTCAACATGTGTGGAAAATTAAATAAAAGGATTTTCCTTGTTTAAGTCATTCCTGCAGGGTAATCTGATGTCATACTATAAATGTGGGTGGCATCTTGCCCAAAGCACCAACCTGTTTTATTCTGTAATCTTCACCAAAGGCTTCTGGGATTGTGTAAAAGTGGACCTCAATTTGATATGGTCCTTGGCTGTGAACATTATTGTGAACATTTTTCCCAACATACAAATATGTGGCAGTAAAAAACATAAAATGGTTTGAAAATTGTACTTTGGTGTCTGTTCTTCTCACATGCAAGGACACCCTCATTTCTTTTAACTAAATGTTTTATATTTTATTAGCAGGGATAATCAGTAGCTTTTTCCATCATTGACAAACTTCCACAGGATAAATCACATTCTTGCTGCCGGGTCTGATTTTAATCTGGATGCACTTTTAAATTTAAACAAGCCAAAAGCATGCAGAGAGATTCTAAAATCACACAATAAATGAGTGCTGTTGAGAAGACACTGAGTCTCTGCAGGGGGCTTATTATGTGGCATTGCAGAACATCTTGGTGTGGGTTTCGGCCATCGTTGTGGTTTCAGCTCCTACTTTTCTGTGACCTGTTATGTAGAGGTCCAGCCGGCGTGGCGAGGGGTCTGGTCATTATTGGACTTAGCTCATGGTGATGTCGAGTGTGGGGACATTATCAAATGGATTCATCCAACAGGCACTAAAGAGAAGTGCAGCCCTGGGGTCTCAAGCTGTTCAACCTTACAGTCACTAATTGCTCTCTGTCACGAAGGCCAGAAAGTGTCAGTTCAACAGTATTCAAGGTTCAGTGAGAAACTCTGTTAATGAAATAAATTTAAGAAGGCTGGAAAAAGTGGACTGCATACAGAGAGGAGCAAATGTGTCATAAGTGCCCAAAATTAGTAAATAATGATTCCTCTCTTAACTGCTTATTTTCACCCAGATTTTTGGCTGCCAAAAATGGTTTTAAAATGAACTCACATTTCCTCCTGGTTGGCAGATCACATATTGTCCAGACTGTGTTTGGAGGTACATTAACGCCATCTGTTTCATACGGACGCTGAAAGGTTACCTTCTGCTTCCTGATGAGGCACAATGTGAGGAAGTGGTTGCCTCTTGAAAAGGAGGGTTGTCCACATGACAAGACATGATCAAATAATCAGAATTTCTTCAATTAACTAAAATCTATTAATTCACTGCAGTATTATATCAACACTCTAAAATAGGTCAAATAGCTTTTCAGTTCTGTTCAGTTATGGGCACAAAATGGAAGAGAAGCTTCATTTCTTCCTGATTGGCTAATGCTGATTGAAAAGAGAAGCCATTTAAGTATCTGACTCAAATAGAACAGAAAGGTGATCTCTCCAGGCAGTAATTAAGTATGTCTCTTTCCTCCTTTAAACAACATAGTGTTTTGGTGAAATCATCGACATGCTCATTAAAATCACCAGGGGAGTGAGCTGAGGTCAGCAACCTAGGGCATGTGTACTATGATTGGCATGCTGCAGTATAATTGTTACATGTGATCTGAGTCAGCTAATAAGCAAAGCACAATCCTTGGGTGGGGAAAGGCTTTGGCGTTTTTATCTATTTAATTTAACTGAATGATTAGATGTGAGTTGCAAAATGAGCTGCAAAGTGAAGGACATGGATGGGTTTTGTCAAAAAGACAGTTATACCCTCAAGTGACATTATTTCCTACACTTTCAGTTTTGTGGCAAATGCTTACAGACTCCACAGGCAAATGGGAATTAGGAGGAGACCTCCATGACAACCATGCAGTGGGGAATTACCAAGGAAGATGTGGAAAATGGAGCCGACCAGGGAATGTGGGGCTTTACTGGCAGCAGAAAGAGCAGCTATGGCACATCATATGAACATCTGAGATCTCTGGTTCAAAAGAGTGCTGGCATGTTCAGATCAAAGAATTTAATCAACAGTTATTGCATATCTGTGTCTTTTAAATAAAGTATCATTTGTGTTAATGATGGCAGTGTGCAGAGAATGGTAAAATTAGCTTTGAGCACTACCCTGCTTTGATCCTTTCCTTTGAGAAACCTCACTTTTCAAATATCAGAGGTAGTTTTTACTGTTTTGCCAGCTTCTCCTTTATTAAACAGCGTGTTTCTTTTCTCAGTGTTCCACTTGCTGACCGATGAGGATTTCATAAAAGGCTTTCATTCATTTTTAAAAAATGTCTATTTTTAATGTGTAAAATGTCCAGCTTCGATGCATTTGTGAAGGTTGTTTCTTTTCACCTTGTCTGAAACAGACCCACCATTATAAAAGAAGATGGTTGTGTACAGAGAGAATATAAAGATGAGTGTTCATTTATTAATGTGTCATGCATTTACTCTTCTCCAGCTGAGTTCAGGGGAAGTGCACTATGGACATCTGCACCTTTGGACCGATGTTTTTTTCCAGACTGATAAGCGCTGTTGTCCTGCAGATGCTTCAGAACTCCTCAGATTTCCACGTCACCTTTCTGGAGATATATGGCTCAGCTTGTTCCAGATTTATAAACCTAAATCAATGATGAGGACAGACCTTTTGTGAAGTAAACGACTGAGGGTGATTGATGAGGACTGATCTGTTGTGTTCTCAGATTTAGAGATCGGAAGGTCGGAAACACCTAAAATGGGTGAGTCTGAGCACCAGCCTTTTTCAAGTATTTTATTCCATGTCATTTACAAAGCAGAAAGGTTTGTGAGAGTTCATTAACACCCTGCGGTTGTCATATAATGAAAGTCTCGTGAGAACTCGCAGCCAGAGGATGACTTCACTTACTGACGTTCATTCATGCACTCGTGGAGAAAATACCAAATGTGGGTCTCCTCTCACATTGGTACACAATCAAAGACTCATTGGCAGCATGGCATGTGTTTTTATGTCTCATTCATTATTTCATTATTTCAACAGACATATTTCATTATGTCTGTTGCTGTGCATGGAGACTATCTTCTCTGTAGTTAAATTGATCTAATAATAATAATAATAAATTAATCTGTTCATTTCCGTAAATGATCAACAAACCCACAAACACACATAGTAAGATTTGCTTTACCTCATACACCAAATTTATCCTCCAGACTCTTGAATTATGCTCATTTTATTTATTGACTTTTTCTATTCCTTTAAGGGAAATGGTCCTTATATATCCATATTATCTGTTGACATTAAAGACAGAATTAAACATGATATTTGAAGTAACTGGTGCCTGATGGAATATCCAAAAATCTGCAGATGCCTGACAGGTTAAGAGAAAGTGTTATGCATTCCCTTTTTACTCATAATTAATCCAAATTCCAGTCCAGTCTGCTCATGCAGGAATAAATCTGTTCATATCAATAATACAGGAGTGGATAAGAAGTCCGACCCCCTCCACTGGGTTCCTCTTGGAACAGATCTCGCATGGAGAATCGATCATTTTGAGGAAAAAAAAAGACAAATTCTTCTGGATTTGAATTTCTCAACAGTTCCACCTTCTGCACCACTCCAGTCAATCAATATTTGATAAGGCCTCCTGTCATTATAGTTCCTGCATTCCTGTTTTAACTTTTTCTGCTCTTTTCCTCCCGGTATAATTCTCCTAAGCTTGGTTGGCAGCCTTTGCCAATATTTGATTTTCTTAGAGTGTGTAACCACAATCAGTACCCTTTGAACTGTGTAATTTCAAGCACCACTGGCTTGCATGTGCCACAAATCGACCAAACTCTGCAGGCTATAGATGCATTTAAGACATCAGTACATGCAGCTAGCATATGAAGAAACACACTGATCAAAGAGATTTCCCCCAAAAAAAGCTGTGGCAGAAATATTTGATGCATTTCGACAGACGGCAGCCTTATTATAGAGGTGCATTCATAGGAGCATTATTAACGTGCTAATGAGAAATGTCAAATCATTGGCTGTCACTCCTCATCCACACCAACTGATTAAAAGTTATTTAAGTTGGAATTGATATTAATATCTGGGGGAGAAGTGTCTGCATTTGTGATGAACTGAAATTAATTTAATCATTTAAAAAGATTTATTTTATTCTTCTGAGTGGTGTGATAAATGCTGGCTGTTCTACTTTGATGACATTTGGAACGGACAGTAATTAAAATCACATTTGCATAATGTTTCTCTAAAATTGTATGGCCGGCAAATTTAATTAAACAACCACACTTACACACCGTAACCTTCACTTAACCTAAAAAGAAAAGCATTTTCATGATTGTATGATTTCAAAGCCTTCTGGAGCTCCTGCAAGGGTTCCCACATACATACATTCCCTCCAAGTCTCTCCAGTGGTCCTTTGAAAATCTTGCTTTGTCACTTTGAGCTCAAACGAGTGTTGAGGACACTTAGAAACCTCTGTGGCAAACGTTAAGGTGCAAGTGACTAAAATGAGGGATTAATTACTTAAAACGTTCTGCTTAATTCCCTTGCCTGGACTTCAAAGAAAAGTTATTTTGGCAAAGTGCCGTATTAAAAATGGGGCCATTTCATCCATGACCCTGTTGTGCCACTCTTACTCCAAATACTTGTAAGAAGTTTGAACCCTGTAGAAAGAACGTAGTTGGCAGAATCTGAGGATTCTTCCAGGACAACAGAACTGCATTGTACTGCAGACCTGTCATATCGTATGTCACACTGCTTTTATTTGGACCAATCCAACTCAAAGGTGAGCATGTGCATCACCTACACTGAAAAACTTGTGATTGATTTAGAAATTGTCAATTAATCAAAAGAAATATTCATAAAAAAAACAATCAAAATAATGTCAATTTCAAAGCATTTTGTTTACACAGACTTGTTTTATTTTACACCAGTTTAAAGGTGAAACTGAAGTTCACTTATAAATGAGCTAATTCCTGTATGTTTCTGTCTCTGTAGTAGCAGCAGGTTGGAAAGTGTCGCTAGACTATTTGGTTCTAGTTACCATCATTCTACTGGGTCACCTGTTTATACATAGAAGAATCTTATTAGAACAAGAGACTCAATGATGAAGTTCAGGAGTTTTCAGATTTTAATTAGATTTGACAGATAATGAGACTTAGCTGGTGGCAAGGTTTTATTTCTGAAGTTCAAGGACAGTTGTAACCATCCACGTGTCATCTTTATACTCACGTGGGAAAGCAGGGTGAGGTGAAGGCAGCACGATGGAGAAAAGAGCCACCAGTAAATCATCAACAAGTTAGAAACATTCACCTTTTATTGCATTTGTCAGCTGTGATTCCTAATGTGAGAGCAAGCGTGAGCTAATTATTCTATTGTGGAAAATGTTTCAAAGAATAGAAGCTCATATCATAGAAGAAGAGTCTACAGTATAGATTAAAGACTCCATTACACTCCTGTACAGTAGGCTCCTCTGCTGGAGATCTAATTTCAGTAATTAGAGCCATAAAGGAAGTGGAATCTCATCAGTTAGAAGATCAGATCGGACACATCTAAGACTGCTTTAGATCTTCTATTGAGCGCCTTTAGACAAAAGCGTGGTAGATAATTAAGTCTGGGAACCCCGGTGGCTTTGGCTGATTCACCATTATTAGCTGGGCCTGCAAGAGGACGCTGACTGGAATGATAAAAGTCCTGCCCTGATTATTCAACCATATTTTAAACCTGCAGAAAGAAAATTAAGCAGAGGACTAGATGTGCCCCAACACATCAGTCTTTATACGCTGAATTAGCCACACATCCTAACTAATATTTCATGAATATATTTTGTGTGCTGTTAAATCAATAACTAACGGCAGTGGTGTTTATTTGCATTGATTGGAAAGGAGCAGATTTCTTATGACCAAAACAGGATTTTCTTTCAACACCCAGGAAATAACAGAAGGACCTGCTGACTTTCTGAGCAAAGCTGTTTCTCCTCTGATTCCTTGAAAATATATTACTGCAGCATGTTCAACTTTTCAGACATTCATAATTGAGCAGTGCATGATGAATAGCACCAGTGTGTTCCATTCCAGGCTGGCTTGAAAACAATGTCAGGATCTGCAATGAGCCACTGCTTTTTTGTGCAGAGCGCACACAGTATATCTCAATACAGAAATCAATTTACAGCAGTCTGTTCTGGAGAAGGAATACGTATTCATGGCAACCAGTTGAACACCATGGCTGTTCCATTTGCCATTTATACTCTTATGTCGCCCAAACAATGAATAGTTTGTGAAGTTTTTCTTTTTAACTTGAGAGACAAATTGACATTTGAATGTACTCTTCTATTCTACATAATTATCTTCTAACCTAGATCTGAAGAACTCTGTGTAAGTTCCCCTTTCATCCAGGTCATGGTCAAAGCTTGATCTCTGAACAACTAGACTTGATTAGGTTCTTAAAAGTGCCTCTTCTCCAAAAGGCTTCTTTTCTGAAAGTTCTGAAATGACTAGAGCCAGAACTTGAGAATACAGCCTTTGTCACATGGTGACGTGTAAGGAGTCATGAATCATCACCATGAGACCCGACAGACAAAGATGAAGCACAAAAAGTGAAATTAGGTCAATGACCCTGTGAATGACTCAGCTGACCACCAGATCATTAGCATGGTAATGGTCCACAAGGTCTACAATGTCAAGCTCTGGATCCAGTTACTTCAGAACTGAAGAAGCCTTTTGGAAAAGAGATGAAATGCCTTCATGTCTTTATATTTTTTGTATACCATGCTTGCACTAAAACTATTGAAGAGGTGGAAGCAAGCAGCAGGTGTGAGTAGTGGAAGACCTGAGGCTGCTGCTTGCATGAATTGAAATTGCTCAACAATAAGCAGAAAAACATGTTTATTCTTTTCTCTTGTTACCAGTTGCAGCTTTTGGCTAGCAGGCAATGAAAGGATTTGCTAACCTTGCTGTAACATTTACTCTGTCTTTGTGGACATATTTCTTCTTTTCTTTACATTCATTCACGTTACATCTTACATTCTTTACATTCATATTTTCAGATATTTCTTCATAAAAAGGACATAAAGCAAACAATATATAATTAGAGATATTTAGAACAATTTATCTAGAAATTGACATGAGTTGATTATACTTAAAGTGTAATGCAGACATTGTTTGACACAAAGGCCTTCATTAATGCAAATTTATGGAAAACTATTGATTTGTCATTAATCTTGCATGTGTTGCCTCAGCTGAGCACTATTCTTGCAGCTGAATTTTCTCTGTTTTTCCTCGTGCTTATAAAATACCATCAAGTCCAGTCTGGTGACAGCTTAGGAACCTTTTGAAGCCAGGTTTCCAACACTGAAGTGTAACTAAGCATTTATAGGTGCATGATCAAAAGGTGGCACATAAATAAAACCACTGAAGGATACATTATTAGCCAAGGTCACCCAGAATCCTCCACTCTGCACACATGTTTATTGCAGGATTGAGGCTACTCTCTTGATTGAAAGAAATGATTTAGCTTTGGTTCTGAAATGACAACCATTTGGCTTGGTTCATTATTTCTATATGACATAATGGGAACCATTAAAACATTAAGGTCCTATAGAAAATGAGATTACTTCCTGCACATCGAGTTATGTCAGAAATTACCCCCATGTTGAGGATTTTATCACCCACATTTATTATGTTGGTGCGTTTGTCATCACCAATGTAATAATCTAGTATACTTTTCTATCAGTGCGTGCAGAAAGACATCTCAATAAGGTTTCTGCTGAAGTGGAAAGAGTGGTTTGTTTTCAGCATGAGAATTTCTTATTTCAAAAACATAAATCCTTGAAGTTTAAATAAAAACATATATCTTTCAGTGGTCAAACACTTTTTGCCTCAAAGTATAGTGAATGACACTGATCACAAAGCAATCAAACTCGTGTGTGATTGGTTAACTTAAAGAAAAAGACATTTGTTAAATTGAAAAAAACATATTTTTTCTAAGAAATCAACAGTTAACATGGTTTTCCATCTTATCACATCTTTAAATTTAAACTGTCACATTCCCTGCTCAAATTCCCTCACTTCCTAATGACATCATCACTTTATTGTATAAATGTGTGTTATCATCCTCCCTGTGTCGCATTTACAGGAACAAACTCACAACACAGCAGCAAGAACCCAATAAATGTGTTCTCTTAAGACCTTTTATCAGTGCAGTGGCCTAATGAATCCACATTTGCTTCAGACTGATGGTGTGTCTGACCACCATGCTCTGGTATCTACTGTACAAACCTGTGGGGCTGAATCATGATGTGAGCTTGCTTCACCTGCTCAGCTGTTGATTCAGCAGTCTTTCATTTCCCAAAATTGAGGTCACCTGACACCAGAATATACTAAATTATCTTTTTTTTCCCATTAATGGATTTTTTTTCTCTGTGAGATGAAAATGCCAGGATTCATTGGACTCAAACTGTGACAGAGAGGTTTAGAGATCACGAGACATAATTTTCACACATGGACTCCAGTACTCCAGACCTCAACCCCATCCAAGATCTTTAATATGTACTGAGGAGAAAACTTTTGTGGAAAAAAAAATGCCACCACAAATGAATCCTGTGGCTAAAATCTATTCCAATAAATGTAACATTTATGTGCATCTGTTGGCCAAGTTTTTAGTTCTGAATCTGAGGTTGAACAGACAAGAAAGAGGTTGAGTTTTATGTTTTGTTTGGTGGTGACAGGAAAAATGCACAGCTATGTCCTCTGCAGTGACCCTGTCATTGTATGTTGCCTAATATTTCATGTTACCTAGGTGACGAGCCTCTGGTTTTGCAGCTCTTATTGTAAGGGGGGTTTGAAAGAATAGTTAAAGTGGACCAGAAAGGTAGGAAGAGGAGCCCTGAAGCTATCGCAGTTAAGATTTTTCCCCAATCCTTCTTATCACGTTCACACTGCATGCAGCTTTAAAAGAGTGTTTATTTCTTCTATATTTAGCTTTTTTTCTGGAAATTCATAATCCAAGCCATCCCTTAGGCAGGGGTGTCAGAACCCAGTCCTTGGAGCCATAATCCAACCGAGCTTTCTTACATGCCAGGTGGACAACTCTTTCACCTTTGCTCCTACTTACCTTGGTTAAAGCTGTTTTCTGTCTGGGAGGACAGAAAAGCCAGCTGGATTGTGGCCCTCTAGGACTGAGTTCCAATGCCCCTGCTTTAATGTATCCCTCATCCCCGAATTCTCGTTTTTTTCCCTGTGCAATGTTTACCATGGAAACATCTTCAACATTTGATCATGACCATCTTCATCAAACAGTCGTGGTTTGGAATATCGATGCTGAAAATAGATCTTGTATGTACAAACATTCCTGTAGGGTTTGTACAGAAATCTGTCTTGCTTAGAATCAGCAGATAGATTAATCCTAATTTATCATCAGTGATTGATATTTTTCTTTGGTGAACACCATATAACATATTCAGCTAATTAAGACGTATGATGTTGGATTTTCCGCCCCCTCACAGGGCTGCGGCTGGCTCAGTAAACATAAAGCTGCGTACATTTCCCACAAGACGGGACCTTTAATTAACTGTCTCATGTCATTAACAGAAATGGCCTAAAATCCTGATGAGTTAGCAGGACACCCACAGCCACACTGCAGCTTCGGCCATTAGCAGTCCTGCCCTTAACATCGCAAATCAGAAAAACAAATGAGAACGGCGAGAAGAGAGTAAGCAGAGCTGGTCACTGTCTTGCATATTAAACCTGTGGCTCTCTGGTGTCTGCTCCTTTCACTCAGAACTAATGAGTTACCCTTGGAAGTGATTTTTATTCTACTGCATCATAGCAGGTAAGAGGGCTAATATATTACAATAATAACTACATTACATTAACCTGTGATATTCTAATTTACTGTACGTGTTAGTGTTCATCCACTTATGTGAACTATCCAACCAGGGCTGACCTGTTTTCTAATTCTTTCAAGTACATAAGTGTTTACAGATGTACGTACTGTGATATTGATGAACACAGTGAGCTAATGCCCCCACATTGATCACCTGTGGTGTGAAACACGGCACACCTTGGTGACCATCTCCAGCTTCCACGTCACGTCCCTTTAAATTGCTAATGAAGGCAAACAGGAGGGGAAGGGGTGTGGGTACAAAGGATGAAATCACGTTGTAGTTGTTCCGTGTCAGTGTGAGCATCTTTCTGGGTCTGACAGATTGGCCAATTAACCTTATTTACTGTGTCTCCCCTCATCCTCTAACAAGCTCCACTGGGCTTCTTTCTAATAATGAGCTCCTGAGTTTGGGGACTATTGGAGTGTTGGTTCCAATTGTCTTCATCCAGGAGTTATGAACAACATGGCATTCATGCTGCTGTTCATGTGTTGTTTTAGTATCAGGCTTAAATTTGAGGTGGTTGTATTTGCTCGGGTGTCAAGTGATATTGGTTGACAGGTCCTGTAATGATACCCGTGATTATTGTGGCCCTGACGCTGCATTTATCTGCAGACCAGACCTCCCATGTTCTTTCACATACATTTTTAGCTTTCTGATTATTTTGACATGATAATTCTTGATGCAGGATTCACAAAAAGGGAGCAGAACAGAACATTTTGGTGGTCATTTGTGATTCATCTATTCAGGAAAGCTGCCTGGGATCTCTCCTCCAGCCATGACCTTCAGACAAGCGCCGGTTTCAGAGCTGTCATTTTCAGATCCACCGTTGGAGCCACTGATACAGTCTGTGGTGCAGAACTTTAGCATGGTTCTCTGAGCAGATCGTCTTTTCTGGTTTCAGGAACTGTTGAGATGATAAGACTGTACATTAACATGTGTTTGAGTCTATTTACTTACCTAACCTATATATTGTATATGTATAAACCAGTTACCATAGCTACCGCTTTATACATAAATATTTTTACTGATGATGTAAAATTGCATTTTTTAACATACCCAGTTTTTGTCCTGTATCTTTTTTGGTGTTCTTTTTTTTTACTGATATGGGTGTCATGCTATTTAGCATAATATTCCTCCAACAGCAGCTTGTAAATGTCTGCGGCGGCTTGTCACACTGTGAAAGTGACTTCAGTTCCATATGGATCTCATGAGGAGTGGAAAAACAACGTTCCAAGGCAATAAAATGTTCCAGGAGAATGTTTTGCTGGTTGGGGTCAAGTTTTGAGTTAACTCCAGCTGCCTGGAAGAGTTTATTATGAATTACAGTATGAGTAAGCCTGATTTTCCTGTACAATAGCTACAAAACTCCTGACCTAAACTGAACTGTGATAAGCAGAAATGATAAGGAGACTGACTATCATGCTAACCTGCATATTGTTTTTAATTTTAGACATTGTTTAACTGAATAAGTTGTATTTTCCAATTAGAACTGAAAAAAAACACATCATTGGATTGGTGGAATATGTGAAGTAATTGTGATATTTCCAAGATTGAAGCAAGATTCTATCAATTCTGTATAACCTTTTTAGCCCTTGACAGAGTGCCCATTATAAGCATACCTCACAAATGTAACAACAAAAAAAAACAACAATAGCCATGGTACCCTGATGCTGCAGACCCATCAGAGAAAATGTAGCGTGTCATCTCCTCTAATGCAGCAGAAGCCATCTAATAATCTTGCTGGCAAGCTGCACATGCTTTTGTTTGAACTGTGAAAGTTGATGAATCAGCCTCAGCTGCACTCCTCTGACCTCTCCACCCTCCTCTCCCTTGTCATTTACCTCTTCTAGATTTCTATGCATCAACCATCTTATTAGAGGAAAGTACCCTCCAATATGCTGCCCGTCCAAATGTGCCTGGTGGGATGGTGTCTGCCAGCTCCAGTCACTAAGAATGAAAATTCATCCGCGATCCCAAATTACCTTAGCATTCCACTGAAAGTGCAAGCTAGCCTAAATATTTTCAGGTGATTGTTGCTGAACCATGCAAGAAAATTTGCTTTCCGTCCAAACCTGATGGAAAAACCACAACTTAACCGTGGCACAGCGGTCACACCTGCAGGGAGCTTAAATGTTTGTCTGTAGCATTCATCCATTCGTTTTCAATTAAGTTAAGTTAAATTAGGAAAAGCATAGCCATCAGGAGCTGTAAGCATGCATTAAAATCCTCTTTTCTTCAAAAATCTGTCTAAAGATAGCAGAAGTTAGTTTCTTTTTCTTTTTAAAGAGCATGACCTTTCAGTTTTAATTGTTGCCCTCAGCAATTTTCTTCTGCAGTGTGATGTATAATATAAAATTCATGGTTGTCCAATAAAACAAGGCTGAAGATCCCACAGAAGGTCTTATTTTTGGAGTAAACCAGTGTAGATCATTCTTATGTTTTGCCGCAGGTACCGAAATTTTTATGGCTTTGCAATAAAATAAGTAGTTTAACAAAGTAGAGTTGTTTTGACAAATATTTGTCTTTTTGGGTTTTTTTTCAGTCAAATAAACTAAATAAAATCATGTAAGACTTCTAGAGGAAATGTGATCGATAGGGTGGACTGCTCTGTGGGTGGATGCATGTTTGCTGATCCAACTGGTATAATTACTCTTATTACAGGGTCAGGAAATGGTACAATACAATACATTAACTAAGAAAATTCCTGCTGTAATTTTCTGTTTTAAAAGTGTGACTTTGTCTTTCTTTCTTTAAAAAAAAATCATATTTCATCCAGATGCTCTTTAAAAGCTTGAAAGGCCAAAAGGAAGCATCACATCTGAAAATCTCGTACTTACAATCATGTGAAATGAAGATGCACGCACACTACAATCTAATAATCCCTTGTGAGCGTATAGAACAGATGAGATTTGGGGGCATTATTTAGTGTACATCCTGCAAATAAAACCATACCATCTGGAGTGCAGCTGGCTGTGGGAAAGTGTGATGCATCATCTGATCAGGTTTTATAGTTTACAGGGATACAGAGAAAACACAATTCCCTTCATGTTGCTTACAGTCAGATTTGCAACACCTTTGTTGAGAATCTTCCACTTTCTTTGCTGTAAATGTTGCCGTCAGCAGAAAAACATGGCCATCATGTTTGGCAGGTGACAGAATGAACAATGGCAACATTGTGGCTGAATGAATGACGCTCAGTTGTCACATTTTATCTGTGATTGAACACCTTGACACTGTAACAGGATGATCAATCCATCATCAAGCCCATCAACTGATGGCATGTATGCTCTGGCCACACAGTCGTGTAAAAGGAATGATTTATGAGGACCTTCTGTTGATTTGAATGTTTACAATAAACCATTACAATACATAGTTTAAAGACAGTTCCCATAACAGTGTACGATGAATGGAAGGACAGAAAGGTTACTGGGATTTTTGAGGTGGTGTTTCTTTGAAACCATCCTGGCTTGCAGGCAGCCACAGACGGCCTGCTGCGCTCGGCCGTTTCCTTTGTTCTAATTTCTATTTCTATCCTCTGGACATGATCCCCATTGTCAGTCTTCAGCCTCAGCAATTGAATGGCCTCGTCAAGTCTCCCTGGAGGACAGCGCTCTGCAGCAGGCTCGGCGGGGGTGGCAGTTGCCTGTCTCTCTCACAAACGCCGGCACTTTTCAGTCTTTCTTTTCCATTACTTTGATTGATTTTCCTAGTTGATGGTTTGATTTGTTGGAGCACTCACAGAGGCCAGGACGGTTAAGTCACTGTTACACCATCTCTGTCCCTGATGCTTTGTTTGATGTGATCCTCTCTTTCAGGTTTAGATGCCATCCTTTTTTTTTTTGTCTCTGTGCAGTGTTTCTCTATTTTCTCCCTACTTTGGATGAAAAATTCCTGGTCACGTTTTGTACTTTGTGACATGTAAATCTGGACTATGAAACAGTTGCCACATATCTGTTAGAAGGTATCGGTTGTGTTGGGTTTAAAGCCCAGCTGGTGTTCAACTGTATCTCTGCTTTTCTGCTCTAGCAGATGTTCAAATCACACATTTCAATAGAATAAAAGGTTGTTTTGATCTACCGTCAGGAGTCCTCTGAACATTAAATGTGTGTTTGCAGACCTGCCAGTGCTGCGGTCAGTGTGCACTGGGGCCACTGGGAATATCTCCTGTGCAGCTCAGCACTCTTTAAGAGCACAGAGCTCTCTCTGCCTGTTACCGTTGTCTTCATTTGTAAGTACACAGGTGGACAGATTGCACCTTGCGTGTCCATGGCCTTTTGTTTGAAGTCCCCTCGGACGTCCATCTCGTGACAGGGCTTGTGTTCAGGTGGAACTCCTGCCGAGCACCCTCCTGGCAGGTTAAGTGCTCTTCCACATCACTGAGGGGAAAGACAGACAGGCGACGCCAAAGTCTGTCTCTGACTTTCTCTTAATGCTTGTTAATTTGAGCAGCGGACCACTGTGCTCTGCAGTCATGTTTTCTGCTGCTTTGTTGATCTCACTTCTGCCTCTCTACACTAATTGACATACAGAATCACCCGCAGGTTCTTGCAAAACAGCCCCTCCCTAATGAATTATCTAATTGTCTTTTCCACAATTGTCGAATGAAAACCTAATGAAATCCCAGGTTTCTGCCTGCCCGAGGTGCACCTTTCCTGCTGTCGTTTGAGCTGCTGTAACCATCATTGAACGCTGTTTTCATTTCGTCTGTTGGGGTGTTTTAACTGTCTGGTGTTATTTAAAGCAGAAACTGTCGTCCCTCCCACCAGCATTTCCAAATACTGTTGTTGAACCATGTAAGCAATCATACTGTGAGCATGGCGGCTGCCTTAGGTGAGATCAGTGGTCATAGATGATGTTGTCTATAACAGCTCAGTCAGCTCAGCTGGTATTTTTGTTAATAATTGTTCTTGTTCTTTAATGGCCCAGTAAACAACCCCAGGTTGGTTTTGAGGCTGTGGATGCCAATCTAACAGCCAGAGTTGGTGCTCAGCCTTTGTTCTGTCCTCTGCTCAGCTGCTTTCTGGGGAGGTGCATTTTATAGTTGCTTTTGTTTTTTTTTTTTCTTTATTTCACACATTTTTCTATTGGATACAGATAAATGATGATAAATGATGGTGCAGAGTGTTGATCGAGTATCAACCCAAATTCTGTAAATGCCCATAAGAACTACAGAATTACGGATGCGTAACTGACTGGCCGGTGGACTCGAACTGCATTTACAAATTAAATATGCTGTGTTGCAATTCCTGTACAACATTAATTAAACACATTAGCATATTCACGGGTGGCTATTTTCATGATTTCATTATACATTCATTATCCGTTTGTATATGAGTATCAGTGTAGATAGAGAATCTAGAATCTGCCATCTGTCTGCTTTATTTATCTGCTCAGCAAATAAATGTCACTGGATCATTCACACCTCCATTTTTCACTTTTAGCTGCCAATTTTATCCCTCCATAGATTTTATAGTTCCAGTTGCTGGGAGGCGTATCAGCTTAATGTAGCAAGTTCCTCAACTTTCTAGAATGGGGGGGTGTTAAATTGTATAACATATAAATATACTGTAACAATCCATTAGTTCTCTGTTGTGTGACACATTTTGTTCCTTTTTTTGGGGCCTTTTTAGGTGTGTCAAACATCAGACTAGTGATGTTAGCTGTAGTTCAACTGTTGGCAATGAAAATAAGTGAATTATTTGCCCATATTGACATTTGGTCTTCGTACACCGCTTGCAATTGCCTCATTTTGTTCTGCTTGAGGCATTTTCTGAAAGCGCAGCTTTATCCTCTGCCAGTTTCTCGATCGCTGAAAGACTGAAGGCATCAACACAAATGTTTCCATGAGATAATTCCCTGAGAGCATCAGTTTAATTAAGTATGTCTGGTTAGTTTTCAGAATCTGCTGTTCATCGGCACCATAGCAGTCACACTCAGCTGAATATGCCATTGTCTCTTTTGTGTGTGGATCCTTTTATTGACGTCATTAAGGGTTCATTATTCCTCAGAATTGCAAACATTTGTATATGACATGGGGGACTGAGTGGAGTGCTTGTATTCTGACATTTTGAGAGGTATGCCAAAGGCAGTCTGCATGAAAGTGACCCTTTCTGGATGCTCTTCATTTACAATTCCATCACCATTTGTACTCTGTTTGCAGTTTTTTACCACTGTCATTTGCTCGCCGTACTATTACAGATATTCAGCCGTGAACACCTTGAAGACATCGATAACCTTGAGTCGCCAACTCACAGAACTAAACTTCCTCACGATGCATTTGACTTTGTTAGCAGCCCTATTTTTTATTTTTGAACAATCGGCTTTGGGAAATGGATCACTAGCAATGATCTTCTTTGTCAGTTATGAATAAATGTGATGTGCCAGAGGGGAATGTAGACTAGACGCAGAGTGATTCTCATAGATGGGTTTCTCATCGAAAGTGTTTCACCATAACTTTTGACGGACAACGCTGTCTCTCACACGAGTAAACAACAGATTGTCTGACTGCACTGCAAACACCATCAAAATCCTTCCACATTTCAACCCTCCCACTCCTCGACCCCCCACATCCTCACCGGATCCTCCTCATTACCAGCCTCTCCCCCATTTACCCCTCTAACATGTGACGTGGAGGATCTGAGGGAATGTACCTGCAACTCAAACACGCACTTGGTTTTTCTTTGTTCGGAATTGATGATGGCATGATTGCATCCCTGCTGACCTTATTATAAAAGTGTGAGCGACACGGTGAACGTGGCGGTGGGTTGTGGTGGGGGGGCAGAGAAAGAAAATGGGTCGACTGCATTCTCCTCTGCAGGTTTTCTGTCAGGCAGACACAGGAGCAGAGATGTGACTAATGCTGTAAATGGGCTGGCGTGCTTACAATATGGGCTGCTTGAGCGAGCCAAGCCAGTCGGTTTGCTGCCTGTCTCCTCTCCTACACATCTCCAGGACTCATCCTGGGAAGCAATTTAAACTTTTGTCTCACTTGGTTTTTCATCTCCACTCACGGCTGATGGAGAGAGTGTGGTACTCAGCTGAGAGTGCACATATGAGACGATGGTAGTAGAGCCAAATACAATCCACATAAACGTTTTAGTGTTTAAGAGTGTTTTGGCATCATATGGATTCATTTCCACAGTATATCAACTAATTCAAGCCTCTTTTCTTCTTTTATTGACTTTTGGCTACTGATGTCATTTTTAGACAGGCATTTCATTCATTCATTCATCTATTTATTTATTTTTTTAGCATGGCCAAAATGAATTGGACAAGCCAACACCCTTGACTGCAGCTCTCGCTGGGGTTATAAAGACTTTTAGCACACAGCTCTAGTTTGGTGGCTTGCCCCCGATGTCAGGTTCACTTACATCAAACTGACCATGCGTAGTCAAACTTAGCGGTCTGGAAAACGTTTTTGTCATTGTCCTGCTAACTGCACCCTCTCATGAATAACTGTAAACGTTGGGGAAAATTAATGTTCCTTAACAAATCATGCCAAAATGGTAGCTGTTACTGAGTGAAGAAAAAATAAATAACAATATGATGAGTAATTTTATTAGATCAACGTCCTGAATGATTTAAACGGACTCCCTTAGGAAGCAGCTCTGATCTATGATGTCAGAATAGGTGGAATTTCCTTCATAAATAGTATACCTTATATCTAACCTTCGTTAGTTAAGTTTTCCAGATACTCTGGACCAACAGTCCGAACAGAATCCTGATCTACTGCAGTTAATCTCTCTCAAATTAAGTATGATTTGTTTCTTCCACCAATAAGTGGTGGGTGGAGCCACTTTAACACCACATAATTGATCTTTTTAAACTTCACAGCACTTTATTGCACGTGTTTGTCCCCTTCAGTTTTACAGTGTGCTTCACATGACCTTTCCTTTTCAGAGGTTATGGTCATTGCATGGTTTTGCAGCTGGGGCTTGAAAATGCATCAGTCCCATTACTGCACATGTGCGTTTAAACCCTGCAGCCTTCCATGGGGGTGGGGGTTCATCTGTGTCCAGAAACATTTATAATTTATTCTTTTTGAGAGCACAAAAGTGTTTTTAGTGATGCAGGGTAATATCAGATTGGATTTGTAGAGTGCATCCCAACGCCTTTGCCCACTTCAGTGTCCTGTCACTGTACATTTATTTAAAGAGACACATTGGTCCTTTGTGGCAATTATCACTTAATCCATGTGTTTTTAAACCACAGTGTTACCTCCAGGTTGATAATTGACAGGTATAACCAATTCTGACATCCTACATCGTACACAACAAGTAAATAAATTGCACATTTGCTCATTTACTTCAGCACGTTTGTGTTAACATAAAGAGAATTTCTATTGTTCGTGTTGCACTTGGTAACAAACCAACTGTGACCACCTTGAAGTGAAGCCTCATGGAAATAAGCATTGTAAGCCCATTGTACGTTACCTCAGCAGCCCATAAATGATCCGATTTGACTCACATTTGCTGCCTGTGACTGCTGTTCTCCTCCTTAATCAGAAGTCCACCAAGTCCACAGGGCCCCTAAAGCATATTTTCCTCCATATTTTCAGAGGGTGTGCCAGGCAGAATCATACCCTGCAGTTTCCCATCTGCTACTCAAACATAACGAAAATGACCAAAAATGGGTCAACCATTAAAATATTTCTGAACCATCAACCATGTGAAGCATGGAAGTGGATCATGGCTCTTTCTTATTGTTCTGAAGACAGTATATTTCTTATTTATTTCTTATTATTTATTTCTTATTATTTATTCAGTATTAAATGGATATCAACCATCTGCCACGGATGCTGTTGTGGAAACCTGTTCATGCCATTAGAATTCATCTTGTGTTTTTAGCCTTTAGTCTGCCAGCAGCTCCTGCCCTCCTGCACTCTCAGATTTGACACTGACAGTGAAAACATCAATGTACATACAACTGAAGTCTGTGGGGTCTCAGTGTACGTACGCCCCGACTTTGGATGGAATAAAAGTTCAAGAAAAGCTGCAGCTGCTGTATGTGGTGGAGCATTTTTCAGAGAAATGGACTGGAGAATAGATGTGTGTGCACTTGTTTAATGTTGATGAGATTCATTGTTTCAAACATTATGATAGTATCTTTAACCTTGGAATTGATTGAATCATCCTGCAGGTATAAGACAGTGGCTTTACTTTATTTTGATGTACTTATTTCTTGTTCCAACCGCAGCGGGGAGGATCCTCCAGTCTGCTGTTTAATGGAAGTTTTATTTTTAATGTTGGTTTTTTTCATTAATTCACTTATTCTTTATATATCCAGAGGCCTGTTTTTCCATCTTTCCCTGCAGTGGTTGAAAGAAAACTGCTGTTTTAATTGACAAATAACAGGATTGCTGTGTTTGCAGTGAGGGGAATATTAAAAGTGGAGACTTTGTGACATTGTTGCATAAATAATTCATGCAGGGCTCATGGTATGGATGCACCTTCTCTTTGTCCACAACTTGTGTCACTTTTTAACGTTCATATGCAAACAAATCTTGTCCATAGGCATATTTCCTTCATTGTGACAAATTGCAGTAATTACCCTGATGAAGCTCAGAGATGACACCATTATGATGATGTAATAATGAGCCCAGCCCACCTGACAGCTTCTAATAGGAAAGAGCCGGAGGACATTGCAGTGATGAATGAGCATACCACCTCGTCTGTTGCCTTTTTGTCAAACTCTGCCATAACCTGGATCTAAATAAACCTTCCTTCTTTGTGAAGAAGTTCAAAAAGCTCATGTATATGATGAAAAAAGTGCTGTTTTCAGAATGTAATATCCTGTCAGGAGCTACTTTCAGATGCTCAGATTAGATTGTTGGTGCATACCTGCTAAATTGGATTTGACATATTTAAACTGTCTGACCTTTGATTTCCTAACAGTCAGATTGATGGAGGCAGACTGACTCAGCAAGTAGCGCAATTACAGTAATTTAATAACATTTAGGTTCGTACTTTATCATAATGTAGACATTTATAGGGTGCAGATTATCATAGTGAATTAGAGCAGCACATATATTTATTTGAAGTATTCTGCCAAGCTTAAGTTCTGAAACTGACTAAAAAGTTCTCAGAAATACCCCTTATTGCTCTTTGACATTACCACACTATTTTCACAGCACACAGTTGTTTTCATTTGATAGTTTGTTTTTAAGAGAATATGATGTGCTTCTGGCATATCATATTAAGGAACTCTTATTACAACGCAAATCCTTTGCCGGAGTTTCTCTCACAATAACATTTATGTCTGAAGTCCATTAGCCTGAAAGGTTTGACGCAATTATATTTGGAATATTGGAGAACCCCCTGCTGTGGAGAGGCCTGAAGAAAGAGCTGACGGTGTGAGCGTGGCAGCTGGTCGACAACCTACAGACCCCGACTGCGTTTCTAATGGCACCGTCAGACGCTCCACAGTCAAAACAGTCTCCCAGGGGAAGAGCGGCCACTGTAATCAGACCAGAGCGAGCACCAGCCAGCGACAGCACATCAAATATGAATGGTCTGTCGACCAGCCTGCTAATGTGTTTGTTCATAAGTAAGCACATTAAGGCTGATGTGCAGCGCTGTGAACTGCCTCAGGATTTCATTCTCTCACAGTGAATAATGATTGGACATTGGAAAAGATTATGATGCTGTATTCATAGCATTTAACAATCTGGTCTTATATTTAAGAACTATTTAAAATGTATTTAGTGCTGCAGCGTGTCCATGATAATGTGCTGCAGTCAATTTGTTTGTGTATTTTCTTGCATCTCCTTAACAATTTCACTCTTTATTGACTTTCATGGGATGAACACTCATGAAACATTCTGAAAATGCAATGGAGCCCATTGGGCCTCTGTCGAGCCACTTCTCACTTTTAAGTTGTCTGATAACGATGTTTGCTCTGGTGCCATGAAGGCACAAAACATCTGAGGCTGTAGGTTCCTCTAAAGTGGCATTTTCCCTCATAAAAAAAACCCCATAAACAATACATTTCCCTAACCTGAACCCTCACCTTGGCCATTTATGGAATGATGTGAGCATTTGGTGATGCAGAGGTGTGCAATTACCTCAGGATCTAAGCACATTTGTTGAAAGTGTATATATGTATACGTGTAATATTCTCCATAATGCTGCAATATTGATTTTATTTTATCTACTAATACTGCCACTGCTGTTCATGCAGATACATTCATTCCTAGCTAATAAAGCCAGAAACATTAGATGAATTAGAAAAATCATTAATGTATACATGTAGAACAAATGAAGCAGGAGACATATACAGGTTTGAAGTCATTGGACATTTATGCAGAGAAAAACCCTGCTGCTCTGCACCAATTTAAGGAGTATTTCAGGAAGAGTTGCACCGAGCCTGTGACGTGCCTCCGTGTTGGGACGGTGACACCAAAGGACACCAACGTGTGTGTTGTTGGATGAGCCTCAGAAGGCTGAGATGAGACCAAACTCAGGCAGAATTCTCCACAACAGTTGGGACTGTGATCCTCATGCCAACATCTTCAGAAGCAGACATTGTTTCACATCACGCTTCAGAGGAACGGAGTCTCAGTGGTGGTAAAACACATTTCCTTGCTCACTGTAATCCAGTCTCAGTATTTATGTTGAAGTTGGAATGTTGTGTTGCACAAACCTAATGTTTAAAATTGTCATGGTGTTTCTGCTGCTTAACCTTGGCATAAATATTTAACTCTAAATGATGCCCACATCTGAACTTTTTGCCTGCTAACATCATAATTGTACTTCATTTAAAGATGACATAAAACACACACACGAGCTCTTAGTGCAGCAACTGAAGCATCATGCTGTCAGCAGAACTTCTACTTCCACCTCATTGCGTCCATCTGTCCAGAAACCCAAACGCTCGACTCCAGATGCCAAAATTACTGCTGGACTGGTGTTTTCACCTGCTGAAAGAACCTTTTTATGTAACTCCACTGTCAGCAGCAGTTCTTTTCATGTATTTCCATGTAAATCAGATTATGTCACAGCACTTTCATGTAATTTATTTTTCACTACATTTTCCATTAATTTTAGCTTATCAATAATGATTTTTTCTCTCAGCGTTTTTTTTCAATGTGTTTGTGGACAATATTCATCTGAAAATGCTTCTGTATTGTGTGAAGCCTGAAAAATACTATAACTACCAACATTAATTATCATATAAATTAATATAAATTAACACTATTTTAAAGAATAATAAAGAAAAATAAATCCATACATTTTCATACAAATGAATTCAAAAGATATGGTCAAGTACAGAATGCATTTGGAAATATTTCTCTAAATCTCATTTCTACCAGAAGTTTTATATGGCAAGCTTTAAACATGGGGGATGTAGTATGCAAACAAGTGTACAAAAATCAAAGGATAATCTAGTCCCAGCATTATGTTTTATTTATCTGTCAGAGATGTCAGTCTGAATTCTCATTTTACAAGCTGTGCACTTGAAATAGAAATATGTGCTTTAGCCTTTCGTTGTTATCTCCAAAGGCTTTGAGTCAACACTGTTGGGAATAAGAAGAAATGCTGTCCCTCGAGTGAGCTCGGCGCTGCGGGGGCTTCAGTCGATCGCAGGGATTTTATCTCACCGTGCAATATTCATCACCTGCTTAGACACGATAAACCTTGGAAATGATACGCAACATTGCTCCTTATTTATTTCTTTTTTAGCAATCTGCATAGAATAATAGGCAAACATGTTTTCTGTGTTTCTTGGTAAATATGTCCCTCTGTAGGGATAAAAAAACACTTTTTTCTTTAGCAAAATATTATTAAAATTATTGGAATTTGCCTCATTATTTAAATTTTGTGACTCTTAGATTTATAGTAAGTGGTGTAAGTGCAACTAAATGCCTGACAGGTAGGGCATCTCCTATAATTGGAGGCTTTTTGAAGATGTGACTTTTTATATCTCCTGCTGCTGATTAGGAGCAAACCCTGCCCTAATCCACTGACTTTACAATGTGGCTGTAAGAGGGTAAGAAGATGAATGTTTATTGCCTGTAATCCCCGACTGTGACATATGAGCACAGCTATTTCCTCGGGCTTTACCAAAAATGGTGCATGTAAACTGCCACTCAGCATGCTGGTGCGATCACACTGTCAACCCCCCCAATAGTTGTCATGCGTTTTTGCCGTCATAAAATATTTCTTGTGTTGGCATTGACACCTTCTTAGAGGAGCATCAAGGCTGTGTCCGGGTTAGCTGTCACCCAAGTCTAACGGATGTCACCGTAATCCATTTATAGCCACGGTGGCTACAGGACATGGCTCTGTTACACAAAATGGCTGAGCACACTCTACGTATTTCACTCCCTTACAAATTGCATGTTCTGATTTACTGAGACCCATGAGACACTGCCACCTAAATCACCTCAGGGCACATCTTACTTCAACATGGAGAGTCCAGGACCACAACTTCTGAACTCCAACCAAACCATTAATCAATCTGCTGAATATGTAAGGATAAAGAAGGGTTTCTATGACACATGTATGAAATGTTAAGAATGGAAAAAATAGCACCTATTCATAGTTGTAGTGAGGTATTTTCTAGTTCAACTTGTGTCCTGATTGCCCTTCATCACCCACCATATGTGTTAGAGAGGTCAGCTCACTCCTGAGACGTTTAAAATCATAACGGCAAATTAGAATAAACCAACTGCTTGGAAGCACAACTGTATTTAAGGTTCCACTAATGAAACAATGTTCCTTTGGTAGAAACAGATTACATTGTAAAAAATCTCTTCTGGTTTCATCCATCCACACCATATTTTCTTAGTTTCCTGCTGGCATGTCATCATGATCTACAGCCAAATGCAGAAGGGAAAGAATGTTCTCAGCTTTCTTCTTCCAGTGCTGCTCCTTTTTGTTGAGGGTTCTCCTCATGGTGAGGCCTTTTGGTGGTTGTTAAGCTTCCCTCAGCTCCTTTTTGACCTCTCCAACTGTTCCACTTCATCTGTCCACTCTTCATGTGGGAACATGTCAAACTGCACACTGTCTACCTGATCTATCATTTCACACAATTGATTGAACTTTTGCCACTTTGGTTTTGATCTAAATCAATTAAAGTTCAGTTGCTTCTCTTGTCCAGCCAACAGCCACTCACCAACAAGCGAACAATAACACTCGGCACGTCTGCTTCTGTCTGGCGTTCTTCTAAAGTGTGACTCATTTGCAGCATGCCTTCATCTGTTTAAGATGATTCACGCCCCCCTATTGTTATTCATATGTGTAGTACTTCATCTCCCTTTGTTAACAATTAATTTTCTACAGACAAGCTGAGACAGCAGCGATTCACATTTTAAGTTTATTACATGCTGCTTATTAAAGACCTGAGAAAATGCCTCAGGACAAGACAGAGTTTTTATGAGCTTGTAAGCTGCCTTTTGACAATGTACACCGAATGTGTTTCCCAGAGCAGTTTTCCACCTGGTCAAGGACGTTTTATTATTTTTTAATGACTTTGTGAGGTCAGGACAATGATGAGCACATCAATGGCAGCTGAAGTTTGACCTGTCACCTTTCAAGGTCCTGCCGGGGTGCTGTTAACTGTGTCTTTGTTTAATACTTTCGGATGAATCTGCTGCTAGATGCTAATAATACTGTTGCTGCTATTTATTGCTAATGCATCATTTAAGTTCGCATCAGGTTTGGCAAAAAAAAAAAAATTCAAGGGTCCTTTTGGAATCATGTTATCAGTTGGTTGATTTTGTTGTACATATCAGAGGGTCCTCAAAATCCATCCTCTAGTTTGACACATTCAAATGTGTGTTAACTGTGTGTTAATGATGTGTTAATGTGCTTCAGGACTGATGTCACATGTGAGGATAGTGTTTATGTGTTTGTGCGTGTGTGTGTCTGTGTGTGTGCAAAATGAAGATAAAGGATCAATGTTGTGATGATGTGGTCAAAAACCTGAAATGACAACTGTGTTACTGGGTCAATCTGATTTTGATACTATGAAGTTGTCTTCACTCGGTTTGCTATTGAGCAAACAGATTTCAGTCATTAGTTCTAATTCTGTGCAGCACAACAGTGGCTCTGGATTGATATCTGACAAATGTTTTACCATTTTTAGACAGGACCATACATGAAATTCAATGGAAGGAAGTCCATAAGTCAGTCTCCTGCCAGTGTCTGGTGGATATCTCCATCCATGGTAATTGGGAACACCAGCTTTTGAAGTTATTTTCTATTCCACTGAAGGGAGCTCTTGTTCAGTCCAATCTGTAGACCCTCTGAGAGACACAGTGATGGTCATTATTCAGATATCCGACAGTGTTTTAATTAAAACCTGCAAAACTCCCACGATCCCATACATGTTTGCAGCAGAGACACTGTGCACGTGGGAGCGGGCACGCACATGGTGGGTGTCAGCAAAGTGACTGGTTTTTATAGACTGCTGTGTAGAACAACAATTTCCATGCAAATAAGGTGCATTAAATCCCCTGTAAAGTATGCTGTGTGTTATTGAAATAAAGGTAGTCCTATAAGATGAAGGAGGATTTCAGTCTGGATGGCAGAAGTGACAATGTAAATGATGTAATATTGTGGCATCTTGCAGGCACAATGTGAAATTTCTCTGTTTTGATTAAAGTGATGCACAACAGCCATACAAATCCATCACTTCACAACATCTCTGCACTCTTTCTCCCACACGGCAAAATGTGAAGCCGCTGCCACCTTTATTTGAATCTCAACCCATTTTATTCTGACTCTAGATAAGAATAAACATGGCTCATTAGCACCAATTTAATTAAATCTCTGCTGCATCTCTGTAATTAGCTCAAAAAGCACTTCTTAGATCATCAAAAGGAAATTCTTCTCCATTAAAATTTCCACTTGCATGTAGTTCTTTCCTTTGTTTACCTCTCTGGAATAATAGTCTCCCAATGATATAGTAGTTGACAGTTTGCTTCCATAAGATTTCCATATTTCACCACCCTGATGAGTTGATCTCTGCCTTTCTGAGACACACAACACACTTCTATGTAGGACACAAACCTCTGACTTCGCTGTAAGCAAAATGAGAGTAAACATGCCTCTAATATAAACATAAGTATTGAAAATGAGATAAAAGTTGTCTATGTATGTTTAGTGGAAATCAATCTGACGAGGCCTTGAATGCAGTGACAGTGGTGTCTGCTGAATCTTTATTTATTTATTTATTTATTTATTTTTTGAAAAAAGGTTTGCTTTGTTTTTATGTATTTTCCTGGTACCACTACTATCACCATGCAGTGGATTAAAAAAGACCTTGGTTGACTGATTATTGTGGCTCCGTCTGTGTCTGTCTCAGGGATTATTGACCTGGCTGGTTATCAGGGCTGGTTTTCAGCATTTTTGTCAATTATCTTTATTGGCATTTTATTTTAAAGGTCAGCCATTAAATCAATTAAAACTCACCCTACTTTAGCTTCACTGCAGTTGTTCCTCCCTCGGTTCTGTATCCCTCAGCGCTTGAATCAATGCCCCGCCCACAAAGACAACTGATTGGCTGGACATGAAATGACTGCTGATCTATCATCTGCTTGAATCTGAATATTCTCTGGAGGATAAATTACTTCATGTTAGCTGGTGATGTGGATCTTCAATGATAGATTAAATCTAAAATCAATACATTTAACAAGGAATAATTATATTATTTAGTCATTGGCAGATTTTTTTCTATATTAAAATAAACATTGCACACTTGAGTGCATTTGCTGGGTTCTGCAGGGTTAATAATCCTTTATTCCATTTTTTAAAGGTAATTTGAATTTATCTGCCACCTGAATTCATTTGAATTTTGTTGCTGAATTTTTGCCATACTGCTCAGTTGCAACTATTAAATATTAATAAATAAGCTTATCCCAAGAGCATCCCACTCTAGCCTCTAGGCTACTGCCATGTCCATCCTCTAATAATTTTGTCCCTTCTTTCTTTTACCTCGGCCGTCTCTCTTTGCTGCTTGATATCTCTACACTACATTGATTTCCATGTGAAGCCAAGAGGCACTCCATTAATGGGGAATTATTCCGTCAGTCAAGTCTTCGCCTTTTCATAGACATGTCATGCTTTTCTGATGATTCTCAGAGGGCAAATGCTAAACCTGTCAGAAAATGATTTGTTGAGTGAGGCCTTTTAAATATGAAATGCCCAGCAACACTGAAGGCTGCAGCTCATCATTTAGTGACATATTGCACAAAGTGGAAGGTTGCAACACTTGACGTTTCTCTGATAGCTTTTCTATTGTTGCTCGCCTTTTGGAAAGGCTGTAGGGAATCCAACATGTTCAAACTGATGGTCAGTAAATCTGTTTTCCACCTAAGTAACCGTCTTCACTTCATTTTGGTGAAATAGACAGCTATTTTCATTATCACTGCAGAACATAGTGAGGCTTAGAAGTTGAATTTAGAAGTTTGTGTGCAATAAAGTGTTTCAAAAACACAAAAAGTCCAACTGTTAAAGATTCACAGCCTCTGTGGTGCCATGCCTTCATGCTAACGCAGGCTCTGCTGCAGCAGGTGTCTTCTATTCAATACGATACTTCTCCCCTTGACTTTTACAAAGATTACCGATTCCACCAGTTCAATGTCGCCGTCATTGCTTCCCTGCTGGCCACCTACTGTCGAGTAACTACCGTCAGTATTTTCTCCCTCCACTAGTGTCCTGCACACTTTTCTGACTTTCCTGTGGTGCACCAGTTGTTCTCCTTCCATCTGGCAGTTTTCTAAACTACCCACCAGCATTCCTGGCGGCGCTGGCTCAAGTCCCCTCAGCTGACTCCCACAGACGTGGAACAATCAGCCGATTCGCCAGAAACTTTCCAAAACAGTCCTGCTCGGCCTACAACTCCACAAAGACTTTTGGAATGCCAGCCTTTTTGTTTGAAGCCCCCTAACCTGGGGATTATTATTAGGATTTTTTCAGCACAAGCTCTACCATAGCCCTTTTTCTTGTTTTACTCTTACTGTCGTGTTACTGGGGCTAAACCATGCCTGCGCTGGACATTGTGCGGCACAAGTTTGAAGGATAGATGAGTGACACGCTGCCGCTTTGGCCTAACAGGCTGCTAAAAGACCTAGCTCTTCATTTCTGCCATTATTCTTGGCAGTACTTTCACATTTAAGAGTTTCCTGGTCATCCTTTCAGGAAAGACTTCCCTGCATGACCCGCACATCTGTCAATCATCTGATGATGCACTGTGTCAAATAAAATAAATTGCCTCAACCATAGAGAGCACGATTTAATCAAAATGACGGCAAGACACATTTATGGGCGGCTATATACATAATCTATACCTCTGTTGGAGAGTGTCATGGTTCACCACCCTGTCCATTTCCAGTGTGGCAAATTTAATCAGATTTTATGATGAGAATAGATGTGATATTAATATCTCATCTTACTCCCTGTCTATCCACCACTCCAATTAATTTTTCAAGGGTTTCGGGTCAGAATAAAAAAAGTGAAATGGAAAAGAACATGGCGGATAACACGATGACCATTTCCAGTTTCCTCTCCAAACAAAGTAGTTTGGGGAGTGAAAATGCTGATTGCCCTTCATTGGTGTTAAATAAAGATGACTCACCCCAGCTGGAACTAATTGACTCCTATTAACCTGAAATCGATATTATAATTGGATGGCAAAATCTACTGGTTATTGGAAAAATCATGCATTATTTAAAATTAATGCATGTATATTTCCTAAAAAGAGAGATGATTATTTTTGCCACCATGATGGGAGAATTATGAATTCTATTTTCCAAGAATTTCAATGTTGCAAATGAGTAAATATTGATCACCTGCTGCTCCATAATCACTGCATGCACCAGTATACCTGCAAATAAATGACAGCCGTGTTAAAAGTCATTCATCCTGCACCTAAATACACAAAATGAAAATACAATGCATTGTTTTTTTCTTGAAGCTATGATCAGCAATTATTACATCCCTGTAGTTCATGTATTTATTATTTATTGACATTCCGGTGTGTCTGAGGGGAATAAAAATAATCACTTCAGCACTGAGACGAAAGAGGAACCAGACAGCTGATATCAGCAAGCCGCATTTCTGCCCTTACAATTCATAATTAACACAGATTTTTGTTAATGGATAAATGTTCACCGTCACAGTGCATCCCCAAAGCTGGCGGGGGTTCATTTATCAACAGCATTATTTTTCTCCATCCAATTATAATCGGGCCCTCTGTGTCTGCAGTGCTGGCTTCAGAGCTGAGTGATGAAGAGAGAAATAATTAGATGCCAAAGGTTGAAAATATAAACACCTCTATAAACCTTAGAAAAGTAAACTTTAGCACATCACCACATAATCTGTGGATTAATACCTCAGGCTTAAAATAAAAGACAAGATGACAGAAAAAAAGTGTAGCACATTTGTTAGAGCAAAAGTTTGATTTAATTAACCAGTATTTGTTGACAAATTTACACAGTGATGGCCTTCGGCATCTTTGCTGTTTTCCTCGAGTCGATTGAGCAAATGCAACAAAGGCAGGACCAAGTTCATGAGGAATTTTGTGCACAGCCCATATGGCATAAAATCATTTGCGACTCCCACCGACAAGATGCCAGCGTTCAAGAGCTGCTTCTGCTACGATATATTAACAGCCCACGGGGAACGTGCGACTGTTAGCTTTGGTTTGTGATTTTGCTGTTGATCTGAGGTAACAAAGCTGTCTCTCTCTCTCTCTCTCTCACACACACACACATACACAGGGAAATGAAAAAAGAACACTGGCCGGAGCCTGTAGGCTAATGTGCAGAGCTGTCGGAACAGGCCGGACATGCTGTGCCACCTGAGGCGGAGCTTTATTCAAATCCTGCAGCCATTGGTCCAAGCAGCCTTCTGAGGCATCTGTTAAGAGACTCAAGGTGATGCAGCAGCACATCACAATTGCTGGGTTGACTTATCAAACATCAGCTCTTGGCTAAATTTCCAGCATGGAGGAAATTGATCAGGTAATTAAGTCTAGAAACAAATGTTGGTGGCTGTAACGCTGCCGCTGCACTCGCGGGTCTCATCTGTCATCGTCACTTAAGTCTGGCTGGAGGTGGCTGCAAAAGTAACTGAATCATAAGAGAAATATCTGTCAAAACAGACATCATTGGGATAATTAACAGACTCAATTAAACATCCACCAGTGACAGTTCAGATGATAATTTTGACAGGCCATATTGTCTGTCTTCTGTCAGTATAAATGAATTGGCATTCTCAAAATAAATACATGAATAAATAAACTAGTGTACAAGAGGAACTAAATTGTTAGGATGACAGTTTTCTGCCATCAGATCTTGTTACGCACTCTTAATGCTTCGAATGGGGCCATTACCCTTGGAACTGTGTTCATAATTTTCGGTTTCTGCATAATAATCCCGATAGAGTGCTGCTGCAGATGTATTAATTTCAGACAAAAGCACATCTGAAGTTTTCAATGAAGCACTTTATTTGACTCAGATAAATGATCCATCTTAGTGTGGATGGACCATCTCACACGATCATTAAGAGGAATACAAATTTGTTGGGCTTTATTCTTTTACTCATCCTGGACACAGTGAAGTTTTGACACCTTTAAAAGGACTTAAAAGCAATAAGTTTTGCCACGAGAGCAGATTCTTTCCGGGATAAAGGAATGATGTGCAACCGCACACACGCACAAACACACACACACTCACACACACACACACACACACCCATGAGGAGATCATGTTGCTTCAAGTGGATCTGCTGCTCTCTGACTTCTATCTCATTAGCTGGACAACTTTCATCAAGGGCACCCTTAAGTCACACCATTAAATGAACTGGTTTTAATTGAATTACCTTATACGACAAATCCTGCGTGAGTGCTGGTTTGTCTAGGGAAAAAGTGATGAATGAATTATAAATCTGTCTGTAGGAGCAGTCCGGTGGTGATACTGCATTTCACTTTAAGTCTTTGGTATAATGAGCTTAGGTTTAAGAGCAACGAGCCAGACATTAGTGGAGTGACACTCCTGGAAGAGTCGAAGACACTCCTGGGATACAACTTCCTAAATCCTCGTCTCTTTTATGTCAGAACTTTACTCACACTTGAAGTTGATACAAGTAAGTGGAAGTGAGACATTTAAATGGGACGTTTCCAATTTATCACACTTCAAAGAACGAAAGTTTGAAAGAAATGACAGCTACATGCATCTCTGCGGGCCACAATATATTTAAATAAATATAACTAAACATGTTGTTTTAAACTTTTGTAGTTTTATTTTGATTTAATGTTAGGCTCAAGCTTCAGCAGTGGGCGATGGTGTTGCCACCAAGACATTGCTGCTAAGAAAGTCCATCTTCAATCATCTTCAGTTTTTATGCTTGTACAGTCCACTGATTGTTCTGGTCCTCTCAACAATAAAAAGAGCCATGTCCTGTGAAAACTCACAAAGATAATCTCTAAGGCAGTATTTATCCCAGATTTTTTTTGTATCCGTTCATGAGGAAACATAAAAATAATGAGAGTTCTATGAGTATTAAACTTTTTGAGGACATCTGCCTATTTCTATAAACAGATGTTTCCTCTAATACCCTCTGTGTTCTGGTGAAGCATCGACTTTCAGCCCCTGTATGTTTAATTTTGCGTAATGGTCAGACTGCTTCTTTCTTTGCTATTGTATATACTGCTTCTATTAAATGTTCATATAACAGGGGCATATATATATATATATATATATATATGTACACACACACACACATACACACAATTAATTAACAATTAACCCTCTATAGAAGATCAACACATAAAAAGTTTTCAATTTCTATTGCATGAAGAAAACATTAAAATAGTTGCAGGCAACTATTGCTCCCATTGACACAGTGGTGGCCCTCAGGGAAGCAGTAATAAAAACACAACATTTCATCTTTCAGCCCTCTCTGGCAGCTAATGGTATTCTAATTCTGTTCAGCAGTGGTGAAACTGCATCAACAAGAACCATGGGAGCGCAGAGCAACGTACCTATGTTAATGAAGCAACTTCAGTTTTTTCAGCAGAGACCACTAATGAGACTTGGGCTGGCAGAGGGGATCCTTGTGTGATTGAAATGCTAATTAAATTTTTAGAAGTGAAATTACAGTTGGGTCACATGGCAATAGCAGGATTGTACAGTCAAGACTCTGCCAGTATAAATAGTTAAAGAAGGACTACAAAGTGAGCAGCATACTTTGCTGAAGGATTTGTGAATTCTTCAGAAAGGGAGGGTCAAAGTTCACGTCCTGGTAAGTGCTGTGAAGAAAAGAGGAGATTTTAAGTTTAAATTGGATGGTTGGCAGGTCACTGATGATGGACTCTGAATCGTGATATAAACACTAAAGAGATCACAGGAGTCTGTAATGAATCATTAAAGCCCTATTTTAAACCTGGGGGTGCTTTATCGACGGTTACCTTCAGCGCGTCTGCATGTGTGCATGTATGTTCCACTACTTGTGTAAAGGCATGTAGAAACAGAATACAAATATAACTTTTTATTTATGAATGACTGCAGCAATTTTTCACCAAGCCTTTATTAACAGCTCTGCAGTCTCACAGACCCAAATATCTGATCATTTATTAGCTTTAGCACCAGTAATACCTGCCGGCTCCACCTCTTGGCAGTTTCACTGTAGTAACGTAAAATTTACACATAACAAATGATGATGACTGTTTTAAACGTATGAGAAAAGCAAGCATTTGCATTTCTGCCCTGGCGGCTAGTTTTAATGGAGACAAATGCAGACAGCAATGCTGTGTTTGGTTCTATTTTCTTTACCTATACAAATGTAATGCAAAATGAAAATGTTGTCCATAACTGTTTTCTTCCACAAGATTTCCTTGAGTTTCAAAGTAAATGCAAAATTATGTGATCTTTCTCTCCTCCTTAAATGACGATCAGATTGAAAATTGGGAAAATATATATTATAAATATCCATATAATATATCTATATAAATATTCAATGTTTATTAAATAATATAATTTGATAAAATGAAGCACAACCATCTTATCATATCCTGTCTCTGTGACATTTCAGCATGAACTCCAGTCAATCTGCATACATTTATGATGATGATTCACATTTGGCCCTTTGAAGTGCACACACTATTGCAGAGGATGAATTCAGCATCAAACCTGTTTACAAGCTTCCAGCAGAGCAAAATGATCTTCCAAACCAGCTCATCCAGTTTGGATTAGAGACGCAGAGGTCAAATCATCTCTGCAGTGTCACAAGCTGGAAACCCTGCGTGAATCTGAGCTGTTGGACCATGATGATGTCGTATGAAATCCATAACTGAATGTCTAAAGTCAGCATGCGTGTGTTTACAGCTGTATGATCATATTGTAGCTTTAGATCGGTGGGATACCATATATTTATTATCTCCTTATCTCCTTTTGAGCAGTGGACTTGGTGCAACAATCATCTGAAGTAATCTGGCTGTATCTGTCATCATACTCATCCAGTTAGAATTAGCTAAAGCTGCAGAAGATGAAGCTGCATCAACTGGAATCACATATGGGACCAGTTGAACAACTATTAACAAGTATTATGTTAGAGATCTTCCTAATGCACTTTCCCTTACAGCAAAGAACAGATGAAGGCTTGAAAGACTTGAAAGCATTGATTGATGACAGCAGTAATCTCAGTATGAAATTACGGCCTGAGTATTAGACCCTGTTCAACACGGTTCTAACAGCTTCTGGTCCTGTCAGACGGTATTTGATGGGCAGCTCTGATGAAAGATGCGTCTGTCTTGTCAAATTAACATGACACGAAGTCCGTCTGCGACGCGCAAGTCTGTCATCGGGCTTTGATGCCTCTGTGACGCTACTTTTCTCAGCGAACAGCTTTTAAATGCTTTTAGAAATTCAGCCGTGTTTATGCCTCAAGACTATGGGATGAATATTTCATCATGGTTTAAGCTACACAAGTTTGCAGGCAGGTCGATATTTTTGGACAGAGTCCTGCAAAAACCCTCGTTTGATTTAAGGTGTTGCTCGTTTCCAGGCGTTCACAGCTAACAGAAACTAACACAGCTAGCTGCTGGGGGGGGCGTCTTTGTTCCAGGTCCAATACTATTTGACCACCAATACTATTTGACCTCACAGCCAAATTAGTGTTCCAGTTACAAAGTCGGAAACCAAGATGACCACCTCCACCGAAGGTGTTCTCTCACTAGGAGCGTCTGCATTGCACAATGCTACTTCTAGATTTGGTGCAACAAAACTAATCAGAAGCACTCATAAATGGATTCATAAATGGAGCTTCTGCTGATTACACTCATGGCATCTTTGAAAGCCAACTGGCGAGTGGTGAAGAGATTGACAATCCAAGTGGGAAATCCCACATTCTGTCCTGTTGAAATGGACATGGAACTCAGAACTCCGACTTCCAAGTACAAATTGAACACAGCATAAGACCACAGCTCAGCAGGGGGCCTAAAACTGTCCTGACTACAGTGTTGCATCACCAGGTGACATCAAAACAGCTCAACAGGCTTTGGCATCTCGCTGAACTCAGAGAAACCTCATTGTTTCAAAGATCGAACTTTTCAGTCGACTTGCAGATTAAATAACAAGGAAATCGTGTCCCCAGACGAGGGTAAACACAGTTAAGTCCTCCAGAAGTGCTGCGTGTCCTCTCAAGAGACAAAAACTCTGCAGCAGTGGAAGCGCCAGAGCCTGTGACACGGCGCATCTCCGCTCACTTGTCGTAACAAGAAGAAGCAGCTACCTGCCATTTTAATTGCATTTCTCACTTTTGACTAATCACAGAAGACACAGAGGCCCTCCAGGCAGGCAGCCAGCTGGAGCAGAAGGACACAACGTGTCAAAATTATTCCCTGGCAACAAAAAAAGGATGGGAACAGCAGCAAAAACCCCAATACATGATGTGTTAATTTCATCTCACGAGTATAATGTGATCTGATTTCCAGACGTTTATATTGGTGCATTTGCAAAAGAAGCAAGGGGATGCTATTTTGGGAAGGAAATTACAAATATATTCCGGATAACACAGCTGTGTCCTCATTTCCTTTTTCATTGTAACAAATAAATGACTACATGTCGGGGTGGTAGTCACCATGTTTTCTTTCACAGCCAGCGTTGGAACGTTGTAGTTCTGTCTGTGATGATGGGCCTATTGTTTCAGGAAAATGCTTGAGTGGCTGAGTTAGTTGGCTTTTAGGTGATTCATATGAATTAGATAAGTAAATTCAAATTTGACTTCAGCAGGATATACACCCTCTTTGAATGTGTTGCAGAAAGTGGAATGTTTCCACAGTTGCATACATTTGTGCAGATGTGCACACTTTGGGCTTCTGGTCATTAGTTTTGACCGTCTCTTTAAGAAAAAAAAAAAAAGGAGTAGGTTGTAACTTGGTAATCAACAACCTGGATTAATTTGGAAAAGCCATTATTTCAGTTGGCCTGGGGCCTTTTTTTTTTCATTTCTACAACACGGAATCAACCCCCAGCCCCAGAATTAAAAATAAAACGCTTAAAATAAATGACCTGGCCATCTGATCAATGTTTTCTGACATCTGTCTCCATCCAGGGCTCCACATAGCTATATGTATTAATGGAGTTTGTTTGCCTCACAGCACTTTTCATTTTCCAGCTGTGATTGTCACACACTTGTGTTGCTGTGTGTTTGCGATGTGCTGATAGGACAGATCTGTAACTGATACTCTCCCCCCAACCTGCACGCTTCGGGGACCTGATCCAGGAAAGGGCTCACCCCTGCCACCTCATAATCGCTGGCCTTGCAGAGGCATCATGGATGCAGTAATCTCTCCTGAAAATACTGAGATGTAGCAGATCACCTCACTTAAATGATGTAGGGGGGCTGCTCCTCTTTTGGGTGTAATTACATTCTGTACTCTATTTCTCTGCTCTGAGATGTCTATGCAGCAATTATGTGTCCAAACAAGACCCCCATATTACATTATTGTGTGCAGATACTCAAACGATGATACAGCAGCTTGAGTAAATTAATTGGATGGACACCACGGAGAAGAGATGTGATTCATGCCTGTAAAATTCTGGTATCTCTGTGTTGTAGTAATTAATCTTCAAGGAATATTTCTGGTGCTTGTTTCCAGGCTCGTTATTTTGTGACCCCAAGGTCATAAATCACTGAGTGACTCACTGTGTTTTGTCAGGTTGTCATTAGATTTAATTTCTTGATTGTTGTGAGCATTACCATCAGCATTCCAGGCCTTTTTATTTTTGTATCATCTCTAAGGAGATCCACTGGAGGTCACAGCCCATTTTTTACAGGTCAGACTGACTGAATAACATCTTTTGTTAGCCAGCACATTGCCTGAAATACATTCTGGATTGAAGGACTGCTTAGCTCAGCTGTTTTACTCTAATTTATTTAAAAAGCAAGTGTAGGTTGACTCCTCAGCTCACTTTGATCCTGTCGAGTACCTCGCTCTACAGACTGACAGCACTTTCATAATTAAAACCTGAAATTCATGCTCACCTACATTCCACCAACAGTAAGATGAGTAGCTACAGTACAAAAGCCCTCTTCAATTAATCTCATATTCTGTTTCTTGTTTTGTTTTATTTATTTTCCAGCAACCATTTGGATTCTTTTTTTCTTTAATTGTATTTTTGCCTGATGAGTATTCTACTAAAATGCACCCTTTCACACACATTTTCCAGCCAACTGCATTTGTACAAAGAGTTAAGATTATATACAAAACACACATTACAGAGACGAAGCAGAGTCATTTTAAATATACCTTATGTTTAAGTCATTCTTATTATACTTGTGTCTTTCTTCCCCCAAAGTGGATTTGCGGCCTTTCAAACTGGAGCTAATTGTTGTGTGTGTGTGTCCCAGAGTCCCTTGACATCGGTTGTATGAAATGGGAGGAAATTACAACAAGTGTTGCATACTTCATGAGATCTTTAATTGTTTATCATCTGCTATGTCAACTATGTCATCCCAACTTTATCATCCACCTATTATTCCTGATTTCTGGACTGTGATTACACCTTGTTGGTTTTGGAAGGATTTTGACAGATATATTCACATTTGTCAAACTTATTCCAAACAGCATAGGTAACTAAAATAACCAAAGTTGTGATGAAAATACGGGCATCGTAACTGAAATATTTGCACCAGATCACAAAGATGGAACGCCTGTTTTTGACATGATGATCTACACATACTGTGAACGCTTTCAACATGCTGCTGCTTGTATGTTTGCCTGCACTGATCCAGAGCAGCTACCAACAGAGCAGTGCAGCTGCTGTGGTATTATTGGCATGCTGCTTTCATGGCAGCCGTGCAGCAGCAACAAGATTGCATGGAGGGGGGTTACATTTCTATCAGCAAGCCTCAGAGTCTTGTTAGAGGGCTCCACTCTGTTGTGTAGAACAGCGATCACAACAGAGGAAGTAGAAAAATAAAACCAAAAGATTTCTGTGTAACAGGATTTGTTTTAATTTGGCACCGGAATGGAGCGAAATGTTCACAAAGAAAGCTTTTGCGAGCTATATTAAAAAGGTTCATTTTGAAATTACAATAGCCTATATAACAATTTTATGAGTGGCTTAGCATGAAATTAGATCCTACTCAAGCCCTAAAACTGCATTATTGAATTTCATCTCCTACAGCCCTAATGCCGCTGTACGAGCAGATGTGATAGGAATGTAACCGATATGGTACCGCACCACAGACAGAGATTAACAAATTTAATCTAGGTAATCAAATGATGTAGAATAAAGCTAGGGCTGTTCAGATGTATGAGGTGATTGTTGCTGGACAGCCAACACCAACCTCGTTCACCTTTAACTCACCCAGTGTCTCCATCAGGCTTCTGTGTGCTTTGGTTTCATCAGTATTCTGGGTCATGCACCTCTCTCCCACTCCACCATATGCCATAACAATCCAGTTTCAAACTGGGTGAGCGGAGCAGTCATATTTGTCCTCACAAATGGTCACTTTACTGTTCCAAGGTGCATGGGTTAGTGGTCAGGGCTGGGGGGAGGGGTGAGGGATTGGTAATGGGTGCAGATTGATGCACAATGAGTACCCATATTATGCTAATGAACCGCAACAGCCGCTTTCATATGTTCTGCAGAATAAATTGTGGTTAGCTTTAATGGCTAAATTTTGCATAAGTTAATGGAAAGGTTCAGTGGAGATATTGCACTGCAGAAAACTAATGCTATTAATGAAGCTGCAAGTTTTTTTATGCTCTTACAAGGTTAGCATCTCTGCAAACCTCGTCTCAATGGAATGTGAGTAAATGCAGAAGTCATCATTCTATTATAAATTGTCTTTTAAATGAGAATATATTGATGTTTTTGAGCTTGTCAATCAAATATTCTGGTCTATTTATGGCCTCCTGATGTGTGGCTGTACCCAATGTTTTAATCACTGTAATCACTTGTGATAAAAATCACCTTTGTCCAATACACATCCAATTCCAGTCAACAGTCAACAAGTATGTCTTCTTGCTCGCTGTGGTGAACTCCACTCATCTACAGTTGTATTTTTAGTCCTGCTTCCACCTTTGTCCCCCAGACAGCTTAAGAACCAAGAGATTTTCCTGCTGAAGGAATGTCTGACTCAGTGTGCCATCTCACTTGGAAAAGCTTGCAGTAATAACTCATACACCTAAACCTACGCAAACTTGCCAACCAAGGTTTCAGGATATTGTTCAGTGTGCAGCAGTCCATGATCAAACCAACAATCTGTGAATCACTGGAGCGATCGCTCCACCATCTGAGATACAGGAACCCCAGGCAACATGATTTAAGATGTTGCCTGTGAAATGAAAGTTTAACATTTGCAGGAAATCATAAATAATAATGTAAAGGAAATGGCAAAGCTGTCAGTAATGAATGGCTAAGTTGTTTAAGGCAATGGGACATATATTACAGTGGTTGCCATAGCCAAAGTAGAAAATAAAACCAGAGAGCATACTTCTTACCTGACAAGACCCGGAACAAATATGAACGTGTCTCATGTTTTGTCCTCATACAAAAGCGCCTCCATGTTGCTACCTGTTGGTATGGTGGTCTAGTTATGTGCCATTTTCCATCCACCTTCTGTTCATTTATGGACTCTAACTATGTGTATTTGTGTATGGCTGCATGGAAACCTGTTTAGAGAAGACATTCAGATAGCACATAACGTTCCTCTGCTATGAAAGAAGTGACTCCAGCCATGGCTCATTATTGGCCGTGTGTGTTTACGCACTCTGTCTTGTTCCTTTTCTACTTTTTGTTACTTTTCAGGTGCTGTTGTAATGAAATACACTTCCTCCAGTGTTTGCTTCCCTCTGAACAAGGACAGCCAGCAGCTCTATACGAAAGAATGGCAACTATTTCATATCATTTTTTTTCCAATTATTGTAAATTGGAGCCTTGGCAGACCTTTGCTTTGAGACCAATAAAACCCTCTAACATATGTTGCCCTGCAGTGTGCCCAGCAAGACAACATGATATACATAATGACATAGTTTATACTTAACATTATTAATCAAACCATTCAATACAGATATACAGGTCAGCTGAGCTATAAATTGTCCCGTTCAGTTGGTGGATGCTGCTATTGTTGCAGTAGAATCTCAATGGAAATCCCACACAGCATTACCTGATGTTTATACAGCTCAAACCAAAGTTCCTCATATGTGAACTGAAGCAGAGTGGAATATCGACCTACCTTTCCAGTTTAAGCATGACTGTGAACAGGACAGGGAGGTTTAAGACAAGAGAGACTTCAGCAAACAGTTACATAAGACACCGATGTGGGTGTTTAGGTTTTTAGAGATTTGAACAGAATAGAGAAAAATATGGATGTGAGTACCTGGTGCAATGCTGGAGTGGCTTTTGTGTAGGAAGTTTAACGATATTACACTTCTTTAAAATATTGAACTTCTCCTTTATTAATTTTTCTGATAATACTTTGCATCCTTGAAAACTTGACACATAAAGGTTTCTTTTCATTATGATAGCAATGATGACTGCTTTCCTCTGGTGAAGCAACCACAGATATATGCCAGATAGTTGTATGAAGGCCAGCAGCTGGATTATGGTGTTGGTATGGGTGAAACCTACAGGTTTACTGCTCCAACAGCACAATTCACAGCTCATCTTGCTGCAGGTGATCAAATTTTCTATTCCTCCAGCTGAACACCCTGTGATTTATTGTCAAAAGCCTTGACTTGCTGCTGTAGCCACTAACTGCAGCTCAGGGTATTTTGATAATTAATTTGTAATCTTATCACCATGAGCCAAACAATATCACCAGGTCTATTTATTGTTTTATTACCTGTTCACCCATTCTTTAAAGCATGAACAATTACAAAATGACCTTTAAAAAAAAAGTAATAATAAGTTAATTGTCAGCAAGACAACACCATGACTCCAATAACATTTATCATCAGTTGAGCTACATCAGGTTGCCAAGAACTGAACGTGTCCAGAATCCCAATATTCACCATCCTCCCTGTCGTCAAACTGGGGTGTCGGCCATGGTCATAATGTTGAATGTGGCCATCAGTCGTGTGTTCATAGAGGAATCTAAGTGCCTGATGGGGCTGCAGATTCCGCATTGTTTCCTGCAGTAAAAAAATAAATAAATAAAAATGTTCCTACTTTAGTATTAATAGGAAACCTCTAAATATGCAAAGGAAGATTATATTCCATTTCACACTGAATGTAAATTTGATTAGCTGATGTGGTGCATTAATGCTCAATGGTTTGATAAAGTAACATTTGGTGCATTTTGACACAGAAAGTCGAGACATTTCACTTTAGCACCCCGGCGCCCTTTGAAAGGACCACATCTGCTGCAGTCTATTACTTTTCATATTTCTCCAAACTTTTGGCAGCGTTTTGCTCTGTCTCGCTCTCCTGATCTGAACACAGTGTCTTTCCGGCTGACATTCAGCAGCGGGGCAGCAGATAACTCCTATCCTGAATGTTAAACAGATATGACATGGGGCTTTGATTGTAAATAATTTGGCTCGAGCTCTGAGGTCAGCCGACCGAAGAACATCCACTTTCTCTTCATACGAAGGCCTTCTGTTCAGCCAGCTGCTGAGCTGCCTGCGTTTGAGACAGGTGTCACCGCAGCAACGTGGAACACCTTTATTCCTGATACAATTATCCTCCTGGCTCAGTAACTTAACCTACAACACAAGTGGAATGCATCCCAGCGCTTCCAGGAATACTCACCCTCGGTGCCGGAATTCTCTGACATGAATGATTACACGGATGTGATGAGCTGACCCACAGTAATGTGGTTCTCTTTGGAAAGTGCACCGTCCACTGCAGCCCTGTAATACATCACTGTGCAGAAAAGTCCCACATCTCTGCTGCACCAAGGAGTTAGCATGAGAACACATCCAGCAGCCTTTTAAAAAAATCAACAATGATTTATTTATCTGTGCTCATTTAACCTGTTTCACTTATTCCTTTTGATTTTGGGGGACCTTGAGCTTTGAAATGTGGAATGCTCTTTTGATTGAGTGCAATGCCTAAAATCTCTGGCGAGCTCGTGTTTGTTTGAAACTTATTCTGTTTAAATATAAAAGCTATATTACATTTCAGAATGGAAAATAATGACTATTCTTTGTTGTGATGTTAGATGGGTATTTTTTGCATGAAATGTGGGAAATGTTTAGATGGGGATCATTACTCGAGGAGATGGGAATGACAGCATATGGAGGTTTGTTCTCCTGTTCCAACAGGACTCTTCCAACATTGGTTGGAAATGAAACGCTGCCACTTTTTCTTGGCAACTTGTTTTGTTTTGGTTCTTCAGTGATTCTTGAAAGTCTGTTTATATCATACTCTAATTCTTTATAACTTACTGAAATGACAGTGGATGAGAGTAGTTACTAGAACTGTGGCATTTTGTCTCACAGAAGGAAGGATTTGGGTTTGATTTGCTATAGATTGTTGAACTTGAGCTAACAAAGCAGACGTGTCTCCTGCTGAGCACCTCAGTGTATCACTGTTGACCCTAGTGGAAATGGAGCATCCTCAGAGCTTTGTGTTTCATTCACCAGCTTGGCCTCCGAGTGTCTGGATGAATCCTCTGAGTCCTCTAGCCTCCTCACAATGTGACTAATTAGCCAACACCTTCATGGCATTGATGCTGTCCTTCATCAGGGAGGATAAGTGCTGCTGTAGTAAGGGATGGCTGGAACATTTGCTTTGTTCTACTCGATTAAAACCTTCAGGGTGGGACGTTTGTCCTCTTCTTGCAGTGAAGCCATCATGTCATATTTCACAGACAGCCTGGCCTGGTTCCTGTAGTGAGAACATGATGAGCTGCTTCTACACTCCAGGCTCCATCATACAATTTTTTGGTGTAATATTTATATTTGAACATGCATTTTTAATCTAAAGTGCCTTATCTGGCCACAGCAGGAAAACGGTCTTGTGGATCATGTAACAGGTGTCTGGCTGGAGGAGGAACGCTATGGTGGCCAGGCCATCAATACTGTTCAGAAAGTAGAAGTCAGATCCGACCAGTCCTTCTTTCCTTCCCTAAAGAGGAACATGTGTTTTTATGTTAATTAAAACCAGGACTTGGCCTGTGCTGCATGATTAATTACCTCATGGTTCTCAGTTTCCCCCAAACATTCATGGTTCTCTGCTTGTATGTCATGGATAGGACTTCCACCATTCATCACCTGCTCTAAGGTCACACTCAAACCAGCATTGTGTGCTGTAATTACAAGTTCCTGCTTCCTTCCACCATGTTCACCATTTTGACAAAGCACGTTCTTGTCTGGGCCTGCTGTTGATTAGCTTTCCTGTGAGGATTTCAAATCAACGTTTGAGTGCGTCAGAGCTCAAAGTGAATATATTGTGAAGGTATATTGTATTAAAATGAGTCTTCCTTTGTCTTTCTTCGATAGAACACCTCTCCACACCTTTTTGGCTTTGGAGAATGCCACTGAGCAAATGTGTCCCTGCTGACACCTTGAGTTAATGATCAGCTGGCTTCCAGAGGGGTGATGTATTTTGAGTCACTAGCGAAGCATGACAATAACCTTTAACATTATCATTTACACACATATTATACCACAGGACAGATTGTCCATAGGCTGCCTGGCAGCAATAAGTCACCTGCCTCTGATAGGGTACCATCCTCATTTTATCATGCTGGGATGTATGACTTTGAGGCAGTTTGCGGGCCGGGATCGTCCATCTTGTGGAATTTCATTTTTGTCTTTTTTTTCCCTCAGAATGCATCTTTCAAGGTGAAATATGGTGATATTGCCAGGAGCATAATGTTCAGAGATTAAAAACGTGGAGATGAAATACGGAGAATCTTATCGTTGCTACTGTCAAACAGCATGAGTTTATGCAGAGGTTTGAGCAAGAGTGTATTTTTGAGGCAGGGGGTAACAGTCAAGGCCACATCGTTCTGCCACAGTTAGAGGGGTGAAATCTGCGAGGACATGCAGATTGACAGGCACCTCTAGAATCAAAGAGGTTGGAAATGCTGTGATTCATCCAGGCAGACTGTGAGAACCGTGCTCAGCGTTGGATTCTGGTTTCTGTCTGCTCTGAGACAACAACCTGTGGCGACATGAAGGTAATATTATATCAGAGGGGGAGTGAAGGTTAGCAGGTCTACTGAGATCAAACTGACCTGGAGATTGCATCATGTTACTATGACTCTGCATTTTTAAGTGTGCTTCGATTTAAATCCTGTAAGGTCCTTAAACTTATGTCCTTTGCTTTTAAAGACAACAGTAATAGCTGGATCTAACATGCAGTGATCCATGAAGGAAGCGTTAGCAGCGTTTTGTCAGTGTCACAGCTTTGCCCCCCACCCTCACAGATAATCGCCGACTGCTTGCACAGTCAACTGCAGTCTGGTCGTCGTAGATGTATTTAATTAATCCCAATCCATCCAAACAGACTTGGAGGAGAAAGAGTCGAGGGGACTTTATTTTGCATACAATTAAACAATGCCTTGAAAAATCCTCCTCAGACAAAAGTATGTGAGACATGTGTACATGGTGGTGTTCAGGAGTTGATGCAACAGATTAGCAAGTCTGGATATGTGATTGTTATTCACCTCTACTGGGACAATGGTGCACTTGTTCGAGATTTGTGCAAAACTTTCTTATTAAACGTGCAGTTTATATAACTGAGACATATCAGTTATTAATGTGTGAACCCAGTGGCAGAGATGTTTGTTTTTTTACATTTTTGTGCTACAACATAAATCTTAATTATTCAAATCTTCAAATGACCTATATTTTAACAGTTTCAAGATCAGGCTTTTGCATTCAGAACCATTTCAAAATACCCTGCACACACACACACACACAGACACATACACACACACACACACACACACACGCACACACACACATTCCTAGGCTGCAGTGAGATGGATGGCTGATGGACGGGTGATTGGGCAGTGGGACATTAGGATTCATTTGAAAAATATCCCCACTTGTGTAATTTCCATCCTTCCGGGGCTGTTATCGCAGGTATGGCAATAACTTATTTTACTTCATGTCCAATATTATTAAGCTCTCCCACTCATCAGCTGTGTGCAGATAGCTGTTGTAGTTATAGACCTCCTGCTGTGAAGGGGCAAATCATCTCAGCAGAGCCTTAAAGGTGTCAAATGTGATGCACTTTTAAACACTTTGGGGAATATTCCTCAGGTTTATGGAGAGCAAGTTAAAAACGGGAAAAACTGGGCCACTCTCACCCCAATCTGAAACCATTTTCCACAGAGAGACCAAAACTGTTGGAAAAATGAAGCAAGTACAGCAAATACAGAAAACTGTCAGCTGTTATAAACTATTCAACATATAACTGCTTTTGACAATGGCAGTGGTAACATAATGATGCTGAAGCTGGCTGACCCACACCAGCAACATAATTAAATAAATAAAGGATTGCTGCCTCGGGGGGGTATTCAGACCCAGAAGATATTGTGAAACCATGCAAGCAGAAATTTGGGGCCCGGTACGGTTATGGAGTCACCCATGACAGATGGGTTTGTGCAACTGGAAGGTTTGATAATTAGAAAGACTGTTGTGAAATGGAAAGGTCATGGGTTTAAATCTCCATGCAGATGGTGTTTTCAGATGCTTTTAAATGTATTTCTACTAAATTCAGAGTTACTAGCAGGGCAAGGTTTCTGTTATTTTCATCTGCCATCTATAAAATACATTGTCTAAAATACAGCCCATGATATTTTCTTTTTTAATATACATTAATCTTTGCCACAGTGATGGAGGATGAGAAGTTGTTGAAATGATTGGTGATATTTTACCAGTGCTTTAGCCTGAACTTCAGTCTTTATTACAAGCAAATGTATGTGTGAATCCATCTTTTCCATACAAAGGGATGATTAAGGTCTGCGGAAATTCTGCTTGTGGGTCAGATATTACCGTTGAATAAATCACATATACGAACATAAGTCCATTCTGCATGGGACTAATGAATATGGCTAAACAACTGTTCACCTTTAAATAAAGGCCTGATTCATTATCATCATTGTGGGTTAATTAATCGAAAACCTTCATGAGGTGACAAGATTTAGTGGCACTAATATTGGTTGTGTAAAGGTGCAGTTTAAAAACAGTATGGTGTTGATTTGTTTATCGAAGCATGTTAATGCTCCTTTTTTCTTTTGTTATGAAGCGTCTTTTCAGTGCATCATATATAATTTATTTAATTATTTCCTTGTTTGACAGTGAAATGCAGTCATCCATTATGCAAAATAAACAGAAAGCCGATGAGGTTTTGTTATCTTTTATTAATAAGCGAATGGAAGAGAGCCGTCAAGTGTAAGGTTATATTTCATGACATTTCCCAGCATTCCAGGAAGCAGCTGGAACAGTAAAACGTGACTGAGGCAGCTTGTGGTGAATTAACACAGACTTCAGCAGATTCTCAATCACCACCATAAAACTCTGCTGAGATGGGAAGATGCTCCATGCCGCAGGTCGCCTATTTTTCCTTCTTTGACTCGTGCAGATGAAAAATATGGTTCCTCATCCTTTAAACCTTTCTGAACTTTCCAAGACACAACTCAAAGCTTGATTAATAAGCAGCTGTGACTAAAAGATGAGCTGAAAAATCACAAAATGGAACTCGGAAGGGGAAAATTAGTAATTTCTGCAGTTTTTCCTTTATCGTTCCAAAGGTTTTTTAGCTGACGTGTCCTTTATCCCGGTGCGGAACACTGACAGAAACAGACAAACACAATCTGTACTTAGGTGTACTTTCTAATTTAATTACAAAGGCCAATTAATATCTTTATTGTTCTTGGCATTTGCCATCTTAATTCTCATTACATTACTGTGGGCTGTTAAAAGCTGCCTAGTGTTTACATAAAGGCAATCATGGATGAAATGTATTATGGCCTCTGAGCCATTTTTTTAAGCCGGCAAATAAGATCGTAAAGATGACATACAGTAGCACATCGTAGCTCTGTCAGCCGCGAGGTTGCCTGTAGCTGCTGGTGTCTCCCTCAGTAATAAAATGATTCCGTGGTGCCACCAAATTAAACATGACCTGAGGTTTCCAGAATGGATTGTTGCAGAACAGATTAGAAAAAACAATCTGCGATGTGTCTCCAGGCAGATTTAAGTTAAAATTAGCACAGCTTTTAATTTAATACACATTGAAACAGTGGTAGTTTGTCGGTTTGTCTTTCATTATTTCTGTAACTGCACCTTCACTCTTTACTTTTCTTCATTAATCTTTGCCCCAGCAGTTGAAAGCAAATGCATGGGGAGTCTTTGAATCCCCTGTCTTCCGTAGCCCTGTTTGGACCCTGCTAATAAAAAAGAATTATGCTTTCTAGTGATGCACATCGCCCAGGACTTCATATCTTTCTGTCAGTGCATTCACAATGAGGGATCTGCATTCCTCTAAGAGCCTTTCATGATGATGATTGCTCCCTTTGTCCATCACACCAGCCCAGCCCGAAGAATAGAATCTCACATCTGTGGGAAACTTGCACTTCCTGCATTCTGCAGGAGGGTCAACTCAGACTTAAGGTCAGGTTCCCTGCAGCTCAGAGAGGGAACTTTCTTAAATATTCCTTCATTGATTCTCACTGTAAAATGAATGATATTTTCAACGTGTCCAAAATTGAATCTGCAGACGAGCTGCGTGGCTCAGATTTGGACTAACAGCCCAACTTACATTTCTGTGACAGACAAAATTGTCAGTGAAACTCGGCTGCTCCTCGGAATACAACAAAATAAATACAGTGACACTTCCACAGCTAAATCCTTCTATTCTAAATGAATAGAACAGCAATAGGACGCAGAGCAGTGAAGGTGAAAGAATCACTGCTGCTGTATCCTAAGAAAACTTAAGACAATATTTTGTGCTATGCAACTTCTGACAATGGGAACAGTAACACCAGGATGATGAATTCAGTCCCCACAAGCAAACAGAGAGTATATAAAGAACAGGAAATAGTTGGAAAAGCTTTAAAAAGAATCACGAATCAATAGTAGCTAATTATCTAAAGCAGGTGTTAAAGCATTTGTCAATGACATTTAAAGCTGCTGTGAGGTGAATGGTCCGATAGACTCCAGGTCTCCGGGGTTGTCAAACGCTGACACTCTGCATTAAAGCCCCCTAACCCAGAGCATCAATATTTGCAACCTTGGTGCCAGACGTAACGATCAGCTATCTCACACCCCATCTGCGGCAGCGCTTATATAAAGGTTTTTAATACCTTTTCTCATCAATTCGGTCATATTTCCAACAAGAATCTCTCAGAGGTGTGACTATCTTCATTAATGCTAGTGTCAACTACATTGAGATATTATTAACTGTATAAACACTCATCTTATAATGTATTTACACCCACAACTTAGCTGTACAATTTGTGAAAAAGCTATAAAAATGCATCTATTTATATAGACCAACAAAGCAAAGCTGTTATGTTGCCAGTGACCTACACAGGCTAATTTTCCTTTTCAATAAAAGTTCTTTTCTGCTTCTATTAATACATTTCTTTGTGAGTAAAGAGTGAAGGTGGGGGGAAAAAAGGCACCGGCCTTTTATTGCAGGTGAGGATTTTTGACCACTTTTCTCACAAACACAAAACACAAACTGATGTTTTCTTGGGATTCTGTCAAACTCCACAACTTTTTATTTAAATGCATCACAAATAATTTGTGGGATCCTAAAATTTGATACGGCATGGTGTATTTTCAACAGAGTAACCCGTTTCTCCTTGATGGGATGGCCTAATTAATGGCAAGGATAATTAACTGAGTCCCATTTCATTGGGCACAAAGTGCACGGCAGCGGCCCCATTATCCTGTTGATAACTGAAGTGTCCTTCCCTTCATCTCCATTCTTAATGCCATCAAATGCCATTACTGATTGTCCAATTTACCAAGTGCTCTGGGATCTGGCTGCTTATTGAGGCAGGCGAGTGCATCACAAATACGAGGTGAATGCTCAGTGAGGTGCAGTCAGCGGTGGGGATCGCATCACACGCTCATATTCTCCACTTCACTTTTTTCAGCACCGCCTCCTGCCTTTCTGGCCTCGAATGCTGCCAAATTCCCGGGCCAGCTATCGTACCTAAAAACCGGGAACGTGTCACGTTTTCCACGGTGGAATGGGAATGGAGTTTTTATCGGATATTACCTCATTGGGGACTGAAATTATTAAACATGAAAGAGTAGGAAGTCCAAAGAATATTATTTTGGTCAGATGGTGCCACAGGAGACTTCCAGACGTTGGGAATAGCGGGAATTAAGGTCAGGGGTTGTGTAACTTTGGTGACGCATAGGAGCAAGTTAAGAGTTTGCATGACCTGATGGAATCAGTGAACATGTATATTTGTACACTGGCTATGAAGTTTCCCCAATTGTGTTTGATGCCTCAGCATCCATGTTTACTGCCTGACTGTACTGGGGAATGCACTGAAAAGGTCCTCGCTCCATGTTGTAAGGATCTGGATGTAATTCCTTGAAGCAGAATCCATCCCAGTTCTTGCGATACTCTGGGTTGGCGTACATGACAATTCAGTTCCTGTCGATATCCAGCAACTCTGCACAGCTGTCGGAGAGGGCCGACATTCTACAGGCCGCAATCAACAACCTGATCAACAGTGATGTGCAGATGTGCTGCACTGTGTGAGGCAAATGGTGGTCACACCGGATAAGGACCCCCCCCCCCCACACACACACACACACACACACACACATCATGCTGTCTGATCAGTATCTTGTTGTGCCAAGCCTGTGAGGTGAATGGGTTATCTCAACTCACTAACACACATTTATGAACAATATTTGAGAGAGAGAAATAGGCCTCCTGTGTGTGTAGAAATAGTCTGAGATATTTAAGTTCAGCTCAGGAAAGTGTTACATATAAAAGTGTTATAAAAGTGCAATATTTTATATTTTTGTTCAGTGTATTTCTACACAACTGCCATGATGTCTTAAATGATTCCTTTCAGAGTTCCACTCAGGAGTATTACTTTTTCTGAAACTAAAGTACTTAGAACTCTCACCTCCCCTCTAACCCAGGCCTATGTTCAGAGCATCTTCTCCTCTGTGGCTGTATGGCTTCATTCAGATATTAGCCTGTGATGCTGAAGGACATATGCTGGAGTTTAATTTTTCAACCCACAGCAGATTTGGTGCACCCACGAGGAAATCCTGGGCCACAACGTTGGCGCTCATATCTGGTCATTGTTGGTTAAAACTCTGCAAGACACTCATGAGGTCACACACACAACTTTTAAATGTGGGACTGCCAACTCAAACAGTGACAGTGGTGCACATCCAAGTTAAAGTTCTAATCTTTATTACAGTACTTCAAGATGGAATCATGGAGGATATTTTTTATTCTTTTTTTACTTGAGGTCTTTTAATACATGGAAATGGATTGTTCTCTAACACAGTGTTATCCTGTTTCCCTTTAATACATTCATCTGATTAATCTGATCCCACAGATGATTCATTCAAGTCATTTGTTTGCGCTTGATTTATGGAACTTAACTTGAAACGTGTGTGTGTCGCTAACATGATTTATTTAGTAAAACTCATCCTGACCAACAGCTGTGAGGCAGAACCTTCATCCCCACTGTGGGATTCCAAAGCCATCGCCCAAACACAGCCACTGTTTATGATGCGTCTGTAATTAAGAAAAAACAAGAGAGACAAAGAGAGAGGCCGAAGGAGACAAATGTTTCTTTTTCGGCTGCTGATGAAACACTTCTGACAGTTATGAAAACATTAGCATGGCCTCATATTCACGGGGGATTATGAGGAATCAACACAGCTGTAGTGAAGGTGGTGTTAACACCAGCAGATGGTATTTGTTTTTAGACTGTGTGTGAATGTGTTGTTACTTAGTGTGCACATTGGTGTGCATGTCTTCTGCCTTAATCTCATGTCAGTGTTCTACACCTTCTTGGTAAACACACACAGCTTTCTAAAGAAGTGTTTAGATTCAGTAAAGGTTTGCATTTGCATAGATTAGAGGTGCCACACTTTGTTTACTGGGCGGGTTATTGGTATGTATAGAATCAGCATAATTACTCAGCTAACCTTCCCTCAGGCATCAGTGATGGTGACCAGTTTAATCTTAAACGGGGCTTTTATTGTAAAGCACAGTAAAGTATTCTGTGCTGTCGGGGGCTGTTTTAAATCTTCAATCTGAATTTAGCAGGATTTAAATCTCATTTTTAGTTTGTGCATCAAGGGTCTTCAAGCTTAAAACATACAAAAATGCATGACACAACATTAGTATTCATCATCTATCTGTGTCTCTGGAAGTGTATCGAGCGTCCAGCTGAAGACTAAACCTGATCTCCATGAATATAAAGGCAAGCAGATTGCATGAGTGCTGATTACCTAAGGAGATAACGTATGCATTAAAGGAGCGAAACCTGAAATTTACCCAAGGTGAAACTTGGAACAGATCTTCATATTGCTGCTGCAGTTTAATATCTCAGCATGAGGAGAGATAACAGATGATGTATAGCATGTGTCACACTGTATCATCGGACTTATTAGCTGCACAACCTTTAAAATCATGTTTTAGATAAATCTTCTATTGGCATCACCTTATCATCTCCAACACCAATGTCCTCTTAAAGGAGACAACAACACGTCAGGGTGGGGGTTTGTGCCAGCGTGCTCAAGACAGGACAGTTTTCCCACCCTGGAGGTTTCAGGTCGGGAGACACGCTGCTGCTTCAAAAGTGCTGATCTGGATGTAATATTGACAGGAGCTGAGCCCGACGAAGCCTTCGGTTCTGACACATTAAGGTCATATTACCTCTCCAACCTCCCTGCCTCCGACCAAGCAGGGTGCTAAAGATAGCACGCGGCTAACCGAATCCCAACAGTTGCCATGTCGTCCATTAAAAATTCATCGACCTTTATTGTTAAACATGACAAAGGACAACGACAAGACGCTGCTGTGGCTTAGAAGTGTCGCAGCGGTTTCTTGAAAGAGACGGTCAGCCTGTCGATATGGGAGCATGCGCGCTCGTTACTGCTGTAGATATTGGCCATCATGTGATATGAAGATACAGCAGCGGTTGTGACCATCCTCATCAGACTGGATGATTAAACGCCGCGGCCTTCGAGTTGATTTTATCTTATTGAAGTGTCATACAAAATTCAATATATTGTCTTGGTAGCATAAATAATGCATCATGGGCTCTTAGGGCAAAAAGGAGAAGGGGGTTATCAATATGAATCTTATGAGTGGTATTGACAAGGCCTCGCCAAGCTGGCACCGTCATCAGGCACAGTGCTCAACAGTGCAACAACAGACAAGTGTCCTTTATCGTCTCTGACCTTTCTCAGACCTTCAGGTCGCGTGGGTGCAGATGGGGCGTTGCTCCTGCTGGGCTCACTCGCCTTGACATTCTGTCTCTGCACAACACAAACACATCATGCAGCTGTAACCTTAGCGTGTTTATCTGCGCCCGACGAGCTCGGGTCTCTCAAATTTCTGTCACAGGGTGCGTTACGCAAAAAAGCATACAAACTCTGGAGAGATTTCATAAATACCTCAGTTCTTAGGTGGCTAACAAATGTTTGAAATAAAAAAAAAAAAAACACATCCAGAACGATGATAAATGATATTTCATGGAACTTTATCGGTACTTAATTGGTATTTATTGGTACTTACTGTTTGAGGGAAATAAAAATGAATTTGTTAATAATTCCAGCATTGGAGAAGTAAAACCACCCACCACCTTTATGCAACACTGTGCTGCAGTGATTTAAAAATATATTTTATTCAGCTATTGAGAAAGTGTTTGACAGGCTGACACGCTTTCTGTGGGCGTTGAGCGTTGAGGTGAGGCAGAGGGCTCTGATGCACCACGGTCCCATTGTTAATAAGTGATTTTATAGCATTTACACATGAAAAAGTGCTCGTGATTATGTCATCCTGAGCACTGAAAGCTGTGGGTAGGAGCAATTTAAGTGAACATACATAATAAATAAAGTCATCATCTATTATTTTTTTCTCTCTAATTCGCTTCCTTTTGTGTGAATATAAAGTTCGCAGGTTCCTAAACTCCCCCTTTGCTGTCCATCTGCAGGTTTCACTGCGACTGCTGGAAATGACGAGCCTCTTTGTGGCTCCAGCTCGGTGATTAATTAGATGGACCCTTTAACCTCGATGTCCTCTTGATGTGTAACGTGTCTGCGGAGGATTTTCCCTGTCATGCAGTCGGCTTCAGCGTCCACAGTGCGCTCGTTTAGAGGCCGGTCCTCATAATTACAAGATAGCTTCTGTATAATTCAGTAAATTTATCACATGAAAGCAGGCATCACATGCACACACACACACATGCACAGACATGTGCGCACATGCATACAAGCACACACGCACACTCATAAACACCTGTACTCTCATACTATCTTACTGACAGCTGTTGATCGGGTCTCTTCTGTACGATCCTTAATAAGTACATAAATAACATCATATCTAGTTTAGTGACTTGCTGAATGGTTTTATCATGTTGAATAACTGCTGACCTTTGAATTATGAATCTGAATTATGGGTCTTGACAGCTAATTAAAATGAGCATTTATGGCTTTTTTAACTGACAGCCGAGAGTCCTGTTGTCTTAATTGTGCTGTCTGCTGAATATATCTGTCAGTTTTTAACGGCAGTGTTGGGTTGCATTGTTATTTCAATCTCAACTGTGTTCACAGGACAAAATTAAAGGCCTGAGTTTATTTCACCAGAAGTTGTCATTTGCGCTGGTGCAGATGAGAAGGTGTCTGACGATTGGCTGATGAAGCCTTTTAGCTCTGGAGCTTTCTTCTTTTCTGTGCTGAGAATGTTTCAGAGCTCTGAGCCTTGATTCTCAGTGGGGTTAAGGACAGCTAATGGCATCCTGCCATGAATGCAGCCATTTGCACTGGAGCAGCACATTACTCTGTTGGTCTGAGCAGGATTTTGTCCCAAAACGCTGCGTGTTTGAAGAGAAACGGGCAGTTAAAATTGTAATCAGACACCAGATGCAGTTTAACACCAGGTTAAGAATGTATTTGAGGTTTAGAGCTGAAGTGGTTTGAAAAGAAACTCGATTCATAAAACCGATGTAGGCAGATTTTGCGCCTGGAGGCATCGTTGAAGCTGTAGAGCAGGCCAGCACCATTTCACAGTTTTAGGGCAAGTTTAATGTGGAAATGAAGATGGAGGACAGAATTAAAGTTATTTCAACATGTTTGATGAGGGAAACTCTCTCTTTCTCTCTCTGTCTCTCTCTCTCCCTCTCTCTCTCCGTCCCTCTCTCTCTCTTTCTCTCTTTTCATGGGTGATGAATTGACGAAGTCATCATCTTGTGAAGCTTCAGGGAAGGACTGTCCGTCTGTAATCTAATCAGGGAAAAGCCCATTTTGTCCCAGTAGTAAAATAGTTTCAGACATTAAAATTCTTTTTTTTTCTTTCAAACTTTTTTAAAACATGAGATTAATGTTCATATCTTTTTCCTTCCGCTTGTCGTGGCTCGTGTTCATTGCTGTGAAAAGTGATATTGGAGAAAGCTAGTTAGCGCTATGAGTCTGATGTATTATGGGATATCTGTGGAGCTACGGGCAACCCGCTGAGCATTTTATCTGGCTGTGCAACCTGGCCGGATGACATTCTCTTGGCAGTCCATCCTTGTGACTGGCCGCTTGGCCTGCAGCCCAAGGATATTTGGCTCCTGGTGAACAGCAGAATCACCCATTCCCTCTCTTTTTTGGGCTAATCTAGCTCTCCCTCTCTTTCTCTGGCCACATGCCTCAGGACAACTGCGGTGCTTTGTGTGGCCTGCCGTGTCTCTTTATACTGGCTCTGTGGCCATGGCTGGTCGGAAGTCGGTGCCATGATCGCTGCAGACAACTGCATAATTATTCAGCGCAGCCAGTCCGTCACTGCAAGGTGGCTTTTTGCAATGCATGAGGCCCTATCAGCTGTGACTTACCAAGGCACCGGTGTAATTCAATTGTAGCGATGGCCTTGGGTGGTGCAGAATCAGGGGACATACAACAGCCTATTATCCACCTTTGTGACTGTCTATCAAACTGATAGCTCACTCTCTGTGGCATCTCATTGACATTGTATTGAATGTCCTGTGCCTGCGCTGCTTAATTGAACACAGAATTACCCAATTTGGACACGCTTAGCAGGATGGAGCTGAACGAACATTGAAAATAAAGATGAGATCAGAGCTGACCTCTGGAACACTCTTCATATGCAGACGCCCAAGGCTGTAGGCCTTAGCAGATTATCTAGATGGGTCGGTGCAAACCTATTCTAATCTGTGGCTTAGTCTCTGGTTAAATATAAGAAGAGACCCAAATATCACTCCAGATATGCTTACATTTTGTGCTCAACCGCGCTGCTTTGGCCACATTCTAATATTCAGGGTAACGTTAAGCCTGATTGTTGAATGTGTTGCTGTGAAATCCCTACTGGAAGCATATTCATGTGGATCTACTTCTCCTACTGGAGACATTTAGTTCTCAGGAAGAGTGTGTTTGCTTTTTAATAATCTGTCACCAGAAGTTAAACACATGGGACCTCAGTTGGTGCAAAGTTGCTCAGCTGTGTTTCTACGGGACCCAGAGGGGACTTTTTTCTAGAAGCCTTAGTATTTATTGCTGTTTCCCCTCAGCTTTAATCAGTCTTGGAGAATAAATATCAGTCTCTGGTGCTGATTTTTAAAACTATACAAAAATGAATCTCTGGTTTGGAGATTTTTTAAAACTGCCTCCATATCAGTCATTGTTTTACAGTTAGTCAGTGATTGAGATTTATTGTTAATGTACATTTAGGCACATATAGTTTTCTTATTTTACCTGTTACCATAACTAAATATAGTCATGCAATCTGTATGTTCTTAAAGTGCAGATTATCAGATATAAATTGAGGGTATTCACATCAAAGTTAGAGGAATGGTTTAGGAGTTGCAGCTCTTCAATATTTCACTGCTTTTCATTTAGGAGACCAAAGGTAATGGGAAGATTGACTCAGTCATTGTTTCCTCATTAATCCATCAGGATTTAAGCAGGTAAAAGGTCTGGAGCTGATTCCAAGTGTGGCATTTCCGTTTGGAAGCTGTGAACCCTCAATATGTGGTGAAAGGAGCTCTCAGTGGAACAGAGCATCCTGAGACTGAAAAAGGAAGAAATCCATCAGGGAGAGAAACAATTCAGGCAGATGTAGGAAAGCTGATTGGACGCTGCTCCACAGTACAGTTGGACAACCCAAAACAGACTGCAACAGGCAAAGAAGTGGAAAATTCTGGAACGGCTATGTCAGTCACTGGATCTCAAGCCCATCGAGGTTGAATTCCACTTACTGAAGACAAATGTTAAAGTAAAACGGCTGCAGTCAAACCCTCCCTCGGTGGCTTTCAGTTATTTCCTGCTAAAGATTCTCAACAAAGTTTAAGGAAAAGGAGTATTTTATTTATAGTACTGGTAATTTGTCCAATTACTCAAAATCCCCTGGAGGTTCAGTAAACGTTTCATAGGTCTTGCGGGCCTCCTGCTGTGGACGGAGCCAGCCTGGCTGGGAACGGGCCAGTTCGGCTTCACGTTTGGTTCAAAGATCTCTGCTGGCCCCTGTTGGTGAGACGGTGAAGCAGGAGAATCCTTATCTGCGTTACATCAAAATGAAACAATCTCAATGAAAAATCCTGTCAATCAACACCATTATTTACTGTCAAATTAACATAAATAACTTTATTTTTTGCTATACCGTTGATTAACAGATGTTAAAATGTTTTAAATGTATATTTTATCGTTGACTTGTGCTGTTATTTTGCAGAAACACATGCATACTACCATCTAATTAAAGTAGATATATAACTTTATTCTAACCTAACTCAGTTTAATTAAAATGATTAGAAATGTGTATAATTGCAGCATCATGTTGTGATTTCCTTGTACCAGTAGATGGAGCCACATACTCATTGAATGATCTTCCATTCACACTGAAAAGATTATTTTTATGGCATTTAAACATGCATGGGACAAACATCAAAGTTTCTGTTTAGCTTTGTCAGCATGAAAGAGCATCAAGTGCATTTAATAAAACTGACTAATAAAAGAGGCAATGTTGCTGAATTCCAGGTAAAAATGCTGAGACAGATAGCAGTCACACCCCAACCTTTATATGACACCAAACAGAATCAAATTCTACACCAAGCCGCATTATGCTTCATCTCCACTGCCGTTTATGTGTTTTTGTGTGGGAACACTCGCAGCAAAGATAGCTTTCACCGTTTCCGAGCGGCAATTAGAGTTCCCTGAAGAAAATTATCCAGATGGGTTTGAAATATGCAACAATTTGTTTGGTCATTAAGATGCCTATTCAGAACTGCTTTTGCTTATAATTATAACAAACCAGGCAGTATGCCATGCTACTGATGCATTCCCTTTGTGCTCAGAAGTAATTTTCTTTTCCTCTGGGAAAAAAAGCCGCCTTGTGTCTTTTAATGTTCAGCCCACGTCCATAACTACTCCACAGCGAAGCACCGCAATCGCTTTATACCTGGAAGAGTGCCTCCAGGACTACAGGGGCTGCAAAATTAAAGCTCTGGCTTTTTCCTACATGAGAAATACATTTATTTTGTAAGAAAATCTTATTTTAAAATATTTTTTTAATTGTTAAAGCTGCTGTTTAAACTTGCAATGATGCTGATTGTGCCGTCAATAACAACCAACCTTTCCAAAACGTCACACATCAAATGCTGCTTATGCTAATCATGGGTTGTGTTTTATATATTTCTGGCAGAATTTAAATCCTTTAAGGTGAATTTCAAGTGAATGTTCTTTTATTTGGCAAATATTGTTTTTTTGCCCATCAATTCCACCTCAGACAGGCAGGATTTGATCTATCTATCTATCTATCTATCTATCTATCTATCTATCTATCCATCCATCCATCCATCCATCCATCCATCCATCCATCCATCCAACCAACCAACCAACCAACCAAGTTTTGGGGATTTACATTTCCTATTTTTGATGCAGTAATTCTTAGAGAATTACTGAGAGAACAGCAGCTACCACACCAGGCAGGAAATGGTAATTAGCATGCACAGGTTTGCAGATGCATCAACACAACCACACTTCTGTATCTCTGACCATCGTCACCAGAGGAGGCGTCCAGCCTGAGGGAGGGAACCACAGATCTGTTGTGTTGGTCCTCCGCCCATCACCAGGCTGAAGGAGGGTAGGTATCGCTGCATGTCCAGACCCCAGGAACCATCGAAGCCTCTGGCTCTTCTGCTCTTCTCACTGGCCCCTCCTGACCCTGCTGGGCCTGGCTCACAAACGTGGTGATCAACCTTGCTTTTCTGTTCATAACGCACAGCAACTCCAGCTCACATGGAAGCGAGTAACATGTTTGGACGGATGGATCGATGGGTAGAGATAAAACGGAAGAAACCAGAGTGGCACTTTTAATGTTTTATTAGGTTCATAAATAACCTCTGGACATGTTGCACTGGTAAATATAGCTGTGGGTTTCCAGTAGCCACTTCGTAAAACAACACCGGAGTTCTGTGACAGTATTAAGGAGCGTTTATTGTGCACTTTATTCTAAAATGTGTGCTGGCACGTGGGCTTTTCACTCTGAAAGTCAGTTAATGGATAAATCAATTCTTCACTCCAGCTTGGTACATGAGGCTTTACGAGTACCCAAATGGACACTTATGTAATCAACAGGAGTTCAAAATAAAACCGTTACATTTCAGTCACACTAAGGTGATGAGGAGGATATGTCTGAGGACTTGGCTGACTGTTTGCACCTTTTAGTTTGTCTTTGTGTGGTCTTTAGAGAAGTGAATTTGAACATTAATTCATCCACCCCATCGTCCCTGATATTCTGGTGACCTCTAAAAGTCTTCTTCTCTTCTTTTAGTCTGACCTCAGATTGCTTCATGTCCACCGTCCAGCACAAAGTGATATCTGATCAATAAGCTAAATCCACATCGACCCGGTTAGATTTGACTTGTTTCCATAATGACACCATCATCAACATGGCCTGCTGATCAAAGCAAAACCGAAAAAAAAACAACTCCTAAAGTTCTTTTACACGCATCGCTTTCATCAATGAAGCTGCACTGATGTAAAGCTTTACCATCAGGGTTTTGAGCTTATGTCATGTTTTATTCCACAGGATATTTGTTGAGAAGTTGGGCTCTAATCTGACATCACAACATCTCCTTTTTCTGCCAGCAAACTTCTGCAGGTCATATGATGTCACAGCAGGCAACTCTAGAAAGTGTAATGGCATAAAATAACAAAAATGATGACTGCAACCTCCCTGCAGTGCCTTTATCTTGGTCTGGGCTGGATGTAGAAAGTAGGTGTGTTTTAGTTCTGAAACACTGCTCTGATGTTCTGGTCATGAACCAGTTCAACCAAGATGGACCTGTGATCAGCATGGAATCATCTCACACCTTCAACAGTTTTTCTTTGCCAAGGTCATCCATCTGAACATGTGATGAAGGATCAGTTCCCACCTTCATCACATACATTTATTTGTATAAATGAGCCTTTAGCTGCAAGATGTCTATGGCATGAACCTTCATTAAAGAACGTCAGTCGTGTTCTAAACCAAGAGGCAATAATTGCTATATTAATCCCATCAGCAGCATCTGGCAGGGATCAATACTGCGCATCTGCTGGGTTAATCAGGCGACTTTGACGTGAACATGCTGTGCCAGGTGACAGACACCGGGGTCACACTGTGGAGTGACTAATGTTTCATCTGTCAGCACCTCTGTGCATGTTCTCTTTTTTACATTCATCATGTAGGGAAACAAAGCAGCCACTTCTGCCAGTCATCGTGGAATATGGCTGGATCACTCATCATTTACACGTCACCATGGATCTGAAAGCACGTCACTAATCTTAGAATTGGGAATTCAATTTCACTCAATATTTAGACTTGACTCCAATGAGGTCTCATAAAACAAAAATATCCCCTATTTGGTAGAGTTATTAATGTATGTTTACATGTTAAACTAATTTACACTGTACAGATTTATATTTTTGGGGGTCTTTTTTATTGAAACTGTAGAAATCGCAGAGAGAAATAAGATGATGTCTGTTTAGAAAAAGTAGCAGCAGTGATCTGTCTGCTCTTAGCAGAGAAAAAAAATGAAAATGTGAAGTTCAGAAACCTAAAAAAGCAAAACACAAAAAACCAAAGTGCTTTTATTCCATTAAAAATCAGACTGGGTTCTTGAGGACAGCCCAGCATGCTATGGTTATTGTATTACTAAGAAAATAAAAGATGCATTAAAAGATTATTTTGCCCCACTTTAGCGCTTATGTTCTAAAAACACAAACTGTAGAGACCACAGGCGCGAGTTTTAATGCCAATTTCTTCCAATGCTGCATTCAGGAACCATATTTGCCATGTTGTTTAAAGCACTAACATCCACTCATGCTGCATTCAGGCAGTGACCCTGAAATCAAACCACGGACTGGACTACATGTGTATGTCCTTTTATTAAGAAAATAAGTATAAAAATATAAATATAAAACAATATGACTCAGCATTCAAACGGCATGAACTCAGTGTATGACGGTTTTCCTACAACATACACTTTCCATAACATTTTACACCTATATGATGAAATGAGTTCACAGTTTGACAAATAAACTGCACCAACCACTCACATGAACATTGCTTGTCAAACAAATATAGCAAATAGTATATATGATGTCCATTATTTAAAAACAGTTTGTACAGTTACAGTATTTAATGGAGGTGGCTGGAAAGACCACTCAACTCCATGTCTACCCCCGACCCGATCCAGTGCCATACAATACTACTATCGCTCAAGTCACTTACAAAACACATTTTCCACATGTTTGTTCACAAAAAATCCTAAGATTCAAAGGCATCTTTACTGATTATGACCAAAAAACATCAAAACTTTAAGAATTATGCTCCGCCTCCACGCAGTCCAGGATTACGTTGCGGCTCGGCACAAGAAGAAACTTTAGATTGAATGTTTGTGGCGCGTACGTTTGAGAATTAAATAGGCTACTAGTTAACTAGCAAGCTAGCAAACTAGACAGAAAACAGATAGCTTGATAGATAGGCAAACAGACAATCAACTAGCTGGCTAGCTAACTAACTAGACAAACAACTGCCTGGCTAGCTAGCTAGAGAAACAGACAGAAAATAAGAAACAGAAGAGAGAGCATCTGGCTCAGTCTAGGTCTCTCTCTCAGGACTCTTTCCTATGTACATCTCTGCCAGCTTTTTAAACTGCGGTCCCCAGTTGCTGAGGTAATCGTAATCGTGGTCGCCCTCCGTGGCGGCAGACTCCAGCGAGCTGAGGGATTCTGCGAGCGACCCGCTGCCCTCGTAAGCGTACGTGGCCAGGGAGTCATAGGGCGGCGCCGTAGGGTCTGAATCATTCTCCTGCAGCCTCCCGTTTATGAAGTCCCTGACATCCGTGTTATCTTTTATAGGTGACGTCCTCCGAAACGGAAAGAGCATTTCAGGAATGATGTCCCTGCGCAGCTTGTTAGCATCCATCACCTCTGGATTGCGCAGCGTGCCGATATCAAAGGCCTGAGTGTCCTCCTCTCCGCCCCCTTCATCGTTGTAGCTGACAACGTTGTCTCTGACATCCTCTTTGGAGATGATCAGAGGCTCCTTCTTCCTCTGCCTCCTCAGGGCAGCGAACAGAACCACGATCACTGTACAAAAACAGGGGGAACAGCAGAGGGAGAGAAAGCTGAATGACTTCTTACATGTGTCAAGCATTAAAGAGTGCTGGGAAGCAAAAGTGTGAGGGGAGGCACATTTGCAACCATTGAATGAACCCCCCAAACCGCCTCAGGCGTTCACCTCCTTTTATTAAAGATTCAGTCAAAAATGGCACATTCACTTCATATAACGCTCTGGAGCTGGAAAACCATTTTTCTCCCTCATTTTTCCCTCTTTCAGCAGTTACAGATGATCAGAGATTGCAGACTGAGCGAGTTTCTGGTGAGTGTCACTGCGGCTTCTAGCAACTCCCCTGACTCTCCGTGAAAACGGGAAGCGATCTTCCATGTAGAGCGAATCTAAATCCCGCTCCCCGCTTCTGTTCTTTTCCTGTCCTATCAGCAGGAACGTTGGTTGCCTACCTGCCTCCCACCTGGGTGTTAATTGCAAAGCCTTCAACATCGGCTGAATGTGGGAGTGTAGGTGATGGCTCAGAAAGAATCCTGACGGACATTTGTGACTGACCGCCGCCGCTGTTTTGACGGCACAGAGGGGCTGTAATGAAGAAGAGCAGATAGGCCGAGCTGTTCCAGCTCAGCGCCTGCCTGTCGGAGTCAAACGGAGGTGAATGAGACAGTCTGTCAGGGGGGCTGAAGTGCGAAAAGCGTCAGATAATGAGCAGATGTCATGATATTTTGCTCAAGAGGAGGGCATGGAGTTTAACCTTCAGTACACTTGAAATCTGAGGCCCGCCTGCCACCAGACGCGGAATTAGGAAGAAACAGGGATCGTTAGAGTTGAGACAGGCAGATGGAATTAAAAGCTGCTCTGCGCTAATTCAGGGTGTAGATCAAATGACAAGCCAAACTAGCGAACTAGCCTGTGACAGACAGGGGAAGTTGGTTCATGCTCAACACATGGACGGACTGGGAGGCATCCTGGAGGACATTTTTATTGATCTGTTTTGCTTTTAAATTGCATTACACCAATTCTACACCAGGTCAAAATGCCTGTCTCTATTTTGACCAGGAACACGGAGGTTTAATGAAAGTTAAAACCCATTATTCGTATATATGTCCTTGACCACGAGCGCAATGTTTGTGCCTTTAAACGCTTCAGAAGACTGCAGCCTTCGCTATGACCTCTGTGCTTTTACACAGTGCATTGGATCACCAGGGAGGGCTGAAGTGGTGGTTTAGGACATCATACAGCCTGGTTTACCGCACATGCACAGAGCATTGTCAAGTGCATCTATTTGTTAATGTACTGCATTTAAAACCAGGGTCAGTCTGTGTAGTCACGGATCACTCTGATCCACGCGGGTGCTATTGTTTTTCCTATGCAGTCAGGTTAATAGCTTTCTCCTAACCCTGTTTTTGTGGCCATGGCATCAAATACACCTCCACTGGAAAAGGACAAGAGCTGCTGTCCATGTCCAATAATGGACACAGTAATATTTATTACATAACGATGGTCGGCAAGTGGTTTCCACTGAACATCACAAGCACATCCATTTAATACCTTTGCATCCTGGTTTGAGATCGACAAAAAACAGTTACTGTATGTAGTCAATGACGTTTTTGATATTGTTGTTGTTCTTTGATTAGTAGTCATAGAGGCAGGTCATGGTAGCTACAACAGAACTCATTTAGAGGTCACAGCATGTACCAGAAGGAAACTTACTGAGGAGTATGATGACACAGAGCAGTATGGCCACCAACGCTCCAGTGGTGAGGCCATCTGAGAAGGGCAGGACCTCGGGGCTGCACGACTGCATGTTTCCGTGGCTGTCGCAGGCGCAAACGCGCACAATAAGCGTGCTGGTGCTGCTCTGGATGGGGTAATCATTGTCTGAGATCACCACAGGCAGGAAGTACATGCTCATCTCCCGGCGGCTAAAACCACCTCTGCGCGTCAGGATGTTGGCCGTGTTGTCTGAGGAGAGACGCAAACCAAATGTGGTAAAATTGTCATCGTGACACATTCTGGAAGCATTATATATATAGAGAGAGGGAGCACGGCAACAGCGGTAAGTCAACAGAAGAGTATAAAATTGGACAATTCCAACTGAATAACTGAATAATAGCAACTCTTACCTTCCCTGTCAACAACTGTGAAGTTGGGGTTGGTGGGACTTATAGTAAAGACGAACTTGTGTCCCACCAGAGGTTCGTCCGTGTCCACAGCACTTATTGTCTGAATCAGCTGGACAGAGAAGGAAAGCAAACTTGACTATTTAAAGTGTATCCACTCTGAAGGAGGCAGGCAACGTTCCCGTCTCCGTTTGAGCGAAGTTCATATCTATTCTCACACAGTATATTCTGGTGATTATGCACATAAATATCATTTTCTGTCTGGTGAATCCCCTGAAGACTGGAGTCTGACTTTGACTGAAGGTTATTAAATGTCAGCTGCTCTACCTGGCGTCCTCGTCTTTCTTCCTTCATGCTCACAACTGATTAATGCTAAATCGCTCTTGCTAATACCCGAATGTTCCCTCAACATGCACATTTAATGCGTCCTCATCCCAGGTGGTAGTTGTTTCTTCAGTTGTAATTTGCATCAGCGCTCAAGGTCAACATAAGTTGTTACTGAGAATTTATGTCTGTGAATTATAAAAGATTGTCTGCCTGAAGCTCCACCCATCATTGTTTTACGTGTTTTCTTGTGTACACTGCAGTTACGTGAAGCTGTTGTATATGTTCCTGCTCCAGACACCAAACGGCGCCTCTTGCATATGGATGAGACGGAGGAGGGTGTGACGAATCATCAATATCTGTTAACGTGGTGATGGAAACGGGCTGCATTCGCTGGGCAGAGCCCTCTGATTAGCATTGGGGATGTCATGGTACAGCAGCATAGCAAATGAGCTCAAATGGGTTGTTTATAAGATCGCTGCAATGCTCCTTCCATTAGCACGGTCTTGAGAATCTCTTATGTCACCAGTGGCCACCAGACTCAGGGTTACTATAGAAACAGATGGTGGCTTAAGGCGTATCTTGAATACACTTAGAGTCATGTTGATGGCCTCTCTTGCAGAGTCTTAAGGTCAAATACATTTATTTAGAACACAACAGTCGTGGGTTCAGATGATGTTACTGTCTGCGATAATCCAAAGTGACCCATGTCTAAGACTTGACGTACCTGTCCGGCTTTGACATTTTCGCAGACAAACGTGTCGTAAGACATTGCGAACTCTGGTGCGTTGTCGTTGACGTCTAGGACTTTGATGAACACGGGCACTCGAGTTGTCTGTCCTGGATTATCTGAAGTGGAATAAAAAGGCAGTTGAGGCTTGACCTGAGAAAACCGTGCAGCGTGCATCGTTTGTAAAAGAGCCATTACTTATTTCGGTGGCCACCACAGAGATGTTGTGCCATTTGGACATTTCCCTGTCCAGGGCCTTCAGCGTGGTGATGGTGCCGTTGGTGGAGTCGATGTTGAACAGCCTCTCCAGATCTGTGTGCCGGTCAATCGAGTATCTGAAAGCATGATTTCAGGGCAAGATTGATAACAGGGAGCAGAGTGTATCTGCTCTCTATCTTTCTTTTATTTGTCATCTCCATTTTTCATATCTAGTGGGATTTGGGGTTTGAATATGCAGCGCGGCGCTCCATGTGCCAAGAGTGGCATGACAGCGACGGGCAGCAGCCATATGCGGGGCGGCGGCACCATCCGTGTGAAGCGATACGATAAATTTGCCTCTTTGACTTTGTGCGGAGCCGCAGAGGGCTCACCTAATTCTGAAAACAAACAGTGTCTGTATTCACTTCACAGGACTGTCTCCAGCTTCCACTGGGAAATGACCTGGAGGGAACTATGAATCATATCTCTTTCTTCTTCCCTTCTTCCTCACGGACACATGGCAGCACTGATGGATCACATCTGCCAAACGGGCAAATTTCCACACTCCCGCTCAGACAGAGGAGTCTTTTCATTCCTGCTGTGTGTTGCTTGTGTTATTGATTTTATACTGGCATAATTGTACACAACCACTCCGTTTCCTCATTAGGCTGCTGACGAGGTGGCTGATTTATTTCGGTGGAGTAGATTTAGTTTAAGTGAGTTGGTAGCGAGATGCCCTGTGATTGGCCGTAGCTCTGCTCTTCTCAATCGCTGCTTACTTCACTGCTTTCTTGTCGGCGTCGAGGTCTCTGGCTGACACCACGCCGACAAAGCTGCCGGCGGCCGTGTCCTCGTGCACCTCGATGATGTAGGGGTTCCTGGTAAAGACGGGGGGCTCATCCACATCCTCCACCGTCACCCTTATGGTGGCGTAATCTTTGAACTGCAGACCGTGGATGAACCTGGCATCAAGGTAGGTGTTTCTCACCTCCACTCTGAACTCGTACTCTTTCTTAGATTCATAATCCAGCGCCTGCAGATAAAAGAACGTCAGGAGTCAAGTCAAATCTTTGTACAAAACAATCTCTCTTATTTTTGATGGAGCCTCCATTTGTCTTCTTTCATCTTATTCACGCTGTACATTCCACATTACAAATTAACGTGAAAAGTATTGATCCTGGAAATCCTTGTGGAGCTAAAAAAAGCCACTCATAGCAAAAGGCTGTTTTATATTACATTTCGTAGATTCAGAGTATCTGATAAAACACTCTGGTTCAAGAATAATTCTGCCATATGTGTCTGTTAAACCATTAAACTCTATAAAGGGGACTGAAACGGTGCACATCTGTCTTTCTTTGAGAGTAAATGTACATTTAGAGATGTGACAGTTTGAACTAAAATATGCAGTTAAGAGTCATGTAAACTGAATTTACATGTGTGGTGTGGAATAATAATAATTTAAGACATACGGTCTTTAATTAGATAAAGTGTCCATAAAGGACAAAAAAAATTCAACCTTTTCAATGATGATGACTCCCTCTTGTGTCTTCTGGTCAGTGATGATGTTAAATATGTCGTGCCCACCGACAATGCTGTACTCCATCTCTGCATTGCGTCCCACATCTGGGTCGTCGGCTTTGATTCGCCCAATGGCCCCGCCCACCTCGGTGGACTCGGGTGTGGTTACACGAAAGGAATCTGAAAAAGAAAAATATTGTTTGTTGTCAACCCTGTCACTTATGAGGGGAATTGTCAAGAAAAAAAAAAAAAAAACTCTTACGGTTTGCAAACCGTGGCGGGCTGTCATTCACATCAGAGAGGGTGATGCTGACTGTGGTGGTGCCTGAAAGCCCACCCATCTGTCCTGCCATGTCTTTGGCCTGGATCACGACCTGGTAGTGTTCCTTGACCTCTCTGTCCATCCCGGGCAGCGCTGTTTTAATGGTGCCTGAAACATTATTACAACAGTTTTAAAAATCAAAGCAGACCTGCTCTGTTTCATGTTGGATGTTTGGGTTTCATGGGGAAAAAAAAAACAAAAAACAAGAAACTTTGTGAAATTGAAAAGTTACAGATAAAATCATGACCTTTTCAGACTTTTCCAGCTCTGTTTTATGACATTCAGATAGAGCACAATGTCCCTCAATTAGATTTATTTTCTGCTGTAGTACTTCAAGGAAAATTATATCTACAAAAACTGGCAACTTCAAGGATCCTACCTGCTGCTCCAGCTCCTAGGACAGATTCATCTACCCTGGTTGTTAAATCAGACTGTCCTTGTTCTTTTCTCCATCAAAAAACAGCTAATATGCAAATAAGACGACTGCAGTTTAGATGGACAGCATCTGTCCAGATTGAGAGTCTCCTGAGGTGGGAACATCCAGCACGATGTGTTACAGCTGAAGAGGAGTCTTCTCAAAACAGTGTGATACACACTGAAGATGCTAACATGGATAACAACTAAGATGTCACACTTGACACTCACTGTTTCTCCAGCTGGTCGTGATTTGTGGAAAGTTATTTCCAAATGACAAAAAAATAAATATATATATATAAGTAAAAGTAAAAAAAGTAAAAGTATATATATATATATATATATATATATATATATATATATATATATATATATATATATATATATATATATATACACTCATAATCACAAGATATGAAAGTGAAAGTCACACAAATTAACAGTTTGAAAACTGATTTGAGGCAAGAAAACAAACACATGTGCATGGTGGAAGCTGACTACAATACCTGGAACAGCAGCCTGGAATCTTCTGAAAGACCTCCAGGGGTTTCTGACCACTTTGAAGTTCATTTTTGTTTCTTTCCAGGCGTTTAATTTCACCTTTTTCCTTGAAAGTCTGCACTTTACTGTCTCTATCTCCTGCATTAGGACCTCTTTTTTCATCTGACAGCTCACAGAGTATCGAGTGATTGGTCTGAGGCAGAGAGGTTTGGCGGCGCCTGAAGAAGCCTGCTGAACCATGTAATTATTATCCTGTGGTCTTGCAACTTGTCTGTTCATCTGACAGGAATACTGGATTACAGACAGATTGATAGGCTGATAGGCTCTGTGAACAAGGGGTTGACTAACTGGACATCTCACTGTCCACTGGGATTATGGTCTTTCCACGTCAAGCCTAAGGCGTTTACCTGTGGGTGAAACCTGCTCATGTACTGATTCTTTCCAAGGATGTCTGGGATTTTCACCCAGGAAATCCAATGTCATCTTGATTTTTCATTTGTTCTCCTGCAAGACGCATGCCTAACTGGGTTCTCACTGGCTTTGTATTGTTTTTAAACACAGAGGTCAGGGTGGGGGGTTTCTGGTGTAGGACTGCTGCATAGCCTTCATAACTGACCCTTTTTGTAGTGGTGTCACTCTGGAAGGAAGAGATTGGTTGTTCCTTTTGAAAGTGGCTCACCGTTTTCAGAATCCACAGAGAAATAAGGCTGTCCCTGCAGAATGCTGTAGACCAGCTTGGCGCTGTTCCCGTACGTCTGATCGTCGGCATCAGTCGCAGTGATGGTGACAACAGTCGTTCCTATGCATAGAACAATGGATGTCATGTTAACTGACAATCATTCTGAACTTTTCAGCAGTGCTGTGTCAAATTTTACAACACACCAGACTACAGAATAAATGAAGTCATTTCAGGAAAACAAATCTGAGCTAATTAACAACCTTTCAAAATGAAATAATGTGACTGTTGTCACCTAACAAGCCTGTTTAAACCCTTTTTGTATGTTGCGTGTTGAGATTTGCCTCAGATTTAAACCTTTTTTTCCCAGCAGCACTACCGTTTCTAAGCTGCAAGAGCTGACCCACGCCTTGTGCACGTCCTTCCTCCCCCAGTGAATAAAATGTTAGCACACATTCAAGGCCAGCGCTCAGTCCCTCTCACATCTCCTGGCTGAGTCGCTTCAACATTAAGTCGTGGATAATCCACCCGAGTGTTCCAGCAATGGCACACTGCAAATACCGTCCTTGGCATTCAGAGGACCTCTGCCGTGTCCTGTTTGGGTCGGATGGTCTCCCTGCATGCTAATGAGCCCTGGAACATCTGTCCCACTTAGTCGCAGCACTGACGGTGAAAAAAGGGAGCTGCTGATATTTCACGGCTGGCTGCCGTTATTAACCCGTGCGTTCAGTCTAAAAATATAAGGCATGTTATTAGTTGTGAGATGAGTACCGTTTAACCTGACTCCACCTTTTCACCAGTCTACAATCAGCTGGGGGCTACAGGAGCAGCATCCTTACCATCCAGTCGTTGTTTGTCACCTATAAAGAATGGGCCTGGATTCACCCTTGAGTGTTCCTGCTCATTCATTAGTCCCTGCATAATCAAGGATTGATTTCAAGTTTGTGCATTCTTTTATAGGCTGTGTTCACATTCAGGCTAAGTTGTCTATTTATATGACTTCAGTGGGATGAAGTTGAGCTCAATGAAGCGAATCTTTAATTGGCAAGACTGTGACAGTCTCAACTTTCAGTGTCTCCTGTTTAAATGCCAAATGGTTTTCTTTGTACTGAATGCCTAATGAACCTGACAAAATAAATCACTTTGGGGAGAGAGAGCAAGAAGCTAAAGTGCATTCTCTTTTTGTTCCCATATTTTCAACAGCACCCTGAAGCCAACGCCTCCCTCTGACTGACAAACAGACAGCCATCAGATGGTTTCAGCTGTAGCTCACCGACGTCAGACATCTCGGGGACGCTGGCGAAATAGATTTCCTTTGCAAACTTGGGGGCATTGTCGTTGATGTCGTGGATTTTAATGTTGAATTCTGTGTCGGGCTCCAGCTCTGCGTTGGTGTTCCTGTCCAACACCTTAGCGTTGAGGGTGTACATGGCTTTCTCCTCCCTGTCCAGCCGCTTGGTGGCGTGAATGTCACCTGATTTCTCATCGATCAGGAACAGGGTGCCTGCCCCGTCTCCGGTCAGGACGTACCTGACGCTGCCATCACCTTTGTCCATGTTGGAGTGCAGCTGGGGAAAAAAATAGAGATAATCATATATTTAAAAAATGTATCATGTTGAAAGTTAAATAAAGTAGATGACACAAGCCATTTTAAAACCCATCACTCTTGAAGACATTTGGAATCTCCAACAACATGGCAGATTGTTTAGCAGTTGATGGTGGGTTTTGTAAATGATGAGTCTGACCCTCCAGAGCGCCGCACCACATCTGTCAGACAGCTGGATGAAACGCCTCTGCAGATTAGGGCCACTTCATCAGCAGCACACCACCGTCTCCATTTTTATGTTCTGAAGTTTCATGATTAATAACTATGGTGACTGGTTATAAAGTTTATTAACTGGTTATGGTCTATAGTAACTGGTTGTGGTGTTCACAGTAGCCTAATAGGGTTGCTGATGAATGGTTGCTCCAGTGATAGCAAGGTCACTGGATTCATCCCTTCCATTCTTGAATATACCACACATGATGGTGTCCTTCAGCCAAATGCAGAACCTCAAACTAGCTCCTGAAGCTGCTTTATGGTGGAATGAATGGGTATGATTTGTTATTTCTCAGTGCTCATTGGCTGTTCTGCCACTGGCGCTTGAACGTGGGTGTGAAAGTGTGAACACACACTTGTTAAAAGTTAGTAAAAGTAAGTTTTGAGTGTTCAGTGATAACTGAAAAGCTCTTCATGAATCTGGCTCTTTTTACTGATTTACGTAACTGTTGACGATGGTGTATAAATCTCTATTTCTGCTCAATCACATTAGCAATTCCTTTCATTGCTGCTTTCATATGGTGAATCAAAGTATAGTTTATTTCCCCCCCACTGAAGCGTCACTGAACTGTTGCAAACATTGTACTTGTTACCATAACACTAGCACATTAGCAGTAGCAGAAAGCCTGCAGTTAAATGATTCCATATTAACTTAATGAATACGTGTTTGCCCTCCCCACCATATCTTAGGAAATGTTGTAACCCCACAGAGGAATCTTGTCTGGATCCTAAGAACAGAACATTGCCCTGCCGGCCACAGCGTCAAGTGTGACATATTCCATTAGTTCAGATCAAATTAGTTTGAGAATTTTCTTTGAAATTGCGCCTTTGAAAAATGAGCACACGCCTGACCTACAGCAACAATTCCTAAAATTAGTCACCTCTGACCTATCCATCACCTTGGAGCAGCCCGATGCATCACGGAGGAGTAATGGCAGCTTCCTGTGACAGAGCCTTGATTTTAGCTCATTACTGTGCTGGGTCTGCCAGCAGATAGATTTCAAGCACCATCTCTCCAGTTTGCATTTTAAACAACATGACGTTAAGGACACAGAATGTGCATCAGCGGCTTATTAATATTAATGTTGGCGTGCTGTGAGAAAACTAATTATTTTCAGACAGTTGGAAGAGTGATGTCAACAGTACATATTTGAATGGAAATCAGAACTTTATTGCCAGAGTTAGCTATTCCCAGGCAGAATAAAGGGAAATGGGGACGTGTATGAAAACAAGATGCTGTCAAGTTCAAATGAATAATACGTAGTGAATTGGGAGGCTGTGTATGAAAATATTTTCATGCAGATGAAGTCCATTATCCAAAGTCTTTAAAGGAGGACCATTCCTAAGCTTGAGTTTTCAAATAGATTTTTGTTCTGGTGCATCTCCTTGTTCTTAATGAATATGAATTCTGTCCTCCAATACACCTCAATTTTACAAATCATTCTGCTGCGCTTGATTACATGCTAATTTTGGCGGGCATGATGGGGTTTATGGATTTTTGCATTCAAATTGGTTTCATACCTTTGTTGTGCACATTCACAGACATTAAAAGGAAACCTTTAGTGTCACAATCACCTTTTCTTGCTGTGTGTAGGAGACATTGCTCTGCTATTTAACTGACCTTCATAAATGTTTACCATTCAGACAAAGACGCATTTGTAAAATATGTTGTCTGTGGTGACAGTAATGCTGCTTTTCTATAGAAAAATCCTTTAGCAAACTTGAGATTTGAAGCTGGGTGGAAGTGAAATATTACTTTTTAACCCCTTTAAATTGTATGTCATACTGTGGCCTTATCTTCTCTTCCCCTGAGAGAAGGTTTAATTCTGTCAGCCACAACCAATCTTTATCAGTCTGAAATATCTGGGCATACAGCCGGCCCATCAATCATCACAATCATTGAGTGGAACAGTCCCTTCTTGTATTTTATAGAGAGAACATGTTCCAGTTTTTCCTCTGTGATTTATGGAATAGTTGATGAAAAGATGACTCTACTTGTTGCTGAATCACAGTAAAACTGCTGCCAGTGAAGCGGTTGCAAATCCACTCATATCACCAACACGGTCCAGTATGAGGGTGAGGCGTGCACTGTTTTGTCTGTAAATTACAAGCTGAGTTAACCACATAGCTAGCATGTTAGCATTCCAGGAATTCATCAAACATTTGCACCATTTTCTCAGCTAACAGGCAGCTATTGAGTGACGCCCAGCCTGCTTCTGCACGCTGAGTAAGAGCTCTGAGTCGAACGTATTTAACAAATAAATGTATGTTCCTGCCTTGTTCTCTTAGTTCGACGCCACGACAGCAGGGTTTAATCTGCCTGAGAGGCGTCAGCAGTAGTGAAGATTTACGCATGTATGCCAGAAGCTGGTCAACAGCAGTGTAGACAGTTCCTGAAAAAGCAGCGTTCATATTCTCGACAAGTCCAGCGTGCAACTGTAACAAAATCAAATGTTAGCACAACCTAACTATATTTGCTGGGATTTAGTGGCTCTCCTTTCAAGGCCTTGTAGCACAAATATAGCCTTTTCAAGGCCTTACAACACAAGCACAGAAAAGCGCCTTGATGAGTTAAATCGCCTTGCACAAACACTGAGGAATTGTCGGTAAATGAGCAAAACCATTGGCAATTCTTGTCAGGTCTCTGGTAAGCATTGCTTGCTGCTGCAAAGAGGAGATAGGAAAATAGAGTGTGGAACGGCTACAGAATAATTACTCTTGCTCTCTAGCTTCCTCTGTCTCTTAAGACAGGAAGAAATACTACAGGAGCAGTCATCTAATGTAGGATTTTTTGCAAGGTGTGACGTTATGCAATCTGGCACACCTAGTGTGCTCTGTATTTTTTTTTTCTAGTCTACTAGTTCTGCAAATTCATTGTAGAAATTAACATGTGCCTTAATTGTGCAAACTCTTAAGGATACATATTGGCAGCATATTAACACAACAAAGCAGCAAACTTTGAATATTCTAATTTTGTGCACCCCACAGTCTTTACAAGACAATGCAGTGTAGCAGGCAGTTAATGGGATTTGGTTCACTTCAAACAGAGCAGTGCAATGCTCCTGAATTCAAAGTTTGTCATTGTATTGCTCAGCATTGCAAGTGTTCACACTTCACAGCCCCGCTTAAGAAGTAGGACACGCAGCGAGCGCGCACACTCATTAATGGCCTCGTGGAAATCAGTTAAAATGAGATTTGAGGCTTTAAAGCTCGATGCTTGTGCAGCCCGGGCAACAGTGTATTTACATTCATGAAACACAGTGTGCGTCTCGTCTGCCGGTGCTCTTCTTTCACTCGCGCCGCTGTTTTTCTTATCATTTTGCGAGGTATCACTCAGCAGTACCCAGCATGTGACGCTTCAAAGCTGTCGTGCCTTTTTGAGCGGCACAACGAGCAGCAGAAGCTGCAGTTATTATGTGATGCAGCCTCCGCGGTGCAGCGCTGCTGCAGCAGCACTTTGCTGCTTCCTTTCAACTTCAGAAGTGAGCTTTCGCCAGCCTGCGACTTTTCTTTACATCAAATCTGATTGCCGTAATCAAGAAATCAAGCTCGAGTGACAGTGAGTGAGTGTGTGTGGACTGATTGGAGAGGCTTGATTGAATGTGAAATAAACAAGGTCTCCCTCAGTGCGCCGCCAAAGCCATTAAATGATCTTTATGAGGAAAACCATCAAGGCTTTGATGGCTTTGTGCTGGCCATGAAAGTGCTTTCTCCATTAGTGATGATTCTCTGTCTTTGGCCCCCAATAATCTGGTCTCGCAATCTGCAGCCTTGTTTTGCACCTTTTCTCTCTAACTATTTTATTGATTTCTCGCTTTTCTGCATCCATTAGTTTTTGGGTTTTTTTTCTATTTCTGTCATCCATTTATTCCTTGTATCAATATTTTTGTCTGGACTTGACTGTTTTTCAGCCGTCCTGTCCAAAAAATTGAATGAATGAATAAATAAATAATAAACTAGCGAAATATTGCAATTAGCCCCACACTAGCACATCTCTGGTGGAGTAAATCAATGCTATCAGCCAGGTTACAGACACTCCACTCTCAACTGGGTGAAGGTGGCTGCAGCACTCCCCAAACGCTGTACTTTATTACAACCTTGTTTTTAGTGACTGTTTCATGAAAAATGATAGCGGAGGGAGGAAGAACGGAGGGATGGCTGAATGTGAAACTGTCAGGCTGAAGAAGTCAGATGCCAAAATGCATCAAAGAGATGCAGGAATCTTCTGAGTCAGTGGATCAGCCTTTTTTCTACTCACCGTTTTCTTTCCTGTGCCGTCACAGAAACACAGGAAGGTGAATTTGATCTGCCCTCCTGATTGATATGTTTTCTCCCCTCTCCTCCCACTCTCCATATCCCATTTATTTTTGCTGTTTCTTTCTCGTCGCCACATCACGATGATGGTTTCAGCAGAAGTTGTCATATCCCCCTACTCAGCCTCAGACAAGACACTTGTTTACTCCTGAGGATGAGGTGTGCGATGAAAGCCGGCTTCCTTTGAGAAAATTGGCTGTCGACAGTCACCTCATTTCCCTCCTTCCACTTGATAACGCTTGTGCTTCTCATCACACCTGTCTTTAAAGTGTTAGTGCGGGTGAGCTGACAAGACGCCCTCAGATCTGGGTGGGTGTGGGGGGGACTCGTCCTTATTCTTAAGAGGAATGTGTCTTTCAAGACAGTTTCAGCCATTGTTGCGACACCTGAAGCTGGTTTAAGCTGTCTGCCGGTTTTGTAGTTCTGGATGTCGGCTGTGACCTCACCCTTCGTTCATTTTATTTCGTCTGTCAGAGCTGCTAAAAATACAGTCATGCGAATGCTCAATGGCAAAAAACACACACCATCACAAATAAGGTGATGATATTAGACATCTTTGTCTCTTAAACTGCCAAACCAGCAGCAGTATTGACAAATATTAGCTTTTATTTCATTTGTGGCACTGAACCCACGAATAATTCTGCACTCACCACCTCCGAAAACTGTCCTTGCCTTGAGCTGTTTCAGTGGCTGAATTTGTTGCATCAGTAGAAACTGGGAGTGATATCAGTGGCCGAGGAGCAACGTATATGACGCACCGATCTGAATTCATGTCTGTGCAGAAAACTGGAGCCGCCAGTGGCAACCACGGTGCATTACCTCCCATCTTCACCTCAAAATGGGAGCTAAATGGATTTAATGAACACATTATGGTTTTATTAAGGTTGTTGTTTTCTTTTGCTCTTTTTTTTTTTTTTTTTTTTTTTTTACACTAGCAACCAGGACTCATGTGGATGTCCAGGAGGGGGCAGCAGAGATTGCTTAACATTTAGAAAAACGTAGAAAGTATATATAAAAGTACTTAATTGTCAGTTGCTCAATTGGTTCACATCTCATGCGGCCTTCTTAATAATTGCTCTCCATCTGATGAAAATGACCTCTTGGGCCTCCATTTTGTTTCTTTTGGTGAACAATAAGATTTTATTATAGCACTGATGGCACCTGTCCAAAAGTAAATCAATGGAACTTTGACTCAGATGAAATCCCATATTCTTCACTGAACAAACAGCATAATGGAAAAGTCAGAGGAGGCGTGGACGACCGCGAGTGCTCTGCATGCACTCGCTTTTCGTCTGACCCAATTCATTTCCTGGCATTAGTCAGTGATAGCAAACACTTCTCCATCATGTTCAAAATTCTGTGTGTGTGTGTGTGTGTGTGTGTGTGTGTGTGTGTGTGTGTGTGTGTGTGTGTGTGTGTGTGTGTTCTTGTATTTGCTACATATTGAATACCAAATTCCTCAGTCTACTAGGAAGGTGAGAACATTTTTGGCTGGTTCTCCCAGCATAAAAGGACTGTTTGAAGATCAAGGCCTGGTTTGGAGATTGAGTTTAGAATTGGGTTTGGGTTAGAGTTAGGGTAAGGGTCAGTGCTATGGCCTTAGTTAGGATGGTTAGAGTAAGGGGCTGGGTAATTCATTATGTCTATCAAAGTCCTCACAATGATAGAACTACACGTGTGTGTGTGTGTGTGTGTGTGTGTAGACCTGTTACCTTGCCAACATACTGGTGGTCATTTCCTGTGTATTCCTCAAGAAGAAAGAATTGATTCCACATCCATCCGCGTTTGGACCTCTGAAGAATCCTTCCATCGGCCTCCATCCCAAACAGTTTCCCTATATTCCCAGGCGTGAAAGGCATGGCGGCGCTGGGCCACAGCATGGACAGCATCAGCAGGAACAGAATCTGATTGGTTATCATGTTATCCAATCAGATGTGAGAGGTCTTGGATGACTTTTGAATTATGGCAGCAAGCTTCTGATGGGATGAACACTAGAGGGCAGTGTCATCTGAGCATACATTGTATTCCTCACTTTGAGTTCCTTCTGAGGCCTGGAAAAAGAGGAAATGTTGGTCAAATTTTGATGATGCATTCTTAGAATCCAAACAGTGTAGAAGAAGAGGATAAACTACAGTCGGACCAACATAACAGGTTTCTACCATATTCAATGTGTGCCGAGTGCAGTAGCTGTTAGGGACCGTCAGGAACTTCTGCTGTGTGTACTGAGAATGAAGCATATCTAAAATTCACTATCTCTGAGCACAGATATGATTTGACATTCAAAACTTCAAACGGAATGTGGCACCATCCTGGAGATACTGAGCGCTGCCACAGTTGCTGCTCTCACATATTTGTTATTAAAGAAGAGAACGGCGCTCCGCTAATTACACGTCACATTAGAGATGATATGCAAACAGTCCTCAGCAGCTGCACGGCAGATTGAAAGAGCGGGACACCAACATCTTCGGGAGAAGGATGTTTGTGCCGCAAGTGAGAGCCGCAGCTCAGTGGAAGCTCTCACACACTCAACCTGCTGCACACACACTTCCACTGACACCAGAGTGAAGGCCTCACACCTCTAACTAACCTGGGCACACGCTCTCGTAACCTCCTCAGAATTATGTCACAGCCTGTAAATTCTTTACTGTTTTGGGGTGAATTATTGCACTTTCATTTCTTTTTCCAGCATCAAATCCAAATAACTTTCCTCCCCTGATGAAGCCGACTAAATAGGTGTCCATATGAGATTGAGAGTGCGCCCCAGAGACGCGCACGCCTCGTTGAGCCGTTTTGTTGCTTTTGTTCACAGCTTAACGGTGATGTCATCAAAGCCATTTTCCACAAACGAATTAGCTTTATGATGAAACTGAAGCACGGGAAACAAACGGACGTAATCCTTGGAAAAGGAAATCGAATAACTAAGCTAACAAGATTTGGGCAATAGCGCTGCTGAGAGGGGCCACAGGAACGGTTGCAGGGAAGAGATGTTGGTGTGTTTGAGCGACACGGCAGAGCTGAGCAGAGCGGAGGCAAAAAGGAGTCAGATAATGTAAATCTGAATTTCCACACGGGAGGTAGTCTGATTTAAATGTACTCTGTAACAGCAGCGCTGATAAAACACAGATAGTGCTAAATTGCAGATGAATGCATTTTTTCTGTTATTTTCTTTGGCGTGCCCCGAGCACGGCACCAGTGACACGCTCGTTCCTGAAATCAGCAAATGCCGCCTCGCAATTAATCTAGTCTGATGCTTGTGATTGCATTTTCTAATTATCATTCCAGCTTGTCCTTGAGTTTTAATAGCATTCTGGATATTAATCTTTGATGTGGCGTGCCTATTAAGCATTAGGCCACCGCGTCTTTTCAGAATTCTCCCAAACAGCCCATTACAGCATGTTAGAGCCCGCTGAGTGTGTGCCAGATCCTATAGACTCCAGCTCAATAAGCTCAACTTCAAATTTGGGCTCAGAAACGGTTGGTTTTATTTCTTTAATGGCTGTTTATCATTACATTAAGCTCCAGACTGCTGATATGGCTGTGCAGTTTTTTTATTTTGTGTGTCTTTTTTTTATGTTATCAGGAAGAAGAATTCTCCTCTCTGCTCCGTTTTTGTCTGTTGTGATTTCTGAGACTATCATTCAGGTGTATTGAGCCACAGCGGTTTGATGAGTTCTACATGTTTAATGAAGCGTTTATCTTCAAAACAGGCCAACTTTTCTGTACGTTGCTGCAACCTCGACAGGGTTTCAACGGTAACAATGAGATCACGCAAATGTTCTGGATCCCTTCTTAATTTTTATTTTTCAACGGATCACAGTCTCAGTTAAGCATCCACAAGACAAACATGCAGCTACTTTCTAAGTGAAAGAATTCACGGCTGAAAAATTTAAATATTTGTGTTTTTTCTTTCGGGATTGTGGTGCTTGTATTTGTGAATCCCTGCATGCTGCAGATCCAGGCTGAGGAACCTTTCCAGGTTTAAAAGAAGTGACAAAGATGGAAGGAGGGCAGCATGGAGGTGGCAAGGTCACAGAGCTCTTGTCATGATTAGTCCGCGCCGTCGTTTGTACTCGCACCCAAACTGGAGATTTAAAGCTGTTTCCCACTGTATTTTCCCAGTGACACCCACCCTGCGTTTGACACGGCTGAGGAACGACTTCCATGTGATTGACAGTAAGACGGATAGCTTGAGTGATTGCTCGGTGCGTCCCGACAGGCCGGCACAGCGAGCGTAAATCCAGCGTCAGGATGCCGGCGATGCAGCGTGATGCAGCACGCGTTCACAAGTCTCCACTTGGTGGAGCCCAAGACCTTCAGAGTCTGCGAGCACGGGCTGTGGTCTCTCGCAGACCCCAGCAAGCTTTGCTCACTGTGTTTTGAAGTCCTCGAAGCAATTTTGTGATACGGTGCACACTTTTTTTGTTGTTGAAAAGCTGCTCTAAACAGTTTTTTCACTGTAAAGACTTAGCATGAAAAATCTACACAAGTATTTAAGAAATTGCTGGTTGTGCTGCACCAAGAACAAACGCAGTTGTTTTGACAACATGGAGGTTGCTAAAGATTCCCAGAACACACATGTAGACACACACACACACACTCACACACACACACAATCAAACGTGGTTGACAAAACACAAAAATTAGTATTTTTGTATAAAAGTATTTAATTGTAATTCTTCATCTCCAGCCAGCTGTGCGAATGAGCTGCTGTGCCTGTGTGTGTGTGTGTGTGTGTGTGTGCGCATGTATACACACACTTTCTTCCTCTCCACTGCTGAAAGGTCACCCACGTCCGACAATAATTCAGGGAGCGCGTTTGTGGCTAATTTGCTCTAAACAATGGCACTCCATGGATGACCCAGTGCACTAACACACCCAGGAATCATCACACTGGCGACTGTGTGGTGACTGTATGGTGACTGGGTGGTGACTGGGTGGGGGGGGGGCGGAAGGCTGGAAAAGGGCGAGTGGGTGGATTAAGTTTGTGCTGTGGAGGATATGCACATGTACATGCCTGGCAACGCTGTCGGCTGCTCTTGCGGCGTCGTGATAAACACCTCTGTGCGTTCTAGGAGATATGAACGCTACAGTGCCTCTCCTCTCAAATCTGCCCTGAGCACAGCAGCCTGATTTCCAGGTTTTCTGCCTCTCATCTTGCTGTCAAATATTTTGCTGCACAAATCTGTACAACAGGTGCGCACGCACCCTAAGAAATGCGTATACACAGACATACCACACGTGTACGTGGGCTGGCACATGGATGTGTACACATCCAGAGGTTCATTTTTATATGAACATATTAACAAAAAAATATATATCATCAAGCTGCCACTTCTGAATTTCTGCATTGCGTGAACATTTAAAGAAAGTAAAAATATGCTTCAATGATCTTTAAGTTGCAGCAGAAGAAGGAAACAGCCTGGCTCGACTACATGCAGCTTAATTCACTCTGATTGTGAGCACATCTAGTACATGAATAAATAAACAAAGCAAATTCTCATTACAATATGGGAGAGCCTTCAAATTGCCCCTCACCTCAGTTCAGTTTAGCACTTATCAACCTCTGAGGAGTTGGAACACTTTCCAGATTCACACGCTGCTGCGTTAGTGGGCTTCTGGCGGCGTGCAGGAGGCAGATCAACCGCCGGAGCCGCTGGAGGCAGACTCAATATAAAGTGTGTGTTTAAGGGGGGAAAAAAGTGGTTTAATCCCCCCCCAAAAAAAGGCTCCTACCTTTGATTTTCAGAGCTCAGCATCCATGTCTGTCTCAGCGGCTCCGCTCTTACTCCTCAGTGGCGCTCGGCAGCGGAGAATGTGACTCTTCACGGCAGTGCGTACATTCCGGGACTGACAACAGCACAGCTGGGAGAGTGTGTATGGGAGAGTGCATGCATGTGTGTGAGAGAGAGAGAGTCACAGAGAGAGAGACAGAGAGAGAGAGAGCCTCCTGCCTGCTTTACCTCGCTCATTCTGTGCTCCTCTCTCTCTTCGCCCTCCCTCACACCAGTTCTCCTCCCAGCTCCCTGGCTTCTATCCCTTCCCTCCTCTACACATTCTCTCTATCATCTCTTCTCTGTCTCTCTTGTCTCCTTCCTCCTCCCCCTCCTCCCCTCCCCTCTCTCGCTTTCCCCTCCTCCTCCTCCGTCTTTCTCTAGCCGTGCATCACTCCTGGCGGTGGATGTCACAGAGGCTGAAGCTGAGGCGACTCTGCCCCCATTGGCTGCCATTCACAAGTTGGCGATAAAGAAAACGCAGGCGAAGAAAAGAAGAAAAGCAAAGGAAAAATAGGATGGGGTGGGCGGGCTGGAGGGGGTAATGCCCTTACATCCCAGTGAGCATCAGTTGACTGTGGAATGGTGAAAGCAGGGAGGTTAGAGGCTGAAGACGAGGGTGGGTTCTTAGAAGCTCTCGTTTTTTCTCGTTGTGAATGCTTCCAGAAGGCTCTGTTTTAGAGACTCCCCACACTAAAAAACCAAAAAAACCAAACGATGATGGATGGACTGTGCGATGCCTGACGTCTAAAGAGATCGGCCCAGTCTAATCTCTTTTTCAATGACATGGAATGAAGGAGAAAAGGGCCATAACTTGTGAATCAGCCCCCCAACCAGGGCTGGGCTGCTGTGTGGATGTGTGTTTAGAGGCTGGGGGGTGGGGGCTGCTTTTTGCCACGTTTATCTTCATCTCTGAGGCTCTCTGGCTGACTTGGCTGCCACTGTGTGGCAGGTGCACATAAAGTCCAGGCACTCTGTCATCTCTCCTCATTACACGCTCCATGTTGGATGCATATCAATCCGTCTCCATACAGTCAAAGCTATTGAGAGTGGCGTTGAATTTTAATTCAGCCGAGGAGCATGCACATCGGCGGGGGGTTGTATTTCATCACAGGGGAGTTTGATGTCCACTCGATCATCACAATATAAATATATCTCCATTGCATTGAGATTCATGCTGAAACTCCTGAGCTGGCGGCGCCGTTTACACGTGTTTGAATATTCCAGGAAAATGTGGCGATGAAAGAGCCTTTATCCTGTTTTTATTGAGATATGAACCCTCTGGGTGGAAAAAAAGGAGGCAGAACCAGTGTGTGCATCAATAACTTTGTTTATTTGTACCTGTACACTTACTGATGATGTCATAGAGAGGCATCTCTATGACGTGGTCGGGAATGAATGAGTGCTTCTGCGGTAAACAGTCCTGGCAGTTAGTAGCTTTATGTGTCCATGGCAAGGCTTGGAAATGGTTTCTCTGCTCAAATGTTTTTATGTTGTTGTTTTTTTTTTAGTTTCACGGCTTCAGATTTTTCTGCAAGCATCAACAAAAGCACAGCTGCCTCTTTCAAAATGTGCTCGTGTAAGTGAGATGTCTTTGTTTGCTTCATTGGTGCCACTTTCCTGATGAAGAACATCCTGGTAAACAGACAGAGAAAACAGTTTTAATCTAATAACTGAGCCACTGATGTCCAAGGGGATGAGACAAAGAGGAACGGGCGGAGATGCGCTCTTAGATGCCAGGATCGTGTACCTTGAGCGGATAAACGGTTGCTTGATGTCACTTTGAAATGCATGGGACAGCTTTTGAGAGCTGCGCTGCCGATGAATAATTTAAGGAAAGCAGCAGTGGTGCTGGCCAGCCTCCTCCTCAGCTCAAGTTTTTATCATTCAATATCAGCGTCCGTAGATTATCAGCTCAGCTTCTCTCTGCCAGACAAATAAAAATGCAAAGAGGCCAAGCTAATTATCAGAAGTGGCAAGGTCGCCTCCCTGTGATATGAAGCCAAGTCCTCACAGTTGGGGCTCAATCTCATTGTGTTTGTGGTTGAGATTAAGAAGTCGGTGTTCGTATTTGTTCACGTGTCCACATGTTGGCCTGCACGCTCCATCTGTGCGTATGACAACAGGAACAGAGGTGTGCCAGAGGTGTACACAACGGATGCCTACGTGTGTGTGTGTGTGTGTGTTCCTCACTAACAAGCCACAGGAAAAAGCAGACTAATTTGTACATCTCTGCATAGAATTAGTATTAATTTCCGAGCTATCTACACCCCCGGGACGTTAATAACGCTGTTGTTACAGAAGCCAAACAACTGTGTGCAAACATCAGAGAGCACGACGGAGCGTTGTACCCAGCCGTGCCAGAAAATATGGAAACACGCCTTCACAATTCCACGACCAAAAAGTACAATCTTCCTTTAGCAGGCCTCTGTGCAAGCAATTTCCACTCCTCATTGTTTCTCCTCTTCTCCTTATTAGAGCTCCATTACATTAAATCAGTTTCCCAGGCTGAGGAAACGGCTTCTTTAAATAAGGGTGTCTCCCGATTCCTGCCCAATTCTTGGTGTCAGCTCCCATCAGCGTCACCAGCCTGTTGCAGCAGCGCTCACCTCTACCGTCCGAGCTGCTCCTGATTACTCCTCCAAGTCCTCCTCGCTGCTGTTCCCAGAGGAAAGTTCAGCTGCGGATGCCTGCCCACCTTTTGCTGTGCTAGCACAGCTGCAGCTTCCGTTGGTCATTGATAAGGCTCTGCACGCGCGGATGGACCGCATTAGCCGAGCACAGCTCAGCTGCTTGTTCCCACGTGGGAAATTTCATACAAACCACTGGAAATTAAGCTAAATGTGAGTCTTCTGTTCCACATTAATCCCAGGAGGAGTTCTGAAAGGCATTCCATGCATCTTAAAGGTCTGGTAGTTGTCCTCTCTGAGGTCAGACATCATCATCATCTTGCCAGCAATTTAAAAAATAAAAAAAATGTCTTGTTCATGTCCCAAAATCACAATTTGAACCAGCTGGAACTCTTTTCTGTGTAAGAATGGATCCTCAGCTGAGCCAGAAACTAGAATTAAAGGTCATTTACTGTGAATCACAAACTTTACATCGATAAAATGTCACAGCGCCTGTTTTCTCTTATTTTAAGCCCATTATGTAATATTCATTGCAGTTTAACACATCAGTGGAACAAGAACACAAGCTTCTGTAACCTCTCAGCCACCACTGAACGAGTGGTCACGCTTCACACTAACATGCTTTAAAGGAAAAGAATTGGCTGAGTCATTATTCCATAAGGTGAGCAGCTCTGTGCGTTGAGGTTCGTGTGTTTTTTCTTCATTTTTATCGGCCTGAGCAGTAAAGGACAACCAAGCAGAGCGGCAGCTAGGTCAGGAGCAGAACTGTGTGGGCAAGACTGGTCCATGATTGACATCCAGTGGGGTACTGGTGGGGCAGCTGATCATTAATCATGGTTAATCACAGTTTATGAAATGTATTCTTTAATCATTGTTGTAGGGGAAAAAAATGACAAAAGGTGAATGCATTTAACCAGATGTTACAGCAGAACTTGAAGCACTTTCATTTCTGCTTCGTATTGGCACCACCCTTGACTCAGCTGCAGCATTAGTATGACAGGACATTCTGTTGCATTCATTCACAAACTCTTGCCCTTTTTGTCAACAGGATCATGACAGCACTGACCGTTTCTTTCGGTCTGCCTCCCCATCTCTGCAGGGATGCAATATCCTTACAGCACGAGGAGGAAGTGCAGCCCTGCGATAATAATGGTTCTCGGTTGCTGTCTGGTGGTGGTGCAGTCTTCTGTTATTATATCTCAAATGTCAGAAGCAACGTCTTTGATTACAAACTGCTCAGCATATGAACACGACCCCCCTGCCCTCATAGGATCATCCAGGCTGATTCCTCAATCACGACAAAAGCTGTTGCAGAACATGTGAAGCCACGCTGCACCTGCGTGCTTCCTGCAGGTCAGACAAGCCCATCTCATTTTGATGAGGAAATGGGTTGCAAATCTCTTAAAAATAAAGCACTTTATGTATGTCTGTGGAGTCTCCGTCATCCAGGTCACCGTGGTCAAAGTGCTTTTGTGTTTTTGTTTTTTACTTCACATCAAAAAAGCTTTTTTTAGTTCTCAAAAAGTTGGCAGAGACTCTCAGGTTTCTAACCGTGGTGAGGCTGACACTTGAGCGCTGCGTCGAGAGCACCGCCACTGTTGCATGTTCGTTTTGGCCCTCTGCGCCACGCAGGAACAACCCCGAGACTCGACTTTCTTGAAAAGCCTAAAAGCCTTCTCCAGGTGAAAGTCCCGTTGCCTTGGGCCACTTTAAATATCTCTCTCCAGGGGTTTGTAGGTCGACTCCTTCTGCTTGTCCGATTGAGGCTAACCACAGATCTGCTGTGCTGTTAGCAGAAAAACTGCCCCTGATGGTCGAGAAGACTCCATTCGTTTTTTTTCTCCTGTGTTTGCTGACAGAAACATCATTTTTTTTCTGATATGCCTTATTTGTCACACATCTGCATCATTTTTGCATTATTGTTCACAGGTTTTAAACAAAACAGCCAGTCTTTAAGGTACGCAGCCTTGTTTGCAATCCATTATGAGTAATTACAATATGAATTATTGTCATTACCACATTTAGTTGGTTGGGTTGCTGCCATTAATATCTGCTTTGAAAACAGGAGGATAAAGGCCTTTTGGATCACTTTGTGGCAGCAGCTGTTGTTTAATTTACAGCCTGTATGGCAATTAAAGCTCCGGGGAAGCTGATATTTGAGTTATAACAACATATAGTATATGGCGGTGGTTGACGGCAGGGTGAAATATTATGGGTGATCTATGAGAATCAATCTATCTGTCTGTGTAATGATGCTATTCATAATGTCCGTACAACTAAAACGTGCTGTTATATGGGTAGCTGAGGCTAGTGTCAACTGTCCTCACTGTTTCTCTTCTTTATGCGTAACAAGGCTGTCCAGGGGCAGCGGCAACTTCAGGGGAAAGCTCTGGTGAAGAAGAAACTGCTGGGTTCACATCCACACTCTAGAATGGCGTCATCTGTGAGTGGTGAGGTGGCAGAGGATGATTTACAGGAAATGCCCCGAGGACGCTCCCGTCCCGGTCGGCGGTGACACCTCTCTCTCTGTCTGCAAATGCTCTGTTGTGACAACGCTCAGTGTGCAACACGCTCGCTTTTTTCTGGCCAAATCACGCCTATCATTAGAATTTCACAGCCTGCTCACTCCTCCTGGGTTTTTATCCCACTGTTGTTGCTGGTCAGCTGAGACAATACTGTAAGAAAAACTAGATTTCTCCTGAGTCCAAGCCTTCCTTTGTTGATATAAAACTATAAAACATAAATGATGCCATTTGTGTAAACTGGAACAAACAGGGTCAGTTATCTGTTAGCAGTTAGCAGTTGTGTCCAGAGCAATGAAACAGTTCCAGATCCTCCTGAGATGGAGCTCGAGTGGTGGGAGAACCCAGGAGCAACAGCGAACTTCTGACATTACTGCTGGCAAGAGTGTCAGATATGTGCGACAGCGCACTTATAGAAGCTAAATTCTAAACTGAACATGGCCTGAGGGTTGAAGTGTCCCGGCTAAGATGGGATGAGAACCTAAAGGTTTCTCCCATCTTGACTCCTAGAATGACATTTAATTGTGAATCAATCACCGTTCTTTCATCGTTGCCTTTCAGTACCAACAAGGGATAAATGGAAGTTTTAGAACAACTTTAGTGTGATCACCAGGTCAGGTGTGTGATAAATGCAAGTCTGGCTCCATGTTCTGGTGTCTGACGGTGAAGCTGTAACGAGCGTGGAGCAGGCTGCTCGGATTGTTCTGTAAATCCAGCCTAGCTCAGGAACGCACCTGGTTCTCCACAAAGGGCTTCCGGCTGCAGCTTTGGAGGAAGCTTGGCAAAGTCGCAGATAAACACACGGAAGTGGATGGATGTGGAGGATCAATAGCTCTCCGACACATTAAACTAAAAATCCCAAAGCAAACATTTCCCCCGAAGTAACAAATACATCATTTTAAGGAAAGTTTTATTCAGGATTACATCCACAGTAGATCAGCTCTCACCTTTCTGCCTGCGTCCTCTGGGACTTTCGGATCAGCACGACAACAGTGTCATTCATGCTGTGGATTAAAAAGTGATCATTTAGCTCTATCCTCTCCTCCAAGTCAGTTGGGTTGTGGAAACTCGGCTTAGGAGAGCGAGCTGGTGAAGACACAAGTAATGATAACGATAATAGTGATGATGATGTGGCGTGGCTCTGACACTTCACATCAGTTAGGTGATGCAGTTATGGAACTGTTAGATGCTCTCGGTGTGTTTTGTGGTGCTGTAAACAACAGTCAGGAAAACAAAGTTCTTTATATTTCTTCTCTGGCTGATGACCCACATGTATTGTCGTGTGGACTGAATCTCGTGCACTTTGTGCTGGGAGAGGGTTTCAAAGTGAAATCCTTTATATTTTTAGGCAAACAGTTGAAGCAAACATGTGCTGTCAGTCTGATGAAGGAATCCTGCCTGTGGGTGAACTCGTGCTTGTTCACCCTGGACTCTGAACCAGCCCTCCAGGTTATTAATTTCCTAATTAATTCTCCACAACTAATGCACTGATTAGCCAACATTCAGCACACAGCCATGGTGATACAAGGGTCGTCTAACGCTCTCGGTGACTCCACGTAATCACATTATGACAAAGCTGCCAGTTTGACATTGAAATGTGGAAAGGTGTTTAACCGTTTCCGTGTCACCCTGCTGGTAGCACGGAGATCGTTCTCATTCAGGTCAATAAAATCCAGGTAATACTGTAGCAAAAGCTGGCTGTATAAATGGCACTGCCATAATATTCTGCTCTGTATAACTTTGGGGATCTCTCATTGACTCTATGAAAGTGCAAATTAGCTCCAAAAAGCTAACCTGACGTTTGTGTAAGTTTGGCCGTCATCTGTTGTCAACACGGGTAAACCTGCTGTTGTGGTGACGTTCCAAAATGATTTCTTCAGATTGTGATTATTCAGTCCAATTTTGTGTATTTTCCTCTTCTACCATGCTTGTCAGGTCCAGTTTATGCTCTGCAGGCAGAAACTCAGAAATAATTTATTCTAGGCTGACATCTCTCTGCTGCTGTGGCCTTCCCTGAGACCCCCCCGCCCCCCCCTCCCCCACACACACACACTCTCACACACACCACCACCACTGCAGTTAGCAGAAGCTACCATGTTAAAGTACTTTGAGAAGTCAGTAAACCTTCACAGACTCTCTGACGAGTGTCATCACAGCAGCCGTCCATCTTTGCCTCCTCCATTAAGACCAAGTTTTTTTTTTCATTTCTCATTTTTTCTCCTCTCTGTCAACGGCGTCTTCTGTCCTCTGTCTTCTTTCTGTACTCTAAGAAATCAAATCATGAGCACTGTCCCCAAATGGTGGCTTCTCTGACAGCAGCAGCAGCGGCTCAGAATACCGGTGTCCAGCATCATTAACTGTGGGAGCAAAACAGCTCTGGCTGCTCAGGTTTAAAAATATATCAAGACAGCTTCAAGATTTGAACAAACACTGCTGTTAGCTTCAATATTTTTGCTGAATGTAGATGTAGAGGAGACTATATAATAATAAATTACGGACATCTATTTGGCTGTTCAGTGATGATGGAGTGGAAATCCTCAACTAGAATCATTTCTGACTCAAATATTCAGATATATTGGTAGAATTTCTACTTGACAGATATGTATATATATATATATATATATATATATATATATATATTTACTCTAGCATGGATAATCTCCCCTCAGGGACAGTTAACCCATGATATTATCCTTAAACTGTTCCAGTTTATTAAAAATTATATACGGAATTAAGAGGAAATCATCAAGAATTCTAATGAAATGCGATATGATAATGCTGATAAAATTATGACTGCAACAAAAACAAGTACGAAGATAATAAACATAAATTTGAGTCCCAGACAGATTAGGAATATAATCCTAGACGTATTCTCCTCCCATGTCTGTGCTATCATGTTGTTAAAACACAAATCAAATGTCAGAAAAAAAGAAAGAGAATGAAATCCATAAAGGCGTCTGTGTTTTAAATGTTTCACAGTCAAATCTAAATTGATGGTAGGTGTTCTCCAACTGAACATGGAGTACTCTGGGTTTTGCTGTGGAATTTTTCCAACAGGTGTAACATTGATTAAAATGCATAGAAATCCATGAAATGGAGAAGAGCAATGGCCCAGAGCAATGTTAATTATAATCACCATTCACACACCACGCTGATGGTTGAGCAGCTGGTAAATGGGAAACGCGACGTATAATGATGTTAAAACGGAGATAAGCACGCTGGCGAGACAATCCTGCTCATTCCAGTTTGTCTCCAGGCTCTGCTGGGTGAGTGAAAACATCCAGGCTGTGGAGACGAGGTGTTTGTTCGAGTTCTCGTATTCAAACCGGGACTTGACTGCTGCCTGCAGGTTCAGCAGTTTCTATCATTTAAATGTAAAACTATAGGCGAGGAGGCGGAAGCCAGTTGAGTCTGCCGGAGTTTTCTACAATGAAGCTTCTTCAGCATCACTGTTCCCTCCAGCTTCATGAACCAATGAGCTGGGGTGAAGGTGCTTGTAGGTGAACTGCTAGAATCGTGGTGGTCGGGATGGCTTCTTGCAATCAAGTCTAAGAAGAATCTTTCCTGTTAATAGGAGTAAACCCCGAACATGCCCAGGCTTGGGGGGAGGACAGACATCTGTAAAGGCTTTGGTTTGTTGTGCTGAAGCTTTAAATTTCCCTTTAAACTGTCAGTTTCTGACTTGTCTCCACTGAGCTCCATCACATCCTCCCACTGTATTTATATAAATATTGCTAAGTTGGGTTGCATTTAGGTCAGCTGAAGGTCTAAATCCAGCACAATGTTGGGCAGCAGTTTTACAACACCCACATCTTTGGAGTATTACTATAATTATCAATCATTTTCTCCTCATCCTACACTGTTTCTCCAAAAATTGCACGTTTCCATGGGCCCATTTGTATCTGAACTGAAATCTGGGCTGGAATATTTCCACAGTAGCTTCTTTTTTGAGGTCAAAACACTGACAAAATCCTACAAGTCATTTATTCTGATTACGATCAGTCTTTAACCTCTACTATAGTTTGTATATACATGACCTTTACTTATTTATTTTACAGTCAATGATGTGAAATATTCATTAAGTTAGATTCTTCTGGTTCTTCTTTCTGAATTCTGTACAATCTTTTGCCCATCCTGACCCAGTATCTGTTCCCATTAATCTTAAATTAGCCTGTTCAGATTACTAGATTATTCAGATTATTAAATTGTATCTACGGTGTAAAGTTTCTCTAACAACCTGCATTTATGCCCTTATTTTAACAGAGACCCTTCTGACCGCTGAGCTACCTGGACATACAAATGTCCTTGTTGAGACTTTAATGAACTCAATCTTCTCTGAAAGCCAGGCCAGTCCCACACTTGAAGGGTTTCAAATCTTAGCTGAAGAGTTTAAAGACCTGAGGGGCCTCAGGCATGAGGCAAGTTTGAACTCGATTTTCATTTGCGTTATTTGCATCCACTGTCACATTTACACATTAAAACACATTCAAGTGCAATCAGAAGTTTGAGTAAAAAAATACAGTTTTTCACAGTTTACACAGTGTTTTTTACCATTTTCATTTTAGATTTTTGTTGTAATGTTGCCTGAAACACTTTCTGAAGAAAGACACTTCGCTTCAGCTTTGGCATTTTCATTTTGTTTGTTATTGAAAAATCATCTGTGTGTTAATCAAAGTTTGAAAAATCTAAGAAATGTATATTTATATTAATGCACACTCTATCCTGGAACCTTTTTTTATTGGTAGCATACAACTGTGCTGGTCTGGTGACGCATTGGCCTATGATATCACAATGTCAGACTCTTGCAGGTCTTACATTTGCCTCTAACTAGATTTGTGCTTTTGTTGTTGTTGTTCTCCACTTAGAGTTATTTTTGTGCATTGTCCCAACAACCTGCAATTATCACTTTGTTACAAGCTGCTCTTTGCACAATAAGTCCCTTTTTCCGTGCAATTTTCTGCATGCTGAACGAATCGCAGCTTTATTTCGGGCGCTGCAGCGCAGCAGGACTGCATTGTCTCTGAGAACCTGTCTGGCTGCTTGTTTTTATCGGCGACAGGAAGAGATGTTTCAGGATGGTGACATATTGAAAATGTTTCTGCCACTGCTCCAGTCTCTCAGTTTGATCTCATTAAAATCAGTCAGATCAAAATAAACTGTTTGAAGTCATTGTTTCCAACTTAAAACCCCGAACATTACTTAATCCCCATCAGCGCCGGCAGTTCCAGCAGTGTTTTAACAAGCACAATGGGATATTAAAGTATCTGTTGGTTGTTTCTGATTAGCTGTCACTGAACTCTGACTATAATCCCATAAGTTCGGCCTCACGGCGCATGGACCGGGAACGAGTTCACTGATAGGAGAACCGCAGAGAAGTTGTTCTTCTAACTACTTCTTTTAATCCATCACACGCAGCTTATCGCACGTAACCTTGGACGACCCAGTTCGGCCAGATGACTGTGGCTCAGACTTTAGAGTCCTTGGCAACTGGATCAATTTCCAAAGAAAGCTGTGGGAAAAGTGACCAGTTCCAAATCCATAGTGGCAGATTTAGAAATACAGGCCCTTATTTCATCTTTAACATTAGCACGGCTGCTGTTAATATTGCAGCCAGTCAACTGTTTATTGGTGTTTGTAGGGATGTTGTAAACTTTTTTATTGTCCTCTCGCTTCTTGGTGCCACCAGCATTTTTTCAGTGTGAACTTGCAGCCAATCGAGCAGTTTGTTTCCCTGAAGGAAAGAAAAATGACAGTCATCAATCAGGGTGAGTCAGTGTGGGTTGATTGGCGTATCTATCCTCGTTTGAGCTGTCTGCAGCCATTAGCCAGCCAAATCATACGGGGCTCTAATGTGTTTACTGCTGATTCCATTTTCTCTGCTATTAAGCTGCTTATGAGTTGAACTTGACTTTTTCTTCAACTGTCAATGTTGCATCAGATCAGAAGGTTATTAATTGTTATACATTTAATGCAAACACAATTAAACAGAATAAAATTTGGCTGGTTTTAATAAACATATATTGTTCTTGGGTAACATCATTACAGTTAATTTAAAAATCAATTTGTGTCAGAGGTGAGCAGAGTAGCTCCTAGAGCTTCCAGCTGATATCATCGGTGGAGACTTGAGGCTAATGGAAAAACAACTTGTTTTTTCTGGGCTTCTCTTCGTCTTCCTCATCTTCCTCATCATCAGTGTGGGTTGTCTTGTGTAGAGGACAATTTCAGGAAGGTTCCTGTACGTTGTTTGAGCAGCATGTGCTGCCAGAAAGTCTTCATTCACTTACAAAAACATGTGTGGCACAAAGTGTCCCACAAGTGCGCATATTTTTTTCATTTCAACAGTATTAATTAAAAAAAGTAAATTAAGATGGTTTAAAGAGATGGATTCCAGAAAAGCCCTTTGAGGCAGAATGATATTTGGGATTTCATAAGCAGCCATAAATTTTAAAATTCAGTGGAACCAGGCTGTCAACAGTAAAGGAAAGGAAGCATTGACGTGTGCTCAGAGGTTCGACCTTATCCAAGCCATGTTTTAGGTCACTGAAAAGCCCAATTGTTTAAGCTTTACTTTAGCTTTCACCCTGTATACTGCTAAAACTCATCTATCTATTGTTCATATTGATTCAGTGAAACTTTATTTATAAAGCATCAAGATTGTCCCTGGCAACAGTGGCAGAAAAAAACAGGAATAAACAGGGCTAAACCTTGAGCAGGATCATTTGGGTGCATGCTCCTGTTGGGCAGGTAAAACAGGAGGAGATGGAGAGATGGAGCAGGAGAGAAATAGAACAAGAGACAAGCACATCACACATACAGTAGGCATTATAGATTATATAGATTTATAACTGAGCAGGTCAGAGGTAGGTGGAGTAGGTGACACCTGTAAATGGGCTAAACATCAAACTACAGAAGAAAAAGTATTTTAAGGTGCCTTTCTGACTGCTGACCTTTTGACCAGTCTGGTTGGCCGACGGTTCCATCAGCATCGCCGCAGCTGATGCTGTTCAGGCAAGATTCCATCATTTATGAGACCCGTCCTCGGCAGTGAAGGATGTGCAGACACCACCCCCTCGTCTCATTTCATCCCTGCTCTTGTTTTATGAGTCAGTGTGTTGGGCCCATATTGGCTTTATTGCTGACTTAATTGTCAGTCTCTGATCGTCTGGTCCTCCAGTTGTGATGGACCCTCATTATCATCACCACGGATTTACGACTATGGCGGATAAAAGGTCAGCAGAACACAGGGTCGGTGCCTTCCAATGATTGCATGATGGATGATTTCAGAAGTTACAGCTGTAGGCTGTTTTCTTAATGACTTTTAGGTGTTAAATTATCTCCACACATCTCCTACTTCAGATGGTGGCTGGCTGATATTTAGTTGCTAAACTAGTCTGTTTAGATGGACATTTAGCTGTTATGAAGTGGCATGAACATCAGCCATCATGTCTTTAATGGCATGCTATACCACAGGTAATGATGGTGAGTGTCCATGCCCTCCCATGTCCAACATGAACGCCTGAAGATAAGTCAGTGACCTTCATCACCTTGTCCCCGAGCACCTGCTCTGGGGACCTTTGTGATAAGCCCCATGAATAAAGTAAAACTCAAGTAAAACTGAGAGAGCTAAAGCAAGCACCGGCAAATCCCCCCAACTGTAACACAACGGTGGACTGGTGTCTCCTCCCGGCTCTCCTGGAATGATCACACATTCTGCATGTTTAAATAAACACGCCCTCGCTCAACTGATCTGGCTACATATTACAAGTTGTAGCTTTATTAAAAGAACAGAGCAAATAAATAATAATAAGAGTGTTATAAATATCAGACTATTTGTTTGCTTGGCTGCTTGAAAAGGTCAGGTTTGGGAGATTTGAAGAGTCTAAAAATAAAAAGTCTTATCAATGTGTATGCATAATTAATGACCGGCCACCTTATCTCTCCAGCTTACCTCTCAGGTCCAGCAGATCTTCAGCCGTTGCCACTCAACTGTTGCTGCTTGCTCGATCACGCTCTGGTCCAGAGACGTATGAATCGAGGAACCACTTTGACCAACAAGTTCCAGGTTTCACACAACTCTGATGCAGGGACGCAAACCTTTTAGGGTGCATTTTACAGTCTTGTGCTTGACAGAATCGTTGCAGGTTAGCTGCATATGTTGACTCGCTGCGGCAGACCAGTTTCCTCTGACCTCATGGCTCCTTGAGGATCCCCATTTTTCATGTAGTTTACAGCATTTATAGATTTACAGAAGAGCGGAACACTCCTACCATCTGTTTGAAAGCAGCTACAATGATCTGGAGGTTACAGGTCATCATTTTCCTGCTCACAGCGGCCAATTAACTTGGTTTTTGTGCTGTCTGACCACAGAATGATCTTTACTCGCTCCAGGGCACCACCCCTTCTGCCCCCGGTCCGTTTTGGGGAGGTTTTCAGCTCCTCGTCTACCACCTAGTAGTTTGTATTTTCACCTGACACAGATTTGCCGAGCCCTGATGAAGGTGCTGATTTCAACTTTCATGCTGTACATAATTCCACAGAACATTCCTTCAAGATCTTGTACAAGGTCAGATGAGTAGGAGGGCAAGGGAAGACAATTTGCAACTCCTTCTTTTGTAGGTGTTAACAGCACATGACCTAGCATAGACAGAAGAAAAATGTGTTTAAAGGGAAGTTCTAAAGGAAGCAGAATAAAAACAGAGTTTTCCTCTGACTTACTAGTGGCTTATAGATGTTAATGAGAGCAGGTTTTGCTTTAAATAATTGTAATAATGTAGAAGTACAGTGTCAGAATATCAATGACATGCTGATGAGGTGAAAGGACAAGCCTTCACAACATCACTCTCATTTTGTGTTTGCATCTACGTCCTGTCAGAATATTGAATTCAGGTGGGAAATCGGCCCCAGAATGAGGCAGCGATTGCTGACCACCCCATATGTTTCCTGTCACAGAAAATTTCAATAATCTAAAGAGCATCTGTCAAAAAATAAAAAATAACGGTGTCAGCAGGAGCCGTCTGTTTCCATCTGTGAGCAACAGCACACTGCTATCAGAGCTGGCACCAAGCTAGCACGCTCGCTTATGGTGAATTTATGAATCTAACTGATGCTCTTTGTCGCGTCACTCAAGCTGATTGTGAATTTCTTCTCGAGTCAAAGCCAAATCTGCTGCACATCGGACAAACGAAGCCTGGGCCTTTGCAAAATATCATGAAATACTGTGTGGCGAAAAAACAGTTCCAATACGCACCAATGTAAGATATCTAAGACAGCCATTTTGATTAAATAAAGGATTTGGAGGGTGAAAAGTCATATCGCATGATGTTTCCTTCTCAGTAAAAAGCCAAAAACTTGGTCTTTTCTCAAGAGAGCTGCCTTGCTAACCAACCTTGAACCAGTTTCTGTTTTCTTTTAAACATTTCCACCACAGCAGAAACTTGGTGGTGGGAGGAAACTGCTAATTGGGAGAATCTGTGTTTACAGCATGAATAGAAAAACCAGATGTTGCAGGAATATTGATCAAGTCTTCAAGGCAGAGTTGCCTCTTTTTACATTCAGATTACAGTTCATGTCATGCTTAATGAAAGGTGTCGGATTAATAATGTAAAATGTGTTTTCAACGACCGGTGCCATATTTATAGGAAGATGTCCATAATGGTATTTTGATGTCTGAGTATGTCCAATCCAGAGGAGAAAGTTTCAAATGATGTGGGGCAATTAGCCGTTATAGATTAATTAAACTTGCTAGCCCTTTTGTAATCTAAATCTAATTGACTCATTACAAAATAAATTGAGCAAATTAATGGTCTGGAGAGCGCGCTGCTGAAAATAAACCATTGTTTCACATTGTTTTCAGCTTTCAGAGAAGTTGGATACAGCAAGATGCTGTTTTTCTCTGAGAGAAAATGCAGCCTTTTGCTATTTAAGAAAACAAATCTGTCACCAAACCAAATGTATTTTGTTTAGTTGCTTGAGTTTTTCTGAGATAATCACTTTAATTTAAAGCTGATCATCCTCGTACTGAGATGGTGTAAATTTCCTCCTGTCAGCCTGCCATTAGACATGTAGATTTAAATAGGAGAAATTGATTTTCCTTGACTCTTCCTGTTAACGAAAGCCAGCAAAATAATTGTCCATGTGCTGAGAGCATCAGCAGCATCCGCACTTTTCTCTTAGCAGAAAGATCCTCGATATTTAAATAAACATAAGTGAGGGACCCATAACAGGAAATCGACAGCAGACATCTTAAAATACAGCCATACATCAAGCTGCTAAAATGAATGGACACTCTGTGGAGAGCCATTATCCGCCCCCCCATTAACAGAGCATCGTTTCAGAAATTAGCTCATCAGCACTTTTAAAGATGTGAGTGCCGTTCCCAGATGAGATATCTGACCCGGTTTTCATTATCATTTTAAATGTTACCGCTCCAAAAAAGGTTTTAGAACATTAACAACACCGATCGTCTTTTACGAGTCAAGTTTTCGCATTTGTCATCTCTTTTGTCCCACAGCCCAAGTTTTCATTAAGATACAGGAGGAACGCCTCAGCGTTTAAGTTGACAGAACCTCGCCTTTTATTATCAAGCTATTATTTTTTCTGTTTGGCATGGTGCCGGACAATCTTCTGACTTATTTTATGCTGAAGCTGTTTTAAACGTCTGCAGTTGAAAACTTCTTATTCTTCACAGAGCTACTCAACAACTGGAGTAGTTAAACCCACATAAACATCTTAACTAGAGTTAAATCATGTTCAGGTTTTAAAGCTTTTTTCCTGTTATGCATCTGACCTTCAAGGTCAATCAGAATAGGTCCTTTACCTCTCCACTGGTGTGTGCGTATAGGGATGAGGACAGCAGCCTGGTGGCGCTGCAGCTGTATCCACCAACAGTGACCTTTCTCCATCCATCCCTCATCTAAAGTTTGAAGCATAAACAATGACAACAATAGTATTGCATACAAATGAGCTTGCAGTTCTGAGCCTGCTCATGAGAACATACTGTTTCATTTTGGAACATTAGATGAAGAATGACCTCCAAACTTTGCCTACTGGAAGTGTCTTAGATTGAATGTTACCGAACTAAGAATGTGTGCCACAAAAACACAGCCGTTATATTTAATATAAAGTTCACTTATCACATTTGGCCACAATAATTCATTTCTAAAATGTTGTTAGAACAGCCAAATGTTCTCTGTCAATACAGTAATTATGGAGACTTGATTGGAAACAATTTACAAAAATAAAACACACTCATACGGCAATTACAGAGCGGCAGAAAATTACACAGTTTTCATTAAGAGCTGTAATATGGATGACTGTGCTTGTGCTGTGGGTCTCGGTTGATTACAAAGGAGCTGTCAGACACTTGCACAGTGATTCATGCAATCTCTCTCCTCATCCAGGATCAGCTCAGTCCTCCTCCTTATTATGCTGAGTGTGATGCTGGGGACCAGTGACCCTCACTGGAGCAGGTAAAACACTGTCACTCACAACTTGGATGGGCAGCAGCAGCACTAATAAAGTCACTTTATACCAGGATTTCTGTATTTTATTAGTCTGGGAAAGAGCCCTGAACAGTAAATTCTGAAAACTGACTTTCCTTTGCTGCCATAGTTGTGCAGGTCAGCTTCTCTGCATAACCCTATTTTATAATTATGGGTATAAGAGCAAAGCTGTCAGGGCCTGGCGCTCCTCCTTCCCCATAGGGGGCGCCAACCCTGTTCTGGGACCAGCAGGAGGCCGCGCACCTGCGCTGGATCCCAGAATTATACGGGCTTCATAAGGCCCGTCCCCGACAGCAGAGGCTGTCGGGTCGTTTTTTGTTTGTTTGTTTGTTTGTCTCTCTCTCTTGGCTTGTTTGATGGAGTTCTCCCTCGCCTGTTTCCTGTGCTGGACCCTGCCGGCGACTCACCCTGGACTCAACTCCCAGCCTGTGTCACGGTAACTCCTTGTGTCCAGACTCCCGGTACGCGGGGAGGTCTAGTTTTTGCCCCTGGACTTTTCTCGCGGGCGTTTTGTGTTGGCCCGAGAGCCTTTTTTCCTCCTGCGCTGAGGAGTATTTTTGTTTGTCACCCTAAATAAACCTTTGTTCTTCCCCGTTACCCTGTGCCTGCGTCTGGGTCCACCTTCCGTCCTCCGTGAGATCGTGACATAACGACCCGACCCAAAATGGACCCAGCAGGCACTCCCAGAGTCTGGCAGAGGAGGAGGCCCTCTGCGGGACCACCAGGTGCGCCCATGAGGGCCGAGGACATGATGGCCTTGCTCCACCAGGAGGTGGCCGCGCTCACGCTGCTGGCGGGGTCCTCCCCGAGCCCGGGACCAACGGGACCCTCCTCACGCCAGTCCAGCGGCAGCACAACCTCCTCAGCGGCCAGACCAGACCGGCAGAAGCGGGACGATCTCCAGCGCCTCAAAGACCTCCTGGCGAAGTACATTCAGTGGGTCCAGAAGCTGGAGAGCGAGCGCACGTCCTGCTGCAGCAGTTGGAGGACAAGGACAGGTGCAAGAGCCAGGAGCTGGGTGACCTGGGAAGCAGTACGAGGGGGAGCTGGCTGATATCCGCAGGTCACTGGAGGCGCTGGCAGCAGAGGAGGCCCGGCGGCAGACCGCTCTCAAGGACCTCGTTGAAGAGAAGGAGAGACTCCAGGTCAGGTGCCACGGGTTGGAGGGTGATGCGGCCACCGCCCTGGCCCAGAGGCAGAGCCTGAGTCGACCCTCGTCGCCAAGGACGCCGATTACGGCAAGGTCCTGTCCGAAAACAGGAACCTTGGCGACGCCCTCGTTGGTCTCCGGAACCAGGTGTCTGTGGAGATCCAGCAGAGAGCGGGGATGGAGAACCAGGTGCGAGCCCTGAAGGAGCAGCTGGACCTGCAGAGGAACGCCTGTGAGCAGGAGGTCCGGGAGATCCAGAGTCGCCACAAGACTCAGCTGGCAGAGGTGGACTCAAGACGCCAGCGGGAGGTTGAGGACAGACTGGTGGAGGCGATGCAGCGGCTCCGTTGGGACCACGAGCGTCAGCTGCAGGACCTGCAGAAGACCGTGGACCAGGAGCGAGAGGTCTGGCAGCGTACCCTTCACCAGAAGGAAGAGGAGCTGTCGACCATGAGGAGCCAGATACTCCGCCAGCAGGCGGACTATGAGACCCTGCTGGACGAGAGGCTGCTCCTCAATGCGGAGATCAGCACCTTCAGGCGGCGGCAGCTGCTGCTGGAGGAGCAGAGGCTGCTCGTCAACTGACCCGGCTCAGCTGACCCCGTCGCCATTCATGTCAGCTGCAAACCCCGGGCGAAGAAGAGGAGACATTCTTCCCAGGTTCCCCAGTCTCCCAGGTTCAGGTTCCCAGTCTCCCAGGTTCAGTTCCCCAGGTTCAGGTTCTCCAGTCTTCCCAGGTCCGGTTCCCCAGTCTCCCAGGTCCCACAATCTCCCCAGATTCCGTAGTCCCCCAGGTTCCATAGGGGCTTCAGATTCCCTAGTTCCCCAGATTCCCTAGTTCCCCCAGATTCCCTAGTTCCCCCAGATTCCCTAGTTTCCCAGATTCTGAGGGTGCCCCAAGTTCCGGGGTTCCCTCAGATTCCGTAGTCTCCCAGATCCCGTAGGTGCTCCAGGTTCCCTGGTTCCCCAGATTCCCTAGTTCCCCCAGAGTCCGAAGGTGCCCCAGGTTCCAGGGTTCCCTCAGGTTCGGGAGTTTCCCAGATTCCCTAGGTGCCCCAAGTACCCCAGGGTCCATGGTTCCCCTGGGGTCTGCAGTCCCCCGAATTCCCTAGGTGCCCCGGATTCCCCAGGGCCCATGGTTCCCCCGGGTCTGCAGTCCCCCGGATTCCGCTGGTCCCCCTGAGCCTGCAGGAAGAGGAGGCCGCAGCTCAATCGATCAGGTGCTTCTGCACCGACACAGGGGAACCTGGTAGCAGGTACATGCGTCTCCCTGCAGTTAACCCTCTCCCCTAGCCCCAGGCAACCCGGCGCTGTACCCCAAGCCACCCACTCGGCTCTTCGTGGGAGGAGGGGACTCTGCGAGGCCGTTGGAGGCATCCACCCCACGGCGGTGCGGCTGGGGCTCGGGGCATCCTTGGGGTCCCGCCCGCCTTCCACGTCTCCCGGTTCGAGCCGGTGGGGATTCAGGCCTGCCTCCACCGGCCAAGATTTTGGACGTCCGCCGGAGGGACCTAGGAGGGCGGCGCCCAATGGACGGGGGAGGATGCAGTCCCGAGGAACAGTCGTGGGCTCTGCAGCGCCACGTCCGGGACGAAGAAGACTTCCGGGCTTTCCCCCGCGGCTCCCCATCAAGACTGTTTGGGCGCCAGGAGGCGCCCGTTGAGGGGGGTACTGTCAGGCCTGGCGCTCCTCCTTCCCCATAGGGGGCGCCAACCCTGTTCTGGGACCAGCAGGAGGCCGCGCACCTGCGCTGGATCCCAGAATTATACGGGCTTCATAAGGCCCGTCCCCGACAGCAGAGGCTGTCGGGTCGTTTTGTTTGTTTGTTTGTTTGTTTGTCTCTCTCTCTCTTGGCTTGTTTGATGGAGTTCTCCCTCGCCTGTTTCCTGTGCTGGACCCTGCCGGCGACTCACCCTGGACTCAACTCCCAGCCTGTGTCACGGTAACTCCTGTGTGTCCAGACTCCCCCGGTACGCGGGGAGGTCTAGTTTTTGCCCCTGGACTTTTCCTCGCGGGCGTTTTGTGTTGGCCCGAGAGCCTTTTCCTCCTGCGCTGAGGAGTATTTTTGTTTGTCACCCTAAATAAACCTTTGTTCTTCCCCGTTACCCTGTGCCTGCGTCTGGGTCCACCTTCCGTCCTCCGTGAGATCGTGACAAAAGCCAAGGAAAACAGAAATAACAGGATAGAATGCGAATGCGTGATCTTTGTGCGGAGCTAAAGAGCTAAAGAGGCCCTACGAATCTGCTCTGATTGCCAAGATAAATACAAATCCCATTCCTCTGTCTTTGATGCTTTGCTCTACCCGCCCCCGCTGAGTCTCTGGCTCCTCCCCTGCCGTTGTTCTGTCCCAACTAAATTAGATTGAGAGATCACCATAGATCACCAGAGACTTCACAATAATTTATATGCAAATGGGATGCCATCTATTAGCCTTTTGCAGAATCAGTTTAGATTATAAAGGAAAACAGAGGCGCGGCTGCACCTGATCTTCCACTAACGTGTTTCCCCAAAGTGAAATGATATTGTCACGGATGCCGTTTGCAGACACCTGTTGGGATGTTTAAAGAGATTCACCCACGTGCGCGCGCCGTAACCTGATATCACAGCGTTCTCCGCAGGGGGCATATGAAGGATGCTCAGAAATATCAAGAATGAAATTGGAGATTAGCATTCCACTAACCCTTTTGAAGATGCTGCTGGACTGCTGGACACATTAGAAAAATATTTACCTTGAATCAGCTGGCATTTATTTCCTTTAATGCAAACTCATATTTCTAAAGCACTCTGTGAATAATGCTGATATAACGCAAACTGTAATCAGCATTAATCACAGCTAATAAGATCACAGGGACTACGCCCTCGTCTGAGTGCACAAGCATTCCGCTTGTGCCGTATTATTTTAGCCACGTCGGAGATGGTGTGATGCTTATTGGCGCCGTGTCTCTGCTAATTGAATGACAGCGAGCGAGCAGTTGAGAGAAATGCTTTAATTTTTCAAAGCTGACACACGAGTGGAAACATCAGCATACTTGGCAGGTGTGTGTGTGTGTGTGTGTGTGTGTGTGAGCGTGTGTGTAAGGGGAGGTTTGTGATTTCTCTGATGAAGGGCCTGTAATGACGAGATGTTTTATCCATCAGCACCTGTCGGACTGTTCGGCCAAACATGTCGGAGCATCGGCGCCGTCGCTGCTGTCACCTCCGCTGATGCGCACCTTCATCATCACATGACAGTGTACAGGAGTCTTCCCTCACATCCATCCATCTGTCCATCCAGAGAAGTCAGCTAGCTCCCACAATAACATCCAGCAGATTTTTACAGGATAAGTGAGGCCACCCCTTTAAGAAAGAAACAGGCAATAATTGGGCCCACTGCGATTTCTCACAGCCAGAGTTAAAGTATGTGGCCAAACTCTAAATCTGAATAAATATATTGATAATATTCACCAAAACTGCCCACTAATGAGGTTAATGTGCATCCTCCTGGAACAGAAGTGGGGAGAACATGTTCTGGACCGCTGCACTGCATTTCCAACCTGTTGGACATCCCGTGTTGTTTTCTGATGGACTCTCTTCAGCATTCTTTTTCATGTTAAAGGTTCATTCGGTCTGAGGTTCTGTCATTCAGCTGGTCTCTAACACATCTGTGTTTGGAGCCCTTCTCAGTGTCGCAGTGTCGGTCCTTCAGCTGGATAATGCTTCATCGGCTCCACTAATTTCTCCTCTGAATGATGCATTAATTGATACTGTGGAATCTTGAAATAAATCAGCCTCTCAAAGCACCCAAGCACGTATATTATTGCTCTTCAATGAGACCTGTGGGAGGTGCTTTTATTTCTGTTCTATCTGTAGGAAACCTGACTTGTTGACATAAAAAACAATTTTAATGAAACAAGAAGCAGCTGCAGCCTCCCACCACCGTAATGACAGGCAGGGTTCAGATAAATATGAACAATGTGCTGTTGGCTTACATAACTTATGCCAAAGGGTTTCCCGCTTACACGGTTAAAGGGCGGGGGTCTTAATAATCCAGTCAAGTTTGATTTTTTTTTTTACCCCTCTGTTTCTTTAAACTCTTTGAAGAATGGATTGTAGGTGGTGTGACTCCACCATGAAGCATGGTGAGACAAAGGTGGCAACTTGTGCAATCTGAAAACTCCAGAGAAGAATAGTTTTTCACCACCTCTGACACTGAAGGCACAACGGCATTTTTATTAAAACTCACACCAGAGCCCACGAGGAAACATTACAACCCACCACGCTGCACCTTTAAACCCTGACTGGGTCTCCATAATGATGATGGGGTAGAAGGACGAGTGCATCTGCTGTTTCTGGCCTTAAATCTAAATAATAAACCATGCATGTATTTGTCTTAGGTTTGAATATTTCCCAAGCCGAGTTCTGCATGTTCTGCTTCCTCTTTGCTTTGTACCGCATCCAGGACAAACAGAAAAGCCTAAAAATACACCCTCATTGTTCTTCTTTACAGTACTGGAGATAGTTCAGAGGAATCATTGCTGTCCGCAGTATGTGTGAGCTCTTTTCTGCAGAACCTTATCCATTCTCCTTGGGCATAGGGGGAGGAAAGAAAAAAAGCAGTTATTTTTCAAAGTGAATCATCTGTGCTGCTGGTGCATGGTAAGGTTGCAATAATTCATTTTAAGAATTCAATTTTGCAGCTTAAACACTATCTGAGTGTAATGGGTACAGGAATATTAAGCATTGCCAAATTAAAACTATCCATAACACTGATTAAAAGCACTGCTCTGAACACACACACACACACACACACACACATCCATGCACACACCCAGTAAATGTTTCCATTGTGCAACTCTGACATCTTTATTTTAATACAGAAAGATTCACAAAGCAGGAGCCATTAGAGAGTAAAGTGTCAGGAGAGAGATGCTCTGCCTCCCTCTTAAAGCTGCCGCCTGTGTGTTTAATGGGCAGTTACGCAGAAACTCCCAGTTGTTTATTGTATTCTGCACGTTACTTTGCCATTTCATGAATACGATGCTGACCTTGAAACACTAATTCTTCTGACCCACATTCATTCTCAAGTATATTAAGTGCAATGCATTAAAAGAGCTTGTCCCTTTGTGTTTTTTCTTTCTTTCTTTCTTTTTCTTTTGTTATTTAATTATTTTATTCCCAATGGCAAGAGACTGCCCCCACGCAGACCTAGAATCCTCCAGGTGCCGGTTGACCAGGCGTCATGTCGGTGGTGATGGCTGCCATCGTCACAGTATCAATAAAAGACCTGTGAACCTGCTCTACTGGTCTGATGCGGTGGAGTGTTTAAAAGAACTCTCCATTATTTGACGAATGTGGGAATAAATCACCGGTGTGGATGGCTCATTGAACAGATCCCGGCAGTTGGAAAACAGGCTGCGGCCTCTCCCGTTTGCTGACTTTGACGAATTTCTGCCACATCAAGCAGCTCAAATTCAGACTGATGTGTTATTGATATCCTCTGTGACTCTGTGCATTCGAGGGACGATGCCGTTTCCAGACGCAGATGGAAGAGCACGATGTCAAGTGTCGGCCTCAGGAACGGAATTAGCATTCTTGGGAATGCTCACGGTCCAAAGGGGTATTATAGAACTTATATCAAAACGTAAACACTCAGACAGCAAGTCCATACCTCAGAAATCAGGATTTGAAAGAATTATTGATTTTCTTTTCATTATTTCCTTTGGTTTAACAAAATGGCTGTGAGCAGGTGAAATCTCTAACTGGGTGAACTGGCAAGTTCAACATGATGTGAGTCAAGATGGTATTCTGCTGGCATGGCAGCACATTAAATTAAATACTGTCAACAACATATCTCTCAACATATCTCGCTGATGTCTCAGGTGAAACCACACAGACACGTCAGATGGGTGAACTGGTCAAATTCTCTGTCCTAGATGGTGGGTGGAGCCCAAATCAGGTTTTATCTATTGGTTAGTGATCAGCTGACTCTGTTTCCTCTAACACCTTAGATGTTCAGCAGCCTCGATTCTCTGCATGTCTGTAGCTTTGGGAACAACAGAAGTTCAGTTTATTTTTTTCCCACATTGAACCAACAATCTGTCTTGCATTAAAGTCAATGTTTGGTGGGTGGATGCTAATGACGGCGTTTATTATCTCACACCAACCTCTGCAGAACAGATTCTTACTTCTAAGCTGCATCCATGACTCAGGTAGAGCAGATCGCACCAGGCCAAGATAAATAATCAAATTTGCTTAGTGCTTGTTTATCAGTTATGAAATTTGAACAAACATGAGATCTAAAGTCTGGCTGTGCTGAGCTGGTACTCATGTTCTTCCACATGTCTGTAAATGAGTGCAGATTACAGTATTCACACAAGTATATGAATATTTAATAGAACCCTGGAGCTACCAAAAATATCACCAGAGTGGATGCTGAATGACATTCAGCCCTTCCACTGGTCAATAATTCCACATTGATTTAATATTTGAGAAGGCCAGTTTGAGTAAATGATTTATCCTCTCTGCATCTGTCTTTCATCTCTCTGTCTCTATAATTATATTCATTCAAACAGTTCCATCCTATTTTGTATGTATGTTTGTTTGTTTTTTTTTTGTTTTTTTTTTCATACAGTCTAAGATAATGAGTAGAATTCCAGTCCTAATGTGTTGTTTATTTCTGTTTGCTTGGGTCATGAAAGGCAGGCTGCTGGTTGACCCTCAGTCTTTCCCAGAGCAGCATCATGTCCGAGCTGCAGTGAGGTCAGTCCTTCAGCATGAGCTCATGGCTGTCGTGTCCTCATGTCCAGTGATGGTGTGAGGGCACCAGCCCAGAACCTTCGGAGAGGAGATGCTGGGAAACCGTCCCATGTTCTCCTGGTCTGTTCCCGTGGTCCAATTCCGAAATTCTGGATTATTTTAGGCAAACTTAAGCTCAATGTAATTTCCCAGTTTTCTGTGGGGCATCAACACTGCAATTAAATTAGAACCTTAAAAATCAACAGCCACTAAATTCAGCTGAAGGAGAAGAAAGTCCTGCATCTTGGTCCCCACAGTCAGGGTGTGCTGCTGGGGGCTGCTGGCACATTTGCTGGAAGTGGGTGAGACGAGCTGCGTTGG